>CM052811.1:98255660-98308673 GCA_028533885.1 Nasua narica | reverse complement strand
TGCCGAGACGAGTGTGTAGAGGGAAGAACACCCACGGTACACATCTCCTTCAGCTCCTCCCACCCAGTAGAGTTTAAGCCCCATAGCTCCAGGGGGCCAGGAGGGCCACTGCAGGGAGAAGGTGGGGAGATGGCGAGGCCCCATCAATCAATTTTATATATTGAGATGCCGCTTAAAATTTCTCTTAATGGAGTGGATCCACTGCTAAAAACATCTGAGAGCCGCTGCTTTAAATTCTACCTTTGTACCAGGTTAGTCCCCTGGAAACCCCCACGTTTTTGATTTGTAGGCTTTGAAATTATGTTTTTGTTTTGAGACACGAAATGATGGGCCAGAGATGCACCCTCTGAAACTGCCAGGAAAATGCTTCTGAGGACTCTGATACATCATTCACCTTCCGGCCCAGAAAACCCCACCTAATGTAGCTTTTTTGCTTTTGTTTTCCTTTATTTTAAATAACTCAGCCCCAGGAAGAACAGCACCTGAGGAACTAATTGATCCCAATCTGTTTTGCTCTGGCGGCCAAGGGAGACTCAAAAACAGTTTAAATTTTTCAAGTGAGACTCTATCCTTAAAAAAAAAATAATACAGGTTCCCTGCTGATATAAAATACAGATTCACAAAAAGAAGACAATTTAAGTTGAGTGCACTTCCATTAACCAGAGATAACTAGTTCCCATTTTTAATTTATATGTAAGCTTCCAGTACCAGCTGTTTTATAACTTAACAATACATTGTGTCTCCTGGTCCCTCCACTTACCAGCTACCTACTGAGCCACGGGACCTGCGGCAGAGAGGAGGGGGGAGTGTTCAATGAGAGAAAGCAATCAAGCACTGAGTACCTGCCCGGCATACAGCAAGTGCTTATGAGTGGAAGTTCGTACAGTAGGATTACTGTAAAATACGTTTGGGTCATTAAATAGTCCTCAATTATGTCACTTTAAATAACTCCCTGACTAACCCACATCCCGTTAAATGGAAGTACCGAAGGTTCTTTAACTCATCTCCATCTCTGGTCATTGCACATCTGCGTTCCCTTCAGCCTTCGCACGGAGCCATTTTCAGGCTTTGGGGTGATGATGTTTCTTGGCCATTATTGACAGTATGTTTGTACTCTCCTCCTTCTGTAGGCTATTTTTCTGAATCTCATTCTATTTTACCTTCTTATTCATAGTTATTTGTTCTTTTTGTTATTTACTTAGTATGTTTATTATCTATTGTAATCGTTACGTTCATATAAATGTCCTCAGAAACCTGCGGAAAGCGTCAGCATACACACTCCATGACTTTCCAGAATGGTGCCTGAGGGTTTACATTAATCTAAACTCCTTGAAAAGAGAGAGGAGAGAAATACAAGGAGGGTCTTCTCACCCGGTATCGGGCCTCTGGGCGAATCATCATGGACATTCTTGCGTGTTGGCTCAATGGTCTCTTATATCCCACAGCCGAGACTGGCCGCTTCATCATCTGCTGATTCCTGAAAATGGACTGCAGTGGTTAAAGCCCTGGCCGGAGTGTATTCCACGGTCCCAGGATCGTCCTGTGGAGCCAGCTCTCAAAAGATACTGAGCCTATTTAAATAGAACCTAGTAATGAACCTAGTAATGCCCGGGACTAAGGGCTGCCAGGCGAAAGGGGCAGGAACTTCTTATATTTTCGGAGTCACGTTCTGATTCAAATGTGGACACCAGGCATCTCGTAAGATGGAAGGGAGCATCGCACAGTTCTCAGATGGCAGGCATGGGGCATAGCTGTCACTATCCCCCACCCCATCTTCCACTATTCCGGCAAGACCCAGACGTAGGCTGGAAATCTTCCTCAAGGCTGCAGCAGACGGCCATGCAATACGACACCCACCTAGGTACTGGCCCCCTCTGGCCCAGCATGCTTCACGTGACAGCTGAGGAAGCACAAATGCAGGAACTTGGGAAAGGGCATGAATTCACTGTGACAGTCCCCCAAGTCCTAACAGTACCATCCCACCACACCCCTTGGGCTAAGTCCGGCTTATCCACGTTTTCCCCCCACCCCTTAAAATCAATAGGGACTTACTCCAGTCTGGTTATAGGATGTAGTTTCCAATGATCTTCCTCTTCGTCAAAGAAGGATCTATTCATAATTTTACTTTTTTCTTCCAGAGGGATAAAGTTTTCTATAATAAGATGCCTGTAAGAGCACACAACCAGGAGTGAACACAGGTGGACAAAGAAGGCAGCTGAGTACTGGCTATCCTACATGTGGGAGTCATTAGATGAGAGTCAAGCCGCCCAGCGAACACTTCCTGGGCGGGCACTGCAGGCCGGCCATCGGGCAGAGAGCTGGGGCACAGACAGGAATGACGGTGAGCCCTGCCTGAGACAGACAGGTAACGGTGTGGCCCTCTTGGATACGACACATGCCGACGGTGGGCTGCCCTAAGACTCTAGGGAGGTCACTTCTGCCGAAGGAGAAGCAGCTTGCGGAGAAGGACGGACTGAAGAAAAGTGGCATGCCTGGGCTATACCAGGGTGCACAGGCGCCAACTCAACTGTCTCTTAGGGGGCCACTGGTACCCCCAACCCAGCACGTTAACCTCCAAAATGCTGAAAACAGATTAGAAATGAAGCGGTCTTCTTCCAATCCCATGGGTTGTTGCCCAAGCTAGAAACCTTCCCACACTAGACACTAGGACAACGGGCAAGACTGAGTGGATTTCAGTCCCTTACACCACTGAGAACAAAGACCATTCCCGAGAAGAGTATGAGCCTGAGAAGCGCTGGGGAACATAGAGAACACAGAGAAACCGGAACGCACTAGGTTGTGTCCCTCCACGACTGTCCCCTGCCACATCTCTGCATTCACGCTTTCAAAACGTCAGGACAGAACAATGCCAAAAGGGGTGTTCACGTGGGAAAGACACACAACAAACACCATGGCCATGTAGGGTAGTGACCATGAGAAAGAGGCTGACTCACTGTTTATTCAAAAGATATAAATAAGAGATAAAATAATGAAAATCACTTCCCCAGGGGAAAAAATATTTCAGATGAAATTGTCTACTTATTTTACTTGAAACATTTAAGAAATTATTTTTATGACATATATTTGTTTTTTTCTGATTTTAAAAGTCCTATTTATACAGTAGGAAATGTAAAAAGTACAACTACATATAATTTCAATATCCAGAGATAGCCATTATTAATATTTTGGCATATTTTGTTCTTATTTTTTTTCTAGATATACATACCTAGAAAGAGGACACATTTAATCATAAAGGTTCCTTCCAAATTTAAAACTTGGTCATTAAAACAATCTCTCTAAAGAGTTCTTTAAAGAAAAATTCCAGCTAGGGATACCTGGCTGGCTCAGTCTACACAGCATGCGACTCTTGATTTCAGGGTTGTAAGTTCAAGCCCCACATTGGGTGTAGAAATTACTTAAAAAAATAAAGAAAAGAAAAGAAAAATCTCAGCGAATGTTGTGGCAGTACTGATAGATAAAAACAGTATTTTGCAAACCCTAATGAAATAATAATTTCAGACAAATTATTATTGGTTGAAACCATTAACTCAGTGGTTCTTAAGCCAGCCTGGATGTTAATATCAATTACAGAGTTCTGAAAAATATCTTGCCCAGACCTCATAAGAGACCAATGGTTCTCAAAGTGTATTCACAGAACCTACAGGAGCAAAAACTGGAATTTGCTAGAAATGCAAATTCTCAGGTTCCATCCCCGATGAACTGGATCAGACTCTCTGGGTGTGGGACCCAGCAATCTGCACTTAACAAGTCTTTCAGATGATTTGGTGCCTGCTCAAGTTGAAGGACCAATTAAGTCAAAAATCTTTGGGGTGGGGCCTTTGTTTTCAGTGTGTAGCCAAGGCTGAGAACCAGGGCTTCAGAACTAGCTTTCAGTTAAAGCTTTTAGTTAAAATCCAGACTGAGATATTTCTACAGGCTGACCTGACTTTTCTTTTTTTTTTTTTTGATCTGACTTTTCAGTAAGTCAACTGCAAAAAAGGTTTTTAAAAGTTAAAGGGGGGTGGCACGCCTGGGTGGCTCAGTTGGTCGAGTGTCTGCCTTCAGCTTGGGTCATGGTCCCAGGGTCTTGGGATCAAGCCCCATGTTGGGCTCCTTACTCAGCAGGGAGCCTGCTTCTCCCTCTCCCTCTGCCACTCCCCCTGCTTGTGCTCTCTTTCTCTAATAAATAAATAAAATCTTTTTTAAAAAAAAAAGGAAAAGGGATTGCTCCAGATTAAAATAAGGTAAAGAGAAATAATAACTACTACAATATGAGGCCTTTATATAGATATTAATATGAACAAACCCATAAAATCTAAATATGGGCAAGGTATGAAATAATACTAAGAAACAACATTAGTTTTATTGGGTGGAAAGATATCATTATATATACAAAAATCAATTGTCATTCTATACACTAGGAATAAACATTCTGAAAATAAAATTAAGAAAAACAATTCTATATACAATAGCAAAAAAACGTTAGGTATACATTTAACAAAAGAAGTGCAAAGACTTGTCTGTTGATAACTACAAAACATTCTTGACAGAAATTAAAGAAGATCTTAAAAAAGAAAAGAGAAATCCCATGATTATGGATCAAAACACTTAATTGTTAAGATGACAGTACTCTCCAAATGGATCTATAGATTCAACACAGTCCCTATCAAAATCCCAGCTGCCTTTTTCACAGAAATTGACAAGCTGATCTTAAAATGTATATGGAAATGCAAGAAACCCCAAATAGCCAAAAACAATCTTGAAAAAGAACAACTAAGTTAGAGGACTCGTACTTCCTCATTTCAAAACGTACTACACAGCTAGAGTAGCCAAGACAGCATGGTATTGGCATAAAGACAAACAAACAGATCAATAGAACAATATTAAGAGTTCAGAAATAAACCCTTCCATTTATGATCAACAAAGGTACAAAGACAATGAGAGAAGACCCTTTCAACAAATGGTGCTGGGACAACTGGATATCCACATGCAAAAGAATGCACTTGGAACCATACTTGAGACTATATACAAAAATTAACTCAAAAGGGATCATGGACCTAAATGTAAGACCTTAAACTTTAAGACTTTTAATATAACCTAAGAGAATGGAAAACAGAAGTCCACAATAAAACTTGTACACAGAGGCACCTGAGTGGCCCAGTGGGTAAGCGTCTGTCTTTGGCTCAGGTCATGATCCCAGCATCCTGGGATCTAGCTCCGAAAAGGGCTCCCTGCTTGGCAGAAAGCCTGCTTCTCCCTCTCCCACTCCCCCTGCTTGTGTTCCCTCTCTTGCTGTGTCTCTCTCTGCCAAATACATAAATAAAATCTTAAAAGAATAATAAAATAAACAAAACTTGTACACAAATGTTCATAGCAGTATTATTCACAATAGCTACAAAACTGAAAAAACCCAAAGGTCCATCAAGTGATGAATGGATACATAAAATGTGGTATATTCATACAATACAATGTTATTCAACCATAAAAAAGAATGAAATATTGATATGTGCTACAACACATATGACCCTTGAAAACACTACATTATACTAAGTGAAAAAAGCCAGCCACCAATGGCCATGTTATTCCCTTATAAATTGATACACAATATCCAGAACAGGAAAATTTAGATACAATACCAGAAGTGTAAGCAACAAAAGAAAATATAAACTGGACTATATCAGAATTAAAACCTTTTGTGCTGCAAACAAAATACCATAAAGAAAGTGAAAAGACAACCCACAGAATGCGAGGAAATATCTGTAAGTCATGTATCTGATAAGAGACTTGTCTCCAGAAGATAGAACTCTTACAACTCAATAATAAAAGACCCAATAAATTACCCAATTTTAAAATGGGCAGGGGCTCCTGGGTGGCTCAGTGGGTTAAAGCCTCTGCCTTCAGCTCGGGTCATGATCTCAGGGTCCTGGGATCGAGCCCCGCATCGGGCTCTCTGCTCAGCGGGGAGCCTGCTTCCCCCTCTCTCTGCCTGCCTCTCTGCCTACTTGCGATCTCTCTCTGTCAAATAAATAAATAAAATATAAAAAAATAAAATAAATAAAAATAAAATGGGCAGAGGATTTGAACTGACATCTCTCCAAAGAAGATATGTAAATGGTCAAAGAGCACATGAAAAGACATTTCATCATTAGTCATTAGAGAAATACAAATCAAAACCACAACGAGAAACTACTTCACACCCATTAGGATGGCTATAATAAAAAGGACAGACAGTTACAAGTGTCAACAGGATGTGGAAAAATTGGTGGTGGAAATGTAAAATGATGCAGCCATTCTGGAAAACAGTTTGGCAATTCCTCCAAAACTAAAACACAGAGTTACCATATGACCTAAGCAATCCACTCTTTTTTTTTTTTAAGCAATCCACTCTTAGGTATATATCCCAGAGAAACGAAAACATGTCCACTTAAAAACTTGTACATGAATGTTCACAGCAACATTATTCATAATAGCCAAAGACTGGAAACACCACAAATGTCCATCAAATGATAAATGCATTAAATATGGGGTATATCCATAAAATCCAGTATCATTCAGCCATAAAAAAGAATGTAGTCCTGACATGTTACACTATGGAAGATCCTTGGAAGCATCATGTTAAGTGAAAGAAACCAATCACAAAAGGCCACATATTATATAATTCCGTTTATATGAAATGTCCAGAACAGATAAAATTACTGAGACAGAAAGTAGATTAGTAGATACTTACTTAGGGCTGAAAGAGGGGCGGGTAATACAAAATTACGGCTAACTAGTACAGGGGCAAGGAGACACAAAAAATGTTCTAAAATCAGGGGTGCCTGGGTGGCTCAGTGGGTTAAAGCCTCTGCCTTCAGCTCAGGGCATGATCTCAGGGTCCTGGGATCGAGCCCCACATTGGGCTCTCTGCTCGGTGGGGAGCCTGCTTCCTCCTCTCTCTCTGCCTGCCTCTCTGCCTACTTGTGATCTCTCTCTCTTTCAAATAAATAAATAAAATCTTGAAAAAAAAAAAAGTTCTAAAATCAGATTGTGGTAGTGGACCTGAGTGGCTCAGTTGGTTAAGTGTCTACCTTCAGCTCAGGTCATGATCCCAGGGTCCTGAGATCAAGTCCCACATTGAGCTCCTTGCTAAGCAGGGAGCCTGCTTCTCCCTCCCTCTGCCTGCCTCTCCCCCCGCCCCCACTTGTGCTCTTGTGCTCTCTCTCTGTCAAATAAATAAATAAAATCTTTTAAAAATAAACAAATAATAAAAATTTTAAAAATCAGATTGTGGTGATGGTTTTACAACCTTGTAAATATATGTTTTTAAAACTGACTTGTACACTTTGTTTATTTATTTATTTATTTAATGAGCAGGGAGGGGCAGAGGGAGAAAGAATTTTTTTTTAAGATTTTATTTATTTATTTGGGAGAGAGAGAGATCACAAGTAGGCAGAGAGGCAGGCAGAGAGAGAGGGGGAAGCAGGCTCCCCACTGAGCAGAGAGCCCAATGCGGGGCTCAACCCCAGGACCCCAAGATCATGACCCAAGCCAAAGGCAGAGGCTTTAACCCACTAAGCCACCCAGGCGCCCCGAGGGAGAAAGAATCTTAAGCAGGTTCCAGGCCTAGTGGGGAGCCTAACATGGGACTCCAGTTCACAACCCTAAGATCCTGACCTGAGCCAAAAGCAAGGGTAAGTCTGTGGGAATGATAATATGAGGTTAACATTACACAAGGTTTTAGAATATTTCTATGAAAGATAAATGACATAAGGTTGTTTATCAATGAATCTGGATGGTAGGCATCTGGGTGTTCACTGTACCACTGAGAAAATTCTAGTTAATAAGAGTCCCTCTTATCAATAGAGGCTGGAGCCTTTAAAAACTTCAAGCAGGTAGAGTGGAAGGAAATTTAGAGATCATCTGGTGAAGTCATTCACCTAACAGATGGGACTCAGAGAGAGAAAGTGACTTTTCAAGAATAAATAAAAAACAGACAAGGTGGGGAGAAGTAGGCAGGGGCCCTGTCTTTAGAGACGTGTTTCTTACTCAACAAACAACCGCCTAGCAAGTGGCTGGGGTGCCACGAAAGGTCCAGAACTTACTTGAGTTTCAGCTCCCTGGTGAGCTCGTTCTGAGTCTGTTCCAGCTCCTGACGCTCCTTGATGTGCTCTTCTTGGAGGTCATGGATCTCTGCCTTCACTGCCTGGAGCTTGGAGAAGAGCTGGAACCGAGGGGAAAGGCAGGTGAGGAGGGGAGCCCTCTAGACAACAGAATTCTTCCCTTCCCCCAAGTCTCAAGACACCTCAGCCTGGCCTCGTTCCTTTATACCTTCTTGAGTTTTTTGGTCTTGATGTCCACCTCTTGCTGCAATGAGCTGTACGTCTCTTTAAGTTCCAAGGTCTCCTCATCTCTGCTCTCCATCTGTTGCTGGATTTCTCTTTCTCGACGTTTCTGAGCAACATTACAAAATTCATCAGCTTGCCTAGAGACAATGTCTATACAAGAACACAGGGCTGGGTGCCCCAAGTCAGAGTCTCCCACTGGGAAGGGGCTGAATGCCCCATTTTCCTTCCCTCAGAAGAATCTACTACAAGAGTACTTGCTCTGTAGCATTGGTGCACCTTATCCCACCCCGTTCTCCTCAAAAGGGAATGAGAAGTTACCTGCTCTGCAATTTCCTGCCGTTTCTGCTCCAGGATTTTCTGTTGTTCATTTGTATGATCTACTATATTTTTTCCTCCAACAAGCAGCTTACTCTCCATGGCCTGAGTGAGAAAAAAGTAGAATCCATCTCGTGAATGGTCTCCCTCAGAACGTATCTCCTCATAGGGAAGCCTGTAAAACATAACGAGCTCAGGACTGAGCCACAGGGGTGAACTCTGGGAGAAAACAGATTGTGCACCGCAGCATCCTTACCATCACCGAGGTGGGGCTGAGGTGGCTCCCCGGGGGCTTTACCTCAGAAACACTGAAGATACAGCTTCCCCAGGAATATAGGAGTTTCAGCTTTCTTAAAAAAAAATGTTTTTCTTGGTTTGTGTGTACAAAGTATTGACCCTACTTAAGACATATCCAGTACCTCCTACATGCTAGGTACTAGCGATGCAACTGAATATGAATCTCAAGTCTGAAGACTCCACTGAAGGCCACGGACAAGGAAGCAGGCTCTCATGCTATGCAGTCAGACACCATCATAAGGAAGACAGGGTAATAATGGGAGAGGCATACGGGAGGGAGAGAATTCGGGCTTTTGGAAGGAATCAAGGAAAGTTTTCTGTCTCAACAGTGCTGAAGTAAAAATAGGAACTAGCTAAGAAAAAAAAATGCAGCAGTGCCTGGGTGGCTCAGTCGGTTAAGCATTCAACTCATGATGTCGGCTCAGGTCGTGATCTCGGGGTAATGAGACTGAGCCCCACATCGGGCTCAGTGCTGAGTGCGTAGTCTACTCGTGATTCTCTCTCTTCTTCCCCCTCTTCTCCTTCCCTTGCTCACACAAGCCCTCTCTCTATGTCTCAAATAAATAAATAAAATCTTTGGGGGGAAAAACATGGTGTGTGAGAGGGTAGGATAGGAAGTGGTGATACATGATGTTGGCAAAGCAATCAGGGGTCAGTTCAAAAACATCAAAGCCCTGTTAAGAGAAACTAAAGTTGATCTGAGACCCACAGGAATCACACTGACTATTGTTTGAGCATAAGGGTACATAGTCAGATTTGTGTTTTAGAAACATTCCTCCCGGGGCACCTGGGTGGCTCAGTTGTTAGGCGCCTGCCTTCGGCTCGAGTCATGATCCCAGAGGCCTGGAATCGAGCCCTGCATCGGGCTCCTTGCTTGGTGGGGAGCCTGCTTCTCCCTCTCCCACCTCCCCCGTCCCCCACTTGTATTCCCTTTCTTGTTGTCTCTGTCAAATAAACAAATAAAAATATTTTTTAAAAAGAAACATTCTTTCCCCACCACAGAAAGGATGACTGGAAAAGGACAGGCTGGGTGGAGGGAGACCAGCCAGGAGACTGTTTTGAGGATCCAGACCTGGGCTAGGGCAGTAATGGTGGAAGAGAGCAAAGTGGATGGGTCCAAGAGAACCAATCGGATGGCGAAGGATTCAGAGGTCTTGGGACTGACTGGGCCATAAGGGAGAGGGAGGGATAGCTAGCAGCGATAACTCCTAGGGGTCTGGCTTGACTGTGGAAAGGCAGGCAGAAACAGGTTCTGGGTGGCCATGGCTGTCTCTGGAAATGTCCAGCAGGCAGAGACTATCGGGCTTGAATGTTAGGAGACAGTTCTGGGCTGGCTACATAGATGGGGCACCTTGAGCACATATTTAGATGGTGGGTAAAGCCATGGGAACAGTTTGCACCTGAAAAGCACAGAACACAAGAACTCCACCTTGGACCTTGCTTTTAAGAAACTTATGAACATTAATTGTAACCCTGCTGCCATCTTTCAGGGAACCCCTAGGCCCATTTCCTCTTCTCTCAAAATGAAGTGGTTGGACTGGATTACTAACCACCCCCCTCTCCCCCCACACACACATTCCTTCCAGCTTTACAATACTTTTGTCCTATGATTTTACAGCATCCGGAGATCTCGAGAGACAGAAGTAATATCATTCTCCAATAAACAAAATGTCTAAGAGATTCAGTGACCTTGAGGTAATACTGAGTCTTGCCACACCTGGCCTCCGAGAGGTGCCCAAATAACCCGGGTTGTTTGGAGACTCTAGGCGTTCCTGGGCTTGACTAACAGATGTGACCCTAAAAACCAGCATGCACATCAAACACGGGCACACCCCGTTACACGTCAAGTGCAGGAATG
Organism: Nasua narica; assembly: GCA_028533885.1. Classification (NCBI taxonomy): domain Eukaryota; kingdom Metazoa; phylum Chordata; class Mammalia; order Carnivora; family Procyonidae; genus Nasua; species Nasua narica. Next base: position 98,297,879 of record CM052811.1, on the reverse strand, counting down.
AGGAGGGGCGAAGTGGCGTCTGACGTTAAGGAATCCCAGAGTAAGCCCCTCCCCGGAACAAAGTGACCTCCTGTGTTGTACAGGACTCCATTTTCACATCCGGTCTGGAAAGCTCTGGAAAGGACCCCTGCCTCTGAAGTAAAAGAGTCCAGCTCTGTGAAAAGGCTACTGTGGAGCCGCAGATAAAGCACAACTTCATACAGTGGGGAGAGGGGAGGCGAGGAAAAAAGCGACCACTGGTCATTTTTAAATTAATAAACAAGGATACATCTGAGAATTGAAGTCAGAGTTTTCATAAATTCACTAAAGGAGGACTCAACACCTCAGGGCCATTCTGGCTTGTGGGCAGACAGTGGTCATCCTCAGATTTCCAGGGCTAGCTCTGTCCTCTCCTCTGCCAGTAAAGGCCTGTGGAAGCCGAGTCCAGGCATCTGATGGAACGGTACGCTGGCACCAGAAAGAAAACACACAGGAGTCTCCACACTCTAGAATGCTAGTCAGCCACCAACTCACAGGGGTTGGAGTCCATTGGGGGAGGGGGCTGACTGCAAGAGAGCATTTGGGGGGTGAGGGAACTGTTCTGTATTCTGTATGGTCGGGGTACTGCATATTAAAACCACACTGAGGAGCACCTAGATGGTGCAGTCGGCGAAGCGTCCGACTCTGGATCTCAGCTCAGGTCTTGATCTCAGGGTCGTGAGTTCAAGCCCCAAGTTGGACTCCACACTGGGCATGGAGCCTACTTAAAAACAAACCAACAAACAAAAAACCCCACAATGAAATACCACTTTACATACATCAGACACACAAAAATTAAAGCAGATAGTCATAAGGGCTAGTAAGGACGAGGAGCAACCAGAGTTCAGACTATGCTAGAAGCTTCGCTTCACAAGGCCACCTCTGAGACAACTTGTGATTATCTAGTAACATTGTGGCTGCACATACCCGAGGATCTAATGGCGCCAGGCAAGAAATTCTTGTTCATAGGTGTTCTGGAGCCAAGTGCAAAAACATTCATAGCGAAAAATGGAAACAACCCACTATCAGGAGAATGGAATACCACACACTTCTGAGAGCAGTAATAACGAATGAATCACAGCTACAAGCATCAATCTGGACAAATCTTATTACATAAGGTTAGGCAAGTAAAAGCAAACTGCAGCGATGGGATTTCATTTATATAAAGGTATAAAATGCTGGGGAACTCTCTTTTTTTAGAGACATATACATACATGAGAAAATTGTAAAAAGAAAAGCCAGGAAACAATAAACACCAAATTCGAAACAAGGGCTAGCTCTGGGGGAGGGGGACACAAAGCTTGTGAAGATAGCGATTGTGTTCTATTTCTCGCACGGGCTGCGGGGCCCATGGGGCTCAGTTTTACTACTGCTCTTTATACTGGGCACATATGTAGCGATTGTTCTTCCTAGGAGCTCAATATAAAAATGAAATGGTTCTTACTTCACTTCAACAATTGTTTACTGGACACCGGATCCCACGGAGCTGCTGGGGCTGTAAAACCGAAAGGGACGTCACCCGTCGTACCATTTTTGGGATAGAACGGAAAGCACCGCGAGAACAGAGGGGCCAGGGAAGGCTGCGGTACCTTGATTTTGGCGCCCAGCATCTCAGCTGCATCCTTCTCCCGCCGCAGGTCCTCCATCTTCTTCTCCTTCTCCTTCAGCAACCTCATCTTCTCCTCTGCAACCAAGCTGTGGTCCTCTACAATGGCCCGCTTCTCAATCTCCAGTTTTTCTTGCTGTTCCCGCCAGTAATCATCCTTATCATCCCCTTCCTCCTCACCCTCTTCTCCCTCCTCCTCCTCCTCCTCCCCGCCCCCACCACTGCCACCACCTTCCCTCCGCTTCTCCCGCCTCTTCCTCCTGCCAATGGACCGTTTTTCCAGCTGGGCCTTGAGCCGAGCAATCTCTTCCTGGAATTCTCGAAGGAGGGCATCTTTAGGGTCCTCGTTGACCCTTGGCTTGTTCTTAATGTTTTTGGCACGGTTGGCGTATCTGAGAGTGGTCAGAGTCTCTTCTACATTGTACGAGGCAGGTCCCACGTTGGCTACCATCACAGTTTTAGCGTTGCCACCAAGAGAATCTTGGAGGAGCCTGGTCAGCTTTGAGTCCCGATATGGAATGTGAGTGCTTTTGCCGTCCACCAGGGCAGAGATGACGTTACCTAAGGCTGAAAGGGACAGGTTGATCTTGGTCGCCTCCTTCAGTCTTTCTCCTTGTGCGCCGGTCTTGGCTTGCCGTTCGCTGCCAGCAAGATCCACAAGGTTCAGTTTCCCTACACGGATGTGGTTTTCTCCATCAAGGCCCACCTCACTGCACTCAATGGTGATCACAAAAATCGCATGAGAGCGTGAGCTGTGCTCATTCATGTTGGTAGCGCCCACAGAGCGGTTCTGGTTCCCCACGTTCATCACGTGCTCGATTTCCTTCACGCTCTTGGTGACAAAGGAAGACAGGTCTTTCACGTACACGCCGGTGTCAGGCCTCTCTTTGAGCTCGAGCCTTTTGGTCTGATCCTTTGAGAGCAGATCTCGGATCTCCTCCTGGTAGATCTCCAAGTAAGAAGCCCTGACCAGGTACTGTTGATTCTGGGATCGAGAGATATGGGTGAAGATGTGGTCAAATGAGTTAGGGATGACCCCTCTCTTCTCAGGGTCTCCACGGACTCCTTCCATCGTATAGGTTTTCCCAGTCCCAGTTTGTCCATAGGCAAAAATCGTCCCGTTGAAACCCTGCAAGACAGAGTCCACGAGCGGTCGGAATGTCTCATCGTAGAGTTCAAACTGCTTGGCATTCCAGTCATAGACTGCATCAAAGGTGAAGGTCTTGGGCATTTCATGGGCCACGCCTTTGGGGTTCTTCACTGACACCTGCCCCAGCTTCACGTCCACGTCCACCACCTTATCATATGAGGCGGCCTTTTCCTTGCCGTTCATGGGCCGACAGCGAACCACCACCCTGACAGACTCCGAGCTTTTTAACTTGGACATGATGAACTCTGACCAGGTCAACCTTGAGGGCTGTGAATCCAAAACGTCTCAGGATGCTAAGGTCCTAGAAAAAAAGCAAAAGTAAGTGAGGACAGTACAGTAGTCACTGAGGGCTGGTCAACAGTACCAGGCCCACCCACGTCACCTTCGTCCGGCTAACCTTCTGATGGCTACAAGAAAGGACTACAATGCACGCTGCATTTCTTCACGGGATCCTAACGAGCTTCAGTGGGAAAAGTACAAACTTTAGTCCACCAGCAGCGTGAACGGGCCTGTCTTCCCTTTGACTGATACTTTATCTTATACTCCAGGTTGCAGCAGCTAGAAACCTTTTAAAAGCTCGGATAATCTTCTGTCCTGCTGAACCACTAAAACCTCTGCAGAGGGCAATTTGGGACTGTCTATCGATACCTTTTGATGCAGCAGTTGTATTTCTAAGAATTTATCCCACAGACACAAGGATATTTGTTGTGGCACCATTTGTGGTGGCAACAGACTGCGGGCCACCCCAGCTCCCATCAAGAGGGAGTTGACTGAATAAATTAAGTATCTATGTAATAACATAGATATAGTGGAATCCTGTGCAATAACGGAAAAGAATGTGCTCATCTAAATGTAACCCCATACTAAGACACACTGCTAAGTGAAAAAAGTAGATGAGGAACCGTGTGTTCAGTACAGTTAACGCGGTGTATAAGCAGGCGGATATATGCATGTATGTATATGTTTGATATGCAAAACAATATGCATATCAAAGTGGTAACAGCGGCAGTCTCAGCAGGGGAACTGCGGGCCTAGAGGACTCTCGGGTCAAGAGAGGAAAAAAACTTCACTCTACGCTCTGTCCTGTTTGAATTTCCTACCTTGTGCCAATAATACTCTTCCATTCTAAAATCATAAACTAGGGCTTATGCAAAATTATGCAAATAAATGAGGATGCGGTATAATACATTATATAGAAAGCACTCATTCAACCAACAAATTGAATACAATTTGAATGTAAATTTAAAAATGGGTGTTCGTTTTGTTTTTTTTTTAAGTAGGGGCGCCTGAGTGGCGCAGTAGGTTAAGCGCCTGACTCTTGGTTTCGGCTCAGGTTGTGATCTCAGGGTCACGAGATCAAGCCTCGCGTGGGGCTCTGTGCTCAGCATGGAGTCTGCTTAAGAATCTCCTCCCCCCGTGTCCCTCCGTGCCTCTAAAATAAACAAATAAATCTTTTTAAAAAATTTTAAGTAAAAACAAAAAAGAAAATTTCGTTTGGTGCCAGAAAACTCAGGGAGCAGAATAAAGGATGATTAAATGAGTCCTTTGGGAAAGGGCGGCAAGCAACCAGATCAGGGTGAAGAGGTACATACGAGGACCTCGAATTCCTCAAAACCTCAGTGTGGGGTGTTTTTGGGTTTTTGTTTAAGTAGGTGATTCTTCTGCTTCTTGATTCAGTGATGTCTTTAATGACAGGTCCGTCTCCCTTACATGTTCTCTAGCTGTCCAGGTCCCTGCCTACAAGGCAAGTATTATTAGATTTTTAATCCTCCTGAGCTAGTTTATGCATAGCAAGCAAATATGCATTAATATATACTTACCCCTCCTTCTTAACACAAGTGTAGAATGTTATACACAATAATAATAACACAGCATCCTGCACCTTGCTTTTCCTCACTAAACCATGTTCCCTCAATAAAGATACAGCTGCCTTATTCTTTATGACAGGCAAAATATCCCACTGCATGGAAGCGTTAATTCATTTAACCACAATCCTAGCACTTAAGCTGTTTCTGATATTTTACTGTGAAAAAAACTAGGCCCACATCCTTTCACGTGTGAGAAAGTGTATCTGTAAGATAATTTTCTAATAGCGAAACTGCTGGATCACAGGATATATGCATTTGTAATTTCAACAGACACTTAGGACAGCACTAACAATTTCTTTTTAGTTGTGAGGGTGACCTATTCCTGCCAACAAAGGAGTGTGAGAATGTAAGGCAGTGATGGGCCAGTCTATGGCTTATGTGCTGTACTTTAATAAATACGGAGTCAATATGTTCTCCCATTAAGCCTTTATAAAAATTCAGCTGCTGCTAAGCACATGGAAACAAGAAAAGTTATTTTTTATACTTTCTAGTCGTTACATGTAATAAAATAATGTCTAGAATGTCTAGATGTCTATGTATGTCTAGATGTCTAGACTGAAGAGCTAGAAGACTTCTAACCCTCTTGGAACCCACTTCCTATAAATTCGGTAAAACAGGGATAATTCTCCTTCCTTATGAATGATTGTATGACTAAGGGGTACTTACAAAAGTAGAAGCACGTTATGAACTAACATAAATCTGGATTAAGATAAACTAACATAAATCTGGATTAAGATAAAATACAGATTCATCCAAAACCCTCATCAAAGGGTCATTCCAGCGATTACTGGTGAGCCCTAATAACTTTCATTCTCAAGTTTGTAGTTGTCACCCTAAGAAAAAAAATCAGACTAAACTGAGATCCAAATACCTAATCAATGTTCAATTAGTAATGAAGCTCAAGAGGTAATTGGGTGGCTTAGTCAGTAGGTCCTCTGCCTTCGGCTCAGGTCATGATCCCAGAGTCCTGGGATCGAGCCCTGCATCAGGCTCCCTGGTCAGCCTGCTTCTGCCTCTTCCTCTACTGCTCCCCCTACTTGTGCTCACTCAATCTTGCTCTCTCAAATAAATAAAATCATTAAAAAAAAAAAAAAAAAGTGAAGCTCAAGTCATTTAAGGAAAACCATGTAAAAGTCCCTCATTCCTCCCCTGCTATATGCTATTACAATTTTGCGTAATGAGAAGAAAGAACTGCATGTTCGAATGGCCAGTCCTCTTACCGCGTCTCCCTTTCTCTTCCGGGACAATGGCCCCCAACCTACCACTGCAGCCGTGACTGGTGCCTGTCTCTACCTCCATGTCAGCAGAGACCTGCAAAAGCTGTCCAGGTGCCAAGCTCAAACCCCAGCCCCCGGAGTCTCCTGTGGGGAGGCCTCTGCTGTGGTGCGTGGGATGGGTCACACAAGACTCTAGACTCCGAATAAGAAACGGAAAGGTGGGGGTGAGGAGGCGCCTGGCTGGCTCAGCTGGTGGAGCCTGCAACTCTCTTGATCTCAGGGTTGTGAGTTCGAGCCCCACATTGGGTGATTACTTAAATAAATAAAACTCAAAAAAAAAAAACAAAAACAAAACCCAAAACCTTGGGGGGGGGTGTAGGTAAGTGGAGAACGCATCAGTGGACAGATCAATTTTTCTGCATTGCATACCCCTGAAGAGGCAGAGCTGCCCAGTTTTTACCTACCAAAACATGGCCCCAAGCCTGTTTAAAAAAAAAAAAAAACCTGCAGCGGGGTGACCTTGATGTTTAGCTGCTTGTGTTAGAGCACAGTCTATTTTTTGAGCTCTCCGAAATGATAAAAACAAAGGAATGATAATGACCTACAATTGTGTTTAAAATATTTTAAAAAGAAGGAATTCCCAAAGCCTGCATCCCCTTAATTAAATCTCAACTCAGAACACAGAACACCATTTCTTTTCAGAACCCACTGAGCTTGACTGAATTAGTCATGTATTATTGACGTAGAACTTCGGGAAGATGGGCTAATTTAATTTCCTGCCACCAGGGTTTCAAAGATTGCTCTGGGTCCTCTTCAAAGGAGGGGGTTTTCTTGGAAGGATGCCCTGACACTCTTTCTTTATTATGTTCCTTACTCTCCTTCTAGCCGGTCTAATTACAGAGATAAATCTTTAAAGGAACTCACGGCATTGCCAGGAAAGAAGCAACCACAGGTCAGTAGCTCGTTGCCCTCATCCTGAAGGCCATTCCTGTTAGAACTTGTCATTCCAGCATGAACAACCACAATCTGAATGAAACCCCACGAAAGACCGCATTTCTCCCCAACTTCACCTCTTTTGTCCACTGAGGAAGTTAGTTACACATTTCTCGTGGCAATGACGCTCTTCCAGATCGCTCTCCGGCTCTTACAGCTGGATTAATGCACCTTCACCTTTGCTAGTTGTCACGGAGTCTCACCTCAAATTCTAGAACTAGGTGTGGGTTGGATTCTCACTATTGGCTTCCTATAGAGATTCTATGACAGAGGTCACAAACTGATCACATTCTACCTGAAGCCCATTTTATTTGTTTAAAAAAAAAAAACAACCCTCAGAAATTCCACTTCTATGTATGTGTATGTCCTAGTGAAAAACCTTTGCACATGTACACAAGGAAACATGGACAAGGATGCTTCCTGCAGCATGTTAAAATAGAAAAATGGGAAAAAAACTAAATATCTATTTCAGGGGAACTGAAAAATAACATATGGTGTAATCATATCATAGACACTATACTATTCAGTAGGTAAAAGGAATGAATTAGACCAGGGGTCAGCAAACTATAGCCCGTGGGCCAAACCTAGCCGACGACCTGTTTTTTGTAAATAAAATTTTATTGGAATACAGTCACAACCCTTTGTTTACATATTATCTACGGCTGCATTAGCTATAAAACAGCAAGGCTGAGTAGCTGTAACAGAGACAGGCTGGCTCACAAAACCTAAAATATTTACTGCCTGATCTTTTACAGAAAAAGTCTGCCAACCCCAAATTAGACTTATATATATTTACATGGAAAAATAAACAGGCTGAGTGAAAAAAACAAGTGCAGAGTGATAATTTGATTAAAAATTTGAAGAACAATACGGTGCTCATGGAGATGCATTTATGTACATGTAAGTAGTAAAAAATGCTATACCCCTGAAGCAAACAATACATTATATGTTAATTAAAAAAAAAAAGATACACAACAATTTATGATAGCAGCTGTCCAAATTGGGCAGGGTGAGAAGTGGAGAAAGGGATTAAAAATAGGAAGGATATTTCAATTTTATCTATAATATTTTGTCATTTCTCTTAAAAAAAATACAGGGAGGGGCTCTAGACTGGCTTAATTGGTAGAGTGAGCAACTCTTAATCTCAGGGGTTGTGAATTAGAGCCGCACGTTGGGAGTTAATTATACTGAAAACAAAACAAAAGGGGCGCCTGGGTGGCTCAGTGGGTTAAAGCCTCTGCCTTCGGCTCAGGTCACAGTCTCAGGGTCCTGGGATCCTCAGGGTCCTGGGATCGAGCCCCGCATGGGGCTCTCTGCTCAGCAGGGAGCCTGCTTCCTCTTCTCTCTTTGCCTGCCTCTCTGCCTACTTGTGATCTCTATCAAATAAAAATAAAATCTTTAAAAAAAAAAAACAAGTGGGAAATGAGGCTTGAAGAAAATGAGAGAAAATGTTAACAGCTATAAATCCTGATTGTTTCTCATATTATTCTCTGAAGGTTTAAAATGTTCTCAAAAATGTTTTCTCAAAAAAACCAAAAACCAAAACACCCACCAATTTCACATTTAAAAAAAAAAAACAGGTCTTCTGCTTCTCTTGAAGAATGGGAATATCCGACAGTCCCTGGCCCATGCCCTAACTGCAGCAGTGGGAGCTGCAAAACAGCTGCCTCTTTGGAGGACCTGACCTCTCCAATCCTCCCCAACCTCGCTCCCTACTGTCTGACTCCCAGCATGCTTTGCTCATTTGTACTTCCTGCCTGGTTCTTATAGGCATCTGTCTATAACCAAATTCATGTTCACATGATCTGACTAGAAAGGCCTGCCATGCCAGCCCATCTTTTTAAATGACACTTACCAAGGTTCTGTAATGACATGGAAAATGTTTATCATAAATGAAAAAGCAGTTCACAAAACTGAATGCATGCAATCACAATTATATAAAAATAAGACACATCCCAACATCAACAGTGGTCCACTTTAGGTGATGGGACTAGAGGTGATTTACTCTGCTTCCACAACATTCCTGTATTTTCCAAATGTTCTTTAATGAATATGCGGTATCTTCAAATGGGAAAAAAATAAAGGTCTGGCAATTTACCAGAAACAGCTGAGCAAGTGCACACTAATGCATCTGTAATCAATGCATTCCAACGTGGCGTCCTCTAAGAACAGACCCGGCAACCACCTGCCAGCTGCCTGGCCAGGAGTTCAAGGACTCAGAGTATCTGGAAGGCAGCTGAAGCCACAGGTCATGTGGGTCATCCGAAAAAACACTGCAACTCTTGGGTAAGAAAATAAAGCAACTCCCTATTAAGCAGCCCAAAACAACTCTCTGTGCAAGTTCCTCCCAGGGGAAGTGGCTGCTTCTACTCTGTATCCACCTCATCACCATCAACATCTCTGTCTCACAACCGCTGCTAAGTGTTTTGAAGTACCAGGGCTCCCTGTTTGCAATCCCTGAACCACCCCAAGAGAGCAAGTCCAATTCTGGGCCTCTGGCTCCCAAAATGGCCAGTCATCACTAAGGGAGTTACACAATTTTCAAAGCAGGATTATTCAGCTCCTGTTGAAAAAGAACGTCACTGCCCTGCAGAACTTTTAAAAGGACACTGGAAAAAATAAACAAATAAAAGAAATTAAAAAATAAAAAAATCAAAGGACACTGGATTTGTGTTGAGGGAACACTCCTTTATCTGCTTATATAGGCATAAATGTATTTGAAGGGATATTCACAAGCCAGAAGACAACACTGGTTGCCCGTAGGGAAAGAGCTGCATGATGAGGCCCAAGAGTAGGAGGGAGACTTTGCATGTCTACCCCTTTGATCTCGAGTTTTAAATTGTGGGAGTATATTGTGTGGTCAGAAAAATAAAACGAGGGGGAAAAGGAGATGGAAAAAGCTGGGGAGATTAATTAGTAAACTAATATCCAGGTGTTAAAACTCATTTTCTTCTTTTCATCTATCTAGTTTCACTGGCGACCATGAACATAAGGTAATAAAAATGTTTTGGGACGCCTGGCTGGCTCAGTTGGTGGAGCATGCGACTCTTGATCTGAGTCGAGAGTCTGAGTCCCACAAAGGGTGTAGAGATTACTTATAAAAATAAATAAATATTTTTTAAAGGAAAAAAAAATGTTTTAATTGATGAACGAAGGGCCCTAGGAGTAAAAAAGTACTTATCTCAACTTTCTATGGCAATGGCATCTTTAACATTCTAATGTCATTTTAGTCCCTCGTGTAGCCTCAGCCCTAAAGGCATTTAGAGGAAAGATGGCAAAATACCAGACTAATAAAATAGAGTCTGTTGTTATTACAGGCAATGTTTATAGCCAGAGAGTTGTGCGAACTGTCTGGAAACTGCCTGAAAAGGACTGGTTAAGACACATCTCTACAATGGGAAGTTATGCAGACATCAAAATGGCAATACACCTCTAGGTATTGACTTATAGGAAGACGTTTGTGACATTTTGCTGATGCAGGCTACCAAACAGAAGAAGAATTATGATGTGATTTATGTTTACATTTGTACATGCATGTATTCAGAGAAAGATGTTGGGGAAACAGTGTAAAGTCATGGTTAAAAGCATGAGCTTTAGGGTTCAACAGGACAGAGTTTGAATTTCTGCACTGCCACTTAGCTGCAAAATCTTGAGAGTTATATAAGTCATAGTTTCTTACATAAAATGCAGTTAATAACACCTACCTTAAAGAACTGTTCTATGGATTACATAAACTAATAAATGCTCAATGCTTAGCCTAGTGTAAGATGTGTAATGAACACTCAGAATGCAAGCAACATTAATCTCAGGAGTGAGCTTGCAAGCGATTGTTTTTGCTTTCTTTGGCCTTTTTGATAGGTGTATATATTTTGTTTCTTATAATCAAGTGGGAGGACTACAATAAAGCTATTTTTTCTTTGGGGGGGAAAAAAGTCTAGCACCTTGATTTCAGGTTAAGTGTCTTAGGAAGACAGGCTACTTATCTGGAAAGAAATCTACAAAGGTCGCATAAAAGAAACATGAACAAATAAATTCCTGTCCTAAATTCAAATTGGTGCTAGGCATGCCCTATCATTTGATAACCCAAACAGGCAAACAAAGGAACTATTTATCTAGGCGGGGGAAAAGAGGGAAAGAAATCCTTTTTTTTTTTTCTTTTTGTATCCAATTGTGAAACATTCATGAAATATATTCATAAAAATATATTCAAATCTAGAGGATACTTCTCATTATAATCAGTGTGGGTCTGAGGTTTTATTGTATTCGATAGTCACAACTCATAGTTTATCAAGAGTTTAATGTAGGGACACCTGGGTGATTCAGTCAGTTAAGCATCTGTCTTTGGCTCAGGTCATGATCCTAGGGTCCTGGGATCAAGTCCAGCATCCGGTTCCTTGCTCAGGAGGGAGCCTGCTTCTCCCTCTACCTGCTGCTCCCCCTTCTTGAGCACTCGCTCCCTTTGACAAATAAATAAATAATTTAAAAAAAAATATTTAAAAAAAAGTTTACTATATATTCCTCTTTTAATCCTCAAAATCACCTTAGGAGGCATAGGTATTAGCCTTATTTTAAAAATAAGAATGGGAAGGGGCGCCTGGGTGGCTCAGTGGGTTAAAGCCTCTGCCTTCAGCTCAGGTCATGATCTCGGCGTCCTGGGAATCGAGCCCCGCATCGGGCTCTCTGCTCAGCAGGGAGCCTGCTTCCCCCTCTCTCTCTGCCTACTTGAGATCTCTCTCCTGTCAAATAAATAAATAAAATCTTAAAAAAAAATAGGAGGTTCAGAGAAATTAATCTGCTCAAGGCAATTAAGTGGAACGGTCAAAATTCAAAACTAGCCTTATCTTATTTAAAGACCTACATGTGAACTGACTCTGAACACATACACATATGTATATGTACATGTGTGTATCAATATGTGCATAGATTGAAACAATTCAAGCCGTATAGGTAAGTATACAGTAAACAATCTTCCCCCACCCCTTGGGGAGATACTCAATGCATATGCAAGCATTAATGTATCTATATTGCTCTCCCACCTTGCTTTTCTTTCTTTTTTTTTTTTAAAGATTTTATTTATTTATTTGAGAGACAGAGAAAGTGAGAGAGAGCATGAGAGGAGAGAAGGCCAGAGGAAGAAGCAGACTCCCCGTGGAGCTGGGAGCCTGATGTGGGACTCGATCCCGGAACTCAAGGTTCATGACCTGAGCTGAAGACAGTTGCTCAACCAACTGAGCCACCCAGGCGCCCCTGCTTTTCTTTTTTTTTAACTCAAGTGTAGTATACTATGTACATTCTCCATCTTACTTTATAGATCTCTGAGGTAATTTCTGCACCACCTACCCCTTTAAACAGCTGCCCAGATGTCATGGTGTGGTTGCTTTATAACGTTTTTGATGGGGCACCTGACTGCCTGAGTCAGTAGAGCATGCAACTCTTGATCTCAGGGTCGTGAGTTCCAGCCCCACAGTGGGTGCAGAGTCTACTCCAAAAAATAAAACAAAATAAATTAATAATATATTTGATTACTCAACTCCTGAGGGATCTTCTCATGGTTTCTGGTCTTTTGCTACTGCAATCAACGGTGCGGGAATATCCTGAGCACACACCTTTAAAAACAGGTAAGGAGCGGGATACATTCCCAGACGTGGAAGAGCTATACATGTTCCTCTTTTGACAGATGGTGCTGTCCCCTTCCCCCCCGCCCGCTGCCTCGCTAATTTACCCCACCACCAGTGCACCCTGTTGCCCACACCAGCCCAACATCCAGAACTTATGCTCTCAACCAGCTCGAGACTATAAAGCCAGACTTGCCTTCCTACCAGGAACTTCTTATTACATGTACTAATCCAGGAAAGAAACGAAGTTGTTTCTGTTTCCCTGTTTCCCTGTACATTCCCTAAAAATGTACATTCTGTAGATGTAAGACACTTAAATCAACCGAATATAACCTCTGGCTCTTGACTGAGGCCCTTTTTGGATCTTGATTCATACAAATCGACTGTTCTAAAATGTGTGAGACGTATGAACACTGGATATTAGATGATATTAAAGAACTATTATTACCTTTTTTTAGGTGTGAAAATGGTGTTCTTTAAAGAAAGTTCTTACTTGTAGGCATACAAACAAAAGTGTTTTCAGATAAAGTTATGTGTTGTCTGGGATCACAATAAACCAGAGTGGGGCAGGGTGGATGGGAGGTTATTGGAAGAAAGAAGGGCCAGGTGCTGATAACTGCTGGAGGTGGGTAATGGGTTCATGCTTCATTATACCGTTTTATTTTTATGTATGCTTGGAATTTTCCAAAATGAAAAAAAAAAATGCCTTCTGACCAATGACTTTTTTTTTTTCTACTTTTAAGAAATTTTTAATTGTAGGGGCGCCTGGGTGACTCAGTCGGTTAAGCGTCTGCCTTCAGCTCAGGTCATGATCCTAGGGTCCTGAGATCGACCCTGGGTCAGGGTCCCTACTCTGTGGGAGGTCCGCTTCTTCCCCTCCCTCTGCCTGCAGCTTCCCAAGCTTGTGTGCTCTCTCTCTCTGCCAAATAAATAACATCTTTTTAAAAAAAGAAAATTTTAATTGTGGTAAAAAAAAAAAAAGCCACCCTTAGATAAAATGTACCCTCTTAACCATTTTTAAGTGTACAGTTCAGTAGGTGTCCATTACATCCGCATTGTTTCGCAACAGATCTCTAGAACTTTTTCATCTTGCCAAACTGAAACTCTATACCTATCAAACAAAAACGCTCCATTTCCCCCTCTCTCCAGCCCCTGGGGAGACCACCAGTCCGTCTCCATGTTGTAGCATGTGATAATATCGCCTTGCTGTTTGGAAGGCTAAATAATATCCTATTATACATATATGCCACATTTTAAAAATTTTTTATTTACTTATTTTTTAAGATTTTATTTATTTATTTGACAGAGAGAGAGAGAGATCACAAGTAGGCAGAGAAGCAGGCAGAGAGAGAGGGGGAAGCAGGTTCCCAGGTGAGCAGAGAGCCCGATGCGGGGCTCGACCCCAGGACCCTGAGATCATGACCTGAGCCAAAGGCAGAGGCTTTAACCCATTGAGCCACCCAGGCACCCCTATGCCACATTTATTTAATCCACTGATCTGTCCATGGATGTCTGGACTACTTCCACCTCCTGGCTATTCTGAATAATCCTCTAGTGAACATGGGTGTGCTCAGTGACTTTTCAGGTTTTTTTTTAAGATTTGTCTATTTTATTTGAGAGAGAAAGAGTGCAGTGCACAAGCAGGGGGAGGGGCAGGCGGAGAACAATAGAGCAAATCTCCAGCAGACCAGGACCCTAAGATCACAACCTGAGCTGAAATCAAGAGTCGGATGCTTAACCTTAACGGAGCCACACCCAGAAGCCCCTCAATGACTTTTCATTTTAATCAGACTGCCTTTCAGGGGGGTAGAGAGCCACAGCAAAATCTACATTTAGAAGAGGGAAGTGGCCTGGAATACGGAGGGAGAGATCTCAGGCACACCTGAGATCGAAACCCAGTCCTACCGTCCCAGCTCTGGGGCTCCGCACAAGTTCCCTTAGCCCTCTCAGCCCATCTGCTGTCTGTAAAATGGGAAGACCACCAGCACTGGGCCTGTTGCTGGAGGCTGCGTGAGGATCCGAGGAGACAAGCATTACAGGGACTGGCCCGCAGGAGGGGCTCCCGGCCGACCCAATTTAGAGAAAAGTACTGGGGGGGGGGGACCTGGCACACCAAGTTAATAAGTGGCAAAATACCCAGAAACCAGGTCTACCTGGCTCCAAAGTTCATGGCCTTTTTTCCACACCAGCCTGAGATATCAGTCATCGGTTGTTTCTTCACATTTTTTTTTTTTTTTACTATTTCCAGGCACCACCTGTACTATTATTTACTCAAGGTTTTTCTTTAAATCGACTTTCTTTTAACCCAAATTTATTTTTTTAAGACCTTTTTTTTTTAAGACTTTATTTATTTGACAGATCACAAGTAGGCAGAGAGGCAGGCAGAGAGAGTGGGGGAAGCAGGCTCCCTACTGAGCAGGGAGCCCAACACAGGGCTCCATCCCAGGACCCTGAGATCATGACCTGAGCCGAAGACAGAGGCTTTAACCCACTGAGCCACCCAGGCACCCCTACCCAAATTTATTTTTAAAAGAAACTTCATATCACTAACATGAATAGGAAACCAGTATTACTTGCTGTAAACAGAAGGTAACTATGAAGATAAATATAAAGACACATAACAATGTTACTCAATTCTAGCTAGATACTGCAGCTTCCCTAAGGACGGAGGTCTGATCTCTCTGGGTTAGAAAGCCAGCTTAGCAAGTATTAAGAAACAGAAAGGAACCAAACAAATACTCTGCTAGACGTAGTTAGAAGAAGAACCAAATGAGCTTAAAATGGAATAATGCTCTGCGCACTTGGGTGGGTGCAGTCGGTTAAGCTCCAACTCTTGCTTTCACCCCAGTTCATGATCTCAGGGTCCTGAGATTAAGCCCAGCTTGGGCTCTGTGTTCCATGCTGAGGATGGAGTCTGCATAGAATTTCTCTCTCCCTTCCCCTCTGCCCCTCCCTCCCCTCAAATAAATAAATATTAAAAAAAAAGGGGGGGGGGATAATGCTCATCATGCCATTCAAAGTAATTTAGGATGTTGTATTTGAGTGCCACTGAAAATCTTCTCCTGTCCCACCTGGTTTAACTGCAGAATCTAATCGCCAAAATCAGAATCCCATTCTATCAAAATTTCCGGTGATTCGTGTGGACATTAATGTTGAAGAAGCTCTGCCTCCATGTGCCACCTCTAGAGTAAACAGTTCCCAAAGTTGACGAAGCTGAATATTCTATAAATTACAGGATTTATTTCAGTAATATGACGAGGGAAATCCTTTTTTAAAAACCCCCTCCAAAAGTCCTCTAGTACTGTCATGGTTCACTGCCCAATTCCCCAACGGTAGGCATGCTCTCCCAGCTCATACAGTGCCCAAACCTAACAATGTATGTACAGCGTTTCTGGTTAACGTCACCAACCAAGAGCCTGTTCAGGGAATGGAGGGGGGTTGAAATAGGCCCACATTCTGGGTCTTATACACCGGGAATTCCGTATCAAAAAGAAAAGTGGTTAAGGAGAAACAGCAAAGAAGGCTAAGAAAAATTATTAAAAGATCCTTATGACATGTGAATTATATTTCAATAAAGCTGGGGTTTTCTTAAATTATTTTAGAAGTGCCTAATAAAATTTTAAGAAGGAAAATGAGCACTTCTCCTTTAGAACTTTTTCAAGTTCTAACTTTCCCCAAAGCATTTATTTAGAATTGTCCTCTTATGAGGCGGAGAGAGAAGCAGAGATGTTCGTTAGATTGCTGTATGTGATTATAAAAAGCTGGAAACAAACACCCAATGCTAGGGAGAGTTTACGATAAACATGGAAACACAGTTATGAAATGTTAAATGTACATTTCCAAATGGAAAATGAAAAGTCTGCTTTGAGTAAATTTATCTAAAAATATATCTGCAAGTAGACAAGTGCGTTGAAATTGAGATAGGATACCATTTTCACAGGTAATCACTCCCCACCAAATTGTAATAACATCTGCTTTTGCAACTTTAGATACTGCCTTGTTAAAAACATTATTGAAGGATGCTGCCTTTATAATTAAAAATTTAACAATTAAATTATCTAGTTTAAAGAAATTGTCAGAAATGCAAAGGTTTATGCAAAGATAATCACCAAGATGTTCTCTGGAGCATAATTTATAATATTCAATATTGAAACTAGCCTAAATGACAGCAATAGGGGAAACAAGTAATGACTGTACATCCCGAAGAAAAAATATATTTAGGATATACTTGCCTTTTGATAGTAAAATGCTACAGTGATTAGTTCTGGGTGGTAGGATTTAAAGTGAATCTTTTAAAGCATTTTTTTTTAAGATTTTATATTGACGTGATCTCCAAACCCAACATGGGGCTCAAACTCACAACCCCGAGATCAAGAGCCACACGCTCCACCGACTGAGCCGGCCAGGGGCCCCAAAGTGAATCTTATTTAATCTTTAAAATCTCTACAAACCTCTAAAATCTCTTAAAAATCTCTAATTTTTATTTAACCTTTTCAGGACTTTCCTCATTCTTCTCAGCAGCAGCATTATTTTTATAATGAGGCAAAAAAATTATATTTTAAAAATGCTGGGAAATAAATAAATAAATAATTTGAAATGCTGACAACTGAAGAAATAAGGAAGGAAAAACACGATGTATTTCTTAGGCTCCAATCTGATTCGTTACTGCAGATCTTGCAAAAGCAGTAACTATTTCCACCAAGCACTATCTTCCTGTGGTTATCTTAAGTAACCCGAACTGATACTTCATCTCACCTGAATGGAATCTTTTGTGATTTACTAGCTAGGGTTTTTTTGCTTAGGTTATTGAAATGTGTTAAAAAGTAATGACTACTGCAATCCACTATAGGGCTGGAGCCTGTGCTAGGGAGCTTTTAGTTTCTATTTACTTTATTCCCACACAGAAGCCCCAAAGCAAGCAGTTCCTGGAAACACTGCTGAAGGTGATCTGAAGGACCCCAGAGGAGGTAAGAGCTTATCATGTCTCCACCCCCAATAATCTACTACAGTTTCTAAGTCCTTTGGACCGGCTTCCATTTATACACTGTGTTCAAATATAACAAAATGCAAGTGCTGCAAATACCCTGCCAAAAACTTTAAAAATAAAACCACACCCACCACAATTATCACTGGGTGCTCTCTAATGCAAACCCTGATTTAAATAAATCAGCATACTAAAGATAGATCTGCCTGTGTGTGAAGAGCTCAATGCCCGCAGTGTGACAAAGTGAGGAGACACAATGTGTCACCATGACTAACTGAGCCTTAAACATGAGCATCCCGAGCTGCAGTGCAGATGTGTGACGCTGATAAGGTGAGCTGATTGCAATCAATGATCTCTGGCTGCCAAGAAATATGGTCTAAAAGCCCCACCCTGGAAGGTCTGGGTGCAAGCCCAGCATGAGGTCACCAAGGAAGAAGAAAATAACACTCAACTCCTCGCTCAGTCTTCCAGGCAGTGCTGCAAGAGCCTCAGAAGGCCGTCGCAGGCCCTTATTTTGTGGATACAGAACCTGAGGGCCAGAGAGGTTGAGTTACTTGTCCCAGATCACACAGCAAGTGGCAGAATTACTACTAAAATTCTTGACCCGATCCCCCAGATCCTTTTCACACCAGAATTTCCAGTGGCATACCTTCCAATGGCATACCTTGACCAAGAAATCTTTCTAAGACTCTGGGGAGATCAGGAGATGTTGAAAGGAAAATAATGAGCCCACAGGGCAGAGAGGGAAATCTGAGGCACCACAAAACTGAATCCTTCACAGTCAGTCAGCCGGTGACTTGGGCTGCCCTCTTCTCACCCATACAGATGTTCTCCACCGTCAAGAAACGGTGTAGGGCCGAGTGACTCAGTATGAGGACTACGAGCTCACAGTTCCCACCCGCGTCAGGCGTTCTGGCCTTGAGTGTTGGACTGCTAGGAAGTGTGAGAGGCGGCTTATCTTATAAATTGGAAATCTGTTTACTGACTATCGGTCAAGTGATGGACATAAGGTTCAGTTAATATAGCTCAAGGGCTTTTGCCGATTTCCCCAAACATTCTTTGAAGTTCACTTTTTCATCAGCATTGGACATTGGTTACCCATGAAGAGAAGAGAAGGGCTCCCGACAAGACAGCAGGGATACACTGGCCCCTGAAAGATGAATGAACTCAGTGGTAGAAGGAGCAATGGACTTGGACTCAGCAGATCTGGGGAAGTTATTTTACTTTTGTGTGTGTCTACTTTCCTCTTCTGGAAAGTGGGATTCATAACCGTACCCATGTTAGGGGCTGCCTTGAGGACTAAATGAGACGACCTGTGTCAAGTACTTATAAACATTGGCTAGTCCTATTACTTTTATTATCATTATCGTGGGCAAGGCCTACTTTTGCCACTTACTACCAAATGAGTGCACCTGAAGCTCTAACCCATGGGTTAGGTCTCCCTAACCCATGAGTTGTGGGTTAGGTCCCCCCCAAGACTCGTGGGGGGGTCTTGGTAAAATGGTAAAATGCAGCCTGGGGTATTATCTAGGCCCAGATTTCTTTTTTTTTTTTAAAGATTGTATTTATTTATTTGACAGAGAGAGAGATCACAGGTAGGCAGAGAGGCAGGCAGAGAGAGAGGGGGAAGCAGGCTCCCTGCTGAACAGAGAGCCCGATTCGGGACTCCATCCCACGACCCTGAGATCATGACCTGAGCCAAAGGCGGAGGCTTTAACCCACTGAGCCACCCAGGCGCCCCTAGGCCCAGATTTCTAACAAGCTTCCAGGGGGCATGGGTACTTGTCACGCAAAACACACTCTGAGCAGCAAGGATCTACCTGACCCAGCACCTAGCAGGACGGTGCCTAACACTACGGACAAAAACAAATGACCTCTTAGCATCTCGATGCCTCATCTGTAAACTGAGGATAGTACATACTCCACGTGATCTCCACCGACAGGCATTAGTGAATAAGGATGCATAGGAAAGAGCCTTCTAAACTGCTCTACAAGTGGAGGTGGTGGGACTCTCAGTCTTGTTACTCCTATTGTGGAACTTCGGACATTGTAAAGCCTAAATTTACAACAGCAATTATTAGCATGTATGAACAAAAGGCTTGAATTCCCTTGCTCGGAAGATACTCCATTCAAGGATCCTCTAGGAATTCTGGCAGAATACAACAGCTTTTCAAGGGATCCCCAAATCAGAAGCTCCGAAACTTTAGAAATGTCATTTGACGGCCAAGGAAAGAACCACTTTGGCAGGGAAACTGTGGCCACGTGAGGCACCGACAGTGAGCTTCCCCAGCGATTCCATTCTCGCTCCCTGAGCTGGCCAGCCTCCCTCCAGCCTTCATCAGCCAAGATCTCGAGTCAGGACAACGGTGCCAACAGCATGAGACAGATGGGCACTGCCCTGGCAAAGCCCATGCCTGCCACTCCACAAACTGGCCAAGAGCCAGAGTGCAAGAAAAGCAGGGCTTGCGGATGTCCAAGGTGGGGGCTTCGACGAGCCGCATCGGGTTGTCCTCCTGCAGCATGAGCTGGGCTCCCTTCCCCAGGGACTGGAAGGTACGATGTTGATGCCTTCTGCCCCTCCAGCAGGTTCAGAGCGAGCCATCGCTCACTCTCCCTCACAGGGCACCTTACCAAAAAGTTCTTTCATCATTTTAGAGGCAGATGGCCCCACCAACATCTACCTAACTGCTCGGGCCAAGAACCCAGGAGTCATCCTGGATTCCTTTGGCTCTTCTCTCAACCCCCATCCTGCTGTCTCTGCCTCCAAAACACCCCCTCAGTCCACCAACCCCCCTGCACCCATCTCCACTGCTACCCCTCTAGCAGGCCACCAACCCCTCTCTGCTGGCCTCCCAACTACCCTTGCCCCCCTGACCCCCCTTCAAATTCATTGGCCACACAGAGGCCAAAGTGATTTTAAAAAAACAAAAAACAGGGCCCCTGGGTGGCTCAGTTGGTTAAGTGTCTGCCGTAGTCTCAGGTCATGATCCCAGGGTCCTGGGATAGAGTCACTCTGCTTCTCCCTCACCCCGCCACCCACTCCCCCGCTCGTGTTCGCAAATAAATAAAAACCTTAAAAAAATTAGACTATTGTCATTCCCCTTCTTAAAGCTTTCAATGGTTTCCCACACTTCTAAAATCAAATCGCTATCACTTACTCTAGCCTATAAGCCCTTTATGATCTGAGGCCCCCCCCCCCCATCGGACCACCTCTCCAGGCTCCCTCTCCTTTCACCTCCAGCTCCTGCTCCAGCCGCTCTGAGCCTTCCTTCAGTTCCCAGGACGGAGCAAGCTTGTTCCCTCAGAGACTTACCCTTGCTGTTCCTTCTGCCACATTTCCAAATGGCCGGCTCCTTCTGGCAGCAAATCTCAGCAGAATGTCACCACCTTAGGGGCACCTGGGTGGTTCAGTCACTTAAGCATTCGACTCTTGATTTGGGCTCAGGTCATGATCTCGGATCCCGGGATCAAGCCTCACATCAGGCTCCATGCTCAGCGGGGAGTCGGCTTGGGAATTCTCTCTCCCTCTGCCCCTCCCGGCCATGCGCATGTGCACTCTCTAAATTAAGTAAATAAAAATCTTAAAAAAAAAAAAAAGTCACCACCTTAGAGAGGCCTTCTCTGACCACCCAATTAAAGCGGCAGCATCCAGGGGCACCTGGGTGGCCCAGTCGTTAAGCGTCTGCCTTCGGCTCAGGTCATGATCCCAGGGTCCGGGGACCGGGCCCCGCATCAGGCTCCCTGCTCTCCCTGCTTCTCCCTCTCCCACTCCCCCTGCTTGCATTCCCTCTCTCGCTGTCTCTGTCAAATAAATAAATAAAATCTTTTAAAAAAGATAATAAAGTAGCAGCGTCCCAATCCCCGTAAGAAGTTACTGTTTCTCACATCACTGTTCTAGTGTTTCCACGGTCCTTATTTCTATCCAAATTACCTTGTTCATTTATTGGTTTATTTTTCCGTTGCTGCTCCTGGAATGTAAACTGCATGAAAGCCAGGACCTCATCTACCTCTGAACCATTTGTCTCCAGGCTGCAACAGGGCCTGACACACATGAGGTGCTCAGCAAATGGGGCATGCATACAACTGAGGCAGCATAGGGCAAGAGCACGGAACTTGGAGCTGGAAGACCCAATTCCCGAGTGAAATGGGCGAACTTACTCGCAGCATGGCTTCCCTTACCTTATGTCCCTTAACTGCAAAATATGGATCTTAAATCTGCACCTTACCTGCCTTGTAGGGCTACTAACAATACCAAATGAGTGAAGGCGCACTTAAACATTTTGTAAACCAGTAGGCACCATACAGAGAGCATTGTATTATTAACCAGCACAAGAGAAGGCTCTTTCTTAGGGCCCCACAAATCAGTTGTCAAAATGAAGCCTCTAACCCAGGCACCCAACAGAAGCCTAGGGACACAAAAGAAGACATGTGGACCAGCAGCTCTGCTCTACAGTACGAGTAAACACAAGATAGGAAATCATTTGAAGAAGTCAAATCATTTCCAAAGCCAGTGATATGCAAACTAAGCTCGGGGACCCTTGAAGTATAGGGCGTTGGGACCAATTTCCACATCCTCTGTGGTGCTTGGCACTGAGGGATTTAGGACACATTTACTGAACTGGGAGTTGGGCTGCCACCTGACATCCTACCATCAGCTACCTCTCATCTTTTTTTTTTTTAAGATTTTATTTATTTATTTGACAGAGAGAGAGAGATCACAAGTAGGCAGAGGCAGGCAGAGAGAGCGGAGGAAGCAGGCTCCCCGCTGAGCAGAGAGCCCAGTGCGGGGCTCGATCCCAGGACCCTGAGATCATGACCTGAGCTGAAGGCAGAGGCTTTAACCCACTGAGCCACCCAGGCGCCCCAACCTTTGATCTTTCTTCTCAACCCATTCTGGCATGGGGTTGCAGGTTCCTGGAGCCACCCTGTAATAACACTAACACTTATGTTACACTGGGACAGCTTCTGTTTCAAGCTCACAGCCATCTTCTGAGCTTGACAAACCTGGTGCTGTGAGCACCTACTTTATTTACTCACCAACTGTAAACAGGAGATAGAGTCCAGGTACTCTGTTAAGTCCCAATAATAATGGCTGACACTTACCAAACATGCCAGGCACTTTACGTGTATTAGGCTCAAATGAATCCTCACAAGAGCCATATATGGCAGATGCTATTAGTATCCCCATTTTACAGATGAGGAAACCGCAGCACAGAGATGAAGTCAGGTGATCAGCGGCATGCAGCCTGGAGGCGGCAGAGCCAAGCTTTGAACCCAGACGCCAGATTCCATGTTGTTAAACGACTAGCTTGCAATTAGAATTGCACAACAGCACTGAGGGGCCCTTTAGATGTCATCTAGCTCTCTTCTTTCATTTTAAAGAGGAGGGGACTGAGGGATAGAGAAGCCCCCTTTTAAACATGCCAGCTCTTTTTTGAGGTCCACACTTTAGATGTTATCTATTTAAATGAAGTTTATGTAAGATCTTATTTCCTAGCCACTGAAAAAAAGAAGGCTCAAGCCACGACAGTTAGAAGAAACAAAAGAATACCCAGTGGCTTTGTAACAGCTATTGTTGAGAAAACAGAGACATCAGGATACAGGGGAGAAAAGATGGGATTTACCTGGAAATGTGTCCAGGTGGAAATGTGTCCACCACTTTATAAAGATAAGATTCTTAAGCAAGTCATTTACTTTTCTGAGCCTCAGTCTCCTCATCTGTGAAAGGGGGATAACATCACACCTACCTGGCAAAGTCTACGTGAAGATTAAATGAGATAATGTACCTGAAAAGTGCTTCTTAATCATATACTTGCAAACAGCGATTAAGCTTTAAGCACCTTCCAAGAGACATAAAAAAAGACATACCCTTTTGCTCCAGAAGGGTCAACAAGGCCCAGGCATTTTAAAATGAGACCATAAGCTCAGTCATCTACAAGAACTTGAACTCACAGTTTCCACCACCAGGGCTACTTGTGCAGGCCCACATCACCTGCCCTGCTCCGAGCAGCCTGGAGAAGGAAAACTGGGGGCAGTGGGATCTCAGAAGCGGAGGGGACACACATATGAGCCAGTGCCCTGCACACCTAAATCCCACCAGTCTCAAAGTCATCTCCTGGAAGCCTCGCCCAAACCACCCCCTTATTATGCCTCATAATAAGGCTGTTGGACACTGTGTCCCAAACTACCTGACATACCCTGTTTCACTGGCTTCCTTCAGTGGTTCATTAACTGATTTTACAGATAAAGAAAACGCAGCTCAGAGATTAACTTGCCCAAGACAAGGCCACACAATTACTAAATGGAGATGCAGTCTCCAACTCAGACACTCTCGACTTGAAACTGGACTCCTGGTTCCCATGTCAGGGTGCCTTACGAATTCTCCCTCTCGCCATTTAGGACACTTTCAACGTACACACCTCATCATCTTAACCACTCTGAGCAGCAAGTGTTAAGAGATCCCTGAACGGTCAACAGAAGCCTGACAGGGGAAGGGACTTGCCCAAGGTCACACAGAGAGCCAAGGCAGCAGCGAGGTTCAGACTCCAGGCTCTCGCTTCCCTGCCTCTCTCCAAAGCTGGATCCGTGACCACGGCCCCAGACCCTTCCGGATGGACCCCGGCCCCTCGTGGCCGGGTCTGAGGGTCCGGCCGCACCTCCCCCCGAAGGAGGAGGGGCGAGGCCGCCCAGACCGCGGAGGATGCCCAGGAGGCAGGGCAGAGGATGCTCCCGCTCGCGAAGCAGCAGAGCCAGGCGGCGGCGCCGGCGCGGGCCCCGGGACAGATCGCGGGCGGCGGGCAGGATGGGCCTGCCCGGCAGCAGCCCGGGCCCCTCCCCGACTCACCTGCGGCGCGAGCCGACAGCAGGCGGCGGCGACGGCGGCGGCGGCGGCGGGGGCGGCGGCAAACCCCGGGCTCAGCCATTCCCCGCTGCCCCGGATGGGGAGAGAAGGCGGCCGCTCACTTCCTTAGCAACCCGGCTCAGCGACCCACTTCCTTAGCAACCGGTGTCAATTTCAATAACTTTATTGGAACAAGAGCGGCGAACAGGGAAAACGGCGCAGCGGAGCCAGGCAGGGTACGGTACTGGCGCTTAGTAGGTCCCCAACGCGCCTGGGTCCTTTCACCCACCCAAGAGGTGTGAGGCGAGCGTGTCGTGGACTGCCTCCATCTGCCAGACTATCGTGCCTCAGTTTCCCCATCTGTAAAATGGAACTCACTGCCTTGGTCGTGCCACTCGATTTCAGCTGCCGTTTGACCTTTCCTAAAGCGCTTTCACATTCATTACCTGACTTAAGTCCCGAATTGCTACTGAGACTGCTCCCATTTAGAGTCACTCAAGCCGAAAAAATTTAGGAATTATGCTTGTCTCTTCCTTCTCCTTCACCCCCATCCACTCAGTCACCATATCTCTTAATCTACCTCTCAGATATTTCTCCCGTCACTCCAACTTTCTCCATCTTCAGTGCCACCTTACCAGGCCAGGCCGCTCTCCCCTCACTTCTAGATTGCCTGAAATATCTGCTTCTATTCATGTCCAGCCCTGCCCTGCCAAGCCGTTTTTCCCTAAGGCTGCCAGAATGATCATTTCGAAAGGTAAAATAAAGCATGTCATGTGCCTGGTTTAACATCCTTTGATGGAACCTCACTGCCCTTAGAATCAAATCCAAAACCCTTATGGCTTCCTACAAAATTACTCTAAGTCTGTTGGAGCAACATTGGTCTGAAAGGCCAGTCTAACCATCACCGGCTCAATAAGAATTCATATGCTGGGGGCCCAGGATGGCTTCGTTAAGCCTCTCACTCTTGATCTCAGCTCACATCTTGATCAGGGTCAGGAGTCCAAGCCCCATGTTCAGCTCCATGCTGGGTGTGGAGCCCACTTAAAAAAAGATAAAATAAAATCCATATGCCATCCCCCACCATCAGAAAGCTCTGTAAGAGCACAGTCTGTTTACCACTATAGCTGCCATGCCTAAAACCTTGCCTAGAGTATAACAGGTGCTCAATAAGTCTGTGTTGAGTATTACATGAATGAATACCTAAGATGCTCTGCCTTACCCCACACCCTACTTTTGCCTACTTTAGCAGATATTGCTACTTGCTCCCAGAACTTTTTTCCTTGCTCCTGAAAACACAAGTAGACTACATTTCTCAGCTTTCCTCGCAGTTAAGACCAATTTCTGGCCAATTGAGTATGATATGTGCATTCTCAGGCCTGGCACATAAAAACTTCCCATATACTTGTTCACACTTTCTCTTTAAAGTAAAGAACTCCATTGTACACTTGAAACTAACATAACATTGTATGTTAACTAACTGGAATTAAAAAAAAAAAAAAAAAAACTTAAAAAAAAAAAAAAAGCCAAGGACTCCAAAGCCTTAGGAGATCAAGGAGACATCCCTTAAAGGACAGCTGGCCAAGAAGCCAGCCAACCCTTATCATTTAAGATGGAGAAGAAAATAAACTTTTGTTGGATTCAGTGCTTGAGATGTGGAGGCTTTTTGTCACAGCAGTTAGCTGATCTCAACTAAGATTCCTAACTCTGAATCATCCTTTGGGTCCTAGTTTACTTCCCTTCTCCTGCTCACCTACCCTACTATCCTATCCACTATTATTCAATATAGTTGAGTCAGTAAATCATATTTGCCCTATAATGATAATGACTACAAATACTATTTCCTTCGGTGCCTGGGTGGCTCAGATGGTTAAGCTTCTGCCTTCGGTTCAGGTAATGATCTCCGGGTCCTAGGATCAAGCCCTGCATCAGCCTCCCTGCTTAGCGAGGAGTCTGCTTCTCCCCTTGCCTCTGCCTCTCCCCCAATTCATACTTTCTCTAATAAATAAATAAAATCTTAAAAAAGAAAAATACTGTTTTCTATTGAATCAAATAATGTGTTTAGTTTATGTTTCCTTTCTTCCACATATTTTGGGATTTTCTGAGGTTAATAATTGCCTTTTTTTTTCATTACTTTTCTTTGTAGTTATTGTTAATTTTTTTGGTATAGGGTCAATAAATCAGGCAAATCTTAGCAGTGGATTTTCCAGATGCTTAGACACAACAAATAATCCATGAGTTTTGTTTTGTTTTTCCTCTTGAAGACCTCAGCTCCAATGTGGACTGGTGCTTTCCAAACCTAACACACAGCTGTCGTACTTGCTGTTTCCTATGTCTTTCTCCTGGACTGGATTTCCTGTTCCATGGACCCAATGTCTTCCAGTTTGGGGATTTACGCCTTCATTTCTGTGTAGCACATTTTTCAGTAGATTCCTGAGAAAGGGTGCATGGAAGCAAATATGTTTAGTCACACACATGATTAATAGTTTAGCAGGGTATAGAAATCTAGGTTGAAAATTATTTTCTGTTGGAATTTTCAAGGTACTGCACTACTTTTTTTTGGTATCTACATTTAAGACTTCTAACATTGTTCTGAATCCTGTTCCTTTGTATATAACCAATTATTTTTTTAATCTTTGGACAGTTTTAGGCTGTTCTCTCTATCTATAATGTTATGATATTTGATGATGACTCTCCTCAGTGAATGTTTTTCCTCATTGTTGTGTTAGCTGAGTCCTTTCAATCTGTAGACTTGGATCTCTTTGTTCTGGGAAATTTTCTTATATTATTGTCCTGATAATTTTCTCCTATTTTTTCCCCCTCTGTTCTCTCTTTCTGGAACTTCTCTTAGTTGGAAGTTGTACCTCACGGAATGAGCTCTTAATTTTCTCATTGTTTTTCTCTTATTTTCCCTCTTTTCAGCTCCCCCCCGCCCCTACTTTCTGGGAGATTTCCTCAACTTTAGCATCCATCCTCTCTATGGAAGGATTCTGGACTCACCTTTCAGTCATCAATATTCCCTTCTGCAGACTCTGGGTCATAACTTCCTCCCTTTTTTAAGTCAGTTACTACTTGCCCTCTATCTCTAGGTCTGCCAAAAGCTTGCTGAAATTTCTGGATCACTAATGGCTCCCTCCTGTACCATTAGCATCATGGGATGATACATTTTAGTGGATGAAAGGGGATGAACAGATATTTCCTAGAAAAGGGACAGAAAATATGGCTTTTAAACATATGAAAACATGCTTCTGCTCACTCATATTAAAGGAAATAAAAATTTAAACAACCATAAGATTTTTTTCCCACTTAATCAGAAAGAAAAAGAACCTTTGATAAAGCACTGTCGATGTGTTGATGAGAGTCTGGTATCTATTGTGTCCTCAGCAAGTTGTATAACTCTGTGTGAAGGAACAGGATTAGTAGGAGTAATAGTACTAAAATGTACAGTGATCAACTCATCCTGGTTTGCACAGGACTTCCCTTGGTTTACTGCCAAAGGTTTCATGTCCCAAGAAATCCCTCAGTCTGGGAAAACTGGGGTGGTTAGTTACTCTGGTGCAGTGAGGTAATTTTTTTTTTTTAGATATTACTATTATGTTCCATTTCCTTTTCACAGTGTGACCCCTTTTCCATCCAACCTGGTCTAGGAGGCATTTATTGCTCAGGGAAGAGTGGTTTCAGAAGAAAAATAGGGAAAGGACTTTCTGAGTCCCCAAATTCCTAGAGAGGGACTCAGAATGAAAGAAGTCTTGACAAGTCAGAGCCGAGCTTCCAACCTCCTGTTTCCAGAGATTTGCTAAGTTTGAGGGAAGCAGGGGCACCTGGGTGGCTCAGTTGGTTAAGCACCTGCCTTTGGCTCAGGAAATAATCTTACAGTCCCGGGATGGAGCCACACTGAGCAGGGAGCTGCTTCTCCCTCTCCCTCTGTCTGCCACTCTCCCTGCTGTTCTCTCTCTCTCTCTCTCTTTCTTTCTCTCTCTCTCTCTCTGTCAAATAAATAAATAAAATATTAAAAAAAATAAGTTTGAGGGAAGTCATGGTAAGAATGCAACAAGGAGAGTGAGGCCAATGGGATGGGGACAGAGGGTCCTGATACAGAAAGATCATGTGGACCAGAAAAGAGACCCCCCCTTCCCTGCCAGATGGAGCAAACTCCAGCCTAGAAATGATCTGATCTAATTCCAGTGAGCACTATTCATCATAAGCAATAGAAACCAATTCTGACTGAAGGCTGCAGAAATGGGATTCATTAAAAGGGTAATGGGAAGTTCAAAAAATCATGAGGAATTTTCTAGAAGTGGCCAGGAATGAGGGAGGCCAGGTCACGTGGTAATGGCGAGGACACTGGATGCCCAGCTTTCACCACAGATATCTGGCTGTGGGCACTGTCTCAATACCACTCTCACCCACGCTCCCCATAAGGATTCTCCACAGTCCAGCTTCTTTGTAACCCAAGCTCTGATTGGGTGAGCTTTGATCATGTACCTATCTCCTACCTATAGTAGAAGCTGTAAAAGCAAACATTTGGGGCTTCTTCTATGGTGGCAGGAAGACTGCCTTCATTTGCAAAGTGAGAATTCCCAAACACTGGGAAGAGTTCTGTTGCTAGGCAGGAGAAAGATAGCTCATTATAACCAGACATCCCCTTGTCAAGGAGCTTCATCAGGCCTCCCCCTCACTGTCACTCAGGGAGGACAACGCTCCCCAAGTCTCCAAGCATGACACCCAATGACCACCTAGCCAGAACGAAGCCCACCGTGCCACAAAATCTTGCTCAGTCCTCATTTGTCTTATCCTGTGAGGACATCCCATTTTAATGGCTAGAGGCATCCCAAATGCTCTGTGACAGAAGAGGGCACTGAGCAGTTGGGGGCTTGGGGGCAGGAGGAGAGTAAAGAAAGGGATCTGGGGGTCCCTAGCCTAGGTCGGACTGAATGGAGCCAGCTTGCAGTCTCCTACCATACCAGGAGAAAGGTAAGTCCTAGCCTGAACACCCATGAACAGTTTTATTATGACCTCGCCCAGAGAAAATAACTTCTGACGGACTCCTCACAGGGTTGACGAATGACAGATGGCCTGGCTCCTCTCGCAAGGGGAAAATCACTCAATTTGCTTTCTTCTCTCTGACATTCGAGAGCAGTGCTGTCTCAAAGATCTTTCCACAGCAATAGAAAGGTTCTAGGTCTGCAGCGTCTAATGGGGCAGCCCCCAGCCACATGCGGCTACTGAGCACTTGCAATGTGGCTAGTGTTTCTGAGGAACCGAACTGTATTTACTCAATTTGAATTAATTTAAGTTTAAATGGACAGTGCAGCTCTGGGCTATGAAAAATGACAAGCCTGGACTGTGGGATCCAATGGTCTTGGGTTTGAATCTCAGTTCCTCCTCTCGCCAGGTAGCTGAGTGAGCCAGTGCAAGTCACATGAACTCTCTGGGACTCAGTTTCTCATCGGCAAATTGGGGCTATTAATGCTACTGCTCATGTTTGTTGTGAGGATTGACGGACATACGGTGTAGGACTGTGCCTGGCACTTAGTACGTGCTCCGTAAATGGTGGATCTTTTTCCTTTCTTGATTGGGTGAGGGCCACAGTATCCTCCAGGGAAATGACAATTGCAAATGTAAGGAGTCCTGCTGGCTAAGAGAGCTTGATCTTTTTAGAAATTTAATACTATTTGGGGACGAGGGCTAAAGGGGGATCATGCAGAAAGACTGCAAAAGTGAGTGAAGTCAGACAGAAAAAGATAAACACCCTATGATCTCACTTATATGCGGAAACCAAAAATCAAAATAAAAAACAAACAAACCACAACATCAAAAATCTGCACTCATGGATACAGAGAACAGATTGGTAGTTGCATTAGGTGGTGAGAGGAGGGTGAGCCGCATAGCCGAAGGGGGTCAAGAGGTACAAACTTTCAGTTATAGAATGAATAAGTACCAGGTAGGTAATGGGCAGCAAAGTGACTATAGTTAATGATTTTTATATTGCTTATTTGAAAGTAGATAAAAGAGTGGATCTTGAAAATTCTCATTATAAGAAAAAAAAAATTTGGGGGGCGCTTGGGTGGCTCAGTCATTAATCGGCTCAGGTCATGATCCCAGAGTCCTGGGATCGAGCCTCACATCGGGGCCCCTGCTCAGCAGGAAGCCTGCTTCTCCCTCTCCCACTCCCCCTGCTTGTGTTCCCTCTCTTGCTATGTCTCTCTGTGTCAAAAAATAAATAAAAATCTTTAAAAAAAAGAAAAAAAAGTTTTTAACTGTGTGTGGTGATGGATGCTAACTGGATTTATTGGGGTGATCATTTTGCAACATATACAAATATCAAATCATTATATTGTACACCTGAAACTAATATAATATTATGTCAGTTATATCTCAATATTAAAAAAAAAAGACTGTAAAGGGAATGATTTATTAGAATACAAGGAGGTGGCATCCCAGAGCCCCTTTCAGGAAGAAACAAAATGCCAGGCTTGGACCGAGGCCAAGCACCTGAGACAACCTGGATGGTTCTTGCTTGGCTGAGTGCCCAGGTTCAGTGTGGATGAGGCTCTGGGACCTGAGGGAGGCTCTACAGGCTGAGAATCAAGCTAATGCCTTCTAAATTCATATCTTTGATGTTTTCTGAAGAAAACCAGATGGGAGTTGGCTGCTAATTGCTTCCTCCTCAAGTACTTAACTGGCTCTATGACCTTGAGCAAGTAAGTTCACCTTTCTGGACCTCATTTCCCTATTTGCCCCCTGGAGGGCTGCTGTGAGCACTTACCCAGAGAATGGGTGGGAAACTGTTCTCCAAGCTATAAGGCACCATAAATCATGGGGGATGAAGAACAAACAATAACTAAAATCTCAGAGCCCGAAGGAGGTCATAGATGCCTGGTGACAGAACTAGGACCAGAAGCAATGTCCGCGGACTGGATTTTTTCTTACTTACTTGTATCCTCTGGGCATAATACAGTGCCTGGCACATGGTGACACACAACACGCTATTAAAAAACATATATTATCAATATTCATATTTCACATTAGATTTTTAAAAGCATAATACTCAATGTTGGCAAAGATAGAGAGAAGATCACTTTTAGCCTACTGCCGATGGGATGAAATTGGCACAAATTGTAAGGAAAATTAACATGATGACTAAGAACTATCTGAGTCAGCCCATTCCACTTCTAGGAATCAACCGTGAGAAAATAATGAGAGATGCTCTGAAAGATTTAGGTACCAGTATGTTCATCCCGGCTTCATTTACAATAGGGAAATATTGTTCTAAAAGTAGGAGAATGAATAGATAAACTAAGATCTGTCAGTAAGAAGGAATATTCAGTGATGTTTTTGAAGAGCATCTAATGATACAGAGAACGGTTCATGAAAATATAATAAGGGGAAAGTTATATATTTATGTCCATCAGGAAAACTTTCAATGCTCCATGGTGGTCACTGAGAAACAGTCTCTCATACAATCAGCAGAATGAAAAGGCAACTTACAGAAGATAAACTTGCAAATCATATCCAGTATATATAAAGAACTCCTACAATCAACAACAACAAAAACCAGGGCACCTGAGTGGGTCAGTCAGTTAAGCATTTGCCTTTGGCTCAGGTCATGATCTTGGGGTCCTGGGATCAAGTCCCACGTGCGGCTCCAGTCCCGCATCAGGCTCCCTGCTCAATGGGGAGTCTGTTACTCCCTCTGCCTCTGCCCCTCCCCCACTCAGGCACACTCTCGCTCTTTCTCTCTCTCTCAAATAAATAAATAAGATCTTTAAAAAAAAAAAAAGAAAAAGAAATAAGATCTTTAAAAACAACAACAATAGGGGCACCTGGGTGGCTCAGTGGGTTAAAGCCTCTGCCTTCGGCTCATGTCATGGTCTCAGGGTCCTGGGATCAAGCTCTCTGCTCAGCAAGAAGCCTGCTTCCTCCTCTCTTTCTGTCTGCCTGTCTGCCTACTTGTGATCTCTCTCTCTCTCTCTCTCTGTCAAATAAATAAATAAATAAATAAATAAATACAACAACAATAAAACACTAACTTGATTAAAAAATGGGAAAAGGACTTGAACAGACATTTCTCCAAAGATCTACAAATGGTGAATAAACACATGAAAAAGAAGCTCACCATTATTAATCATTATGGGAAATGCAGATCCAAACCACAATGAGATCCTACCTCACACCCATTAGGGTGGCTATTTCCAGAAAACAGAAAATGACAAGAGTTGGTCAGGACGCAGAGAAAGTGGAGCCCTCGTGCACTGTTCGTGGGAATGTAAAGGGGTGCAATCACTGCGCAAAACAGTATGGCGGTTCCTCAAAATACTAAAAATAGAGTTACCATATGATCCAGAAATTCAGATCCTGGATATGCACCCAAAAGAACTGAAAGCAGGGTCCCAAAGAGATATCTGTATACCCATGTTCATAGCAGCATTATTCATAATAGCAAAAAGGTGGAGTCAACCCAAGTGTCCACTGGATGGATGAACAAAATGTGATATAAACATGCAATGGAATATTACTCAGCTTTAAAAAGGAAGGAAATTGGGGTGTGTGGGTGGCTCAGGCGGTTAAGCATCTGCCTTTGGCTCAGGTCATGATCTCAGGGTCCTGGGATTGAGCCACCCGCCGGGCTCCCAGCGCAGCGGGGAGCCGGCTTCTCCTTGTCCCTCTGCCTGACGCTCCCCCTCCTTGTGCTCGCTTGCTCTCTCTCTGTCGAAAAAATAAATAAGATATTTAAAAAATAAAAGGAAGGCAATTAGGTATATGTGCCTGGCTCAGTCTGGAAAGCATGGGACCCTTGATCTCAGGGTTGTGAGTTCAAGCCCCAGGGTGGGCATAAAGCTTTAAAATGAATAAGAAAATAAGATTTAAATAAATAGATAGATAGATAAAATTAAATGGAAGGAAATTCTGACATATGCTATAGCATGGATGAATCTTGAGGACATGATGCTAAGTAAGGCAAGCCAGACTTAAAAAGGTAAGTACTGTATGATCCCAAGTATAGAAGGTACTTAAAGTAGCCAAAATACAGAGACAGCCCACGGAGCGGTGGTTGCCGAGGGCTGGGTGGAGAGGGTTATGAGGAGTTGTTTTTCACTGGGTAGATAAATTGTGGCACATCCAGACTATGGAATATTATTCAGCACTAAAAACAAATGAGCTATTAAGGCATGAAAAGACACGGAGGACACTTATTAGTAAGTAAAGAAGCCAAATTGTACTGTATGATTCCAGCTCTGTGACATTCTGGAAAAGGCAAAACCATAGAGATGGTAAAAAGATCAGTGGCTGCCAGGAGCTGGGTACGGGAGGGGATGAATAGGCAGAGCACAGAGAATTTTTAGGGCAGTGAAACTCCTCAGTATGATACCATATAATGGGTACGTGTCATTTCATTACACATGTGTCCAAAACTGTAGAATGTACAATACCAGCAGTCGACCTTACCTTAAACTTTGGTAGTCTCTGGGTGATGAGATGTGTCAATGGAGGTTCATCAATGACAACAAAGGTACAGCTGTGGTTGAGGATGTTGATAACAAAGAAGGCCACGCATGTGGGGAGAGACAAAGAGTATGTGTGGCATCTCTGTACCTTCGCCTCAGTTTCACTGTGAACCTAAAACTACTCTAAAAGAATAAAGTTTCTAAAAAAAAAAAAAAAAAAGAACCTAAGTGGGTATTGTGATCTTAACGCAATCCGACGTTAGCAAACCCCCATCCTGGCGCTGGTGACTATAGTTCCTCGGGTGGTCACCGCCTGGAGGGTCATGAAAATCCATCAGGACACTATTATTTCCCACTCCTTCCCCTGAGCGGCCAGGCCACATCTCCGCATAAGGCTGGCATCTGACACAGCGAAGCCCATCAGGAAATGCTGACTTAAACAACTGTGGGCTGGAGCAATGGGAGGACTAACAAGGTACCTGAAGGGGGCTAAGATGTGGAGTTGGCATGGAGCCAGGGCTCTGGGAGGACGGGGAGTCTTGGATATACCAATTCTGTGTGGCCTTGGGCAAGTCGCTTTCCCTCTCTGAGCTTCAGTTACTTCATCCACGAGCTGGACGTGACTCCTGCTGGATGACCTCACAGAATTCCTCCAGGAGAGCCGATAATGAAGTGCTGTAGTAAAATGCTTCATTACTTAATGGTCAGATGGGGAGAAGCACAGTGATTATTCTAAAGGGCAACTGAAGATTCCGAATGAGGACAGGGGAGCACAGCATAAGGGAGAATCGGCAGGGGGGGAGCCAGGCAGATCTGGGTTTGGGTCTCAGCTCCATCGTTGATGCTGTGGGGTCTTGGGCAAGACACTCAATGTCTCACAGCCAGTGAGTATCAGGCCCAAGGAGCACAGTGTGGTGTCAAAGTTTATGAACTGCTCTAGACCCATCTCTGCCATTTATTAGCTATGTGTGATCTTTTGGCTTTTCCCAAAGAGCATCAGAAGGAAAGAAACCCAAAGACACATTGTTGATCAGTAGGAAAGTGGGATCAGGGATGAAATGAGAAAGAGTAGATGGGATGGGGGGACAGATAATCCGCAGATACAAGGTGGTGGCCTATGGCAGGGAGACAAAGAGGAAGGCCGCTGGGAGAGCTGAAAGTCCCAGAAGGGATATTTATGGAGCACTTACAATGAGTCAAGAATGTCAATCCTCACAATTCCCTAGTACGACGGTACGATTACATCACCATCCTACAGGTGGGCAAACTGAGCCCGGAGCCCACCCTCTCCCCTCTGCGCACAGCCAGGTGGCCCAGGGCAGGCCCCTCACTCTCTCATGTCCTCTGCAGATAATGGGCGTGTCTCTAGGGCAGCAAGATTTTTAAAAAAACTATTTCCCCCCCCTTCCCCAGGGGTTCCTAGACTTGTGGAAAGGAGACACAAACCCTACTCTGATTGGAGGTAAGGCCTGTGGAAGCACATTCAGGGATTGGCAAACCATGATAACTCTCAGTTATCCCTGTCCCACCCCTGCAGACCTGCCCTGCCCACACCTCTCAGATGGCTCCTCACCTGCCGAGGAACAGGCCCGAGGCTCCTCCTGCTGCTGTTGGCCGTGTTCCTCTTTTACCTCCGGCCTGGGGCTCCACGAGCTCACAGGCTTCGCTGGCCTTTGCTCTAGGCGTTCTCCCTGCCTGGAATGCCGTCTCTTCCAGATCCCCTCATAAAAACACACACACACATACACAGACACACACACACACACACACAGAGGCATGGCCCATCTCTGTCCCCATCCATTCATCACCTCCCCCTGGACATAGGACTATGCTGCATGTTCTAGCACCCAAGAAGAAAATATGAACAATTAAACAATTAAAATAATTAAATCACAATTAAATTAAATTTAAAAAGTTAAATAAAGGGGTGCCTGGGTGGCTCAGTGGGTTTTAAAGCCTCTGCCTTCAGCTCAGGTCATGATCTCAAGGTCCTGGGATCGAGCCCTGTATCAGGCTCTCTGCTCAGCGGGGAGCCTGCTTTCCTCTGTCTCTCTGCCTGCCTCTCTGCCTACTGTGATCTCTCTCTCTGTCAAATAAATAAATAAAATCTTAAAAAAAAAAACAACCCATTATCAAAAATCACCTTCATAGGCAGACTTGGGATCAGTGGATGGGAACCCAGAGAGTCCCTCAGAGTGTGTTTGTTTCTTGCATTTATTTAGCACTACATATTTATTTATAAATATTTTCCTTTCCTTTCTTCCTTTTTTTCTCCTTCCTTCCTTCCTTCCCTATTTTTTTACAACACTGCATTTATTGGACGCTTCCTATCTGCCAGACACCGTGGTAAGTACTTTAAAATCTTTCTTATCATATATCTATCTCTTTAAGAGGCAGGACCTATTATTATCCCCATTTTACAGATGACAAGCTGAGGCTGAAGTGCTTACCAAATGAATAAGGGGCAGAGCCACAGTCAAAGTCTGTTCTTATTTATTTATTTGACAGAGAGAGAGAGATCACAAGTAGGCAGAGAGGCAGGCAGAGTGAGAGGGGGAAGCAGGCTCCCTGCTGAGCAGACAGCCCGATGCTGGGGTCGATCCCAGGACCCTGAGATCATGACCTGAGCAGAAGGCAGAGGCTTTAACCCACTGAGCCACGCAGGCGCCCCTCAAAGTCTGTTTTAACCCAACTTGAAAGCCCACAATTTGGCCTTTTCTGGACTCACAAAATGGTGGACCATAGGCAGCATCTGCCTGCAGTTGTGCTTCATTTGGCCTACTCAATGTTTTATAAAGAATTAATTGCCAATATTTGAAAGCCAGATTTCCCATATACATTGAGATATCCAGCTTCTCTTGAAATGCCCGAGGACTCGGCCATACTGGACCTGGATTTCCACGTGGCAATCATTAGCTGGAGGGAGTAACAGTTGCCCCAGATACAAGCAATGTGTGTGTTCCACTTGGCCGTATGCTCCCCTCCCCCCACCATAGACCCACCTCATATCCATTTTTATTGCCTGTCTGACTCCTGGAAGCATTTCAGTTTATGACTCCTGGGTTCACACATTCTAGTAGCTGGGTTTGCCTTGGGATATCATGAGCTCCCCATCACCAGAGGTGTGCAAACTGAGACTAGCTGGCTACTCGGTAGGTGTGTTGAAAAAGGATTTCAAGATCCAGTTGGGGAGCTGGGTCAAATAACATATAGCCTCTTCTATCGCTACAGTGCCAAATATTTACTTAAGACTTTGCAGCATATATTGTGAAGAACTAACTTCCCCTCTGGTCTCAACTTACTGTTTCAACTTTCCCTTCACCTTGGTTTCTGATCTATTTATATATTTTGATCATATGATCATACTGTATGAATTTTTTTTTTTTTTTTTTTGCTGCTGTATGAATTCTTATAAGCTTCCTCAAATCCTTTTTGGAACAAGGCATGGGGAACAGATAAATCTATAATAAATATTTACATAAAGGGCTTGGTTCCATGAACAGAAAAGAAATAACAACAACAAAAAGAATTTTAAGTTGTATAACCTGTATAACTTGTAAGTTGTAGGAGTTGAAACTGTCAGGTTATCTCAGTGTCTCTGAAATTCTCGAGCTCAAGGACTTCAAGAGCAGAAGGACCTAAAAGTCTGGATGCTATAGTTATGAGTTTGTGCTTAGGTCCTCCCAGGAAAGGCAGCCTCAAAGTTTTATTTCCCACTTTTTACCCGAAATAAATTTTAAAACTATAAAACTGGGGAAGGGGCATCTGTGGGACTCAGGTGGTTAAGTGTCCAACTTTTGATTTCGGCTCGGGACATAATCTCAGGGCTGTAGAATCAAGCCCCACGTGAGGCTCTGTACTCAGTGGGGAGTCTGCCTGAGATTCTCTCCTTTTCTCTCTGCCCCTCTCCTTGCTCACATGCACACACTCTCTCTCTCTCTCAAATAAATAAACAAATCTTTAAAATTATAAAACTACCTGTGGGAGCACCCGGGTGGCTCAGTGGGTTGAGTGTCTGCCTTCGGCTCAGGTCATGATCTCAGGGTCCTGGGCTCGAGCTCCACGTCGGGCTTCCTGCTTAGTGGGGAGCCTGCTTCTCCCTCTGACCCTCCCACTGCTTGTGTTCTCTCTCTCAAATAAATAAAAAAAATTGTTTAAACCTTAAAAAAAATAACAAAAATAATTATGGCAGTTTTTTTTTCACTGCATATTTGTTGTTGAGAGGGGGAATCTATGTCCTCTTTCCTCAATTCTGAGTGGGCTTGTAGCTGATTTAACCAGCAGAGTATGGCAGAAGTTATGCTATGTGACTTCTGAGACTGGGTCATAAAAGACACACAGCTTTGCCTGGTTCTCTTGGAATATCTTTCTCCAGATGCTTCCTTCAAGGACACTTTCTCCTGGAGCACAGTTTCTGTGCTCAGATTCTGTGAGGAGTTGAGCCACACTGAGAGCATCTGTAGGTATTCTGAACAGCGGCCCTATCTGAGCCCAGGTGCCACAAATGAAGTCACTTCCCACTGGCATAGTCTCCCACCTTTGGAGCAGAAACAAACCAGTTCTGCTGTGCCTTATCCAGATTTCCAACTCATAGGATCTGTGAGCAGAATACAAAGATTGTTATTTTATAGCACTAAGTTGGGGGGATTTGCTCTCCAGCAACTGAAAATGGAAACAGTCACTAATGATCCAAACCATAAAGAAAAACATG
Organism: Nasua narica; assembly: GCA_028533885.1. NCBI lineage: Eukaryota > Metazoa > Chordata > Mammalia > Carnivora > Procyonidae > Nasua > Nasua narica. The sequence continues at coordinate 98,259,430 of CM052811.1, read as the reverse complement.
TGTAAAAGTGGTGAGTTCCATCTCGTGACATTTCATTTCATGTCACTCCCCAGAGGTAACACTGATAGCAGGTTTAAGTGTATCCTTCCAGACTTTTTTCTAAACATTTACATATGTATGTATAATAGAAATATACAGATTTTATGTTTCTTTTTTCTTTAAGTAAGGTTATATAAGAAGGCAACTTGCTTTTCTTCTCAATAAGGAAGTCTCACTGATCTCTTTAAATTTACAAAAGAGGGGTGCCTGGGTGGCTCAGTCGTTAAGCGTCTGCCTTCGGCTCAGGTCACGATCCTGGGGTCCTGGGATGGAGCCCCGCATCTGCTCCCTGCTCGGCAGGAAGCCTGTTTCTCCTTCTCCCACACCTCCTGCTTGTGTTCTCTCTCTCTCTGTCAAATAAATAGATAAAATCTTTAATAAATAAACAAACAAATAAATAAATAAATTTACAAAAGAACTTGAATGGGTAGTGATCCATTCACCTGCTGTGGTAGCCAACTTTCAAGGTCACCCTCAATGACCTCCCCTGCCCCACGCAAGTCCTCGTATAGTCCCCTCCCATACTGAACTACAACAAGTCGCATGAGCAATAGAATACGGCAGAAATGTCAGAGTGCTCTTCTAAGATTAGGTTCTAAAAGGCACTGCAGCTTTGTCTCAGTCTCTTGCTCTCTCTCTTTTAGATCTTTTGTTCTGGGGAAAACAGCTGCAGTATCTTGAGCAGGCCTGTGGAGAGGCCCACACGGGGAATAACTGAAGCCTCTTGCCAACAGCCGTGTGGATGAGCCATCTTGGAAGCTCCAGCCCCAGGCAAGCCTTCGGATGAGCGCAACCCTGGCCGAAAACTTGGTTCAACTTCATGAAAGATCCTGAGCCAGAACCACCCAGCAAAGCTGATCCCAGATTCCTGACTCTCAGAAACTACACGAAGTAATAAATATGCATGGTTTTAAGCTACGGAATTTAGTCAATTACTGAGTAATTTGCAACAGGATAGCAACTGCAACAATATATAACTGTATGTGGTTCAAGTCTCTAAAAAATATTAAAAAAAGATGTAGCAAAAGCTCTTTGTCACTCTGACCTCTAAACTCTCACCTGGTCCACCATCCTCTCCCCCCACCCCTACTTAACTTGGAGTAAGGTCTTAGGAAATGTTAGATTTATTATCTTGGGTACAGAAGCAGGCATGCCCTTGGCCCCTCTCACAGATCGCCCGACCTAAGAAAGAAAGGCTGTAGCAGTATGGCATTCCCTTTTGGCTGCCGTAAAACTGTGCCCTTCTTTCTCCACAGGAACTGAGCCATTGGCCTTTTCAGCCTAGATGCCATTTTTCCCTGCCAAGGCCTCAGACACCCACATGCATCCCCACATCCTGTCTCAGGTCTGGGGGTGGGGGCTTCCTTTCTGTGCACACTAGTGGAAAACATTACCTGGCCTTTTTCTTCAACCCATAGAAATCAGAAACCAACCACTCACCCCCCAACATGTAGTTCCAGTCTATTCTCCAGATTTCTCTCCCTTGGTGCTCCCCCTTCACCCTGCCTCAGTCCTAAAGCCTTCACTCCAGACTTCCGATCTACTGTGAAATCCCCCTAAGACATCGCTCATGCTGATATCTCTGCCTTGCATGCTCTACCCGCCCCCTGCCCTTCTGAAAGCAACCGCCAGTCTTTAAGACTCAAACTAGGGGTCATCTCTATGACTCTTCCCCTATCAATCCCACAGGTCTCCTTGCTTTCAACCTAGCCCTGTCGGTCCACTGTGTGCTTGACAGCCAGAACGACTGATGTGGTGAAACCTGGGATCATGCTCCAGTTCCAGTAAGATGTGGGAACAGTCTTCACCCTACCTCTGGTGCTGAAGGTAGCTCCCAATTCTGGACAGAACGCATGGAGCAGTTAGGTCAGGCTGTGAAAAGTCAGCAGTAGCAGGCAGACCAGGGAAGAAGTACCACCCATCCAACAGTGAGTTTACACTTGTTTTTCCTCTGGTATTCCCTGGGCCGTGTCAGTGCAGCCTTGAACCTAGCACTGGGCATTGGCGCATGTGCAGAGAGTGTCAGGAGATACCCTCTAGTTCTGGCTCCAGAAACAGGAATGAAGAGAGAGTGATGGAGATCCCCATTTCTTTTCCCCATTCTCTTTTATCCTAGCCCCCAGGCCTCCCAGGTGGTAGAGGTAGTGGCAGGTGCCTACAGGAACTTCAAACTATGAGGAAGAAGAACCTTCTACTCTAACTGAAACAGCTATGGTCCCAAGATGGTGGGATGAGCCCATATTGCTTTGGCCCCAGATGTGGGTGCGGTTGTGGGAAATACACATCAGAGTATGGTAAATAAAGCCTCAGGGAACCACAAAGTCACAGGGAGTTGGCAAGGAGAGAGGAGTTTGGGAAAGTGACCCCAAAAAGTTATTTATGGATTTCTGGGCTCACCCCCTAGGTACGTGGAGTGGATCTAGCCTAAACAGCTCACCACAGACTTTGAGAGACTGAATCACGAACTAGGTCAACGCCTGAGTTCCGGCCAATGAGTGACACTCACAAGGGGCAGATGCACGTGGCATCACACAGGGTTTGAAAAGAGGACTGACGGAACCACAACCCAGAGAAGGCAGGCAGAGCTTACAGCTTGAACCCTCTTTGCCAATTACCTGCAAAGACAAAAATATCAATATTCTCTATAGGATTTAAATGCAACCCAGAGCTCATAACATAATATTAAAAACGTCCAGGGTAAATTACTTCCAATATAAAGAAGCAGGAAAATTTCAGCTTGCTCGAGAAAAGACGATGAAAAGACGTCAACTCTAAGATGGTGGAATGATCTGAAAAAGCCCTCAAAGCAACCGCTGCAAAAATCCTCCAGGGAGAGGATGGGGAGTTCGTGCTTGATGGGGATGGAGTTTCAATTTGGGAAGAAAAAAAAGGCTGGAGGTGGACGGTGGTATGGTCACACCACAGTGTGAATGCTTTTATCGTCATCGGACTGTATACTTAAAATGGATGAAAACGGTAAATTTTAGGGGGATGCCTAGCTGGCTTAGTTGGTAGAGCATGGGACTCTTGATCTTGGGGTCATGAGTTCAGGCCCTAAGTTGGGGCTGGAGACTACTTAAAAAAAAACAAAAATAAAGCTCTAAAAAATAAAGACAAAGACTCTGAGCTTTCTTCGGATTTTAGTAAATAGAAGATATATATTAAAATTTCCATTTGGGGGGCACCTGGGTGGCTCAGTTGGTTGGGTGGCTGCCTTTGGCTCAGGTCATGATCCCAGGCTCCTGGGACTGAGCTCCCTCAGCAGGGAACCTGCTTCTCCCTCTCCCTCTGCCTGCCGCTCTGCCTGCTTGTGCTCTCTCTCTATCTCTCTGTCAAATAAATAAACAAAATCTTTAAAAAAATTTTTTCCATTTGGTATCTGTATATATACCAACTATGTACTTGAAATTGAAAAATACAATAACCAAAATTTAAAAGCTCACTGGATGGGCTAAACAGCAGAATGGAGATGTTACAAGAAAGAAAGAGTCTGGGGCGCCTGGGTGGCTCAGTGGGTTAAAGCCTCTGCTTTTGGCTAGGGTCATGATCTTGGGGTTCTGGGATGGAGCCCCACATCGGGCTCTCTGATCCGTGGGGAGCCTGCTTCCCCCTCTCTCTCTCTGCCTGCCTCTCTGCCCACTTGTGATCTCTCTCTCTCTGTCAAATAAATAAATAAAATCTTGAAAGAAAGAAAAAGAAAGAAAAGAAAAGAAAAGAAGTCTATGAACTCT
>CM052811.1:98183574-98255560 GCA_028533885.1 Nasua narica | reverse complement strand
ATTCCATGTAGGTGACCTTCTCCAAAAGACAAAACTATAGTGATAGATAAGCAGTTAACATAGGTTAAGGGCGGGGAGAATGTGTCACTACAATGGGAAACACAAGGGTTTTTTGAGGGGTGATGGAACTGCTCTGCTTCCTGTTTGTGGTGGTGGTTACGCAAACGCACATGTGTTAACATTCTCAGACCCACGAACCAAAAAAAAAAAAAAAAAAGAGTGAATTTTACTCTATGTTAATTGAAATAAACAAAAAACTTGTGGTAGGGATGCCTGGGTGGCTCAGTTGGTTAAGTGTCTACCTTCAGCTCAGGTCATGGTCCCAGGGTCCTGGGATCGAGCCCCGCGTCCGGCTCCCTGCTCGGCTGACTCTGCTTCTCCCTCTCGCTCTGTCCCTCCCCCTGCTCTTGCTCTCTTTCTCTCTCTCAAATAATGAATAAAATCTTAAAAAAGCAAACCAACCTGCGGTAGTCAGGCTCCAAGAAGGCCCGCATTGACCCTTACCTCCTCGTCCGTCTGCTGTTATGTGGACCCGTCACACTGGCGAGGGCTGGCCTGTGTTACCAATAACAGCAGCAAAAGCGATGGGCACAACTGAAGAGGCCAGATCATAGAAGCCACTGTCTCTTGAATCACTCACACTAGAGGAAGCCAGCCCATGTCTCGAGGACACCCAAACAATCCCATGAGGACAAGCTAAGGCATCTTACCAACAAATTCCACTGCCAGAAACACATCCTGCTGGTGTATTTGCCCATGTGGGAAATGGCGCCTATTTGCAGGAGCTTTGTTCGCAATGGCCAAAACCTCAAACTCAAATGTCCCAGAATAGGCAAACTGCATTGCAGTCCATTCACGTCGTGGAATATTAGGGGGAGGGTAAAAAGAAGGGGAAAGATCTGCATATCTGATATTGAAAAAACTGTAAATGTGTTATACAAATAACAGACAGCATAATTTTGTGGGTTTTTTTTTTTTTTTTTTTAGAGGATATACACATGGATGTATATCTAGAGTAGCATGAAAAATTTCTGGAAGGCGTAAGCGTTTGCCTCTGGGAAACATTCTGGGTTAAGGCAGGCACTTGTTCTTCATCCCACAGGTATATTCTTTTGTATTTTTTCAATGTTTTACCTTGAGCATGAATTTATGTTCAATAAAATTTCTGAATAACTTACACAGCCAGAGCTCTGTCTTTTGGCATTGTCCTCAAAGGGCACCGCGGGGACCTGTTCAGTGAGCCCTGAAAAGCCCTTCCTTCTGCCATCACCTATTTGCTTGCCCTTGACCCAGAGACAAGCCCTGATTAAAATCCGATCAAACACTCCAGGTTTCAGAGCCTCCCCTGGTTCCCCAAGCAAGAGAAAAGCCACACCTCTCAAACCTTCCTGTTTGAAGGAAGGAGTGGAAACCTCATTTGGAAATGGAAACCTCATTTCCAGCCTCCACCTCCCAGGACCCCCACACGGCACTGCTCACTGCTCCCCACAAACTAAGCTCTCTTTCTGGTTGCCACTTATAGTCTTCTTCTCTCAGTTGTTTTAAACCCACAGTCACATCGACAGCCCCAACGCCCAGCTCTGCCCGTGCCACTTCCCTTGCATCACTGGGTCCCTCATCCTCCCAGCAGTACAAGCTCTCCACTCTGGCCTTTGAGCATCGCCCTCCCCCATGTTCCAACCCCAATAATTTTCCCAACTCTTCCCCCAATCCAACTAAACTAGACGAACCGTGATCCCCTCATGTACCTTTGCTCACATGGTTTCCTCCATTCAGAATTCCCTTTCCTCTTTCGCGTGTGCACCTGCTGATAGCATATCCATCATTCAACTCAACTCCAACCTTCGTGAATCTTGCACGAGATTGAAGTCATCCCAACTTCCCAGATCACTTTCTCTGCATTTCATTTGTTCAACCCACATACAGTGGGCACTCTTCAAAGCTGCATACAGGTCAGATGCTGCAATAGGGAGATCATCAAGCACAGTCCCTGCTCTTGGGGAAGCTCCAGTCTAGCTGGGGAAACCAAGAAACAAATGTCCTCAGGTAAGTGACCTGAGAGGCAGCGTAGCACAGGAGTTAAGGATGCTGACTCTTATCCCCTACTTCCAGGGTTCAAGTCCTAGCTCTGCAGCTCATAAGCTGTGTGACCTTGAGCTAGTCGCTTCACCTCTCTGTGCCTCCATGCCCTTATCTGTAAAATGGAGATAACAGGAGGGCCAACTTCATAGGGTTATTTGATGAACTAAATGGCTTAGCGTTTATAGAGTGCTTAAACACAGCCTGGCAAGTGGTAAACGATACATATTGGTTATGACCACAATTTCAAGGTGCTATGGCACCTTAGGAGAGGAAAATTTCCACCTTAGGAGAGAAAAATTTCTTAGAGTAAGATCTCGAAACACTAATGAATATGACATAAGCAGAGAGAAAGCCTAGGCAACAGTGTGGAGATGTAAAAGGCAAGTGGAGTATGAATGCACAGTAGAGTTTCTCTCTTACGGTAATTTCAGTACTTGCTTCTCCCCTCTGACAGCCCCCTGGGGCTTGTTCTGAGGGCCGAGCAGAGAGATGAGGCCGAGTGAGGTCTCCCAGATTTCATCTTCTCAATCCACGCCACATCCTTTACTTAATATATTTCTCTAAATCAACTTGCTTTTTGTAAACCAAATACATTTCTTAGAAGGAAACAGTAAACCACATCTGTAAATGCAAACAAAACAAAACAAAACAAAACAGAAAAAACCCCAAACAATGCAAATACAAAGCATCTCCAACATCAGTATAATGAAAGCAAAACAATGTCACTGAATGCAAGCTAACTCATGTCTGACTCTGAGGTCTGCTCTCTGTTACCAGGACAGATTATTAGCAAATGGTAGAGAAATTAATGACATGCTGGCATCTGAACTGAGACTTTTCTTTGACATTGTTAGCAGGACTGAGAAAACAAAAAGATAATTCTTTTTGCGAGTGCCTTGTACCTCTGAAACCACTGCAGGCATTGTTAAAAAGGGAAATATCCCCTCCTCCCAAGACAATACTTGTGAAATTTTTTAGAGAGGCAGATTTTCAGAGAGGGATGGGCATCCTCCCAGGCTCCTCCCCTATCCCCCCTGGGTGGGCATTGTTCCCCACTTCTGCTGAGTCACTGTACTTGGGGAAGGAGGCAGTTTCTGGTTAATGCCTTTTGTTCCTCTCCATACTGCTGTTTACCTGGTTGGGCTTGGTGTCCAAGCAGATGATCAATAAAGGATTAGATGTAAAAACAAACCAAACTTGCTTGTCCTTAAATAATGTTATTTCAAGGTAAATGTCTCAACCCTGAAATGAACCAGGTTTCAAGTAATAACTTGAATTAATTCTGAGAACATAATTCAGAGCGCAGGATTTGCCTTCAGGCTATGGTTTGTTTTTTTGGTTTTTGTGTTTTTTTTTTTTTTACTGTCAATTCCACTAACGAAAGAGAGAACGCTGAGAAGGAAAAGGGATCTTTATTTCAGGCCAGGGAAATCTTATTATTCTCTAAGCTTTTTTGAAGTGATCGGAACACGGTAACGAGAGCCCACCTCTTCCGTTCTCCTTCTATCTCTTCTCTCCTTGGTTCTTTTTTCTTTCCTCCCTTCTCTCCCCTCTGTTGCGTGTTTCTGAAGGATCTGTGATGTGTCAGGATAGCGTTTCCCGGCGTTGGTTCCTTTGAATACCAGCTTCTCCATTTCTGCCTAATATATAACCTACCTCTACTGGTGGTTACTTCATTTTTTAAAAATGTAATTCCCATTGCTTTACTTATATAAAATTGGTCCCACCCTAAAACAGTGAAATCCATTAAATCAAATTCTGTCTCGTTCTCCATTTCCCCCAACGCACAATTACGAGGGGGGGAAAAAGTGTTACAGTCCAAACTAAACACGACCAGGTACCTAAAGCTTCCCTGTGACTACAGTTGGTGGAACCTTCAAGGTTTGCCAGGGAGGGGCCTGCAGAGGAGGCCTCCACAAATGCTTGCTGGCTGATCAGTGCGTAATCCCCACATCCTTCCATAGTGTTGCTCAAACTTCAGCTCCTGGAGAGATTGTTAAAATGTTCCTGGGCCACATTCCCAGGGTTTCTGACTCCGCAGGTCTGGGGCGGGGCCTGGGAGTCTGCCTTTCTAACAAGTTCCCCAGGTGATGTTGCTGCTGCCGGTCTGAGGAGTAGGTCTACTCCTACTCCTACAAGATACGTAGGCCTTGGGCCACTGGGCATTAAAATCACTTATAGATGCTTCTTAAGACACAGGTACCTGGGGGGTGTCTGAGGGGCTCAGTTGGTTAAGCGTCTGACTCCTGATTTCCGCTCAGGTTGTGATCTCAGGGTTGTGAGATCGAGCCCCATGTCAGGCTCTGGGCTCAGCATGGAGTCTGCTTGTCCCTCTCCCTCTGCTCCTCCCCCGGCTTGCTCCCTCTCTGTCAAATAAATAAATAAAATCTTAAAAAAAAAAAAAAGATGCAGATACCTGGGCACTACTCACAAAACTTTCTGATTCTTCAGGAGGGTAGGTCCCTGGAATCTGCCTTGTCAACTAGCTCTCCAAGGAACCTCTGGAGACCACCTCTGAGAAACACTGCTTGGACCACCGTTAGCACCTGGGAACTTGGAGGGAGGTGGCCCACCTTCAAAGTCAGGGACAACTCCTTCCCTTTGCTTGGGCCCTAAACCTTAGCGCCCTGTAGACTTCCCTGTTTCCCTCCTAGCTTCCATTCAGTGGGTGAGCAAATTCTATTGGCTCATCTTTCAAAACATTCAGATTTTCTTTAAAAGACTCTAGCACGGGGTGCGTGGGTGGCTCAGTGGGTTAAAGCCTCTGCCTGCGGCTCAGGTCATGATCTCAGAGTCCTGGGATCGAGCCCCACATAGAGCTCTCTGCTCAGCAGGGAGCCTGCTTCCCCCTCTCTCTGCCTGCCTCTCTGTCTACTTGTGATCTCTCTCTGTCAAATAAATAAATAAGTAAAATCTTAAAAAAAAAAAAAAGACTCTAGCACATGGACTTGGGGATGGAATAGTAAATGAAACAAGATTGGTAAAGTGCTGAGGATTGTTCAAACTGGGAGTTCATTTTATTACTCACAATTTTTAATGTAGATTTGAGTTTTTCCATAATAAAAATTTTTATCTTTAAGTCTTTGATCTAAAATCCATTTCTGGGAATTTATCATAATGAACATTTTAGATACAGAAAAAAAGTGCAAATAAAAGTAGTATTCAAATAATAATAGTGAAATATTTAGAACATACTAAGTTCTCCTAACAGAACAATAAACTGTAGGACACTCGTCGATGGAGTCTTGTCATTAAAAACATTTATTCAGGCCATGTACCAACATGGAAAATGTGATATACTACTAAGTGAAAAACAAGATATTAAATTGTATATGGTGCATGATAAAAAACTATACAAAGGCTCCTATCTTTAAAATAGATTGAAATTTAATGGGGTGCCTGGCTAGTTCACTCAGAACATCCGACTCTTAATCTCGGGGTTCTAAGTCTGAGCCCCACGTTGGGTGTAGAGGTTACTTAAAAATAAAATCTTAAAAAAATAAAAAAGTTTGAACTTTAAAAATAATTTTATATATCCAGAATCTGCCCACTTCCCACTATCTTCAAAGCAATGATCTTTGCCTGAGCCCCACCATCTGGTTTGCATCCCTGCCCTGGCCTGGAATGGTCTCCCTGCCTCTACCCCTCCCATCTTTTTTTTGCATGTGACGGCGGGGGGGGGGGGGGTGTCCTTCAAACTATAAACAGATCGTGCCCTCCTCCATTCAGAATCCTGCAAAGGCTTCCCATTTCTCCAAATAAACATCTTGACTTTACCACTGCCCTACAGGAGATAGGACCTTGTTTGCTCTGACTACTGCTCTGTCCTCTGCCTCGCTCTGGCTCCTCCAACCACGCTGGCTTCCTTGCCATGCTTCACTCACTCACTCCAGCTTCAGGACCTTTGCACCTGCTGTCTTCTCTGACTGCAATGTGCTGCCTCCAGGAATCTGAATGAGTGGCCCCCTCCTTCCTGCTGCTGGCTCTTCAGAGAGGTCTTACATGAACTCCTCATCCAAAACAGCACTGCTCCCTCTCTCAATCCCCCATATCCTTTATTTTTCTTCATAGCAATTACTCAGTACCCTCCCTGATACATTTGTTCATTGTGTCCCATACTTAATACAATGCAAATCCCTTGAGAACAAAGGCTTTCTGATTCTCTGCTGAATCCTCATACCTAGAGCCTGGCACATAGCAGGTCATTGGAATGACAAAATAGTGGACTAAACAACTACTCAAAAGAACCGTAAGCTTCATGTGGGCTTTCTTTCCTGGGGGAATCTCTCCTTCCCCAAAACCTCCTGGCAGTGACAGACCCATATGCAGTGGGAACTCAAGTTGCTGAGGGTTCTCCCACCTGAGGCCTACACCCCCTGCCCTGTAAAGTGCATCCTGTGAGGTGGTGGCAGTAGGGTGTGTGGCTAATGGTAATGGCTTTGGGAGCAGATGCTGGCTTAACACCACCGGCTATGCAGCCTTGAGAAAATGATGAGAATGTTCTGAGTGTTCATTTTTTCCCTGTGCAGAAGGAGAAGGATAGTAACAGCTTCTACTCCTGAGGGCTGGAGTCGAGACTCAATTCCCATAAAGCATTCAACAAACAGTGCCTGGCACAGAGTAGGTGTGCGACAAGAGGCCCTCAAATTCATCAACAGCCATATACGTGCCTTTGGCTCTTTCCAGTTTACAAAGCACTCTCATGCCTGCTTTATCTGATGGGAGCCTTTCAACAACCCTGTCGGTTTTATCACCATTTTTATAGGTGAGGCACCTGGGTCAAAGAGGAGCAAAGTGCTCACCTAGGGAATACAGCTGAATCCGACTACAACCCCAGCACCCTCTCGTCCAGAAAGACACCTGCTATCACCGCCGCTGATGCTAATCGTAGTGGTCTGGACGGCCCCCGACAGCCCCCAGGCTCTAAAGTGTGTGCCTAGTGTGAGCCTGTGATGGGCAGAGGAACTCAGCAAACAAAATCAGCCAGTGAGCCACACCTTCCCAACGACCCCACGGAGGCGGGGGTGCCCAGGCTCCCGCACCTCTGCACGAAGCATGCGAACGAGTCCGGACAGACAAGCCGTCTCTGAGTCCACCCAGGATTTAGAACATTCTACTGGTTTCCCACGAGGGAGAACACCAAAGCCCTTTCTCTAGTTTCTCTGCTTCAAGTCGGACAGCAGTTCTGAGCAGCAAATGGCGCCTTTAGTGTTTGAGATTTGCTCTGCCACCTCTGGCCCAGTTGGCCTCGACAGAGACAGTGTTTCTTCCCAAAGGGAACCCGAGGGGGAGGCCCCGCACGGAGCTCTGGGCCTGGCTCTCAGCAGTTTCCTCCATCTGTCCAGGACCGAAGGCCAAGGGAGGTTGCATGGTGGGGAAGAGACCAGCAGGTGTTAGACATGAATTTTAGAACCACAAGGCCAAAACATGGAGAACCATGGATTAGGAAGAGTCATGGATTATCACAACTCCAGCATCTGAGAGACAGAGAAACCCACGACTTAGTACCTTAAGCCTCATGGGGTTGGCAGAGATTCCACTGGACGGGAAGGGGCAGACTGGGAATCTGGCGGCTTCTGGGTCAGCGGCATCTCCCATCGGGTCAGAGGCTTAGCAAACAGGTCCTGGTGAGAGTACGGCCTGAGGGCTCCGGCCCGAGGGCTCCAGCCCGAGGAGGGAGGCTCGAGGGAAGGCCTTGGATAGCAACTTAATGGCAAAATTCTACAACCAGGCCCCGAGGGAGACAAATGAAAGGGGAGGGGGCAGCCTCAGAAGGATGTTACCAGGCCAACCAGCCCTGGCCCCCGGGTGCTCCAAGGTCTCAGTGGAGCTGGGTTTGTGGCAGGCCACCAACCACTAGGAGACTCTGACAGCAACGCCCTGATGGTCTGGCTCGACGGCACTTGCTCCTTGCTGGCGCATGCTGCGTGAGCAGCACTGTGTCTGCAGAGCATTGCACAGCAGCCTGATCAATAACTTCCATTTGCATAGTGTTCACAACGCACACCAGCGCTCAGCCCCCAAACCCTGGAAATGTCCTCGGAAGACGGGCCGACAATGGCTCTGGCCAGGCAGTGGGGATGGCTCTGGCCTGGTCTAAGGGCTACTTTCGGTCACCTGGAAAAAGGGTCAATACAACGACTCCACCCCTGGCCTCGTCCTCATTCAAGGTCACTTTAGGTATCTACGTTAATGAACTTCACTGAGTTTTAAAAATGAGGGAGAGTTCTCAGGTAATCATGATCTCATATCAAAACTATAGGAATCTGTTTCTATCTCTATAAAAAAATCGCTGAAGAGATCAGCTCCCCAGGCTGCTCAGAGGGGGGCAGACCCAAAGAGGGCGGACTGCTTTGCCGGTGTGCCAAGTTCCCAGGAGAAATAGCAGGAGGCACACGGGGAGCAGAGATGCTCCGGCTCCAGGAGCCTGAAAGCGCTGTGCCCTGGGAGACGGAGTCCTCCAGAAGCCCCTGGTGCTTCCCTGTCTCTGGTGGGGGGGGCAGAAGAACTTGTACTCTTGGGAATCGAAGCCGGGCGCACCGCTGGCTGCCAGGCCTGGCAAGCGGGACCAGCTCAGATTGGCCCAACCAGGGTCAGAACTCATCCCGCAGCTGAGGGGGCTTGTCCATGCCGAAGAAAGAAGACAGCCTCCCCCGGAGGTCCCGTTCCCGTTTCACGAAGGCAGTGAAGGAGGAGACACAGTTGCCAATAAAGTGGTCAGCTTGGCCAAGGATGTACAGGTCCACCTGGGCCACTTCAGGCTTCAGGCTCACCACCTTTACCTGCAGGAGGAAGGGCAGAAGGTTTTCACCAGGGTGGTGACCAGTTCGGCCCAGGCCCGCAACCATACCCTCAGCTTCCTTCCCCTGTGTGGAAGTGACAGACACAAAAGGCAGGGCAGACAGGATTAAGACTTGGGGTAGGGCATTCTGGCAGCAGTACTGCCCAGCAGCTGGGGAGAGTCAGAGGGAGAGGGAGACGCATGTGGGGCTCGCTGAGCCAAAGGCACGCGTGAGCTCATGACCTGAGCCAAAGGCAGACGCTCAACCCACTGAGCCATCCAGGAGCCCGCAGCCGAACACTCAAATGGCGCCCTACTGCTCTTCACATGAAGACGACAAATCTTGAATGGGGCCAGAAAGCGCTGTCCGAGTCATCGCTCCGCCTCTCATTGTCTCCATCTCCCCTTGAGCTCCAGCCACCACTCACCCGGCTCCCTCCTGCCTCAGTGCCTTTGCATGCACCCTCCCTCTGTTCGGGGTGCTCGTCTTTTTGTCTGGGTCTTACTTAACTCTCACTCTGCAGCTCCAGTCTCTCCTCTGTGGACCCTGATCTAGGCCAGAGCCCTCTGCTCTACATTCGCCCGGAACCACATTCCTTTACTTTGGAGCCCACATCTCAGTTTGTAGTTTCTACTCTGATTAATATCTGCCTCCTGCGCCAGATGGGGTCCAGGCTGTGGCAGTCTTCTGATCACTGCTGGCTGCAGCCTGCCTCAATAAACATCCGCTGATGGGACAAATGAATGAGTGAGCCCCTGCCCCTACTCGAGCTCTTCGACCTCTCATGCAGCATATATTAGAGTTCTATGCAAAGTCTCTTTTCCTGAGTCTAGACTGGGAGCTTTCTAGGGCAAAACCACATCTTATTTATCAGTATCCCCAGCTCAGCAGGGCCCCAGCTTCAATGAGGAGAAAGGGTGGGCTCTAAGCCCATGGAGAAAGGGGCTGAGGAGTGAGGAAAGGCAAGAACAGTGGCACAGGAACAGGAAAGAGAAAATGGCAGGAGGCTCAAGGCGCAACAATATATCAACTCTAAAAACTCACAAAAAAACTCCCTGGGACTCTCCAAATGCTTCAATTTAGTACAGAGGTGGGGGTGTGGGCAGAGCTGGGGCTGAAAGTGCTTTGCTGTCACAGATTTCTGATGTAACAAAAATCATCATCTTGCTATGTGGATGGTAGCAAAGAAATAATGCTAGTTTAATCATGGCCAAAATCCCCCAGCAGCTCCACCCACGCTCTGAAACTTACCGGCTCTGTGTCATGCCCACTAAAATTAGCTCTGAGACCTCTTGGGTAAATTCTATCCCTTCTTGGGAGTTTGGTTTCCTCAACTAGAATGTGCAGGGGTTGGGTTAGAGGAGTCCCGAGGGTTCCCGGCTCTGATGGTCTTCTACAGAGTGGGTGGGAGGGAGGGAGGCCGGGATGCTCGGCTTCAGCACCTTCTCTCCAAGTCAGGGCTTCCAAGCCTGTGTCTGGGGTAAAAGGGAGAACAGGGCCCCTCACATAAAGCCAAGGGTTCTCACTGCTAGAAAGCAAACCTTTTAAAGTCTGTGCAAGCATTTAGGGCTTTCATTCACCCACAAAATCTTACTGAATGCTTACTACGAATTCCGTCATTTTATCGATACATACTTACTTATTACCTACTCTCCTCTGATACAGTACCAAATATCCACTCTTTATTCACACACTGAGTATTTACTATTCACCACTTCCTTAAGCACTTACTAAGCACAAAGAGCCTTCCCTTCATTTGTCAATGACCTACTCCTACTATCAGCGACTGCTAACATTATTGAGGACTTGTTTTGTCCTGAAACTGTTTTCATTTCTTTATATCTGATCTTCACAACCGCCCAATGAGATAGGACTGCTCTCAGTCCCACTTTACAGAAGAGGAAACAAGCAGAGAGAGCTAAAGTAACTTGCACAAGACAGCACAGTGAGTAGTGCCCATGTTCTCTGGCTCCAGAGTCCAGGCTCTTAATCTCTCTGCTACACTGCATTTCTCCCGAGGGCCTGCACTTTACGTCTTTATTCGAGTTACTGAGTGTCTACCGTGTTAGGCCCTATCCTAGACGGTGGTGAGGGCGAGGCCCCCAGATGCTCAGGGACACAACAGTGAGTAGGCTTGGCCTCTGCCTTTGGGGAGCCACAGCTCTTGGGAAGAAGGCCGTGTTTATGGCCTCACGCAGACTCGACAGTGCCTTCAGAGCAAATGTGATAAATGCTGTGACAGTTCCAGAAGGGACACATTAGCTACAAGAGTGCAGGGAAATCTGGAGAGAAAATGCCAAGATGTTTGAAGGAAGGATAGGAACCAGAGCAGAGGTGGACGTCTAAGTGTCAGGAGGACACGGAGCATGTGGAGGGAGCGGTGGGACCACCTTGGAGCTTTCTTCCATTCCCTCCCTCTGCACCCCCATTGGGACCATACACACCTTCCCTTTGAAGAGCTCTTGGATCTCGGGCACGTAACTCTCGGAATCCGTGGCGATGTAGACCGACTGGGCATTCAGCGTGTCCACCCAGAGCTTCACGGCCCGTCGGATTTCCTTCAGGTCAGGGAGGCACATGGTCATGGTGAGAGGGGCGGCCGTGCTGCGGCCATAGCCCACACACTGCGGGGAGGCCATGAAGTGCGAGCCCGCGGTCCCGTCCTTCAGCATGGCACAGGCGTTCTTCTGCAGGGTTGGGGGGGGTGGGGTTAAAGACGGCAGTGGGCCCGGGACCCCAGAAGCAAGAGCCACTAAGTGGAAAAAGACTATACAGAAGCTCGACTATGTTTTTTAAAAAAGTAAAAAAAAAAAAAAAAGTATTGAGGGAAGAGGGAAATGTATCAAGACAGTAACAGCGGCTATCTCCGCGTGTAGTGGCGTACTGGCTTTATACAAAATATTTTTTTCTTCGTCTTACTGTATTATCTGGGACCTCCAGTAGAATTCTGAACCGTGGTGGTGATAATGGGCAGCCTTATCTGATTTCTGACTTCAGTGGGAACACTTCTGATAGCTCCCATGAAGTACATGTTTGCTGTGGGTTTCGGAGAGATAGCCTTTATCAAGTTAAGGTGGGTCCCTTCAATTCCCAGTTGGTTAAGAGGTTGCTTTTTTTTTTCTTTTTTTTTTTTTTAAATCCTGAATGAGTGTTCACTTTTATCAAATGCTTTCTTGGCCTCTATTGAGAGGATTATATGATTTTTTCCTCTGTGGGTGCTAATATAGTGAATTTCATCGCATTCCAGGTATAAAGTTTACTTGTGTTGTCTGCTCTTTAATGTTATTGGAGTTTACTTGCTGATATTCTACTTAGGATCTGTGCATCTATGTTTGTGAGAATGAGGTCTACTCTTCTGAATTGACCTTATCCGAGTTTGGTTTAGTGTTATGCTAGCTTTATAAAAAAAAATAGCACCTTATATCTTTTTATGTTCTTAACATGTATACATGGAAACTATTTCTTAAAGGTTTGGCTGAAACCATTCATAAGATATTCTGGGCCCAGATATTCTGAGCCTGGCTCCTTTTCTTTATGGAAGGAGGTCAGGGAAGGAGTACATAGACATGTGACTAGAGTTGACCCTTGAACATCACAGAGCATATGGGCTGCCATCCCCTACCCTGTGCAGTTAAAACCCTGCATATAATTTTTTACTTCCCCCAAACTTAGCTACTAACAGCCTACTGTAGACCAAAAGCCTTACTGATAACATAAACAATCGATAAACACATATTTTATATATGTATCATATACTGTATTCTTACAATAAAGAAAGCTAGATGGGGCGCCTGGGTGGCTCAGCCATTAAGCGGCTGCCTTCAGCTTGGGTCATGATCCCAGGGTCCTGGGATCGAGCCCCACATCGGGCTCCTTGCTCAGTGGAAAGCTTGCTTCTCCTTCTCCCACTCCCCCTGCTTGTGTTCCTTCTCTCACTGTTCACTGTGTCTCTCTCTGTCAAATAAATAAATGAAATCTATAAAAAACAACAACAACAACAATAAAGAAAGCTAGAAACAGGGACACCTGGGTAGCTCAGTTGGTTGAGCTGCTGCCTTTGGCTTGGGTCATGATCCCAGGGTCCTGGGATCGAGTCCCACATCGGGCTCCTTGCTCAACGGGGAGCCTGCTTCTCCTCTGCCTCTGCCTGCCACTCTGCCTGCTTGTGCTCTCTCTCCCCCCCTCTCTCTGACAAATAGATAAATAAAATCTTAAAAAAAAAAAAAAAAAGAAAGCTAGAAACAAGAAAAAGTTACTAAGAAAGTCATAAGGAAAAGAAAACCCATGTACAGCACCTCCTTATAAAACCTCATCAGCATGTTCGGGGGACCACGCCATCTAAAACCATGATGTTCAAGGGTCCACCGTACCTCCTCGACTGACTCTGAGTGAATTTTGATCTAATTTCTATCCTTTGCAGTGTTTTTCAAGTCTTCAACAATTAGCATTTCTAACATACATACATACATATTCTTATGTAAATTAAGGAGACTGTCTACATTTCTCCTGTTATTTTTACACAGAAGATAATCTGATGAGGTCTCTGCACATTTAAGCAGCCTCCAAATTTGGAGGATGACATCTTCAGTTCTTGGGGGCCCCACCCAATCTCCAGAGCCTGTTTTTCAACAAAGAGTCTACAGGCTAAGCACTGAGCTGGACCATAGGACTCCTGGGCTGTGGGTCTCTCTCTGGCTTGCTGCCTGACTTGGGAGTCTAGCCTGATGTTTATTTATCTATCTGCAAAATAAGGACGAAAATGGCAATTGTTAAAATGAGGGCTGGCAAGCAAGCACTTTGGAGCCGCATTTCTGATGTGTCTAAGGCAGGATCGTGGAACGCAGCCCCATGGACTTGGCTGAGTGAGACCTCTCTGCCCTGGCCGGGACTCGGTGCAGGGGGTTCAGGGGTTCAACACCCACAGGCACGGGCCCTAATCAGGGCCAGGGCCAAGCCAGCCTGGAGAGGAAGGGAGAAATTACCCAGTCAGAGCCAATGCGCAGATGAATGCCCACGTAGGGCCGGATGAGGTGGGTGCGGATGTGGGCTTCTCCCGTCCTCACCATCTCGTCTGACCACACCATGTACTTCTGGAGTGGCCTATGCTCCTCCAGGACAGGGAACTGCGCCGGGGCCCCTGGCAGGGCGAGCACTGGATGTTCCTTTGCAGGGAATCTAGGCATGAGACGAAGTGAGGGGGAGTCAGACAGAGGACACACAGACAGCCTGGCCACCACCCCCACAGGACAAAGGACAGTGTTGCGCCATGCCCCAGAGACCCTGCAGAGGGGCCCCTCTAACATGCAAGTAGCACGAGAGGCTGAGAAACCCCAACAGGCTGATAAGGAACCGTGGCGGCGACAAGAGCCACCACATACAATACTGTCCCGCCGCACGGAATTTACAACCCTCTTTGCTTGCTTAACAATTAAAAATTTACAGTAGAGCATTCCAACCTTTTATATGTCACGCTGGCTTCCAGTCTGTGGTGTGGTAATTCACTCCAGGGTGGGGTGTCTAGACCGCGCCTCTGCCCTTTTACCCACCTGGCAGGACTGGGACATGCAGCAGCTTCCAGGGGGCCGTGGACAACTCAGGCCCAAAGGGAATGTGTATGCGCTGGCTGAGGTCATTTGCTCAACATTTAACATGTATTTGTTGCCTGCCTACTATGTGCTGGGGCCCAGGTGAGAACAAAACAGGCATGGTCCCTGCCTTCATGAAAAGCACCTGCCATCTGTGGATGTCCCCGTCGTACCTTCCCGGAAGGCTCTCCTTCCCCTTTGTACACTGCGCACCTTGTAATTATTTCACCCTGTCTCTCCTGCTAGACACAGACTTCTGAAGGCAGAGCCTCCACGAGCCTAGGGCACTGTCTGGCACATGTCAGAGCTCAGTGAATATTCGTTGAGTGAATGAGTGATGAGCGAACCCGTGCTCCCTCTTCAGCTACATCCAAGGTCTGTCCTAGCAACATCAAACATCCTGATGGTTCCATCAACTCGAACGCACTTTCAAGCTCCAGATCTCTGTACGCTTCTTGCCTCAACCTGGACTGCCTTCTTCCCTCTGTCAGCCAAAAACCTTTTCTTAAAATTATGAAATTGGCACAGCCACTCTGGAAAACGGTTTGACGGTTTCTTGTAAAACCAGAATGCAGTTACCGTATTGCCCCGGCAACTGTCCTCTTGGGCATTAATCCCAAAGAAATGAAAACCTATATTCACACATGAACCAGGACACGAACGTTCACAGGAGCTTTGTTCGTGATAGCCCCCAACTGGAAACAGCAATAACATCTAAGAGGTGGCTAGCTAACCAAACCGTGGTGCATCCCCGCACAGCATCCAATACAGCAACGGCAAGGAACAAACCACGGAGCCAGGTGATAATGTGGAATGGACCTCAAGGGAGCTATGCAGAGCGAGAGAGGCCAAGCCCTCAATCTTACATGCTGTGACTGCATTTCTGTAACATTTTTGAAATGACATAATGAAGAAGAGGACAGAAGTGGAGAAGCGATTAGTGGTTGTCAGGGGCCTATTGTGTGTGTGCCCGCGTGTGCGTGCTCGTGTGCACATGTGTGGTTAAGAACATGGGTGTACTCACACACCGGTCACAGTTCTCTGCGACCTCGTGAAGTTAGAACTATTCGGGTATTCTGACTGTGGTGGTGGTTACACAAACTTACACGTGTGTAAAATCGAACAGACCTAAATACACATACACATACACGTGCACATACAGAAGTGAGTACAAGTAAAACTAGGACAACCTGAATGTGATGGGATTGTATCAGTGTCAACATCCCGGTTGCGATACTGTGCTACAGTTATGCAAAATGCCAGCATTCGACAAAACTAGGTAAAGCGTATCTGGGATCTCTGTATTCTTTCTTTCTTTCTATCTTTTGGGGGGGGGGTGTCTTTGTATTATTTCTTACAACATGTGAATATACAATTACCTCAATAAAAATGTCAATGAAAAGTTAATATCTCAAAGCATACAGAAAATAACTTTACAAACCACATACACATAACACAAATTAGCAGGTATTAATATTTTGCTGTGTTTTAGATTTTTTAAAAAAGAGACACTGAATTAAAAGGTCTATCCTGGCATCTTTCCCCCCTCTACATTCTCTTCCCAGAAGATATGGTGGCTTTATGCAGGACTACACTTTTACTATTTATACAAAAAGGTATCATTCTGTGTGCTTTTCACACACTCTAATGGTAAAGGCCCAGGCTGCTGAGCCAGACGGCCTTGTGCTAATGTTGACTATGCCACCTACTAACTTGGAAGGTGACCTACCCATTCTGTGCAGCAGTTCCCTTATCTGTATAACAGAGCTAAGAATAGCTCCTGACTTGAGGGCTCTTGAGAAGATTAAATGGATTAATATAGGCAAAGCCTTTAGAACAGTACTCGGCACATAGAAAGCTCTTCAGAAATTTTGACTATCACTGTCACCATCATTGTCCTACCACATGAAACCCACTGCAAGGTTTTAGAAATTCAACTTTATGTTTTATAGACTTGGCCACGTTGACTATGTTAGCTTCTCTCGAAGTTTTCCCTTTTGCACAAATAAGCACAGCAGCGCTGCAGTGGGCACGCCCCTTTCTTCACACCCAACCCAAGCACCTCACTCTGCCAACACCTCCCAACCCTCCAAGACCAGCTGCCCCTCCCAAGCCTCGGCTCCTTCGGGAGGGCTCCCTGTCCCACTTCTCCTTTGCTGCCTTCTGCACGCTGATGTCCTCGACGACCACCTCCCCTGCTCCACCGGCAGCCCACAAGGGTAGGGGCCTGGGCCCTTCTGCTCACCACGATTCCCACACACACTGGTCCAGGGCTTGTGTCAAGGAAGCAACAAGCAAGTGCTCGCTGACACCCTGGCTCTACATGACACCAGTTTCATTATAATAATTTTCTACGTACACGTATGTGAATCACGTATAGAGCCTTACTATGTGACAGGTAACGTTCTACTTGCTTTACGTGTATGAGCATTTTGGTTCTCACAAGAGCCCTGTGAGGTAAGCACTATTGTTCTTCATTCTCCTTTTACAGATGAGGAATCGAGGCACAGAAAGGTTAAGTAACACGCAATTCCCACGGTCACGCAGCCAGGAATTGGTGGAGCTGGGATTTGAATCCAGGCAGTCTGCTCCAGAACCTGGTTCTTAACTATGTTCTTAACTATGTAAGTTAACTATGTTAACATAGTTCTTAACTATGCCACCATAGTTCTTAACTATGCCCCTCACTCCCAGCTCCCCGACTGCCATCAATGAGACCCTCAAAAGCGGAGTCTGTGCCCTCTGTTTCTGATCTGTGGCCCTTAGCACAGGCCTCAACACACAATGGGTACGATCAATACTTTTAGAATGAATGATGGAGGGAATGAGAAGGATTTAGGGATCTTACCAGAAAGACCGGGCCAGGTTATCAGGGGTCAGTGGAAGAAGCAGAGCATACGAGCTGAATACCCACTACCACCTGGCCCTCAGCCAAACTCCTTTCTGATGTCACCTCAGAAGATTTTTTTCTTTTTTTTTTTCTTTTAAAGATTTTATTTATTTATTTGACAGAGAGATCACAAGCAGGCAGAGAGGCAGGTAGAGAGAGAGAGGAGGAAGCCGGCTCCCTGCTGAGCAGAGAGCTCGATGTGGGGCTCGATCCCAGGACTCTGAGATCATGACCTGAGCCGAAGGCAGAGGCTTTAACCCACTGAGCCACCCAGGCGCCTCAACCTCAGAAGATTTCAAAAGGAGAAAGCCAGAGTTTGGGATCTCCCGGGGGTGGAACACTAGGATAAATCAGGAACTATGCGCTCTCTGACCTCTTGCAGAGAACCTGCAGCTGACCCGTGGTGAATTCTGCATTTGGAATGTCCAGGCCCTCTCCCTAGATCTGGCTCAGTACATGGCGGCCACACTGGGCCATCAGCTCGGACCTGAGGAGCATCAGGTGGCCCAGACCGATGTGCTCATTCACTCCCAATGAGAGAGGAGAGTGCTGTTTGGGAAGAGAGTGCGAAGGGTGTTGTTTGGAAAGAAAGCCTGAGCAGCTCCATCTGCCCCTGAGCGCCCTAGGTCAGGCCCTCAGCTGAAAAAGGCCTATGCTCTTGCTGCTGGGTGCAGTGAGCCTTCTGGGGTTCTCCCCCTCCACCCCTCCACCACTGAGATGCCTCTGCCCAGCTGCGGTTTCTCTATGCGCAACGTGGGGCAGCGGACGAACGCCACACTGAGCACGAAGGATGCAGGGACATGAAGAGGCAAGCCCTTGTCTCTGTCCCTGTCAGGAAGGACTACCTTTCCCTCCCACTCTTTGCAAGGATGGCTCCTCATCCTTTGGGTCTCAGTCTGGTCCCAGCCCTGCAATTACATGTCACCTGTTCATGGCCTCTGAGGAAGGCTGCAGTTACGTTGTTACATTAATACCAGTAAGGGCTGACCGTGGAGCAGGGGAGATGGTCGTCGAGGACATCAGCGTGCAGAAGGCAGCAAAGGAGAAGTGGGACAGGGAGCCCTCCCAAAGGAGCCGAGGCTTGGGAGGGGCAGCTGGTCTTGGAGGGTTGGGAGGTGTTGGCAGAATGAGGTGCTTGGGTTGGGTGTGAAGAAAGGGGCGTGCCCACTGCAGCGCTGCTGTGCTTATTTGTGCAAAAGGGAAAACTTCGAGAGAAGCTAACATAGTCAACGTGGCCAAGACTATAAAACATAAAGTTGAATTTCTAAAACCTTGCAGTGGGTTTCCTGCAACAGGACAATGATGATGGTGGTAGTCAGGATTTCCTAAAAGCTCCAAATGCCTATTACCTTCACGCCACGAGAACGGTTCAGCATGATGGTCCGTGGTCTTTCAACATTTGATGTGTGATGAACTATCTGTTGGATTAAATCCCCACCAGGGTATTCAGGCTCAGAAGCAGCAGAGCTAGAAGGATTCTCAGAAATCATCTAGTGGGGAAGAAGTGCCTCTTACCCCGTTCTCCTCGAATTAGCTGCCCCCAATAAAGAGATTTCTCCATTCTCCGTACTTCTCGCAGTTACGGTATGGCCACGTGTCTGGGAACTAGCCAACGGGATGCAAGAGGGTTATAGGAGACTTCTAGAAAGCTTCCTTACAAAGGTGAGGCTGTGCCCTCCTTCTGCCCTTTCTTCCATCCAGCTGCCTGGGGCAAGGCTGTCACGGCTAAAGCTTCACTGGCCCTGTGAGGGGACACCGAGGATAAAAGCCGGTACTGGGATGGCTGGGCGGAGCTGGGAGCCCAAGTTCCGACCACACGACGGAGCTGCCATCGAGCGGTGGGTTGCAGACCCCAGTACTTCTCTTCCTTAAGAAAACAATACATTCCTATCTTCTTAATCTGCTGTTATTTAGGGTTTTCTGTAACATGTAACTTAAATTAAGTCCGGTGTACCTAGACCTGTGGCCATTCAGACTTTCATTTGATACACGAGAGGACTACTGCTTAAAGGTGGTGGGGAAGGGACCTGAGCCCCTCCAAGCAGGCCCTGTGTTGCCAGCCTCAGGCACTGGAGGCCTTCTCAAGAACTCTGAGGAACAGTTCAGAAACCACAGACCTTGCTCACCACCTTCATTTTATAGATGGAACGCTGGCCAGAGAAGGGAAGCAATCTACCTCGTCACAGAGTGAGCCAGAGAAGAGCCTGACCTTTTCCAATGCCATTCTCCCTACACCTACACCCCCGCCCCCAAAGGACACCTTTCTATAACAAGCAAGTGTCCAGTATTTTAGAAAAGGTTTAGAATACATACACCCTCCAGCTCCCTCCTACAAAGCACTCAGGCTGCTTATCAGTCTGCTTCTCCAGGGCCTACAGAGCCAGCCCTATGCAGTCTGCCCCCTGCCCCCTTCTTCTCCAAGCTCCTCGCCTGTATGGCAGATTAATTCTTCAAATCTCCTCTCGTTAGGTGGGCTCTGTGTCCCCTCCCAATGTCATGAAGCAGAAGTGACACTGTCCCAGCCGCCAGGCCCAGGCTTTAGAGGCCAGCAGCGTCTACTTTCCCATCTCTTAGAACATTCACTGCCTGGTTGTACCCTCTCAGAACTTGGCTGGTACGCTGTCAGAAGTCCAAGGCACGTGGAGAGGCCGAGTGTACTCACAGCAACCAACTGCCCTGCTGAGCTCCCTGATGACAGCGCTGCCGGCTAGCCATGAGCGAGCCCTCTTGGAGCCCTCTTCCATGCAGCCCCGTCGGGCTGCCAGATTCCAGCTCCCGCTGACGGACCGTTGCGACCACATCAGACCAAAAGCAAGAAGTGCTCAGCTAACCCAAGTACCCATCAACAGATGAACAAAATGTGGTCTGTGCACATAATGAACTATTCAGCCTCAAAAGGACTAAAATTAGGATGTAGAGCACAATGCAGATGAGACCTGAAGACACTACGCTAAGTGAAATAAGCCAGACACAAAGACTAGGATCCTATCACTCCACTCATATGAGACCTAGAACAGGCAGAGACAGAAATCAGAGACAGAAAAGTTCAGTAGAGGAATGGGGCGGGGGGTGTGGGGGAATGGGGAGAAGCTGTTTAATGGGTACAAAGGTTCTGTCTGGGGCGATGAAAACGTTCTAGAGATTGAAGGTGGTGGCGGCTGCACACAACACGGCACGGTACTTAATGGAAGTGAATGTACACTTAAAACAGTGGTTACACAATAACAAACACACAGGCACACACTCCTTCTGCACAGATACACATACACACCCCGGTAACCATTTTTTGAAATCTCGTGTTTATGGTTAGAACTGATCGTGCTAGCAATATTTACTAACCTGGTAAAAACTGGTATTAATTCCGCCACAGAAAAGACAGTTAAGTAATCCTCGATCACAAACTACACACAGTAGTTTCATTTTAAGCTAATCTGTATAGGTATATAGATGTGTATGAAAGTACCTGGAGGATAGAAGTATACACATCGAGCTGCTAAGAGTGTTTTTTGAAGGGGGGGAGGATTATGAGTAAATGTAATTCTCTTCTTTATTAAAAACTTAAAAATCTTCCACCAAATCTGTGGTGGGTTCTAAAGGATATTTATACCCAGAAATTAGAAGTTTAACATGGATTGGAACTTTGTACAGTTGGGATTCTAGAAAGAAGATGGAAAACCAAAAACCAGAAGGACTGCCTCACTCAGGACTGCCAACCTACAGAACTCAGCAATAACTGCCCGCTGCTGGGGAGCCACCCCCAGACTGGGACAGGACAGTCCCCACCGTCCTCCTCACTCACTCCACGCCAGCCACGCTGGCCTTCTGTCTGCCCCTCCACCGCAGCAAGCCTGTTCCTGCCTCAGAGCCTCTGTGCTCCATGTCCCCGCCACGAAGAACTCTCTTTTTCCTCCAGTTTTTCCCACGAATGGCTCTTTCTCTTCAGGTCCCCCATGCACTGAATGTTTGTGTCCGCCCCCCCCCACCCCCGCCAGCCTCCTCCAATGCACAGTTGAGGTCCCAACCCCCAATGTGATGATATTAGGAGGTAGGGCATTTGGGAGGCAATAAAGTTTCGTTGAAGTCATAAGGGTAGAGCCCCCATGATGAGATTATGCCTTATAAATGAGCCTGCTCTCTCTCCAATATGTGAGGACACAGCAAAAGGGCAGTAAGCAAAGATCATCAGAACCCAACCACGGTGGCACCCTGATCTCGGACTTTCCATCCTCCAGATCCATGAGAAATAAGCATGTTGTTTTAGCCTCCAGTCTGCTATTTTGTTATAGCAGCCTGAGATGGCTGAGACAGGGTCTTGGTCCTCCAATCACACATCACCTGTTTATGTCCTTCATGGCACTGTAGCTTCTGGAAACAAGGAAGTGATCAAATGGAATGCCCTATCTGAGATCAAATGCGAGGGGAGAGTAGAACCTGCCATGACTGAGTATCCTCAGTAGCTCCTGAATTAGCTCAGAAACCCCAAATGGGAATCGGGGGCTGATCCAGGCACAGCTGTTCTCCACGGTGATTAAGAATGGGTGCCCCAGAATCAGACTGCCTGGGTTCAAATCCTAGCTCTGCCACTTCAAGCTGTGTGACCTTGGGCAAGAGACTTCATTCCTCTTTGCTTCAATTTCCCTACGTGTAAAGCACAGAAGACAATAACTCCTGTCGCACAGACTTGTGGAAGGATCCAGTGAGTTCTCACCTTAGAAGACTTAGGTGGTGAAATGGAAGCTTAGAATGGTGTTTGGTACACAGCAGGCACTAAATAAACAGCAGCTTTATTACACATTAAAGAGTTGCATTCGGCCTGCAGCTGCCCTCTCCTCAACGGGGTTACCCCGGGCAAGTTACCCCACCTCGGGGAGCTGTTTCCTTACCTGCCAAATGGAAATGGATCATAAAACCCACTTCATGGAGTTTCTCAAAGTTTCTCTTTATATAAAATAAAGCATCTGAATAATAATATTAACAGCTAATATTGGTTGGCTCCCTACTATGAACCATGTGCTCTATGCCCTAGGAGGCAGATGCTGCGGGGCTCCTCCCACTCCACGAGGAGATTCAGGCCAGACAGCTGGAGAGGCTGCGCAGGGTCTCCTGAGAAAGAGGCAGGGCCCAGGTCTGTCTGAACCTGAGCGCGGACTCCTTTCTCTACATCCACCTATCCCTGGTGTCCGGAATGCCAGGGCTATGACCATGTATGAATTTGTATGTTCCCCACACCCTGAACCTGAATCCAAGTCTGACTTTCAAGCCCACGTTCCTTCTTGCCAGGCTAGCGAATCAAGGCAAAAGCAATGTGTTCCTTGGCATCATCATAACTAGCCTGTGGCTCCCTGAGGCTGAGGCTCGATCTTCCTCATTTTTATGTGTCACCTCTGGCCTTTGAGCACTAGGTCTCATATGTGACAGACGCCCTATAAATATTTCACAGCCTGTGCCTGTGTCCTGGTAACCTATTTTTTTTTAATAGGGCCTACTGGAGTGCAATTAATAAAGCACATCCAATTATTATCAGGATGACATCACTTCTCAGTCTGTATCTGAAGTTGCCTTTCTCTAGAAGCTGCTTCCAGTTTTCACCTTGTGAAGAGGAAGGTAACAGGGGAGTGATTCTCACGCCTAGAGGAGGAAATAGAGACCCATGTGACTGCACAATATTCTTTTTATGACATCCTTTATCGGCCGATAAACTCTTGCTCAACCTTGTGGCAGGTCAACGTCCCACTGTGTCAGGCCTTGAGATGGGAAGAGATCACACAGGATCCCAAGTTCAACAGACAGAATGGCTGTACCTTTGGTCTCAAACATCAGGGTGTGGTATGGGAGCAGGGGGAGAGAGGGCCAGGAAGGTGCTGCCTTCTCAGTGGCCCCATGCCCCTCCCCTAAACCCAGCAACACTGCCCTCTCCAAGTACCTCTGGATCCACTGGTCTGTGTAGGAGGCACTGAAGGAAATGCCGGAAAAAAGTTCAGACTTGTTGAAACTCACATGAAACTGATCCCAAAATGGGCCAAAGGGATTTCCTTCCTGCAGAAAGAGAGAGAGCAAAGACTTTCTGAGAAGGAGGGAAAGCCCTCTGGGGATGGGGCCAAGGAACTGTGGGTGGGGGAACCCTGGTCAACTAGACTTAGGTTGAAACATTTCATAGGATGGCCCAATAGGAATGTCACTTTATAAGTCCTGAGCTGGGGACTGAGGAGAGCAGCTCAGCCTCCAGTCTGGTTTCTTGTAAATGTTCCTCACAGTGCCTCAAGGGGTCTTTTCTACTGACATGCCACATCCCACTGACCCTGCACTGGTGGGAGTAGAGGAAGGGAGTGGATCTTGAATTTGGGCTTTAAATTTTGGACTAGACCTTTTAGAGACTTTTAAGACCAACTAACACAATGCCCTTATTTTCAAGATGGAAATCAGGGCCCAGACAGGGTAAGACCCTTGTCCAAGGACACACAGCAAGTGAGGGCAGTGTGGTGGCTATAAGCCAAGCCTCCTTTCTCAAATTTCATGGCTCTTTCTTTTTTTTTTTTAGATTTTATTTATTTGACAGAGAAAGAGAGATCACAACTAGGCAGAGAGGCAGGCAGAGAGAGCCTGCTGTGGGGCTCGATCCCAGGACCCCAAGATCATGACCTGAGCCAAAGGCAGAGGCTTTAACCCACTGAGCCACCCAGGCGCCCCAATTTCATGGCTCTTTCAACTACCCTCCCTAGACTTTAGCATAAGCACTGAAAGACATACTGGGGATTGTCTTATTCCAAAAGTGCCAGAAAATTATAAATTTCTCCTGATAAAATATGACTCTTTCTTATTTACCTGCTGAAAGGCAGGAAAGTATACAGGTTAAGAGGGTGGATAATGGAGCCACATTACCTAGGGTTGTATCCAAGCTTATTTGCTATGTGACCTTGGGCAAAATATTGAAACTCTGTGTTGCACTCAATGTCTCTCTATAAAATGAAGATATTAATAGTACTTCCCTCATGGAGCAGTTTGAAGATTAAGTGGGTTAATATGTGTAAAGCTCTTAGCATAGTACCTGGCATGTAGTAAGTCCCATAGAAGTATTAGTTATTAAAAAAAAAAAAAAAAAGAAGTATTAGTTATCAGGGCGCCTGGGTGGCTCAGTGGGTTAAAGCCTCTGCCTTTGGCTCGGGTCATGATATCAGGGTCCTGGGATGGAGCCCTGCATCAGGCTCTCTGCTCACCAGGGAGCTTGCTTCCCCCTCTCTCTGTCTGCCTCTTTGCCTACTTGTGATCTCTCTCTGTCAAATAAATAAATAAAATCTTAAAAAAAAAGAAGTATTAATTATCATTTGGGGCGCCTGGGTGGCTCAGTTGGTTAAGCATGCGACTCTTGATTTTGGCTCAGGTCATGATCTCATGGTTGTGAGGTTGAGCCCCAAGCTGGGCTCTGTGCTAGGCGTGGAACCTGCTTAAGATTCCCTCTCCCTTCCTTCTCCCTCTGCCCTACTTTCTCTCCCAGTCTGGAAAAAAAAAAGTATTAGTTATTATTACTCACGTGGCATTTTACAGTTTATAAGCACTCTTGCAACTGGCCCTCATGACATTTATGAGTGAGACAGAGCAGGGATTGGTGTCTTTATTTTGCAAGCAAAAATAAAGGCTCAGGGGCGCCTGGGTGGCTCAGTTGTTAAGCATCTGCCTTCGGCTCAGGTCATGATCCCAGGGTCTTAGGATCGAGCCCCGCATCAGGCTTCCTGCTCCACGGGAAGCCTGCTTCTCCCTCTCCCACTTCCCCTGCTTGGGCTCCCTCTCTTGCTGTGTCTCTCTATATCAAATAAATAAAATCTTTAAAAAAAATAAAAAAAGAAATAAAGGCTCAGAGGAATCAAGGTCCTCTGCCCCAAGTGACACTGATGAGGAATGTCAGAAATGGGACTTAAATCTCCATCTTTCTACTCTAAGCTCTTCTAGTGCCTTTCCCCCCACAGTGCTGCCAGTGTCCCAGGTCCCCCAGACCTACCTTCATGGGGCATGTCTTCTTATCGGGGCTTCGCTGGGCTGCCACCTCAAAGCAATATGCCACCCGTCTCTCAGGGGGCCAGTGAGTGGGTGCCAGCTGCTCCATGAAGTCCTCCAGGCTGATAACTCGATGGTAAGCCTGGAGGGGCTCCAGCTTGAAGTACTTCTGGTAGGACACATGGAGCTACAAGAAAAGGTGCAAAAGGAAAGACAACTCAGTATCCTAGTGACTCTTTTAAAGACATTCATTAAAACCATATACTCCAAGACCCAAACAGCTCAGGCTATAAGCCAATGAAAAACTTTTGGAAAGGGACGCCAAAGCTAGAAGAGAAAAAAAGGCTGGGAGAAATTATTTGCAAACTAACGAAGAAATAGTAACATCTTTTGTGTTCAAAAGTGCTTGCTGATCTAGATGAAAAAAGAAACGATGTAAGAGAAAACCTGAGCAAAGGACAGAAGTGAACAACTCACAGCAAAGAAAATCCATAGCCAATACACTCAAAAGATGTACAAACTCACTAGTAATTAGAAAAAAGCAAGTCATAGTTACAAGACCACTTCTCACTTACTAGACCAGCAGAGATTCAAAAGCATTAACTTTAAATGTTGGAAAGGAAGTGGGGAAACAGTGGCTGCCATATATGGCTGGTAGTCGAAATGCACGTTCTGGAACAATCATTTTAGAATGTAATCTTGCAGCATCTACCAGAATTTAAAATGTTCCTTCCACCTCTATGTATTTTCCCCACAGAAGCTCTTCTACTTTGTACCGGGAGATGGGTACAGGTATGCTCAATGCCATAGCAGAAGTACAAGAAAGACCTCAGAAGGAGTCACACTGAAGACATTACCCTCACAACAGTGGCTGGCTCTGTGGCTGGGGTGAGGAGGGAGTGGGACTAGCCTCGGGAGCCACGTGAGACTTTAACTTTTAACAACTTCATCTGTCATATTTTATTTCTTTTATTTAAAAAAAGAAAGATGAAGCAAAGAAGAGAAAATGTTAAATGATGATCATGTCTAGTGGTGGGTACATGGATGGTGATTATATTAATCTCTGTAGTTTTCCGGATTAAAAAAAAATTTCTTAGAACACCACGGAATAAAAATTTAGATTTTATCCTATAGGTCAGTGTTCCCAAGCACATTCCACTAGTTCATGGGGATAAAGAGTTCTGCAATCAATAGGCTCCGGAGTTAAACAGACCTGGAAAATGCTGTGTTAAGCCGATTTCTTTACTACCGAACTTCTCTTTATGCTAATGTGTATTTTGAATCTCTAATTTTGGAGGATGGGGAATTAAGACTATGATTTCCCAAATTAAGACTATGATTTCCCAAACTGATTTAACCACTGCCCCCCTTCCTTCACGAGCCATTGACATTTCAATAAACAGAATTTGGGAAATCTATTAGCAACAAGGTCTTGCTGAAGGATTTTATTTTATTTTTTTTTAAGATTTATTTATTTACTTTTTAGAGAGAGAGACAGAGAGAGAACACAAGCAGGAGGACCAGAGAGAGAGGGAGGATCTCAAGCAGACTCCAAGTTGAGCATAGAGCCTTACACGGGGCTCAATCTCATGACCCTTAGATCACAACCTGAGCTGAAACCAAGAGTCAGATGCTTAACCAACTGCACCACCCAGGCACCTCTCGGTGAAGGATTTTAAAGAGAAATAATAAGAGATTTGCCTTTTAGAAAGATCACTCTGGTAGCAGAGGAGAGAACATATGGATGGTAAGCTTAGGGGAAGAAGAGGAATAAGGAGGCCACTGTAGTGGTCCTTTTATTTGTCGAGTACTCACTGAACATGTATTTTTGAGCAGTAAGTCCAAGTGAAGATGGAGGGCATGGACAGCTCAGGAGAGGTAAAGGAAGGTGGAGTAGAGGGTAAAAGGATGCAATTAGGATGACTTCTAGGTTCCTGGCTTGGTATCCAGGTGAATGGAGGTAACATAAACTAAGGCTGGGAATATAGGAAATGACACAGGTTTGAGAGGAAAAGATGACAAGTTCAGTTTTGTCTTTGTGAAACTGAGGTATCTCTGGGACATCCAAGTAGACTCAAGGGCTTAGGAATTAAAAACACAGGCTAATGATCAGAGGAGAGTCTAGGCCACAGATAAGATTGGTAGGTACTTAGAGAACAGTGAAAGCCACAAGACTCGACAGAAACTTATAGCAAAGCAAATGGTGGTAATAATAGCAACTAATATTTACTGAGTGTTGACTTAGTGCCAGGTGCGGTACTCATTACATTTCACGGACTTGCTCATCTAATTCTAAGAGGTAGGAACATAAACCATCTCCAGTTTACTCATGAAGAAACCCAGGCAGACAGACTCTAGATAATTCATCTAAGATCACATAGCTAAAAAGCAAACAGAACGAGGAGACACACCAACATTTATTTTTTATTTATTTTTGAGAGAGAGAGAGAGAGAGAGAGAGACCATGTGCATGTCCGGAGTGGGTGGGGGTGGCAGGAGGGGCAGAGGGAGAGAGAGAATTTTTTTTTTTTAATTTTATTTATTTATTTGACAGAGAGAGAGTGCACAAGCAAGGGGAACAACAGGCAGAGGGAAAGGGAGAAGCAAGCCCCCTGATGAGCAGGGCACCCGACATGGGGCTCAATCCCAGGAGCCTGGGATCATGACCTGAGCCGAAGGCAGATGCTTAACCAACTGAGCCACCCAGGCACCCCAAGAAAGAGAATTTTAAGCAGGCCCCACGCCTAGCACAGAGCCCAACTTGGGGCTCAGTCTCACAACCATGAGATCATGATCTGAGCCAAAATCAAGAGTTAGACGCTTAACTGACTGAGCCACCCAGGCGCCCCACGGCACACCAATATTTAAACAGTGGGTGGAGAGAGAGAAGCCCCCCTTCCAGCACAAAGAGGAAAATGCTGAGTGGTCAGCGCTAAAGCAAAAAACAGGCTGTGTCTTGGAAGACAGGAGAGTAGCGATGGGAGGCTCACAGGCCCAGGTGCCACTGGGAGGATAGCTGTAAGACTAAGAAATGACCTATAGATTTGGCAATTCTGAGGTCCCGGGTGACCTCTGTGACAACAGCCCCAGTGGGGAAGGGGAGCCTAATGGGATAGGTTGAGTAACCCACAGAAAGCAAGAAGTAGAAACTCAGAAAGATGCTTGGCTGAGAAGGTAAGGAGAGAAAGAAAACAAGGCAGAGGGGGACAGACAGACAAACTACAAAGAATAGACAAACTTTGCACTCACTGTTATGTCTAAACTATAACAGTGAGTGCAAAAAATCAGCACATCAGTGGTTCCCAGTTACTGAGGACTTCCTACATCCTAAACACTTTGCATTGATGAACTCTTGACTCTAAGAGAGAGGCATACAATGTTCAAGGCATGCTACAATCACTAACTTATTATGAGAGGTAGCCACCATTACTAGTGGCCTCTTTTACAGATGAGAAAACTGAGGCACAAAGAGATCAAGTACTCTGTCCAGGCTACACAGATAGTTAAGTGGCAAAGACAAACTACGATCTCAGGTCCTCTGGCTTTTAACTTCTAACTGATAAAAAACTCTCTAAATATAGGCATGCAAACTGATGATAATAATAATAATAATAATAATACCTAGAGAAAGGTTGTAAGAATGAAATACAGTTTTATACATACAAATACAGTTTTTTAAAGTTTATTAAAATTTGTAAAGTCAATTTGTGAGATTAATTTAGTTCCTACTGCCAGGGCCCTGCGGATACAGTGTAAGCAAAGACAGACATAGGATCACATAGGATCAGTGGAAGATACAAAGAAAAAGCAAGGAATTAGAGAATGTTGAGTATCGCCATGATGGGGCAAGACAGCTCTGGAGCCAGACTACCTGGATTTGTGGCCTTGAACACAATATTAACTAATCTTTGCCTTAGTTTCTCCTTTAAACTGACAATAGTATCCATCACTCTGACTAGTGGGATGAGCAGAGGGTGGGACCAACCAGGGGTGGAAATAGAGCTTTAGGTTCAGATCATAGGCCCTGGAGTCAGATGGACATGGACCTGAGTTCCAGCTCTACTATTCGCAAGCTGTGACCTTGAGCAAGTTACCTAACCTCTTGAAACCTGTGTCCTTATAGGAATGTGATGACGGAGAAAAGAGCTAATCCTCATGCCATGCTCAGCACAGGGCCTGGCATACAGAAGGCACTGGATAAGTGTTAGCCAGTTAACCAGGGAAGACAGTTTGGCGTGACTGGGGTAGGTTCAGAGGAGCAGGAGGTAAAGCCCAGAGAAGGACTTGGGCCATGAGGAGGTAAGCAGGATTGGGGTAGGATGGATAAGGGCTAAGGCCAGTGGGAGGTACTCACATTGGTGAAGGGAGGCCTGTGATGCTGGTACTCAATCCAAGGGGGTACAGCCAAGGTGCGGTTCAACAGCTTTGCAAAAGCCAGGGAGCCCAAGAAGTGATCAGCCTGGTTCCCGAAGCGCCCTGGATGGTATATGGTGGTTGAGGTGAGGCATCGAGGGCATGGGGCATGCAGTATTTGGAAAGGATGCAGGGCCAGGGGTGGGAAGGGCCAGGACACCAAGGAGAGCCAGGAGAGCTGTCAGGATAGGATCAAGTCTGGACTCGTGGGTCTCACACTCAAGGCCCTCAGGTCCTACCCTTCTGCCTCAGCTGCTCCAAGTTCCTTGCCATTTCCCAAACATGCTCTCCGCCTCCCGTCCTGACCCCATGCCTTTGCTCCTGCTGTTCTCTCATCCGGGGGTGCCCTCCACCTCTATCTCCACTTATCTCTGCATGAAGGGGCAACTCCGATGCCTCATTCACTGGAATCCTTTCACCAACCCCCTGCTATATTCAATCCCCTCCTCTGTCTCCCACCTAGGACTGGAGCTATTTATAGCTCCTCACTATTCCTTAAACGTCCTTTCCTACTTCCTGGTCTTTGTACTGGCTGTTACTTCAGCCTGTGAGTAACTCAGGAGCAAGACCCTGTCTGATTCTCTTCGTTATCCCCAACAGGACAATCATTCATTCATTCCCCAAATACTGAGAGGGCACAATGTGCCAGGCTCTCTGTTTGGTGCTGGAATACAGGATTCAGAAAGAAGGATAAGTTCTCTCCCTTAGAGGCACTCATAGTCCAGCTAGAGAGCCAAGTATATAGTGGTAAACAAGTATATGGTAGTAAATTCTGATGCTTTCAAGGAAAAAATGGAAAAATTTTGGTGATAGAGAACAGTAAGGTGGAGATTATTTGCATTAAGGTCAGCAAAGCCTTTTCTGGTGACACTTAAGCTGAGACCTAAGAATGAGAAGGAGCTGACCTGGCAGAAGTGAAGAGGCAGAAAGTGTTTGAGTCAGAGGGAAAAGCACAGGTCTCAGGACCTGAGAATGTATGCGGAACAGAGAGGGAATAAGAATGGCTGCAGCTGGAGGATGTGGGGAGAAGGGAGTGCTGGTAATGATGGGCAGAGGGCCAAATCGTCAGGGTCTGGAGCCTGGAGGGTTTTAAGAAGGAATGACTTTTACAATGACGATCCACCATCCCATTTGAATTGCAGCTTTTAGAGTCTCCCTTACTCTTCTCTATTTTCCCATAGTGTTCATCCTCTTATAAGATATTATGTATAATTACTTAGTTTTTATCTCTTATTGTCTGTATCTTCTATTGTATCTTCTATTGTCTGTCTTTCCCAGCTAAAATAAACGTTCTACAAGGGCCTGGTATTTTCTGTCTTACCACTGCTGTATCCCCAGAACAGAAAACAGGGCTGGGCACAGGGTAGGGGTCCTATGAATATATGCCGAACGATGAAAGAATCGTCTAGAGCCAACTCTGAGTCAGTGACATCAAGTTCTGCCCCACTAACTCCATTTACTGAACTCTGGGCTGGCTAGACCTTGCACAAGACATAACCTCTCCTGGCTTTGGTTTCCTCATCTGCCAATGGAAAGTTGGACACAGAGGCCCCTCTGGGCAGTTGCAACTGAGACAAGAGCGAGGAGCAGGCCATGCCCCGCGCTAGGGTTCTCTCCTGGACATGTCAAGGTATCTGTGGGTGCCTCAGAAGAGGGTCTTCTCCTCTCTGGGCCTCAGTTTCCCCATTTGAGAAGAGGGCTCGGGAGGCCTTACCCATGCATGGGCAGTAGAGCAGGTAACCGGCCGGGTCCCAGGAGCCCGCGGGCAGCCCCGGGAGCGGCAGAATCAGCAGCAGGAGAGACACACGCAGCGGCAGGGGCGACGATGCCCACGCGGCGGCGCCCATGACGGCTCCGGAGCACGAGCGCGCCGCGATGGGGAGGCGGGGAGAGGAGGGGCGCGAGCGTCCGCCCCGCTCCCGGCGGTCCCCACGCGCCGCCCGCGCGCCGCCCCGGCCGCTCTAGCCGGCAGGCGGGCGGGACCATAGAGAGCCCGCGGCACCGCCCCCTCCACGGCCCGAGCGCCCGCTCGCGCGGCTCCCACAATGCACCGCACAATGGCCCGACCGCCGCCACTACCGGGGCCTGAACGGGCCTGGCGGAGCCCGAGCGCGGCCCGGCCCGCAGCGCGGGGCCCCGAGCGCGGTGAGTGCCGGCGAGGGCCCCGGGGGACGGCGGGGAGCGGGGCGGGAGGCCGTCTCGCTGTGCCCGCGCGCCCAGCACCCGGAGCGGCGGCGCCTCTCATCTCGGGCCCCACGGCGCGGTCGCCCACACCCCCGACCGGGGGCCCCCTTCACGCCAGTTCGGGCCCCGATAGGCCCCAGGGTGACGAAATCTCTCCGTGGACCCGATACCTGGGTCGGGGGACCGGAAGAAACCCCACTGGTCCCTTCCCTACCGAGACCTGGAGACTCAGCCCTGAGGGTCCCCTACTCTTGACCCCCAGGTTCCCTGGAGACCCAGATAACAGCGCTGCTGACCTTACCAGGGACCCGGGTCTGGGGGACGCAGATAAGCTGCACCTGCTCCCTCCCCTCAGACACGCCTACCCGGACCCACATAACCCCCTTTCCTGCTCCAAATACTCCGCTTTTTACTCTCTGTTTCGTTTTCCAGAGCCACACAACCCATTTTGAGGCTTCCGTCAAACACCTGGTTCTGGAGAACCCCAGTAAGCTCCATCTATAATTCCCTCCTCAGTGACCATACTCCCAAACCTTAGATATCCTCCATCTGGTTACCCTTTTGAGACTTTTGAAATTCAGAGAATTCACTTCTGTCTTTAACCCCTGGAATCCTCCAGCCCTTATAGTCCCCCATCTCTTTTTTGGGGGGAAGGGGATGGTCCCTAAGAGACTCAGTTAACTTGCTAATGATTCTTTTTCATACTTTCCCTTCCTTCCCATCCCTGAGACTTCCTCCAGACTTCTCCCTGAATTTCTGTCCCTTCTCTGGCACACGTCCACTCCTGTCTCTCCCAGCTCCAGGGGTATTGAACCTCTCCCACCACACAGTGGAGTGGTCTAGAAGCTGCCCAAGGAGCCTGGTTATTCCCTGTAAATCCTGTCCCAGGCTCTCGCCCCAGCTTGGTGGGGGAAAGGCACCTGTAATGTGGACGATAAGGGGACAACTGGTGTGGGGGAGTTGTTGGTGCTTTCATCTGCAAAAGTAGCCTGTCTTCTGGCTTCTATGTTTTCCACCTGTTAGTTTGGGACTGTGATAGT
Organism: Nasua narica; assembly: GCA_028533885.1. Taxonomy (NCBI): domain Eukaryota; kingdom Metazoa; phylum Chordata; class Mammalia; order Carnivora; family Procyonidae; genus Nasua; species Nasua narica. The sequence continues at coordinate 98,222,595 of CM052811.1, read as the reverse complement.
GTCTGGCCTTGGATTTCTAACCCCTCACGGTGAGGCCACTCGATTGTGGGGGCAGTCCTTGGGGGTGTCCAACTAGGTTTCCTGGTAATGAAAATGGGGCTAATAGTGAGAGTTGCAGCCATTTGCTCAAGGCCTCCTCAGGAGAGAGGCAGCGGGAATGGGAGGAAAGAGTGAATCAAAGGGACTGCAAAGAGGGCCCATCTATAGTGACAGAAGAACTAGCAGCCCGAGAGTAAATCCAACCCCTGTTAATCCTGTTTGATGTCTCTTGGAATGATGCAAGTCATTGAGACTCTCTGGGCCTCCCTGTAATTTAATTCTCCCACCACTTTGGAGTGTGTGTGTGAGGGAGGGAGGGAGAGGGGCGGCTCTTCCCATTCCCCCCTTTCCTTCTCACTGTTTTCCAGCCAGTCAGTGTGTCATTTGGATTTGTTTCTGGTGCTCAGGTCAAAACCTGGGGTTTTTTCCTTTTTTTTTTTTTTTTTTCTCTCAGTCTATTTATAATTTCCCAGTTGCTATTTTGGGCTCTGCTTAAGGGAAGATTCTGTCCACCCTAAGGAACGTTCCAGGGTGTGTTCCCGGGTGTGTTTCCTCCTCGGCAGGTGTTGAATTGAGTTCTTCAGATCCCCAAGTAGCTCTTGGGCTGGAGGGATAAAAGCTATTTTAGGGTAGTCACTGAAGTGGAGCTGTTAATCCTCTGTGGGTCTCTCTCGTTAAGAACACTTAGAGATTAACCCTTCTCTTGCTGCGGGGGTGGGGGGGGAGCTCTTCCACGTTTTGGGAGGGTTGGGAGAATTTCCTGCCGCAGCAGAAGGTGGGATAGGAACGTGCAACTCAATACAAAGGCAAAGATAATAGCTGCCTTTTGTTGGGTACTTAGAGCAAGCCAAGCCCTATGCTGTGCCCTTTGCATACCTGACTAAAATAATCCTCACAACAAGCCTGTGAGGTAAGTATTTTTAGCTTTACAGATGAGGAAACAGGCTAATAATGGAGAAAGAACGCAGTTTCTATAGAGATGATGTAACACCATAAAAACTATAGTTTCGTCAGAGGGCAGCCTGCATCATGGCACACAGCAGGACAGACAGACTAGGGAGCAGTTTGTCTCCTTTCAGCTTCCAGAGAGGGCCTTTGAGAGTTTTTGGAAAGCATTTGTGTTTGGGGTACAGAGATTCCTGAGGTGAGAGAACTGTGGCCCAGGATGTGGCGGAGGAGGAGGGGAGGGGAGCCCGGGGGGGACTGGTTAGAGGGGATGTGCTGCGGGTTGTCTGTGAGGGAAAAGGGGAAGGCTGCATTCTGGGGAGATGTGAAGGGAAGGAAACTCAGAGGCCTGAGAAGTAACATTAAAAGGGGAAAAAAAGAAGTACTACTCAGGCCCCGTACGGAAAAGAGGCAGACACAGTGTAGACCTCGGAGACGGCACTGCATGTACTCACATACTTTAGATCAGGCCCTTCATCCTCCATGAGACTATTAGAGGTACGGAGAATAAATCTTTAGTTTAGAAATTGAGGAAACGGAGGTTCAGAGAAACAAAGTAACCTGCCCATGGTTTCACAGCCAGTAAGTGGCAGGTCTCCTGATAGCAAGTCCAAGGTTCTTTCCACGCTGCCTCCCTCTTCAGATCAGGCGCCAGAAGGAATCTTTGGATGAAAATATACCGAGTTATACCAGTAACTGGGAGGGATTGATTGTGTTTGTTTTATGGGAACAGGTTCCGTCAGCTTCTCTGCTGTTGTTAAGGTTAGAGTGTGAGACCAGAAGAGCAGCTTTGAAAGAGAAACAGAATTCTTTTAGTTTTGCTGAGGAAGAAGTCTGGAGGAGAGGAGTTTGCAGACAAAGGATAGAAGGAGAGAGACTAGATTCCCAGAAGGATTCCTAAGGTAACACTGGCAGCTTTGGTTATCCAGTAGACTGTTGGTGACTATTGGTAAGGACTTCCACTGTGCCTTTTTAAAAGGGTAGGGGGAATGGGATCAGGGTGTTGGCTATTTCCTTTTAAAGTCATAGCCCCATTAAACGCAGATCAAGGCAAGCACATGGCTGCCTCCCTCTTGTGGTGCTGTCAGTACAACCTCGTGAGCTGTCCTTAGCCACCACCGGCCTCTTTCCTAGAAGCCCATTACTCACGCTTTCAGAAGCTGCGTACTAAACTGCTGTGTCTTGTTTGTGCTTGTTCAGGAGAACAGAAGAGGTGGACGTGTGGGAGGTGGGGGACGTACTGTTCTCTTTCTGAGTTTACGTGGAATTTCCAGGGCTGGCTCCCCTCTCACATTGGCCAAAGTGATGCGACTTGCTTCCCTTGGCTGCCATTCCCAACTTTCCAGGGGCTGAGGTGCATGATTTGGGGTAACAAAGGGGAGCAGAATTTGACTTTGAGGGTGGGGGAAATCCCCTTCAAACTAGATGTTTAAACTCGTGCTCGCTCTCTACCCAATTCCAAGGTGCGTAGTAATCACGGGTATTATAAACAGGTAATTCCACCCTTAAGAAGAAAGGACTTAAACCATGAAAGGCAGATGTCAGAGGCCTTTGAGATTTATAGTGAAGCAGGCAGATATGCCACGATGACTTGAAGGCTCAAGGGGGACTCGTTTTTTAGTGCTGCCTACCCTCCCCAACACATGACTCATGCAAAATGCAGCCACCTTTGTGCCGATCTTTCTAGGCAAATCTCCACTCGTGATGGGGAAATGTTTATCATATTACATTGCAGTGTTTCTTCAACAAGAGGAATGGTTCCTGAACAGGACGTAGCTCATGTTAATGATGAGCAAAGCTCTCTGGGGCATGAACCCGCTGATCCCATCATCTCGTTCACGGCCAGTCTGTTGAATGAATGGTCACTGTAAGCAGCAGGTGCTAATGAGCTGAGCGAGCATTCTGTGGCCCGCAGCTGTTTGTGCGGTTGGAGCGCTCCCCAGATTCTCGTGGGCAAACCCCAGATACCCCGTTTGCTCCCTTCACATGGAAAAGCCTCATGACCAGATTTTGGCATGACCTCTTCAAAAGGAATCCCCCTGTTGTAGCAAGTTGCTTTGCAGTCGGTAATCTGTGACAAGTTTGTGAGTGAATATGGGTCTGTTGTCCCCCTTTTGAGAGTCCATATGGTAACTCCCATCCTCTCTTCCTTTGAGTTCACGGCAGGAAAAAAGCTCTGTCATCTTTGCTCCAGTTTTCCCCCTTCCCACACCCCTCCCCTCCCCCTGCCTCAACAAGAGAAAGGATCAGACTTCAAGATACTGGCTCCCCACTTTGGAAGGGCTGGGACCCAAGTTTAAACCAGAATTTTCCAAGCATAATTTAGCTTTGCATCAATCAGCTTGCATTCAATGACTAATTTACCCATCTACAAGAAAGTTGAGGGGCCTTTTCTAGATGCTAAGTGTGTAGGAATGAAAGAACTGTGTTCTGACCCTTCAAAGAATCAGTTTGGTGTGGAGTTCTAATGCAAGTATGCTACCTGCTCATAATGGAGAACTACATGTGTGCTGTAAGGGTCTGCCAGCGGGGGGGTGGGGGGGGTGCACTCAGCCCCTGGGGTGTTGGATAGGCTTGCTAAAGAAACATAGTTTGGGATACTCAGAGGGGTGGTGGCGGGTAGGAAGGGACCAGCACTGGTTTAGGGGAAATGCGGGGTCTGCTGTTGCCTCCTCAGGCAGAACCTCTTATTTATGCTCTGCCGAGAAACGCATCTGGCTCTGGGGCTGACTTTCCAGGGTGTAAATTCCTATGCAAAACCTTCTTCCTTCCCTGCTACCTTTTGGGCATTTTATTGCTCTTTAGCACCTCTATGAGGAGGAGAATTGTGGAAAGTACTGGGTGAGGGGGAGGTAGGGTAAAGAGGAGGAGCTGCTATCTCTCAATTTAGTAGAAAGAATACAAAAGTGAAGTTGGAAGAGGATAGTTGGAGTTTAGGGCTTTTACTTCCTTAGATTATCTTGCTTAGTATTAGCCTAGTCAGTACTACTACTAATAGTTACCATTACGCACTTACTGGGTGCCCAGCCTTCTGCTGAATGCTCTCTCTTCATTATCTCATTCAGTCCTCAAACCATTCTTATGATTTAGGAGATCATTATGCCCATTTTGTAAATGAGGAGATAGCTCAGGGAAATAAGTGGCTCAAATTCACATGGCTTTGAAGTGGAGGGGCTGGGATTGGAACGGGATCTGTCTCCCTCCAGAGCCCATGTTTTCATGGTATTGGGCTCCCTAACACCAGGTGTTCTGATGTTTCAGGTGAAGAGATTGTTTTCTGAAGGCTGCGTTGGAGGCTGTGACAGAGCAGAGAGCCCGTGTGGAGCTGATGGGGAGGCTTTCTGAATAACATGGCCCTCCGCCATTAGTCTTGCCATGACCACATTTTTCACCAGCGTCCCCCCCTGGATTCAAGATGCAAAGCAGGAGGAGGAAGTGGGCTGGAAACTAGTTCCCAGGCCTCGGGGCCGGGAGGCGGAGAGTCAAGTGAAGTGCCAATGTGAAATCTCGGGGACACCCTTCTCGAATGGGGAGAAGCTGAGGCCTCACAGCCTCCCCCATCCAGAGCAGAGACCGTATAGCTGCCCTCAGCTGCACTGTGGCAAGGCTTTTGCCTCCAAGTACAAGCTATATAGGTAGGTGACACTCCCGTACCTCTTCCTTCCCTGGGGTTCCCAGAGGACAAGGCCAGAAAGACTCCACTGAGTATGAGGCTTTATCTGTGACAGAAGAGTAGAGGTTCATTGGCCCATAAGTGTACCCTCAACGCCAGCCATTTGAAGTCACTCACTAAAAGCTAATACTGGTATTTGTGTGCAGACACTAGGCTCTGATGGGGAAATACCAGACAGTCATGAACAAACCACAATTGAACAGTTTTGTCAATACTACTTTCCCCACCTTTGTCAATTAACGGTAAAATCTTCGCCAGAAATTATGAATCAGTCTTAGAAATTTAGAAGGAAAAGGAGACCCTCTGGTCCAATCTGTACATTTTAAAGTGGAGGCCCAGAGTGGGGAAGTAATTTATCCAGGGTCACATAGCTTCCTTGGTCCTGCAGTGCCTCTTCTGAACCAGTCCGCTGCTCACATGATTACTTCTGTCTTTGTAGACTCCCTGGTGTCCTCTGGGTCAGCAGCTGATCTGAAACTTGTAAGCCCAAGAGCCCTACATAAAGTGACATGGAATATGAAAGCCCTGCTATAAAGTAGATAGAGCAGAGCGACCTGGCAGGGGTTAGGGGGCTGCTCACATTTTATCCTTGCCTTTCCATCAGAGGAACAGGAAGATGCCCTTTACAGATGAGTAGTCCACCTGATGCACACCCCTTCATCCATTCATCTAGCCGGCTATGATTTATTGAGCTCCTGCTGCATACCAGGCACAGTGTTCAGTGCCAGGGACGGAATAGTGAGCAAGACAGATGGAAGTGCTGGCCCTCCTTGCGTTCACTATCTTAATAGTGGGGACAGACAGCAAACAAGTAAATTCATGAACAAGATGACCACAGAAAGCCTTAGTTCTTTGTTTGGAAAATAGTTGATAGAAGGAACTAAAACGAGTACCAGGGTAGTGGGTGACCAGGATTGTCCTCGTGACACTTCTGTGGTCCTCAGGACGGAATCGTGCTTTGATTCTGTGTGTTCCTGTGTCTTAGGTGAACTCTAGTCGGTCATCCTCTTAGACTCTCTTCGTACGATCTGAGTGTCCATGGGAGACTGCAGGAAGGGTCCTGGTCTGGGGGCAGGAGCCCTGACTCCAACCGTAGTCACTGTGTGAGCTTAGGCGAGCTACTAAACCTCTTAGGGCCTCAGTTTCCTCACTTGTAAAATGAAGGAAATGGACTGTGGATCACTCACCTCCCTCTCATTCGTCATCACGTCTGTTCTGTCCCAGGAGGTTGGCGGTGACTCTCAGGCGTGGGCACGCACACGTAGCATGAGCGTAATGGCTCTATTTGATACCTTGCAGGTAGGAAGGATCACGGGGGGCTCTAGAGGAGGCAGCGGCGGCATACCTAAGCGAACTCAGGTTGCAAGGACTGAGTTCCAGTTCAGCCTCTGCCCTTTACTGACTGGCGAGTGTGGCTGTCCCGTGCTGTGGCTCTTGTGGAGAACAAGGTTAATGACCGCTCACACGGGGCCTGGTAAATGTGGGTCCTTGAAGTCTTGCTGAGTTGATTGTGAATGTCCTGTGGAGCTCTGGATTGTAACTCCTGAACTCTGAGCTGCTGTCCCTCCAGATGGGAGCAGGTCAACCAAGGGGGGTCACTGAGGTGCTCTGCCATGGGAACACTTTTTTAAGTGTTGCTGGCTTATATGGCAAACACTTTAAATGATACAGATGGCCATTCAGTGCAAAATGAATTGTCCTCATGCTGGAAGCTACCATTTTCCTCCCCAGAGGTGTCCCGGGGGGGTCAGTTTCTTGTGTATCCTTGCTGAGACATTGAAACATGTACTCCCTTCCCTTTTTATTTTCACAAGGGATTGTATTACACACATTCTACTGAACTTCCTTTTTTGACTTAGCCCCTTAAATTTTGGGATTGTTCTAGATTGGGAAGTTTAGATATATTTCATTTTCTTTTTATTGTGTCATTTAAAATTTTTTAAATAGAATTTTTTGAAAAGGAAATACATTCACATGAAACAGATTCACAGGGTACCAAAAGGTATACAATGGAAATTCTTCATCACACCCATAAGCTTCCTATCTCTTTTCTGCATAGGCAGTCAGTGTTGTTAGTTTCTTGTATATCCTTCCAGAAATATTATTGGGTGCATACAAGCAAACATATGTCTATTTTCCCTCTTTTTTCCACGCGTAGTACCATTCTGCATGCACTGTTCTGTCCCATTGCTTTTTACCACTTCATATATCCTAAGAGCTTGTTCCCTGAGGGCACATACAAAACTGCCTTGTTTTTTTTTTTAAGTTGAGTCATTTTATGAACTTACTATAATTTATTTCACCAGTTCCCTAGTGACAGACATTTAGATTGTTCCTGACTTTTTACCAACAGTGCTGCGAAGAAGGAGTACATATGTGATTTTGCAGGTGGGTGAGGATATCTATAGAATTTAGGTACTGACTGGCCCGGTATCCCATTGCATTCCATCACATGGCTCGACCATAATTTTTTCATCTAGTTCCGTCAGTGGACGTCTCGGTTGTCTGGCCAGCCCTTGTGATCTCCCTTCTTTTTCTCCTCTGTCCTCCATCCCTACCCCCAGGCACATGGCCACCCACTCAGCCCAGAAACCCCACCAGTGTATGTACTGTGATAAGATGTTTCACCGCAAGGACCATCTGCGGAACCACCTGCAGACCCATGATCCCAACAAAGAGGCCCTTCACTGTTCTGAGTGCGGTAAGAATTACAATACGAAGCTAGGCTACCGGCGCCACCTGGCTATGCATGCCGCCAGCAGCGGTGACCTCAGCTGTAAGGTGTGCCTGCAGACCTTTGAGAGTACCCAGGCCCTGCTGGAGCACCTGAAGGCCCACTCACGCCGAGTAGCAGGCGGTGCCAAGGAGAAGAAGCACCCCTGTGACCACTGTGACCGGCGGTTCTACACTCGCAAGGATGTGCGGCGGCACCTGGTGGTGCACACGGGCCGGAAGGACTTCCTGTGCCAGTACTGTGCCCAGCGGTTCGGCCGCAAGGACCACCTGACGCGTCACGTCAAGAAGAGCCACTCACAGGAGCTGCTCAAAATCAAGACCGAGCCAGTGGACATGCTAGGCCTACTCAGCTGCAGCTCCACAGTCAGTGTGAAGGAAGAGCTGAGCCCCGTGCTGTGCATGGCCTCTCGGGACGTGATGGGGGCCAAGGCCTTCCCTGGCATGTTGCCCATGGGCATGTATGGCGCCCATATCCCTACCATGCCCAGCACGGGCATGCCACACTCCCTGGTGCACAACACGCTGCCCATGGGTATGAGCTACCCTCTGGAATCCTCACCTATCTCTTCCCCGGCTCAGCTTCCTCCAAAATATCAGCTCGGATCTACCTCATACTTGCCTGACAAACTGCCCAAAGTCGAGGTGGATAGTTTTCTGGCGGAGCTTCCTGGAAGCCTCTCTCTCTCGTCCGCTGAACCCCAGCCCGCCTCACCTCAGCCGGCGGCAGCTGCGGCCCTCCTAGATGAAGCACTGCTCACCAAGAGCCCCGCCAACCTCTCTGAGGCCCTCTGCGCTGCTAATGTGGACTTCTCCCACTTACTGGGCTTTCTTCCACTCAACCTCCCCCCGTGTAACCCGCCTGGGGCCACAGGAGGCCTGGTCATGGGCTACTCCCAGGCCGAGGCGCAGCCCTTGCTCACCACTTTGCAAGCTCAGCCTCAAGATTCCCCTGGAGCTGGGGGACCGCTGAACTTCGGACCTCTGCACTCCCTGCCTCCTGTCTTCACATCTGGCCTGAGCACCACCACCCTGCCTCGTTTCCACCAGGCATTCCAGTAGCCCCCAGGGAGGCCCTCAGTCCAGTCCTAGGCTCCGTCAGGGAGCCTCTGTACCCACCCTATCTGCGTCCCCCATGAAGGCAGCTGAGCTTTCAGAGCTGGGTTCAAAAAGAAAAAATTCCAGTATCTGTATGGAGCACTTGGTTTGGGGGTTCAGGGCTCCAGGATCAGTTCCCGGAGGAGCCCTGAGCCCCAGCCCCATGGAAAGATCTCATACCGTAGAACTTCAGGTATTTTTACTTTTGCTTTTTTGATCTGAATCGGGAGCCACACTTAGCCCTCTCCCCCTCCAAAACGTCAGAACCTCCTCCTCTTCGGAGAAGGAGGCGGTCTCTTGGAGACGCAGAGGGTTTCACTTTGGATGACCTCGAGAGAAATAGCCCGAGAAGCCCGCCTCCTGGTCCCAACCTGCAGACCCCACAGCAGTCGGTGAGGCCCTGCTGCACCGAGAGGGTCACTCGGCTCCATCGCCGGCTCCCAGCCAGTGGGCGGGAGAGGGGGCCTCTTCTCCCCACCACCCCCGTCCCTCCTGCACCAGCACCTCCACTTTCAGTCAGTGTTGTCCAGCAACGGTACCGTTTACACAGTCGTCTCAGACACACCACTCACCTCCCTCGCCGAGCTGTTAGCCTTAGAATGATTGCAGTGAACGTTGTTTACACGCCGTGAATCCATTCCCACCAGTCCATTCCAGTTGGCACCAGCCGGAACCGCTTGGTACCTGGTGTTAACTGGAGCCGTGTTTACAAGGCGGAGTCGGGTCTCGCTGACTTCTCTTCACTTGAGGTCACATTTTTCCCCTGTGGGGAAATAAACTGACTTTGGACTGCTTCAGTCTCTGCCATCTTCCATGACTGTGTCGGTTGCTGCCTTCCTCAGCAGCGTCCGCGAGACAGGCGAGAAGACTGGAGCCGTTTGCTCACAGGTCTGCAGTTCTGTTTTTCCCCCCCGAGTACATCATGACCCCTCCCCCTCCTCCGAACCGGAGAGGGGAAGCCACCCACGAACGGCATGCCCGCTTCCATTGCCCCCACTCCCCAGCCCCTACCCCAGACATCATGAACTGTTATCGCTAGTCTCGGAAGGAGGGACTCGGGTTCTAAGCTGGTGTGGATAGCAAAGGAGAGGGTGTGAACCCCTGATTTTATCTCCCTACTTGTCCCCTTTCCAGGAAGTTGTGGAATTGTTGCAAGAAGAGTTTTCAGGAGGTTAGGGCTGGGCAGATAGTTGAGTCCTAACCTGTGGGTATGTCATTGGCTCCCATACTAACCTTTTCTCCACAGTGTCCCCTCTCTTTCCACTACTTTGCAGTTACCGTGGACTCAGGGTCACTGCGCATAGGCCTCTCTGCTCTCCATCAACGAAATTCCACCTTCCGCTTGTGCCCCACCCCGTTTGCCCCCAATACTTAGCAGGGTTTCTTACCACAAATGACTGATTCTCTTCTGGCTTGTGGGGCTCCCTGCCACAGACAGCAGAGCCCTTGCCCAGCCGAACCCCACCCCTGCTTCACTTCTTGGTTCTGCGTGGGCTTTGCTCTTCCCACTCACGGGAGGGAGGCAGCTCGGGGACCACCGATGTGGGACCCTCACGAGACACCTCCACTCTGATCCAGAAACACACTTCTACCTCTTTACTGTTAACTCCTACACACGCAGCCAGTAGCTTCTGGGCACCTCTCTCAGCAGTGCCTCATGCTGGCTGGCTTCTCCACGAGGGTTTCAGGACAAACTACCAAGGAACTGCCTCACCCTCCTCCCAGTCCTTCTACTCTCCCTTCTAGAAATCACTTTGCTATCATCAGGAACTGAGCAGGTCCGAGACCCAGGCTTCTGCTTCAGCCCAGGCCAGTACTCTTTGAGGTGAAAGCCTTAAAATGTAGCTCCCTGGCCCTTGGTTGGAAGCAATGTGGAATGAATAGCATGTTTTGATTTAGGCAGGGTAGCTTGGGATACCTTTAAAAAAAACAAAACGAACCAGATATCAAAATGTCTGGCAAGGTTAGAATCAGACTAGGTGATTTGCTTCTAAAAATTAGTTTCAGTGAGTCCCAGGGACTAATTAAGGTTTATTTTGAAAAGCGTCCCCCTTGGTACGCAGCCACCTCCTGCATGCTGTGCATGTTACTGGGACTCGTATTACAGGAAATGGTGCGTGAGGGTCCAAGCAGGACTCGGTGCTGCCATTCTCCGTATTGTCTCTGGTCCTCATCACTAGCCCCAGCAGCCCTTCCCCTGCTCCCGGCCACCTTCCCTGCACCCCTCGTTTTTAGAGGCAGGTGGGCCTCTGGCCACAGAATAGAAAGTCTCAGGCTTAGAGGAGTCCACTCTTCCTGCCTGTCCTTTCCTGTCCCTTCCGTGAATTCTCTCCATTAGTGATGCTGGGAAACTCCTAGAACAGGCAGAGCAACTATTTAAAGCTTTGTAACTGGGGCCTTGCCCCGCCCCCCCCTCCATCCTGCCCCTCTTTTCCTCTTCCTTCAGTGCCCTCACCACACACAAGGAATTTCTCTATCACTGTGAACTTTGCTGGTACAGAGGAACATCTGTCTTCACCTTTTTTTGGACCACAGCCACCCAGCCATTTCTTAAACTTCCCTTCCCCAAATTCGAGGGGGGAAAAAAAAGCCTTATTGGCCTGGTTGTTCAAAGGATAAAAATAGCTTTATCCTGTACTCAGTACCTTTACTGAGGCCCCAAGAGCCCGAGGAGTGTCTGCCCAAGACAGGAGCCATGGCATGTGGCAGAGACCAAACAGGGACCAGGAAAAAGGGGTGATGTCCCCATTCCCCATCACCTCCTCCAATTTCTGTCAGCGACGAGCTGCCCTGTGTGGGGCAGGCACCTCCCATCCTGCACAGAGCTGGTCCAGGCTGAGTGCAGTTCTGGGGGCCAGCTGTGTCAGCTCGGACGGTCTGTGCACATCTTAAAGAGGGGAGAGGTGGGAAAAGGAGCACCTATGAGTTCCCCCCCCCCAACCTTTTACAAATGGCATTTAATGGAAATCCGGGAAGCAGGTGTGATTACTTTTTTGCTCGTAGATATTGTCCTAAGTTGAAATTCTTCCACTGCCCTAAATTTCCCGTAGTAGTCTGAATCCCTGCCCCCCTTTCTTTTTGGTAGCTGTTTTACCCATTCCCACTACCTCCCCTCTTATCTAGGAGCTGTTTTTAAGCACGATTTTTTTTTAACAGTTTATATTGTACAGGATCAATATTTTGCTTTTTAACAAGGATATTTATGTAATAAGAAACTTTGCCTTAGGCAGGTGTTGGCCAGAAAATTCCAGATTCCTCTGGGACCCCACCCTGGCCTCTCCTGGAGCTCTGAACCTGCTGTGGAAGGAATTGGCTCTGACCTTCACCACTGGAGAGGGGGGTCTGCAGCAAGGGAAGTCGTGTTCTGGTTCTAACAGGAGGACTCACCATGATAATCCAGCGCCTCCATGGAGGGGTGTGGAAGAAGTGCTCCCGCCCAGTGTCTTCAGATGCGCGCTCACTTCCGTAGCTGCCTCCTCCACCTCTGACTGCTGGGCACTAGAACTCCTGAAACACCACTTCTCACTCGCCTGCCTCCCTCCCAGTGATCAAGGCTTGGGGGCCACTCTTTCGTAACGCCAGATTATTTAAAGAGAGAAAAATACAAGACAAAAACCTTCTAGCACTTTGTAAACACAGTGAATAACCTCTTGGAGTATTTTTGGCTTTATATGAAACAAGGTTTTTAATTGTAAAATATAAGTGCCATTAGAAAATGCACAGGGCGTATCTTTGTTAAAGTAGATTTTTCAATGTTTTACAGAATTACATTTTCAAAAAAAAAGTTTTTATAATGAAGTTGTTTATTAAAAACTTCTGAATGATGTGTTTGGAAGTTGTGAACCTGTCTGATTGGGAAAGGGTTGGAGAGAGCCTGGGGAACTAGAAAACTAGACATCTCTAGCCCCCAAGGGGATGGTGAGTGGAGGGCACACGTTAACAAGCCTTCATGTTAGCACCTACAGACTTGACTTTGTACTTTGAAATGAAAGATGGGATGTCTTTGAGTTAAGTGGCATATTATCACTTAAATTTGGACGCAAGGGTCAGAAAAGTCAAACTGGCTTAATGAAATTTCGTATCACGAACAATGCCAGATGTAGCACAGTTTTTAGAACTGGTTCAGCCACTCAGACATGGTTGGCTTTAGCATCCCTGTCTCTTGGCCCTATCTTCTGTAGAAATGACTTCATCCTCAGGCCCTACAAAGTGGCTCGTCCCTTTGTGTAGGAGTAGAATGCTGCCAGGATTCCGTTCTCACGCAGTGCTGACCAGGAAGAGAAAGGAGAGAGGAGTCATGTTCACAGAAGCCCCGCTAGGCATCTCCTGTCTCACTGGCCGCGATGGGGCTCTGTGCCGGGCCCCAAACCAGCCAATGAGGCTGAGTGAGTCGGGGGGAGTGAACGGTTTCTCAAAGGAAACTGGGGCTACAGTTAGGATGGGGAATGAATGCTGGTTGTCCAAGAAAAGACAGGCCATCCACTGCCCAAGGTGCGCAGCTGGCAAGTGACGGAGCTGGGACCTGACCTTGCTCGCGTCTGGGCCCACCCACTGGGAGCAGAGAAACTGTTGAGGCAGTGACATGGCTTCTGACTTTGCTGTGTGGCCAGTCTCTTAACAAAGGTAGTCCTCAGCGCCCTGGGTCCTGTAACGTGTACTGCGACCCTCCCGTCCAGGGCTAAGATGGGGCCAGCTATCCCATGGTCTGGAGCCAGAGCCTCGCAGTGTAAGTCCCTCCTGAGTTCAGCCCGAGTCCGTGGGGCTGACACAGGTGTTACTGTGTGCACAAAGCAGTGGGCTGGCCCCTCACCTCTCTGGCCTTCCATTTATTTCATAAACGTTCACTTCCACCCCAGTGCCTTCAGATCCCGGGGCCGGGGCCCCAAGGGAACGCCCCTTGCTCTCTAGGGGGTGTACACCCCATGGTGGGCCCAGCGGCTCAGAGCTATCTTATTCATTGGGCTGGAGGAGGCTGGAGGCTTTCTGGAGGCAGCGGCAGGGACTTAAAGGCAGAGGGGCCATTAGGTGTGCTGACCTCCGTGGACCATGAGCTTGGGAGCCCAGACCAGGGGAGTGCAGATGCGCCAGCAGGCTCAGGGCTGCATGGTGGGTTCACCCAGGCTCATCCTGTCCAAGCCCATTCCCTGCAATTCAGATTGGCGTTCACAGCTGAAATGTCCGATATAACGCAAGAAGCAGCCTGGGCCTAGGACAAGGTGGAAACGTCCACCTTGAGGTCCGCAAGTCAAGGAGGACACAGTTCCCATATACAGGTGTCAGCTTGCTCCAGGTTCACAGCGTTGGAGACATTCCCTTGCCCAAGATCCTTATACTCCAAGTTTCTTCCTTTCTCCGTATAAATATTTCCAGCACCTCTGTGTGCCAATTACCATCATCTGCGGCTCCCAGTTTGAGTCTGGTTAGGCTCTTCTGCATGTGCTTGAGTAGTCTGCCCTGTGCAAAGCTGCTAGTTTCCTACAGCTGCCCCCAAACCACAGTCAAGTGTGGGCGCCGGGCGACCCCCACTGCCCACAGCAGATGGGGGGGGGGAGAATAATCACTTGGTGTGGTGGCTGTGATGGAAAGTTCTATCTGTCCGTGCCCGGAGTTATGCCTGATCCTCGGTGCTCACTCAGAGCTGCTCCCGGCTTCGTACACCCCCGCACTTCACCCCACTTGCACCTCCAGCGCCTTCCTAATCTGGGGCCAGTTCTGTCTGACGCTCGCGGTTGCATCCCCACCAGGCAGCCCCCTGCCACTCCGCCAGGCTGGCAGGCCCCTCGTACCCCGCAGCGGGGGCACCCCGGCGAATCACACCCCGAAGTGGGGCGCGAGGGGGCGGAGAGCGCCGGGAGGAGGAGACCGCGCCTCTCCACCTCGCGCCGCGTCGCCCTTCTGGCGGGACCCACAGTGTCGCCCATGCACCCTGACCCCCGCCAAGCCAGAGGCTCCGGTAGGTGATGGCGGCCGAAGGGTCCCGGGCCCTGGAGCCGCCACGCGCGCTCCTCCCGACCTCGCTGCCGGGGTCCGCGAAGCCGCGGCACGCGGGCGCCCCCCCTCTCCCGCCCCGCCTGCTCCGGGGCGCCGGGCAGCCGCCTGGCCCGGGCCGAGGCCCCTGAGACTTGGGGAGCCCAGGGGCGGGGGGCGCGGGAGGGCGGCGGCGGGAAGGCCGAGGAAGTGACGACTGGGCAGGGCGCCATCTTCATGGAAGAGGCAGAGGGGTGGAGAAGCTGCAGCCCCGGGCAGGAGGGGGAGGGGTGGGGGAGCAGGGTGTGCGGGGGGAGGGGGGAGGAAGAGCTGGAGGTGGGAGCGGCGGCGCAGCAGGGCCGGGGCCCCTACACCTGGATGGCCCAGCCGTGGACCCGCCTGAGGGCATCGAGTGGGAACTGGGGGCTGGGAGTGCCCAGGCGGACGGGGCCTACCTGTGGCCGCAGCGCAGGTCTGGGCGCATCCACGGGCTGCACCTGGCCCGTAGGAGTTTCGTCATCCAGAATATTCCTTGCTTCTGGGTCACCGCCCTTCTGAACCACCCGCAGCTGTCGGCCATGATCATGAATCGCGATGAAGACACGCTCGGCCACCTGAGGCGTCTGGCGATGAGGGAGCTCAGGCAAGCCAGGACCCAATGCGAGCTCAAGTTCCGCTTTTGGAAGAACCCCTACTTCCGGAACAAGGCGCTCATGGAGTATGAGTGCAGATCCTCAGTTGCACCTGGCATGCGCCGGCACCGGGGTCAGGAACCCCCTGTTCTGGTTTGCCGGGACACCCGGTTCTCGCAGCACCGCCTCCCAGAGGCTGACAAGGTTGCCCAGGTTATTAAAGAGAACCTGTGGCCCAGCCCCCTGCAGTACCACCTGCTGGCGGGTAAGCCCCACAGAGCCAGGAGAGGCCTGGCAGGGCGGCCTACAGAGGTCCCTCCTCGGCTGTACAGGTTCCAGTCTGGCTAAGTCGCTTGCTAGGACCGGCCCCTACGTAAGACTCCCTTCTACCTGTGCTCAGGGCAATGACATAACCCTGCGATCTGCTTGAGCTTTCAGGCACCCTGGCCCCTCTGAACATCCAGTGGACTCTGCTCCAAGACTGTGGCCTCCAGGGCCGAGCTCTTCTGTTTCCAAGTGGCCTTCATGCATCACGTAGCTGTTACGTGCCACGGTGTCTACCCAAGCACCCAATGCCATGGATGGGTACTACCATCATCTTTGTGGGCTGGGCCTACCTCTGATCATGGCCTTCCTTCCCACTCATTTTTTTTTTAAAGATTGTATTTATTTATTTGACAGAGAGGAGAGAGATCACAAGTAGGCAGAGACGCAGGCGGGGGGTGGGGGGAAGCAGGCTCCCCGCTGAGCAGAGAGCCCAACGCGGGGCTCGATCCTAGGACCCGGAGATTATGACCTGAGCTGAAGGCAAAGGCTTTAACCCACTGAGCTACCCAGGCGCCCCCATTTTTTTTTTAAAGTAAGCTCTATGCCCATCATGGGGCTTGGACTCACGATTCTGAGATCAAGAGTCCCAAACGCTACCGACTGAGCCAGCCAGGCACCCCCTTCCCACCCATTTTTGACATGGGCACCTGCAAGTCATTGCTAGAAGGACCAGTGCCTCTGAGGCCTACTACTTCAAGGCCATACCATGCCGGGCTTCACATTTATGCATCCAGAATACTGGCCGTGGCAAACTGAGTCTCATCACCCAAGAAGCGGATGCGTCAGGTGCTGTCAGCCAGCCTTGGACACCCCATCCTCAGGACCGCAGGACCGCTACCCCCGGTACTGGCTCCTGGGCATCTGGTAGAATGGTCGCACAGCCACTAGACGACTACTGGGCATTGGTGAGGTCAAGGTCTGAAGCAGTGGGTAAGACCTTCTTCCTCGTCACACTGCTCTTCTTACCCCGTCCCAAACCCCACTCTCCCCTGGTCAGGATCCGTGGTACCATGCCTGGGTCTGGCCGTCCCCCTTCCTGAGCTCTGCCGGGGATGCCACCAGCAGGGACCTGGAGTCCCTGCTCCCAGGTCTGTAAGGCCCTCAGTGACCACCTGCCAAGGCACACCAAAGCCCCAGCTCCCCAGCGAGCTCTGGCACCCTGGCGTACCTGGGGTGTGCTCCAGGCAGGGGCCAGGATGGGGGTCCCTCCCAGAAGCCTACCCTCCTGAGCCCCCTTCACGGTGCTCACACAGAATCCAGCCCCCCACCGCCACCCCCAGTCTCTGCCTGTTTTTAGGCTGTGGGGCTGCAGGTACAGGAGGGGAGTTTCTAGTTATGGGGCCTGTCTACACCAGCCCAGATCCCACATCTTTTCATTTTCTTTAAAATGACAGCTTGGAAACAAACAACTGAAGAAGCGAAGTTCTTAAAAACAGCTCAGGAAGACGTCTTTCTTGTTGGATCTGTCCCTCTTTGACCCGCGCTAGACAACAAGGAGGGTTGAGCTTTATGTAGACTGCAGCACTCGGTCTTTGGGGCCTCTTTCCCATGCCCCGCCCTCTTTAGCAAGGGCCACCCCCTCAGGGGCGGGGCTAGTTCTTTGTTTTGTCCTGTGCTGTGTTCTTCTAGACCAACTCCTTTCTTCTCCTTCCACCAGGTCCCACCCCACTGTGGGACTGTGTAGGTGGAAGAGTTCAGCTGCCTCCCGAGGTCCTCCTTCAGGTGGAAGGCCTTGTCTTTTGCTTCCCAGGTCCTGGGGAGGCCTTGACACAAAACATGGTGGTGGTCGCTCCCCGCAGGGGAGTGCAATGAAGCAGCCGCAGCTGTGAAGGTTCCGTGGGTGAGAGACCATGGGGTGTAGGGAGCAGAGTCCCCTGGTTTTTCTGAACTTTTCTGATTCGTCAAAATGTTTTTTAAATGAGAAGAATTATACTAACCGACCACTGAAACTTGAGAGGTTCTCTTGGTCCAAGTGTGGCCCTTGAATGTGGAAAGTGAATGCTGTTTTTCATTTCACTGCTTTTAAGTAAGACCCTATGCATCTCCTTTCCTGTGTCTGCCCCCTGGAGACGCTGAGCTGTCCAGGCCTGCTTATTGCTTTAGTTGAGAACGTTTACAAGAACGTCCATGTAATTTCTCCATGCGGCGCCATTTGGAGACTTCGGTGGCCATTCGTGGTGGTGACCAGGTTGTTAGGGCTTGTTGATACAGCGCTGCGTGGTTCTGTAGGACTTAAAGCTGGGAGCTGTGAGCCTGCCCTGTGAGGATAGCCTCCAGAAAGAAATCTGCTAAGGTCCTGGTGACTCTGTTCCCCCACCGCCATGATGGGGCGGGCATTGCTGTGACTGGGTCTCGGCTTCCAAAGAGAGAAATATTCACGGGATGGCTTTGTCCAACCAGAAGAGGAGTCGTGGAACCATTGTCTTCTATCTGCGTGGTTAAGAAATAAAAACCTTTCAGTCTGGGGAAAAAAAGAAGTCGGATGATGTTATTCGCCCATCCACAACGCTCCATTGGCAGGAAAAAAAGTCCTAATTCTTGAACATGGCTGACAAAGTCCAGCCCTGTGTGGCCCCTGCCGACCTCTCCCACTGGTGTCCTCTTCCCTCACCCTGCACTCGCCTCTCTCCTACCCCTAATGCAGCACATTCTGGCCTCAGGGGTTTTGCACTTGTCTTTCTCTCTCTGGAATTTTCTTCCTACAGATACTGTCCTCTCTGGGCCTCTCCCTTCTTTCAGGCCTCAGTCAAATGCCACTTCTCCGGAGGCCGGCCCTGCCTTGCCTGTCTAAAGTCCTTCTCTGCCCCCTTCCGTGTCTTTTCCCCCGCCCCCTGGAGATGTTCTCCGTATCACTGTGACTCTCTGAAATGGTCTGGTTTTCCTCTCTTCTCCTTCCTCCTCCGACGGGTCAGGAGAACGGCGACCTGCCCATCGGCTGCTTGGCCGAGTTGCGCCTCAGAAAGTACTTGTGCGAGTGAATGACTTTACCCAGACGCGTCCCTACCGCCCAGAGCACCAGCCGGGCTCCCGGCCGGAGACCCTCAGCGGGGCAGTGACGGCCTCCGTGTGGCCTGTCGCGCAGCGGAGCACACCTGGGAGTGACAGGGGCGCTGCTAGCAATGACACCAGGACAAGAAGCCTAACTGGTACAGAACCATCACCCCAAAGAGATGGGACCCAACTAAGTCCAGCTTGGCATACAGCTCACCCCAAATGCATGGGATGGGGGACAGGGAGGGGGTGGAGACTCCCCTGACATTGGGACACGGGAGCTGGGCCTTGAGGAAAAGGCAGCGGTTCAGATGAAGTGCCCTTAGGGAATTCCTGAGGGAGCAAAGGGCAGGACCAAAGGCATTGAGATAGAAGATGCCTGATGTATTCAGGGCCCAGCACAGACCCTGGGTATGGCTGTTTGGAAGAGGCAACGCTGGATGGGGAGGGTAAGGCCATTTTCTGGAAATTCAAGCCAAGGCATTAGCCGATGGATAGTGGGGAGGGATAGTGGATGTGGTTCAGAGATAGGAGAGCTCACAGGGCAGCTGGCGGCAAAGGGAGGGGAGTGTCTGCAACTCCAGCTCTCTAGTATCTTCAGTTTGGCCCCAGGCTGCAGCTCTTCCAGGAAGCCCTCCATGATTGCCCTTGCCTGCAACAATCTCTGCCGCCTCCCAAGTACAGCCTAGAACCCAAATTTTGGATACGACTGCCTGGCTTCTCTTGTGTGTTAAACACCGTTTGTGATGCTCCCAAGGCAATCAGAGTGAGCCTCTAAACGTCCTGGGCATCCTAGAAACTGATGCCCCAAGTCATTTGCCTGCCCTGCACCTGGTGGTTGGCAGGTGCACTGAGGCTCCTGCAGGCCAGATTTGGGGCCAGTGAGTTGCGTCCTGCACGTCCTTGGGCCCTGGACGATGGTGCTTACCCAAGTGGGCGTTTACCTGCTGCATGGCCAGGGCCGTGCTTCTTTCCCTTACCTCGGCAGGGGGCCGTGGCGACCGTGGGTCCCCACCCACTTGGGGCAGGAGGATCGTCCTCAGAACCCACTCCTGCTTGCTCACTCTCATGTCCTGAATCACTCATTTGTTCATCCACATATCTTAGCAATGGGCACCGGGGGTACAAGATGACTATTCTGATCTCTGCCCTCAGTGACCTTAAGAGCCCAGTGATGAGGGTGAAAGCAGTGATACTGACCACTGACGTCGAGTGAGCACCTACTATGTGCCAGGGGCTTACGCGGACACAGCAGCCAGAGTGGCTCTCTAGACATGAGTCAGGCCATGTCCTTTGCTCCAAACCCTCCAAAGCCTCCAATCACACGGAAGAGGAGAAACTAACCCGTTCCTCACAACCTGCAAAAGCCTCACTATCTGGTCTCTTGTCACGTCTCTAAGTCACCTCCTCTGGGTCACCTCCTCCAGACGACTTTTCAGCGACACCACCTCCTGCTAGCCTTCAGACCTGGCTCAGAACCTTGCTTGCTCTGCCCTCTGCCTGGAACCTTCTTCAGATCCAAGTATGCATTCCTTAAGGTTTCTCAGCGCCCCTGTTACAGTTTCACCTCTTCAGGAAGCCTTCCCTGATGACCCCTTCTCAAAACCGCCCTGCTGGGGTGGCTGGGGTCACTCAGCCAGTGAAGTGTGTGCCTCGTGATTTCGGCTCAGGTTCATGATCTCAGGATCACGAGATCGAGCCCGGTGGGCCCCGTCACTCGCAGCGGGGAGTCGGCTGGAGATTCTCTTTCTCTCCTTCTCTCTCTGCCCCTCCCTTCATGCTCACTCTCTCTCTCTCAAATAAATTGCCCCGTCGCTCTCCCTCCCTTTCTGTGGTTTGAATTTTGTTAGAGCACTTGCAACCACCTGACATTACATTTATTCACTTACGTACCTGCTTTCCCCACGTGCCTTGTGGGGACTTTGTTCTGTTCACTGCTGAGCACCCCTCACCTAGATGGCACCGGGCATGTCTGGGGGTGCAGAGACTCTTTGTGGAATCAGTGAGTACTTTACATGGTCCAGGTTTAGGCGGCCTTTTCCAGGCGGGCCAGGGAGAGATTATCTGTAGGGATAGGAACCCTGTGCGGCCAGTGTAGCCCTTTTTCAGGCAGTGTCTATGCCCCTTCCTGGTCCCTCCTACGGAGACAGGGCTGCCCAGCTTACACCTGCCCAAAGGGCGGAGGAAGGAGGTCGGAGCGAGGAGGGGCTTCCTGCTTCGGGGTGGGGAGCAGCACAGCCTCTGACCCCAGGGCTCTGCTCCCCTCTGTTCTCAGGAGTCTGCCCTGTTCTATGGGCCTGGGGAGGAACTTTGGACAAGTTTTTACAATCAGAAAAATCTGTCCCGAAACTAGAGCAATTAGTTGTTACTTGTAATCACCCTGATTAGAGTTTGGGGGACTTTGATTTTTTCCTCCAAGGACATGATTTCAGCACAGAAATTCAAGGAAGTCTCTGGTATCTGCTTGACCTTGCTCAGCAGAACTGAACACTGACTTGGGTCGGTGAACTTTGAGGCCCCCATCCCACTGGGCCCCCATCGCTGCTGACTCAGGATGCCAAGGGCACAGGGCTGTGGTGGAGCAGGCACCCTCTGGAAGGCTGGTAGGCCTGCGTGCTCTTGATTCCCTGCCGTGTGGCCTTGGGCACAGCTTTCTGCAGTTCTCAGCCCGCTTTTCATTTAAAGGAGAACTTAGAATTCCTTAGCAAGGAAAGAACATCCCTGCAAGGTGCCTTGCCTCCATTTACACCTCTAGCCCACCAGGTGCCTGACTCAGCAACAATGCTTCTGGTTGCATCTAAAAGAAACTCTAACTTTAATTGACTTACACTCTCTTTTTGTCCTTACGTGAACATTCAGAGGTGAGAGGGGCTTTGATTCAGCAGCTCAATGTTGTCTTCAAGGACGCAGACCATCTTCTCTGATCTGCCATCCTTCCTGTTGGTTCCATCCTCAGCTTGGTGCCAAGATGGCGGCACGAGCTCCAAGAATCACTTGAGGAGGCGGCAACTCCAGAGAAGGCCAATTGTGCCTTCCCATGGCTCCCTTGAAATGGAGCAAACCTTTCACAGAAACTACTCTAGACTTTCCAGATCCTGTATCTAGTTGGCCAGAACTGGGTGACATGTCCACTCATGAATGAGTTATAGGCAGGCGGGGAACACAAAGCCATGACTTGCTTGGAACAAGCATCAGGGATGAAATGGATATCTGCCCGCAATGTCCAGTAACTTATCTGTCACAGAACAAAGCTCAAGAGTATTTGCAGGATTACAAAAATATCCAGCACCTGTCAAGGGTAAAAATCACAATGTCTGGCATCCGATCAAAGATTGGCAGACCCATGAAGTGGCAGCCAACATGATCCAAATGGAGGAAAACAAGCAACCAAAACCAACCCACAACGGAAACAGATGTCAAAATGAGCAGATTAAGGACATTAAGTTATAGCTATATTTCATACATTAAAAAAGTTAAATATACTCTCGCACACACAGTCAAATGACCCTGAGATCAAGACCTGAGCTGAGATCAAGAAGAGTTGGACACTTAACCAACGGAACTGCCCAAGGGCTCCTACGGTCAAATGACTTTTGACAGAGGTGCCAACCATTCAGTTGGGAAGGGACAGTCTTTTCAACAAACAGTGTTGGGAAAACTGGGTATCTACATGCAAAAGAATAAAGTTGGACCCTTACCTTATACCATATACTGAAATTAAACTCAAAATAGATCACAGACTCAACTGTAAGACCTAAAACTATGAAGCTCTTGGAAGGAAACACAGGCGAAAAGCTTCATGACATTGGATTTGGAAATGATTTCTCAGGTGTCACATCAAAAGCACAGGCAACAAAACAAATACATAAAATGGACTTCATTAAAATTGAACTTTTGTGCATCAAAGGACATTATCAACAGAAGTTACAGAGAACTCAGAGTATGGGAGAAAATATTTTGAAAATCCTATATCTGATAAGGGATTAATATCCAGAATATATAAAGAACTTTTTAAGCTAAACTAAAAAAATGAGCAAAGGACATGAATAGATATTTCTCCAAAGAAGATATACAAATGCCAATAAGCACATGAAAAGATGTGCAATATCACTTATCATTAGATAAATATAAATCAAATACATGAGATATCACTTCACACCCACAACGATGCGTATTATTAAAAAAAACAGAAAAATAAGTGTTGGTGAGGATGTGGAGAAATTCAAATTTTCATAATGAGGATGTAAAACTGTGTGGCTGCTGTGGAAAACGGTATGGTGGTTCCTCAAAAAATTTAACATAGAATTACCGTGTGATCCAGCGATTCTACTCCTAGGTATCTACCCCCAAAGAATTGGAAAGCAGGGACTTGAACAGATATTTGTATATCAATGTTCATAGCACCATTATCCACAACAGCCAAAAGATAGAAGCAACCCAAATGTGCACTGGTGGATAAATCGATAAAGTGTGGTATATACATACAACGGACTATTACTAAGCCTTAAAATGGAGTGAAATTCCGAAACATGCTACAATG
Organism: Nasua narica; assembly: GCA_028533885.1. Taxonomy (NCBI): domain Eukaryota; kingdom Metazoa; phylum Chordata; class Mammalia; order Carnivora; family Procyonidae; genus Nasua; species Nasua narica. The sequence goes on along the minus strand of CM052811.1, from coordinate 98,199,650 downwards.
TAGATGAACTCTGAAGAGATGCTAAGTAAAATAAGCCAGACACAAAGGGACAGATATTGTATGATTCCACTAAAGTAGTCAAATTCAGAGACAGAAAGTAAAATACTGGTCATCAGGGGATACAGTGGGAAGAGCATGACGAGTCCGTGTTTAATGAGTACAGAGTTTCAGTTTGGGGAAATAAGAACATTCTGGAGATGGCTAGTGGTGATGGTAGCACATTATGAATATATTTAACGCCACTGAGTTGTACACTTTAAAAAGGTTAAAATGGTAAATTCTTGTATGTTATGCATATTTTACACAAAAAGTTAAGTAGATATATGGAAGATATAAAAAAAACAACCACTTGGATCAAGTTTCTAGAGTTTAAAAAGGCAATGTCTGTGATGACGACCATACTGGATGGGAGTAATAGCAGAGCAGACCTAACAGAAGGTTAATGAATTTAAAGGCAAAGCAAAAGAAACTATCTAAAATGAAACAGAAAAAAGAATTAAAAACAAAAACAGGAGAAAAGAAAAGAGGTTCAATGTGTGGGCATCAGTGGTGAGACAACTTCAAGCAGCCTAACATGGGCAATTAGAATTGCTGACAGAAAGGAGAGAGATGGGGGACAGAAAAAAATATTCAAAGATACAATAGCCTGAAACTTTCTGAACTTACTGAAAATAAACGTACAGTTCTGAGAAGCTCATTGTTACCCTTAACCATAAAAAATATGGGGGCATCTGGGTGGCTCAGTGGGTTAAAGCCTTTGCCTTTGGCTCAGGTCATGATCTCAGGGTTCTGGGATCGAGCCCCCCGTCGGGCTCTCTGCTCAGCAGGGAGCCTGTTTCCCTCTCCCTCTGCCTCCCTCTCTGCCTACTTGTGATCTCTCTCTCTCTCTGTCAAATAAACAAATAAAATCTTAAAAAAAGAATAAGAAATATGAAGACTACACCAAGACAATATGAAATATGAAGACTACATCCAAGGCAATCGAACAGCTCAAAATCACTGACGTCGAAAAAGCCATCAGAGAAGAGAGACTTGTTACATACAGAAGGAACAAAGATAAGGACATTACATCTGTTGTCGGAAGCAATGCAAGCAATAAAGGACAGAGAGTAACATCTTTAAAGTACTAGGAAAGAGGGGAAAAAAGCTTGTCAACCTAGAATTCTATCCCCCGCAAAAATATCTTTCAATAACAAAGGTGAAACAGATGTTTTAGACATACAAAAGCTAAAAGAACTAATCATCAGCAAACCCTCACTATGAGCAATGTTGAGGGATGTTTTTCAGGCAGACGGGAAAGGATACCATATGGAAATCTGGATCTATACAACAGAACGAAGACCACTGGAAATGGTACCGACCTGGGTACTTACCTAACATTTTTTTTTATTATTATTCAAATTCTTTAAAGATAACTGTTTAAATAAAAATAGCAACAACATATCGTGGGATTTATAAAGTAAAAAGGAATGACAACCAGGGCTCCTGGGTTGCTCAGTGGTTAGGCGTCTGCCTTCAGCTCAGGTCATGATTTTTCCGTCCCAGGATGGAGACCCACGTCGGGCTCCCTGCTCAGGGGGAGTCTGTTTCTTCCTCTGCCTGCTGCTCCCCCTACTTGTGCTCTCTCTGTCAAATAAATAAATAAAATCTTAAAAAAAAAAAAAAAAAAGAAATGATAGACAACCATAACATGAAGGCTGGGAAGGGAAAAATAGAATTATACTACTTTAAGGTTCTTATATTGTATGTAAAGTGGTATACTATCACTTGAAGGTAGACCGTGATAAGTTAAAGATATATATATACATACACACATAAACACAAGCCCTAAAGTAATCATTAAAATATCAAAATAAGAAGGTATAGCCAATAAGTCAATGAAGATTAAAATACAGTAGTCCCACCCAGGGTGTCTGGCTGGCTTAGTTGATAGGACATGTGACTCCTGATCTTGGGGTCATGAGTTCAAGCCCCAAGTTGGGCGTAAAGCTTACTTAAAAAAATACAATAATCCCCCCCTTATTTGTAGGGGATACATTCCAAGACCCCCACTGGATATCTGAAAACAGAGAGTATTGAACCTTATATATACTATGTTTTTTTCCTACACATACATACCCATGATAAAATTTAATTTAAAATTAGGCACAGTAAGAGATTGATAATAAAACTAATAATAAAACAGAACAATTATAACAATATACAGTAATAGTTATACCATTGCAGCCTCTCTTCCTCTCAAAATATCTTATTGTACTGTACTCACCTTTCTTGTGATAATATGAAATGATAAAATGCCCACATATCAAGATGAAGTGAGATGAACAATGTAGGCATTGTGATGTAGCATTGGCTACACTGACCTTCTGATGATATGTCAGAAGGAGGATCATCTGCTTCCAGATCATGGTTGACTATAGGTAATTGAAACTGAAAAGCAAAGCCACAAATAAGGGGGTACTACTGTAACTGATTTGTCCAAAAGAAGGCAGAAAAAGAAGAAAAAGGAGACAACAAATGGGAAAAATAGGAAACAACTGGCAAGATTATAGACTTAAACCTAGCCAAATCAATAATCACATGAAATGAAAATAATCTGAGTACTCCATTTAAAAAGCAAAGATTACAAGGTTGTATAGAAAAGCAAGACCAAACCACATGCTGCCTATAAAAAAACACTTTAGATATAAAATGTAAATAGGTAAAAGGATGGACCAACATACACATGAAAAGATGCTCAACATCACTCGTCACCAGGGAAACGCAAATCAAAACCACAGTGAGATAGTACCTTATACCTGTTGGAATGGCTAAAATCAAAAACACAAGAAACAACAAGTGTGGGAGAGCATGTGGAGAAGTAGGAAGACTTGTGCACTGTTGGTAGGAATGCAAACTGGTGCAGCTGCTGTGGAAGACAGTATGGAGGGTCTTCCAAAAATTAAGACTAGAACTACCCTATGATCTAGTAATCTCACTACTGGGTATTTACCTAAAGAATATGAAAATGCTAATTCAAAGGGATATATGCACACCTATGTTTACTGCAACATTATTTACAATAGCCAGATTACGGAAGCAACCTAAGAGTCCATCGATGGATGAATGGATAAAGATGTGGTATGTATATAATTATTATTACGCAGCCATAAAAAAGAACGAAATCTTACCATTTACAACAACATGGATAGATCTACAGAGTATAATTCTAAGCGAAATAAGCCAGTCAGAGAAAGACAAATACATTATGATTTCACTCATATGTGGAATTTAAGAAACAAAGCAAATGAACAAAGGGAAAAAAAAAGAGGGAGAGACGAACCGGAAAACATACTTTAATCTACAGAGAACAAACAGATGGTTACCAGAGGGGAGGTGGGTGAGGGGATGGGTGAAATACGTGAAGGGGATTAAGTGTATGCTTATCCTGATGAGCACGCAAGAATATACAGAATTGGCTGAATCACTATATTGTACACCTGAAATGAATATAACACTATATGTTAACTACATTGGAATATTTTTTTAAAAGTTGTTACAAAATAAAGTAAAAGGATGGAAAAAGATATACTGTGCTAACATAAGTCAAAAGAAAGTGGGATTGGCTATACTAATATCCAAGTAGATTTCAGAGTTAAGACTCTTATTAGGAATAAATTCCTCCAGAGGACAATATGCACCTAACAGAGTTTCAAAATACATACAGCAAGAACAGAACTGCAAGGAGAAATACGCAAATCTAAACCATAGTAAAAAAAATTCAATACCCCTATTACAATCATGGATAAAATAAGCAGGGAGAAAATCAACAAGGTTACCATAGACTTGAACAACAATACCAACCAACTTGCCCTGTCTGACATTTATAGGACATTCCACCCAAGAACAGCAGAATACCCATTCTTTTCAAGTGTATATAGACCAGATAGACCATATTTTGGGCCATGAAACAAGTCTCAATAAATTCAAAAGCTTCAAATCATACAAAGTTTCTGCCCATTATGGTTTCTGCCAACAACAGAATTGTTAGAAATCAGTAACAGAAAGATCCTTGAAAAAAATTCCCCAATATTTATAAACTAAATAACACACTTCTAAATAATGAATAAAAAAGAAATCAAACAGAAATTTAAAAGCATCTTGAATTGAATGACAATGAAAACATAATGTATCAGAATTTCTATGATGTCACTAAAGCAGTACCTAGTAAGAAATTTATATCACTGAACACCTGTATTAGAGAAAAAATTTAAAAAGGCCTTAAATAAATGACCTCGGCTTCCACCTTAAGAAACTAGAATAGAGCAACTTAAAGAGAGATATTCAGGGGCACCTGGGTGGCTCAATGGGTTGGGGCCTCTGCCTTCGGCTCAGGTCATGATCTCAGGGTCCTGGGATCGAGCCCCACCTCGGGCTCTCTGCTCAGCAGGGAGCCTGCTTCCCCTCCTCTCTGCCTGCCTCTCTGCCTACTTGTGACCTCTTTCTCTCTGTGAAATAACTAAATAAAAAAAATCTTAAAAAAAAAAAAAAGAGAGACGTTCACTCTCACCATTCAGCTCTGTATTAAAAGTTGTAGCCAGTGCAATAAAGCAAGGAAAAGAAACAGAAGGCATTCAGATAGAAAAGGAAGAAGTAAAATTGTCTTCATTCACAGACAACATGATCATTTATGTAGGAATCTGATGGAATTTACTAAAAAAAAAAAAGCTACTAGAACTAGTAAATGAATTTATTAGCAAGGTTGTCAGGCTATTAGATCAATATATAAACCTTGATTGTATTCAGTTGTATAATGAAAAATCAGAAATAAAAAATAACATTTATAATAGCATCAAAAATATGAAATACTTAGGAAAAAATCCAGCAAAAAGATGTGAAAGACCAAAACACTGAAGACTACAAAATATAGCTGAGAGAAAATTAAAGGTAAGTCAATGGAGAGGTATATCTTGTTCACAGATCAATTCTTCCCAAATTGATCTACAGATTTAACAGAATCCTGACTGAAATTCCAGTGGTGTTTTGTAGAAATTGACAAGATAATTTGAAAATTCATATGGAAATTAAAGGGTCTAGATACACTGAGAAAGAACAAAATTGGAGGGAAAAAACACCTGATCCTAAGAATTATAAATCTACAATAACAAAAAGTGTGGTACTGGCATAAAAATAGATCAGTGGAACAGAATGGAAATTCCAGAAGTAAATCCACAAGTATATGGGCAACTAATTTTTGTCAAAGGCACAAAAAAAGAGAAAAGGTAACCATTTCAATAAATGGTAAGGAAAATGAACTTGGACCCATACTTTGCATCATATACAAAAATTACCTAGTAATGGCCATAGACCTAAACACAAAACCTAAAACTATTCATAAAACTATGAAAGTTCTAAAAAAAAGGGAGAAAATCATCGTGACCTTGGGTTAGACAAAGATGTCATAGATATGACACCGAAAACCAAATCCATAAAAGAACAAATTGATAAATTATACTTACTCAAAATTAAAATTTTCTGTTCTTCAAAAGACACTGTTAAAAGAATGAAAACACAAGCCACAGACTGGGACAAAATCTTTGCAAAGCATATACTGATAAAGGACTTATACGCAAAATATATAAAGAACTCTCAAAACTTAATTAAAAAACCCCCCAAACCAAGCAACTCAATTAAAAACAAAGCAAAAGATTTGGACACTTCACCAAAAAAATACATGAATGACAGATAAGCACAGGAAAAGATTCAACATAACGTGTCAGTAGGGATACATAAATTAAAATCACACCCTGACAGGGGGCGTCTGGCTGGCTCAGTCAGAAGAGCATGAACCCTTGATCTTAGGGTCATGAGTTGGAGCCCCACAATGGGTGTAAAGATTACTTTTAAAAAAATCACACTGTGATATTTATGTACCTGTTAGAATGGCTAAAATTAAGATTACCCACAGCAAGTGTTAGGATATGGGGCAACTGAACTCTCATCTACTGGGATGGGAATGTAAAGGGCTACAAGCATCTTGGAGAAGAGCTTGGCACTTTAGTTTACACGCCCTACCATATGATCTAGCCATGTCACTGCTTCACTTATTCACAGCAACTTTATTTGTAATAGCCCCAAACTAGAAACAACCCAAATGTCCATCAATAGATGAGCGGATCAACAAATTACGGCATATCCATACCATAGAATGATACGGGGAGATAAAAAGGAATGAACTACTGATGTACATAAGACCATGGATGAATCTCAAAACAATTAGGCTGAATGGAAAAAGATGGGGAGGAAAAAGCATACAGTATTTATACAAAGCCCTAGGAAATGCAAACTAATCTTCAGTGATAGAAGGTAGATGGGTAGTTTCTTGGGGATGGTTAGAGGCTGGAGGGCAGAATTACAAAGGACGTGAGGAATCTTGGATTGATGGGTATGATCTCTATCTTGATGGTGGTGTTTCATGGCATACGTACCATGGTTTCATTTTATAAATATACACAGATGCATAGTTCTTTCATTTTTAATTTTTATTTATTTATTTTTTGGGTATAGTTCTTTTAAAAGGCAGGTGTGCTAGTGACTGAAAGAACACATTTGGGAGTGTTTCAGCTGGATAATAGCCCAGCACACACCTGCCTTGGGACCCGCAGCAGGCCACCTCAAGCACGGACGCCTGTTATCTCCTCTGTAAATGGGGGCTGATGACAGAACGGGCCTTAGAGGATCATATTCAGGAGTAAATGGCCAATGCGTGGAAAGTGGAACCGCGCCTGAGCGCTGGAAGTATTCCATGAATGGCACCCTGCACCCTTCTCACTGCAGAGGAAGACATGGAGGCGTGGAGTTGGAAGGGGTTACAATAGGCAACTGCTGTTTTTGTTTGCTTTGCATCCCTTACTGTGGGAAGTTGTTCTTTCCCCACATGCCAAGGGATCTGAGTGGGGCTAAAACTCACAGTATCCAATATCCTTGGAGGATGCAGCCTGTAAGCAGAACTCTGGCTCCCTGGATATAGTGACTGGTCCAAGATGTGCAAACAGGAATCCAAGCCGGGCCCACCAGAAACCTTCTCTGGGATTCACCTCTATTAAACACACTGAATTAGAGAAGGAGAGATCTTTTTCCTCTAGGCCTTCCAAACTGGCTAATGTAAGCCTAATGATCTGTGACATGCCCTTACCACCTCCTAACAGGGAAGATTTCTGACAATGGAACAGAATGGGCCAGAGAAAAGCACAGTGGAGAAATGGGGAATCCTAAGGCTACTCCTTAAGGCCCCAGGTCTATCCAGACCTGAAACCAAACCACTCCTTTCCTTGATGATTTATGAACCAATCAAGTTCCCTTGGGACATAAGCCAGTGTGACCTATGTTTCTATTTGAAGGCGTCTTAGATGACAGAGAGGAGAAGCGAGTTGGCAGTAAAATATCGGAGCTCGGAATCTAATACCAGGTCTCACTGCTCCCAAAGCTCACCCTTGACTGTCCTTTCCCACTTGCAGGAGTGGGGCAGATGCTTGTGATTCAGGAGGGAGGGATTGAGCAGATGGGAGAGGTTCTGGACTTGTACCACACAGGGTAACAACAGTGGCTGAGCCCTAGAAAGCCCGACAGGAGACCGAGTTTTGAGAGAAACCCCTCGACTCAACCCATTTGGGGACGTCGTCTCACCTCGGGCTCCTAACCTTTGCAAGAGATTCCGGACACACGACAACAGGACAATGGCATATTTATTTACAATTGGACCAAAAAAAGGCATACAGGCATCTTTTAATTAAAAATAATAATGACGATGATTTAAAAAGTCAGAAAAATTGATGATGTTTGAACCCTTTGTGAGGAGGCCATGTCCCTCTTCCCCCCCAAAAGAGAATCTCTGAGGGGAAAAAATCCGAGATTTGAGTGAACAAAAGCCCGCAATATCGCGCTCGACTGCTTGGGTTCCCTTTTCTCCAACCTGATTCTTGGTGGACACCGCCTGGCGATACGGAGTCACTGTGGCCAAGGTTGGGAAGTTCACTGGTTTGATTGGTGGAGCGGGCAGGGGCCGCTGGGGGGAACCTGGAGTCAGGGTGCAGGGTGGTAAGGGGGCGGGGTGTGTTCCTAGCTTAGCCAGCATCCTGAGCTTTGTCTTGTGGCGGGAGTCCTGAAGGGCCCGAAGCAAGGATAGTCCCAGAGTGGCTTCGGTCTCTTGCGACTTCAGAACCAAAGTCTGGGACACGCGCACGGGGTGGGCAGGGGGATGGGCGCCAACAGAGGAGCCAGGCCGGCCACGTTAGCTCCCTCTTTCTAACGTGGCTCCTTGCCGATTCCTGGGAACTGGGGACAGAGTGACAGAACTGACCTTCCATCTCCCTTCCCACAAGCGGTTTTCTGGGTGTTCCCCAAAGAGGCAAGAATCAGACGGGAGGTGGAGGGGACGGGACTGGCTAGAAGAGCTGGGCGTGAGCACTGAGGCTAGGGGATGTCGGGGAGAGAACGCCTCTCCCCAGCCACCTAAAGGAGGGCATGTGGGGTCTCCCAGCCTTGTTCTGCCCTGGAAGGGGGAGGGGAGAGGGCCCGCCACCAGCAGACTTTGCAAAGAGCAGCAACCCCCCTAGGAAAGTACTGGGGAGCAATCCTGAGGGGTGAGGACCCTCATTCCAGACAGATATGTGGATGCTTGGCTTGACTCTGTAAGTACTTGGCCCTGGATCCGGGGTTTCTTGGCACGGATAGTTCACTGCAAGTCTCTTCTCTGGTCCAGCCAACTCCCACTGCTCTGAGCAGGGGTGAGTCCTGCCGTCCTGGGGCACGTGGCCCTGAGGACTTCCAGGGGCTTTTCCTTGGAGCGACCAAGGTTTGGTTGACCTGGAGGCCTGGCCGGAAGCCCTGCCTTGGGCCGCCCTGGGAGGGGGCTGGGGAGAGAGAAGGGCGAGGGGCAGGGCTGGTAGAGGCTGGCCGGCACTGAGGATGCGCGTCCGGGCTGGAGCGGGGCTTTGTCGCGGCATCAATGGTGAGCACGGGCCGGGAGAGGCTCGGAAACCTCCCCGAAGCCCCAGAAGGCCAGGCATTTCCTCTTCCAGTTAATCGTGGGGCGGCCGACAGCCTGAGGAACTGAGGTGGAGACAGTGACCAAAACCCAGTGTCTTGGTGATTTATCCATCCTGGATCCATGTGTTAAAAAAACTAAGGAGAAAACCCCCAACCCCCAAAATAAACCTGAATAGACAGGTCTGAGAGTTCCTGCTGGAGGAAACTTTCTTAGCACGGAGGAAAAAACCACCCACAAAAAAACTCATTCCCCACAGAACTGGAATAAAATGATGAAGAAAAGTCCCAGATTTATCTACAGGCCCTCCCGCCCCCACGCAGCCCCAGGCTCCAGGAACACCGAGCCAGGAGTTACATTCCGAACGAGCAGGAGTTATTTTATTTGCGTGCCTGCAGTTCCCCACGCAGAGTGGCTTCCTGTCCGTGGGTGGAGGGGGCCTGGCCACGGTCCCCCCCATCAGTCTATCTTCACAGCAGCGTAGATCTTGCGGACAAACATGTAGGCCGCGTAGAAGCCGATGGTGCCCGTGAGAAGCCAGAAGGACAGGACCATGAGGGCCGTGTAGCCAAAGTACAGGAGAGAGGGGATGAACTCAACGATGTCCAGCTGGGGCACAAGTGGAGAGAGAAAGGGGTGGGGGGACACTTAGTGCCGGCCTACTGTGGCCGCCGGGGGTGCCGCCCCCTGACCTTCTCACTGATCTTGTGGCAAAGCTGAAGCCCGGGAAGGGGAAGAGGCTCACCCCCGGTGGGCAGTGAGGGGCGGCCAGAGCTCACAGCCACGGCGAGCCTCCGCCGGCACCAGGGCCTGCGCATGGCCGCCAGAGCTCGTGGCCCCCATGGCAGGTGGTTACGTGCGCACAGATGGGGCGCAGCGGGGTCCAACCACACCCACAGTTACCCGGCTAGGAAGCAGAAGGACATGGGATTTCAAACTGGGGCTGGAGGGCTGCGGGGGTCCATGGCCCAATTCCACCGACTCGGGCCATTTCTGCCGTGTGGGGGCAGGAGGGCACAGGAGTCTTCCTGGAGAAGGGCCTGGGAGCTCAATGGGAAACGGGGACTCCAGGGGCCGGGGCCAGAAGGCTTCAGGCAGCAAGGGCCACAGATGTCACTTCTTCACCCTCCGCAGTGCCTAGAACAGCACAGCGACATTCCTGGATGGCTGGAGCGGCAGCCAGGGAGGGGAGGGAGGAGAGAGGCATCCAAGGCTCCCAGCTTGAGAGCAGAGAGCCACTGTGAGCCGCCTGAAGTCCTCGCCCCTTGAGAACACTTCCGGCACTTTGTCAACATCCCCCGGGGGTTTCATCCGGGAGCACAAAGGACGGCTCCCAGAGTGTAGCGGCCTGGCAGGGACGCCGGGACCCGGGCTGTGCTGCTGTTTGTGGGGCTAACTGTACGCGCTCCCTACTCTGTGGTCCTGCTGGGGCTGTCGGCTTTAATACAACACCCAGGCTGAGCAGCTGATGAGAGTACACCGTCCCGTTGGACCTGAGTAACAGTGTGGATGGCACGGAACCTGGGCTGATGCGCAGCTTCCCCGGGACTGATCACCTGACAGTACAGGAAAGATGCTCTTTTAGCTCTAGGGCTGTGAGGCTGAAAAAAAGAAGACTCTAGGTCTGCCACTGGCATCTTTCCACTCTGAGGCAAGATCCTGTGTGCAGATTAAAGCCAAGAAAACACACAGAGCTGAGGCGTGGATATGGAGCCCCAACATCCTTTGAAATGCTGGATCTAACCATGCCTGCAGCTAGAACTCCAGCTTCTTAAACTTTCCAGTTATACCAGTCAATACATTTTCTTTTTGCTCAAGCCACTTGAAATTCAGTTCTAGTCACTTTTCACTCAAGAGTTCTGATGAATATGGGCCATAGAGGAGGAAAATTAGATTTGTTCTGGATGATTCTAGGACTAAGACTATGGCCTAAAGATAGAAGGGACAGCAGGGCGGGTTTCAGTGTGAATCAAGGAAGATCTCGATAATGACAGGAGCCAGCCAAAGAGCAGAAGCATGCCAGGACGGGGTGTCTCCTGTCACCGAATGTGCCAGAGCAAGGTCAGCAAACTTTTTCTTAAAGGGCCAGACTGCACAGGGTTCAGGTTTCGTAGGCCACGTGGCCTCTGTCACAACCATGCTACGCGGCCACTGACGTGCGAGAACAGCCACAGACAGTATGTAAATGAATGAGCGTGGCTGTGTCCCAGCGACACTTCATTTACAGACACAGGCCCACCAGCACACGGGCTCGAGTTTGCCGACCGCTGAGCTCCGGGATCCCTTGCTGGGATGGCTAGAAAAGAGGGGCACAGTCAGCAAACCGGAAGCAGGGCTGGAGCGCCACCTCGGGATGACCTGCACTGTCCTTTCTAGCCTGACCGCTCTGTCACAGGGCATCCCAGGGTCCCCCCAGCTGCCCTGTGACTCTGGCCGCAAGCAGAGGACTGCCTCTCTTTGGGTCCTGGAGACCCGAAGCACAGCGGGGAGACCGGCTCCAAGGGCGGCCTTGGGAGTGAGGGGTCCAGTGAGCCTACATTCCTCTCAGGGGCCCACGTGGCTTACGCGTCACGGGTGACCCCACCACGAGCGTGGCGAGGGGGCAGTGAGCTCTGCGGGTGTACCCGAGTTCCTAAATTTAGGTGCTAAAGGTGACTTTCAGCATTTTCTGCTTCTATCTTTATTAACTCCTTCTCATATACTTTCTTTGTTCTCTCATGTTATTGCTCTTTTTTTCCTAGCTTGAGGTGAGTACTACATTTTCAGTCTCTCTTATTTCTTATGAATAGCAAGTGCTGTAAGGTGAGAGACTTAAGTTCGGCTTTGGGTGTATCGCAAAGGTTTTGCTGCAGTATTCTCACTGTCCCTTATCCTAAAGGCTCTTGTCTCCCAAAACGCACAGAACACAGATCCTCTCCTAAAAAGATGTATGTTCTAGAACAAAATGGCTTTGGTTCTCCCCACTCTTGGCAGGAGAGACTCAGACACTTGGGCTTTGCCCCAGCACCCTCCTCTCCACCAGCCTGCCCTGAAAGGGCTGGGGGCCTCCTCGCACAGGGCAGTACCTTGTTAACAAAATAAAAGATGGCATAGACGAGGACGTAGAACGCAGATCCCCCGGAGACCAGGAAATTCCTCCACCACCAGCGGTAATCCTGAAGAGGAAACAGAGCAGGGTCTTATCTCCGGGTGTAATCTCTTCGCCAAGGTTCATGGTCGCCTGAGGAGCTAAAGACCTTAGGCAAGAACAGTGATATTGGGGGTGAATGGGAATGTTTTATATCTGGACTGTGATTGTAGTTACAGGACTGTACACATTTCTAAAAACTCACTGGAGACTAAACAGGATGACCTTTACTGTTCATAAATGAGATCTCGATTAAAAAATAAATCACCGAGGACCACGGCAAAAGAAAAGCAATTACAACAACGAATGTTTCATGAGCAGATGCTCACCACGTGCCGGGCAGCGTTCTAAGTGCCGCCCGTGACTCAGCTCATCCAGTCCTCGCAGGAGGCCCGGGTCAGGCCCTACTGCCGCCGTGTCACATGACGAGGGACGGAAGAGCCAGGGGTTCAGCCCAGGCTGTCTGTCCCAGGCCCCTACCAAGGGGCCCCGCTGAGGGAAGTCCCCAGCCGGAGGGAAGGTCACCCAATCTGCATCAGCCCCTGGAGAAGCCACTACTGGAGGGGACTCTGCACACAACCCGCCGTCCTTCTCTTGTGTTGCTGTGACTACCGCCCATGACTGTGCTGTGAGGGAGGGATCATTCAGTCCACAGCGGAGTGAGTCGAGGCTTAGTGAAGTGAAGAGACGTACTCGCCCGAGAGCTCACAGCCAGAGGAGGGAGGCCCACACGGGAAACCCAGGCAGCTCCAATGACCCACTAGGCGTCGGCCCCATCCCCTCACCTCTGCACAGAGCTGGAAGTACACCATGACGATGCTGATTTGTGAACACGACACCACCAGGATGATGAAGACAAGGAACAGGAAGCCAAAAAGGTAATAGAACTGATTCTCCCAGATGGCCTGTGGACACATCACAGCTGGCCTTCAGCTTGGCCGGCCTCCACCCAGCACACACTGCCTGTTCTCAGAAAACCGTCCCGCAGTTACGACGACCGCACCAGCTGCCACCGGGGCAGGAACGGAGACCACTGGGGCCTGTGGGCCTGGCATGTGGCTCTGACGGGCCCTTTCTCCCTGGATGAGCGAGCCAGGCTGTTCTTAGGGAGGGGGCGGGGGCAAGGCTGACCCTGCAGTGGGGGGGCCCCGGCCTGAACTCAACAGCTTGTGGAAAACAATGAATCCCATCCCAATCAAAATCACACAGCGGCCACGGCCGCTCAGGGGGAGCCCCTGCGTGCCAGGCCCGGCGCTACATGCTTCACGTGCATCTCCACACGTAAGCCTATGAAAGTGTGGCCATGTGTGGCTGAGGAAGCCACGGCTCAGAAAGGCTGGTGATCGGCTCAGGGTCGCACAGAGTACGGGGGCCTCCTGGGCGGGGGGGGAGCCAACCCATCCTCTGACCCTTTCCCAGGCAGGGCTGGGTGGGCAAGTGGGCCTCGGCAGGGAGGGCTGGAGCACTCAGAGCAGCAGCTGCTTGCCCAGCACAGGCTTGGGGCAGGGCACCGAGCTGGGTCAGCCGGGCGCAGGTGGCTCTGAGCAGCCCTTCTGCCAACCTCCGTCTCCGTGCGGCTGGGACAGGAGGCAGCATGATCACGACAGCCGCTATTTAACAAGTACTGAAATGCCAACCACGGGCCTCTTCTGGACATTCTCACTCCAGCCTCACCGTGATCCAGAGAATCAGGAACCATTCCCCCCACCTCCCTGCGAGTTCTGAGTAGCACATCGAGATGTGCGGGGACCTGGAACTCGAAGCGGAGGCCGCGGTATGAACGATGGCGGAGTCTGGCTGCAAGCTACTGAAACAGCTCCTTCCTGAGCGCTTCACAGACACCAGACCCTGGACACGTGGCCTATCTCATGTTTCCTCGCAAGCCATCCCGAGGGGCGGGACTGTTAGCCCCATCTGGGGGTGGAGAGTGGGACCCTGAGAGGCCAAAGGGCCCGTCTGAAATCTCACGGGTGGTAAGAGGCAGAGCACACAAGCGGAGGGACGGGGACCAGGCTAATAGGGTGGAGGGGGAGGGCTGTGTGTGGAGGGCTGGGGGAGCATCCCCACCAACCCTGTGGGGCTGACCCAGCTCTGGGGAGAAGCGGTACTCACGCTGAAGATGAAGAAAAGCTCGATGAACATGGCACCGAAGGGCAGGATCCCGGCCATGAGAATGCTGCAGCACAAAGGGAGGGTTAAACGCCGCTAGGAGACCCAGGCCGCCGGGGAACCCGGGCTCCTCCCAGGGTGGCAAGGTGGGCATCACTCTCCCCACTTTATTGATGGGGAAACTGAGGTACAGAGAGGTAGGGTAAATTGCCTAGATCCGAGTGATGGTCTTAACCTGTCTCACCTGCACTTTTCCACCCCCTCCCTTCCCTGTCCTGGTTCCTACGCCAACATCAAGTCTGGCTACAACGTGGTCCTCTTGAACCTGGAGTGAAGTTAAGCTTCCCCTCCCCGAGGGGCGTTGTAACACTAGTCACAACGCCCCTCGGGGAGGGGACCCATTCCATGTCCTCCTAAGGAAATGGCTGAGGGCAGTGGTGGCCTCGGCCACTCCAGAATTCCCTGGCCTTGCCCCTGCCGGAGACTCACCCAACAAACCGGTTCATGTACCACCGCTGTTCAGGGATCTGCCGGGGAATCTGGTTGGTGCGCACGGGGTTGTCGTACGGCTGCTTGCGGAAGCCAAAGTAGTAGCCCAGGTAGACAAGGGGCAGGGAGATCCCGAACCACATGCACAGCAGAGCCACCATGGTGGGGAAGGGCACCTGCGGGCACAGTGCCATGAGCCTCCCACCCCCCCGACAAGGCCCTGATGCCCAGGGGGGAGGGGGACCTGCAGGGTCCCACAGAAGGAGGGCCACCATGGTGGGGAAGGGCCTGCAGATACCTCCTCCCCCCCGCCGCAAGGCTCCTGGCCAGAACCTCCTGGGGCTGAGTCAGCCCCGGGGAAAAGTGGAGGACCATTTGGGCCGTGAAGTAGAGAAGGAACCACAGCATCCCAGAGGAGCTTGTCAGCCAGGGAGGAAGTGGAGCAAAGAACGAAGAAGGGCCGAGAACATGAGGGGGAGATGAGGCCAGAACGAAGGAGAACTAGTTGGTATGTGAACTGGAGACAAAAGGAAAAAACCAAGTGCACAGATTGTGCGTTCCCGATTTTGTTAAAATAAAACATCATAAATATACTACGAAGTAACGAAGTAAGAAAAGCAGGTTATAAAACTGTATGTATAGGACTCCATTTTAAGAGAAGCATCCCAGTTTTTATGTTTACGAGCCTACAGAGGGCTGTGCCCAGAAGTAAACAGTACTTCCTTAGATGGGAGGTAGGGGTTAGAACTAAGTTTTTTCTTCTTTATCCTGTTCTATTCAGGATTATGTTTTTACAAGAATCGTGCAAACTGGAAGAAGTGAGTTAATACAGGCAAAGTGTTTAGAACAGTACTTATTCCAATGTAAGGACAATGTAAATGTTTGTTATTTCATTATAAATTTAAAATTACATCATTGTATTTTAAATATAGCCTAAAAGACTGCAAAAATACGTTAAAAATTACATCAACTTCTCTGTACTTTCCAAAATTTCTACAACGAGTGTTTATTGTGAGTGTTGTTAACTGGGAAGAAAATGTCAAAAGAGAGAAGGAACACAGGTAGAAAAGAGGAAGTGAGAGGAAGAGCATGACTCTGCCTTTCCTGAGGGCGACTTCCCCGACTGCTGCAAAGAAGCCAGTCCTCCGGCACCCCGGACTCCCAGCCTCACCGGGCGACCGCCAACAAATGGGCACCTGCAGGTGAGGGGAGGTGGGTCTATCCACTAAGGCTGGGATGGCGAATGCCTGCCCCACCTCTGCTGCAGCCCTGCCAGGGACCGAGGGATCGGATGGAAAGCCCATCGCCCAGCCCCTGCTGAGCTCA
>CM052811.1:98128273-98183074 GCA_028533885.1 Nasua narica | reverse complement strand
CCTACTCTACCCCTCAGGGCCATCACCTTTACTGTTCCCTCTGCCAGAATGCCCTTCCCACAGATACCTGCGTGGCTAACCTCATTCCTTATTTCATGCAGGTCTCTCTCAAATGTCAGGTCCTCAGGGAAGCCTTCACGGCCAATCCAACCTAAAATAATGCCCTCGGGGCTCCCTTTCCCCATTCTCCACCCCATACTGCATTTCTCTTCAGACTTGTCTACATACACGCACTGGGTACATCTACATCATCTTATCACGTATGATATGCATTTGTTTACTTGTGCAGTCTGTCGTCCTCCACTCGAGTGTGATCTCTGTGGGAACAGGGACTGTGTGTCCCCAGGGCCTGGCACCCATCAGGCACTCAGTAAATGACCTGCATGCAGGATAGTCACCTGGGAGTTAAAGGCAAGAAAGACCAAGTACTGGCCTCAAGAAATGCACTCCATCAAACCCTCTCTTTCCCTTCCCTTCATGAGCAACATGCTTTGCCCCCTCAAGGAACCTGAAGAGTTTCCTGATTCTCTCTCCCCTCCTGGTGTGAACAAGGAACTCTTATCCAGACACCTAGATCCCGGACTCACTAGTGCTCCTGCACCTCCCCTCTCTCCCCTCCCCCGGACTGCTGCGGCATTTCAGACCCTCACAGACCCTCAGTTTCCGCCCACCGGAGACTGACCACAGCCTTCCAACCACCTCACCTTCACAGCCCCTCCATTCTTCAAGTTGCCGACACACACACACACACACACACACACACACACACACACACAATTTCTCAGTACAGTGATTCTTTCTGGAACTCAGTTTTATGTGGAATCAGAATCACTCAAGGAGCTTGCCAAAAATGTAGACTCGTCTGCATTTTTACCAGAAGCACAAGTTAGTTTTAATAGTGTAAGGTTCTGAGTTTGGTGTACTTTTTGTGGATACATAGCTTGGTCAAAGTCTTTTTTTTTTTTTTAAGATTTTATTTCTTTTTGAGAGAGAGAGAGAGAGAGAGAGAGAACAAGCACAAGCAGGGGAAAGGCAGAGGGAGAAGCAAGTTGCCACTGAGCAGGGAGCCCCACGCAGGGCTTGATCCCAGGACGGTGGGATCATGATGTGAGCCTAAGGCAGACGCTTAACTCACTGAGCCACCCGAGTGCCCCCCCAAAAACTTCTCATTTTAAAATAAATTTAGATTTACAGAAGAGTTGCAAAGATATTGTGCGAATTCCCATATACTCTTCACTCAGTTTCCTCTAATGTTAACATCTTACATAACTACGAGCAGGCAAGGCTTTTAAAAAATAACTAGCTTAAAAATGTTCTGGAAAAGTAGCACATACACAGTAAATAATTCAAACACAGTACAAATGGGTATACCGTGAAAAAGAAATCCTCCTCCCACTTGTGCTCTCCATAGACAACTGCTCTCACCAGTTCCCTGAAAATCCCTCTAGAGACATTTTACACATTCACAAAGGGAAGGGCTTAGTAGTAGTGTGGGTTTGCCATGAAGACAACAACAACAAACAGAATTTATTCTTCCTCTCTGCGGCGGAAAGCCTGCTGACTGTGGGCTGGCTGCAGCATCTGATTTCCTCTCGATCAGATAATCTCCTCCAACTGACCTGTTGTCAGATTCTGTCCCTCCTTCCTTGGAACCCTGTGCTAGGCCTCCCTGGTCAGTCTTTAGAGATAGATACAAGTGCTTCGAGTGAGAGAAATAAGCCCTGTCCTCTTTGTCCATAAATCCCAGTTAACTAAAATGCACGTAAAACAAATCCTGCGGAGCTGGTATAAACTGCCATATGTGTGTTTTTTAAAAAACAAAACCACCACGACAACACAACTCTGAATTTTTGAAAAATGATGCAGAAAAAGGATAATCTTCATACAAAGATATGATCAACAAACCACAGATCAACTGATCTTGGAGGAAGGGGCAACAGATGAAAAATGGCAAAGGATATTTCCTTAATGTGCTACAACTTTTGAATAATGTAAGTTGGCAACCAAAATCAATTCAGACGTTCAGTTTAGAATTAATGACTGCTCCGCAATGACACAGTCAGTTTTAGATATTAAAATGTCATGGTTTTGGGGCGCCTGGGTGGCTCAGTGGGTTGAAGCCTCTGCTTTCGGCTCGGGTCATGATCTCAGGGTCCTGGGATCGAGCCCCGCATCGGGCTCTCTGCTCAGCAGGGAGCCTGCTTTCCCCTCTCTCTCTGCCTGGCTCTCTGCCTACTTTGTGATCTCTCTCTCTGTCAAATAAATAAATAAAATCTTTAAAAAAATAAATAAAATATCACGGTTTTGATATTCTCATATGGCTTGAAGGATAATTAGAACACTTCTGGGGGAGCAATTTGCACTCTATCAAAAGCCCCCCCGCCAAAGTGTTTGCTCTGACCCTGCAATTCTACCTTGAGACATGTTAAGAAAAATATGGCGAATATCCCAACATGTACATAAAAGGATGTTCACCACATTTTCACTATTATTTAAAATAATGAAAGCAGAGGCACCTGGACGGCTCAGTCAGCTAAGCACTGGACTCTTGGTTTCGGCTCAGGTCATAATCTCAGGGTTGTGAGGTCAGGCCCCATGTCGGGCTCTGTTATCAGCACAGTCCGCTTGAGGTTCTCTCTCTCTCTCTCTCCCCCCCTCCCCCCTTCCTCTCTCCCTCCCTTTCTCCCTCTCCCTCTCCTCCCCCTTCACACATGTACACTTTATCATCCTCTAAAAATAAAATAATAGCAGTAAAATAAAAATAAACAAAGTAGTGGAATCATTCACTACTTTTAATAGTAAAATATCCAATATTAGTGGAATGGGTTAAATTATGGTGTATTCACTTACCCATTTATGTACTCATTAAAAAGGAAATAGTTCTTGAATAGAAATATTTAAGGTTTAAATTTAAGTAAAAAGCAGGGGATCGAACACTACATTGCAGGATCCCCTGTTTTTTTAAAAAAGTTATCTTTGAGAAAATGTTTAGCAGGCAAAATGGGTATCTGAGCAATGGACTTTCTTCCTTTCTATATATCTCTATTTTCTCATTTTTCTTAAGGGGATTATAAAGCATTTATATAACTTAAGAAAAATAATAGAATAAATCAGGTAAACAACAACAACAACAACAACTCTAAACACCTAGGTTACAGTAATTATAGCTTGGTTATGGAAGGTCCTCCACCTGCTGGCCCCAAGATACCTTTCCATCAGCATCTTCCCTCATTTCCTTCTAAGCCTTCAGGAAGATCCCAAGATTGTCCTGGCCCTTGGTGAGCAGACTTGGTCAGGTGAGGTTACCTTCAAGCCTCTGCTCAAGCTGTTTTTGACACCTGCCCTCACCTTCAAGTTCTACCTACCCTTGAAGGTCCAGTGGAAATGTTTCTTCCTTTAAGAAACCCCTCAAATCTCCACTAGGGGAATTATTCCTTTCCTTTCTTTCCAAGGCACCTTGTAAATATCTCTATGACATCACTAGAGGAAGAGAATGGAAACTACCCAATACCCAGCTGAACTTTCACAACTATGCACGTTCATGGATTAGTGCTTAAGTTAGACACATATTTAAATATGTACTTGTCTAAGGCACTGTGATAGTACATTTCTTGTTGAATGATGGTCATCTAAGTTTCTGCCATCTCTCCACCTGCACTAACTGCTTGTCTAGCTTTGTTATGGGAATACTCGAACAAATTAATAATAAGCACCAACCAACCTCTGATCTATAAAAATATAAAACAAGCCACTTACATAAGACTGATTGCTATGGGGACGCCTGGGTGGCTCAGTGGGTTAAAGCCTCTGCCTTCTGCTCAGGTCATGATCTCAGGGTCTTGGGATGGAGCCCCGCATAGGGCTCTCTGCTCAGCAGGGAGCCTGCTTCCTCCTCCCTCTCTCTGCCTGCCTCTCTGCCTACTTGTGATCTCTCTCTCTGTGTCAAATAAATAAATAAAATCTTAAAAAAAAAAAAAAAAGATTGATTGCTATGTCTTGTTAGTTTAGTAAGCTCTACACCTAATGTGGGGCTGGAATTCATGACCCTGAGATCAAGAGTCACATGTTACAGACTAAGCCAGCCAGGTGCCCCTGAACTTTGGTTCTTAATATTTGCTATATTCCCTTGAGAATGATTTTTTTTAACCCATAGATTTAAGGAGTTCTTGATATCTCCCCCATTCCACCTTCAAGGACCAAGTTTGAGGGTCCTTGAGAATATCTATTATCCCTATACCTTATCTGTACATCTAGGATAGTTCTTCTCAACCTGATGCATATTAGAATAACCTGGGAAATAACTGAATTAAATTCCCAATCTAAACACACACAGTGGCTGAATGGATAAAAAAAACAAGATCCAGTGATATGCTGTCTACAAGAAACTCAATTTAGATTTAAAGACACACATGGGCTGAAGATGAAGGGATAGAAGAAGATATTCCATGTAAGTGGTAACCAAAAGAAAGCAGGGGGTGACTAAACTTATATCAGACAAAATGGACTTTCAGTTAAAAATTGTGTCTAGGGGAGGGCGCCTGGGTGGCTCAGTTGGTTAAGCAACTGCCTTCGGCTCAGGTCATGATCCCGGAGTCCCGGGATCGAGTCCCACATCGGGCTCCCAGTTCCATGGGGAGTCTGCTTCTCACTCTGACCTTCTCCCTTCTCATGCTCTCTCTCACTCTCTCTCTTTCCTAATAAATAAATAAATAAAATCTTTAAAAAAAAAATTGTGTCTAGGGGACATCTGCGTGGCTCAATCCATTTGGGTGTCTGCCCAGGGTCCTGGGATCAAGTCCCAAATCGGGATCCCTGCTCAGCAGGAAGCCTCCATCTCCCTCTGCCTGGTGCCCCCTCTGCTTGTGCACACACTCGCTCTCTGACAAATAAATAAAATCTTAAAAAACAAAAACAAATCATGTCTAGAAACAGAGAAGGTCATTATATAATGACAAAAGGGTCAACTCAACAGGAAGATAAGAGTTATAAATATATACATACCCAACATCAGAGCACCTAAATGTATAAAGCCAATATTGACATATCTGAAGGGAGAAACTGACAGCAACACAGTAACAGTAGGGGACTTCAATATCCCACTTAAAATAATGGCTAGAACATCCAGACAGAAAATCAATAAACAGCTGACTCAAAAAAAACTACACACCAAATGGACTTAACAAACATATATGGAACTTTCACTTGCTAGCAGAAGACACATTCTTCTCAGGTGCACACAGAACATTCTCCAGGACAGATCACATGGTAGGTCCACAAAATAAGTCTTAACAAAGTTAAAAAGACCAAAATCATTCCATGTATTTTTTTTTAATCACACTGGAATAAAACTAGAAATTAATAACAAAATAAACAGGCAAATATGTGAAAATTAAACAACACACTCTTGAACAACCATTAGGTCAAAGAGGAAATCAGGGGCGCCTGGGTGGCTCAGTGGGTTAAACTCCCTACCTTGTCTCAGGTCACGATCTCAGGGTCCTGGGATCGAGCCCCACATCGGACTTTCTGCTCAGCAGGGAGCCTGCTTCCCTCTCTCTCTCTGCCTGCCTCTCTGCCTACTTGTGATCTCTCTCTCTCTGTCAAATAAATAAATAAAATCTTAAAAAAAAGAGAGGAAATCAAACGAGAATGTAAAAATACCTCAGACAAAAGAAAAAATATATATAACATACCAAAACTTACAGAATGCAACAAAAGCAGTACTAGGAGTAAACAACTACATTAAAAAAAATCCAAAAAAAAACATAACTTCACACCTCAAGGCTCCAGAAAAATAACAAATGAAGCCCAAAGTTTGCAGAAGAAAGGAAATAATAAAGATTAGGCAGAAATAAATAAAAAGGAGAATTTTAAAAATAGAAAAAAGCCTTACAATGAAATGAATTGGTTTTTTTGAAAAGATAAAAATCAACAAATGAAATGAAACAAAATGAAATTTAGCAGCACCAACGAGAGAAAAAAAGAGGGAAGGCTCAAATAAAATCAGAAATCAAAAAGGAGACATTATAACAGGTGCCTCAGAAATAAAAAGGATTATAAATAATTATACAGCAACTAATTGGGTAACTTAGAAGAAATGGATAAATTCCTAGAAACACATTTTACCTCCCAAAACGGAATCAAGAAGAAACAGAAAACTGAAACAGATCAATTAAAAAGGGGGATTGAATCAGTAATCTCAGACCTCCCTTCACAGGTGGATTCTCCCAAATGTTCAATAAAAAATAATGGTTCTTCGTAAACTCTTAGAAAAATAAAAGAAGGAATACTTCTGAACTCGTTTTATGAGGTCAGCATCACCCTGATACCAAAACCAGACAAAGATACCACGAGAAAACTATAGGCCTGTATCCTTGATGAACACAGATGCAAAAATCCTCAGTAAAATACTAGCAAGCTGAATTTAACAGCACATTAAAAGAAGCATACACCAAAAATCACATGGGATTTATCCCTGGGATGCAAGGATGGTTCAACATAAGCAAACCAATCAGTGTGATACACCACATGGATAAAATGAAAGAAAAAAAACCCACATGATCATCTCCGTAGACACAAAAAAGAATATGACAAAGTTAACATCCATTCATGATTTAAATTCTCAACATAAAAGGTACAAAAGGAACTTACCTCAACACAATAAAGGCCATATATGAAAAGCCCACAGTTGACATCATTATTTCTTGCTAATCAAAAATTTTTCCCTCCCAGGAAGTCGGACACCAGACCTTTTTGTCTTATCGAATATGTGATTTGAAGCCAGGGCAGAGGATTACAATCTCCTGTAGTCATCAAGCCAATTAAATCTAAGAAGTTACTCCAGTTCTACCTTCTTGTGAAACAGAATCCTTCAATCTTAGCAAAGAGATGTTGCCCTGGCAGCTGAAGAAGGCCTTGCTCCCCAACAGCTCAGGTTGCAGAGAGATGAAAAGCATATCCTGAAAGATCCCAACAGGCTTCTGTTCCAAAGTCTCAAACCAACAGCATGAGTACACACATGAAAACCAAAAACAAAGAGACAAAGCAATGAGGATAATACTCACCCTGGTGGAAAACAACACAAAAAAGCAATAAGAAGCCATAGTCACTGAGCACTGGCCAAGTAAGAACAAGGCCCTGGGGTACACAGTCCTTTCCATTTACAAGTCCCTACTTTGGGCCAAGTTACAAATGCTGACTTGCACCATTCCCACAGCTACAACTGCCTGGGGACTGCTGTCACCATTTCACGGATGACTGCTAGTTAACCCGAGACCCAGAGATTAAATAACTTGCCCAAGGTCAGAAGGCAGAGGGACAGGCGTGCTCTTTTCAGGCAGGTGAGCTGCATCAAAAGATGATGAGCATGTAACGGAGATCCTGATAATGATGGCAGCTAACACTGACCGAATGATGATTATGTTCTACTAAAAATTAAAATATAGAGCTGTCCAAACTGGTACTGGAGAAGACAGAGAAGACTTAAACACACAAACTGAAACAGAAGTGTTAGAAGCACATACAGATTTACTTTTAAATATTTTATTTTATTTATTTTTTAGAGAAGCGGGGAGAGAAAGGAAGAGAGAGAAAATCTCAAGCAGGCCCCACACCCAGTGCAGAGCCTGATGCAGGGCTCGATCTCACAACCCTGAGATCTGGACCTGAGCCCAAATCAAGAGTAAGATGCTCAATTGATTAAGCCACCCAGGCGCCCTAATACAGATATACTTTTAAACGATTTTGAGGTTTGCCTCTCTCTCTAGTTTCACCTTATTAATCTCAGAAAACAAACTGAGGGTTGCTGGAGGGGAGGGAAGTGAGGGTTGATAAGATGGCTGGGTGATGGACACTGGGGAGGGTATGTGTTGTGGTGAGTGCTGTGTGTTGTGTTAAGACTGATGAATCACAGGGGCACCTGGGTGACTCAGTTGGTTGGGCGACTGTCTTCGGCTCGGGTCATGATCCCGGAGTCCCGGGGATCGAGTCCCATATCGGACTCCTGGCTCTGCGGGAAGTCTGCTTCTCCCTCTGACCTTCTCCCCTCTCATTCTCAGTCTCTCTCTCTCTTTCTCTCTCATAAATAAATAAATAAATAAATAAAATCTTTAAAAAAAAAAAAAAAAAGACTGATGAATCACAGACCTGTACCCCTGAAACAAATAATACATTATATGTTAATAATAATAAAATAAACAATCCTGACATGGAAAATTTCCTAAGAATGAAACAAACTCCAGAAACTATAAAGAGAAAGGATACATAGGAAGAAGGTAGAAAATTTTAAAAATATATACGTCACAGACAAAGAAAAACACAATTTGGGTAAAAATATTTACCACACACCTGACAAAGGACTATTCTTTTGGTTTATACCAAGAGCTCTTATAAACCAATCAAGGAAAATAACCCAAAAGAATTATGAATGGGCAGGGGTGCCTGGGTGGGTCAGTTGGTTGAGCAACTGCCTTTGGCTCAGGTCATGATCCTTGAGTTCCGGGATCGAGTCCCACATCGGGCTCCCGGCTCCACGGGGAGTCTGCTTCTTCTTCTAACCTTCTCTCCTCTCATGCTCTCTCTCACTTTCTCTGTCTCTCAAATAAATAAATAAAATCTTTAAAAAAAAAAAAAAGAATATGAATGGGCAGTTAAAAAAAAAAGTTCACAAGGCCAAACACAAAAACATGGTCAACATCAGTCATAATTTAAAAAATGCAAATCAAGGGGCGCCTGGGTGGCTCAGTGGGTTAAAGCCTCTGCCTTCGGCTCAGGTCATGATCTCAGGGTCCTGGGATTGAGCCTCGGGCTCTCTGCTCGGCAAGGAGCCTGCTCCCCCCCCAACCCCCCACCTCCCTGCCTACTTGTGATCTCTCTCTGTTAAATAAATAAAATCTTTAAAAAAATAAAAAATGCAAATCAAAATAACAGCATCTGATTTTTTTTACTTATTAGAGTTACAAAGCCTTAAAAAAAATCTAAATATACAAGATATAGGTAAACTGGTATAGCATTTGAGGAGGGCAATTTAGCCGTCTATATTAAATGGAAGGTAGAACTATTTTCGAAGAACTGCCAACATAAGTTATAAAGTATAAAATAAATAAAATGCACAGCAGTGTGTGTATAGTATAATCTCATTTATCTAAAAAAAATTTTTTTAAACCTATACCAAAGCCAGACAAAGACATCACAAGAAAAGGAAACTTACAAATAATCCTCATGAACACAGATGGAAAAAATCCTTAACAAAATATTAGCAAATCATATCCAGCAATGTATGAAAAAGTTCATACATCATAACCAACTGAGGTTTACCCCAGAAATGCAAGGTTCACTCAATATCTGAAAATCAATGCAATATACCATATGAATAAAGGACAAACCACACAATCTTCACAAAGAAAAAGCACTTGACAAAATCCAAAACATATTCATGATAAAACCTCCCAACAAATTAAGAATAGAAAGGAATTTCCTCTATCAGATAAAGAGCAGCTATGAAAAACCCCCAGCCAACACCATATTTAACAGTTGAAAGACTAAATGCTTCCCCCTAAGATGATTGACAAGGCAAAGATGTCTACTCTTGCCATTTCTATTCAACACTGTGCTATATAAATGCAAATAATGTGCACCGAAGCGAATAATTCATTAATTAAAGGCACCCATACTGAAAAAAAGTAAAGAAGCTTTTATTTGTAGATCACATATCTTGTATTTAGAAAATCCTAAGGAACCCCCAAAACAACTACTAGAACTAATGGAGTGAGTAAGGTCAGAAACTACAAGATCAACATATAAAAATTAATTGTATTTCCACATACTAGCAACAAACAACCCAAAATTAAATTCAGAAAATAACTCCATTTGTAATACCTTCAAAAAGAGTAAGATATTTAAGAATAAATTTTTTAAAAAGACTTGTATACTGAAAATTACACAACATTCTAAGTAACTTCAGAGGCATTCCATTTTCATGGATTGGAAGACTCAATACGGATAAGATGGCAGTTCCTCCCAAACTGATTCAAGGCAATCCCTATCAAAATCTCAGCAGGCTTTTTTGTAGAAACCGACAAGTCAACTCTAAAATTATTTGGAAACACAAAGGGTCCAGAACATCCAAAGCAACTTCTAAAAATAACAAATTCTAAGCTTATTGTATTTCTAAGCTTATTATAAAGCTACAGTAATCAAGACAGTGTGGTAAGGATATGCATAAAGATCAATGGAACAGAATTAAAAGTCCAGAAACAAATCTGTATGTTTATAGTAAATTGATTTTCAAAAAGTTGCCAAGGCAATTCAATAGGGAAAGGATAGCCTTTTCAACAAATGGTTCTTGGACATTTGGGTAGCAGCATGCAAAAGGAATCTCACGCCATACACAAAAATTAACTCAAAATGTATCTTAAACCTAAATAGACAAGCAAGAACTACAAAACTTCTAGAAGAACAGTGATGAGAAAATCTTTGTGACCTTAAGTTAGGCAAAGATGTCTTAGATACAACACCAATAGCGCAATCTGTATTTAAAAAACTGATAAAATGGATTTCATCAAAACTTAAAACTTTTACACTTCAAAAGATATCATTAAGAAAATGAAAGACATGGACCTAGAGGGTATTATGCTAAGGGAAATAGTCACACAATGACAAATATCATATGATTGCACTAATACATAGAATCTAAACAACAAAATATATGAATAAACAAAACAGAAACAGACTCATAATCAGAGAATAAACCAATGGTTGCCAGAGGAGGTGGGTTGCGGGGATGGGCAAAATAGGTAAAGGGAATTAAGTGGTACAAACTTCCAGCTATAATGTAAGTAAGTCTAAGGGCGCCTGGGTGGCTCAGTCGGTTAAGCATCTGCCTTTGGCTCGGGTCATGACTCCAGGGTCCTGGGATCAAGCCCTGCTTCAGGTGCTCTACTCAGTGGGGAGCCTGCTTCTCCCTCCCCCTCTGCCTGCCACTCCCCTTGTTTGTGCTCTCTCTCTCTCCCTCTAATAAATAAATAAAACCTTAAAAAAATAAGTCATGAGAATGTAAAGTACAGCATTGGAAACATAATAAAAATATTGTAACATTATAATACCTTTGTATGATGACAGAGAGTAACTACACTTACAATGGTATGCATTTTGTAATGTATATAAAATATCATTATCACCTTGTACAACTGAAACTAATATATTCTATGTCAGTTACACTTCAATTTTTTTAAATTAAAGAAAACGAAAAACAGGCCATAGACTAGAAGAAAAATCTTTGTAAATCACATATCTGATAGAGGACTTGTATTCAGAATACATAAAAAATTCTTACAGAGGCGCCTGGGTGGCTCAGTCGGTTAAGTGACTGCCTTTGACTCAGGTCATGATCCCAGGGTCCTGGGATCAAGCCCCACATTGGGCTCCCTGCTCAGCGGGAAGTGTGCTTCTTCCCCTTCCCTCTGCTGCTTACTCTCTCTCTCTCTCTCTCTCTCTCTCTCTCTCTCTCTCTCTCTCTCTCAAATAAACAAATAAGACCTAAAAAAAAAAAAAATCTACGACTTAACGATAAAACAAACAACCCAATTTAAAAAACAGTCAAAAGATCTGTATACACATTTCACCAAAGAAGATCTACAACTGGCTAATAATCACGAGATGATGTTCAGTATCATTTATCATTAGGGAAATGCAAACCAAAACCACAACGAGGCACACCACACATCCATGAGAATGGCTAACCTCAAAGACACAGAGAGTAACAAGTGTGGACAGAGATGGAGAAACTGGAACCCTCACACACTGATGGGAATATAAAATGGTACAGCCATGGGGAAGTTTGGCAGTATCTTTAAAAAGTTAAACATAAACTTACCATACTACCTGGCAATTCCAATCCTAGGCATTTACTCAAGAGAAGAGGAAATAGTTGTCCATACAAAGATTTGTATATGAATATTCCTAATAGCTTTGATCAAAAAGTCCAAAGCTGGAAACAATCCAAATACCCATCAACCGGTGAAGGGAGAAACAAAATGCAGTATAGTCGTGCAATGGAATGGTATTCAGCAATAGAAAGAAGTGAACTACCAATTCCCATTACAGCACTGACGAACCTCATAAAATGTTAGGCCAAGTTAACAAAGCCAGATGCAAAAGTCTGTTTGATGTATGATACCATTTACGTGAAATGTCCAAGAAATGCAAATCTAGAGACAGAAAGATCAGTGGTTGGCTGATGTGGGAGCAGGGACTGACTCCAAGTGTCAACTCCTTGGCTGTAAGGGAATCTGTGGGGGTGACAGGAACTGTCATTGTGATGATGACTGCACAAGTCTATACATTCACTAAACTTGAATGAACTATATTCATTGAACTACACACTTAAAAATCAGTCATTTGAATGATAAATTAATGAAGTATATTCATTGAACAATACACTTAAAATCAGTCATTTTATGGTGTTAAATGACACCTTTATAAATCTGAAAAAAAAAAAAAAAAAAAGACCAGCTCAAACTTCCTGTGACTCTTCCACTTCATTATCTCTGCAGCCAGACAGCCTGATAGATGTTTGACCCATAGCTCATTTTTGTAAGGAAGTTGTGGAGTAGCCAAATACCTGCTTCTTGGGAAATTCCTTTGTATCTTCCTTTAATTTTCAACTGATCATCATAGGAACCTCCATGTGAAATACAGTCTGAAAAGCTGATTAAGTATTTAGCACATGCCTCTTCAGAGCCAAGAAAGGAGTGGGAGTCCTAACATGTGAACCAGCCCATTCAACATTATTTTGCTTCACTTGGATTCCAAGTCACGAGAAAGCAAAGGCAGCAGGTCAAGAAGCAAGATGATAGCAATCCAGAAGCCCTTCATGCTGTAACCTAACACCCCATCACTGACAAAGATATGGGTGAGCTGGAAAGTTACAAAGCTCAACAGACCCAAGAATCAAGGTCTTGCCCTCCCTATCTGTGTTATTCTTGGGGGTTGGGCATGCAGAAAAAACTCTCCCCCAAGAGCCCAGCAAAGAACTACTAGGACGAAAAAGTACCCCTTATCTCCTGAAATTTGCTCCATCCAGTTTGAAGGTGTGAACAATAAACTTCTAGAAAAAAAAAAGAAAAAGCTTCCTCCTGCGAACTAAAAATTAGTTCATTCACTCACATTTCTCTGTGGCCGAAGTTAACCTTCTTTTCTCTTCTGGAGCCCCTGCCTTGCAGTCTTCTTTCCCATAAATAGCATCACCTAGCAAGTGAGTCTGGCCTGTCTGGAGAGCCATTCTGGTTCCTGGTTTCTATCTATACATTTCCTGCTGCCAAAGCAGCACCTTAACAGTAAGCTCGATCCTTCTATTTCTTTCTCAAAGACACAGTCATCATTTTAAGATCATGTAGTAACTGCTCCCCAGATTAAGAAAAAAAAGAAAAAAGAAAGAAAAAGGCTGTGGGGCACAGTTGGCCAACAGTTAACTGAAATCAATTACCCAATCAGTTAGAGCTCCCCAAGACTTCAACCACACATGCAAGAAGGCTAATGGCAGCTCAGGACCACTTATAAGCAGCCCCCAGGGAAGTAAAGAACTCACAGAGGAAAAAAGAAAAAGGGAGGGGGGAGAAGAACCAAATTAGGCAGAGGAGGCTCTGAAAATGTAGCCTTTATTTCAGAGCCCAGGGATACAGAGTTGCCGCGGAGCAGAGATACACAGAAAGACACCACTCTGTTCTGTGGGAGTAGGGAAACTTCCCGCAGCCGCTGTGGAAGACCAGCGTCACTACCCTCACCAAGCAACCGACAGCCTGACCCAAACCTCGAGGCCAGAAAGGGCAGAAATAAAACACAAGAACCGCGCTGACCTTCCCTCTCCCCCTTGGGCATTTATAAAAGAACAGTCAGTGAGTTGAAGCACCTGCTTACACGGTTTGCCTCTGGAAGACTTCAAACCTTGGAAGAGAAAAATTACAGAGAGCTCTCTTTGTGCCAGCGCTCTCATCTCATATTTTATTTAATAATCACACCAATCCTTTGAGGACGGTGTCACCCCTCATTTCAAAAGTAAGGAAACTGATTCAGTATGGGATAAGAAGTTGTGAAGATGGATGGTGGTGAGGGGTGCACAACACTGTGAACGTAATTAATGCCACCGGACTGTACACTTCAAAAACTTAAAAACGATACCTTTGGTTATATATATATTTTACCACACACTCACAAAGATTTTTTAAAACGGTTAACAGTGTTTTAAAAAAGTTTGTCCAAAGTTATGAAATCGGTCACAGTGTCAGATGGTAGCCCAGGTCCTTAGACCAAGCCTCAGTTTCTCCACCTGTAAAATGGGCTTTCGTAAGCATCACATGGAATATTGGATGGAAATATGGTTTATAAACTGAAATGCATCGTGTGAGCAGAAATTTTCCCCTTGAAGTCAGGTTACATAGGGGATTATCACACACCTTTACTAGCTTTTGAATCAGCACGTCAGAGTAGGAAGCACTTTATAGAGAGACTATCTTATTCAGGGGTTGCATATTCACTTGCAGGATCTTGCAAGTGACCTAATTGGTGAGACCGCTCCAGAGTGATACAGGAGGGCGCCGAGGAGGAAGCGATATGCTGGGCCCTAGATTGGGAAATGCCCCTGACAGGGAATCTGGACCAAATTCTCAAGAGGAAATGAAGACCTACCAGCTTTTAAATGTGAAATCTCCCAATTAAATGCTGGCAACCAACTCAAAAACTTTTAAGTCTGGTGCCAGTCAGAAGCAAACCAACCCCAGATCAAGTCCACGGGAAGATGCGGTCCACGGACCGCCGAACTTACAGCACCTCATGTACCATGAGTAGCAACTGAGGCCCAGAGATTGTAAGTGACTTGCCGGGGCACCCTAACTCACGTCTAAATTGGCGTAAGAATTCAGTTCCAATTTGTGCCTTGATTTTGTTTTTTTAAGAACTGCTAGTAGCACTTAGCATATCCTCTGAATACAAAACCTGGGAACGTCAGACGGGGGGAGGCCTGTCAGTTTAATGCTCAGGTATAGGTGAGAAATTGGGTTAGAAAGGCAGAGAAGGAAGCAAAGAAGAGGACGGAGATGGAACTGAGAAGTCCTGGATGTCCCCAACAGTGCCCCATTTGGGAAACACTAGTGTCAGTAAATGGTTCAGGGATCAAAGCAGGTTGGAGGGTGTGGTAGGTGGCTATCACTCGTCTGTGGCCAGATGGCCCTGCTCATCCCAGGTCCTTCCCACCTTCCTGCCAGTGCCCAGAGATCAAAACTCGACCTTCTCCAACATTCTGCGACCCGTTTCTTTAACGCCAAGATCAAAGGGGAACTTTTGTCCGAGTTGTAAAAGAGAAACCAAGAGGCAGCTTAATGTTGTTGTCTCAGCCTCCTTTGTACTTCCTGAGAGGATGAAGGCACTCCTTTAAAGGGACTGCTCAGAGAAACACATCTGAACCAGGGCCTAGTGTTGGCACCTTAGCTCCAAGGACACAGCGGCTCCTGCAGAAGTCATGCCAGGTAGGGCAACTGGAGAGATTAGAGACAGCACAACCAATAGACAGCGGCTTGGAAAGACTACAGAAACTATGATCATGGAAAACAAACTTAAATTCGGGTATTCGAAATGACAGAATTTTCAACCTGAAATTTTGAAACCAAGTCCAAACCTTCATTTCATATATCACATTAGTGGCTACAGACCAAAAAAACCAAAGTGATTTGCCCCAGTGTAAGTGCTGGGACTAAGCCCTAGACTGCTGACTCCCACTCCCGGCCTCCATCCTCTATGGGCTGATCCCAAGTCGCACGTGAGGCCCAGACAAGGCAGCAACTTCCCACACATGGGGCCAGTGGCAGAGTGCAGGCCTCCCTCCTCCTGTTCTAGTCCTCTACCATCCAGACTTCGTCACGAAGAAAAGTTCCTGGGCTTCGGACTAGAGCTGTGGGGGTTGCCTAGCCCTGCCTCCATCTGCTCAAATGAGCCTTGTGGTCATTCAGTCCATTCCCCTGCCTCTGGACTGGATCAAACCCAGACAGCCTCAGAATACTGTCAACTGACCTAGCAATTCTACTCCTAGGTATACACCCAAGAAAACTGAAAATATGTGTTCCCACAGAAACACATATGTGCACATAAATATTCACAGTAACATTCACAACTGCCAAAAAGTAGGAAAGATAAAATCCCACTGTCCATCAACGGATGAAAGGCTAAACAAAATGTGGTGTATCCACACAATGGAATATTATTCAGCCATAAAAAGGAATGAAGTACTGACTCATGCTACAACATGAACTTTGAAAACATTAAAAAAATGTTTTAACATTTTTTTTGGTCTTAAAAAAAAAAAGCCAGATACAAAACACCACATATTCTATGATTCTAGTTATATGAAATGTCCAAAATAGGCAAATCTTATATAGACAGAAAGTAGATTAGTGGTTGCCAGGGACTGAGGAGAGTGAGGAGTGGGAAGTAACTACTAAAGGATTTCTTTTTGGGTGATGAAATGTTCTAGAAGTAAATGGTGGTGAAGGTTGCACAACTTTGTGAATATATGAAAAACCACTATACTATACTGTCTACTATACTGTCTACTGTACAGTTTAGGGTAAGTGAATTATATCCAATAAAGAAAGGAAAAAGATAAAACCCGGACAGTATGGACAATAATAGTTTTAGGCCAACACAGTTTTGGTCTCCAAATGGAGGTTTCCAGACTCCTGTGATGCCTACAAATTGTACTCAGAGGACACTTTCCAAGTTCCACCAAAATAATATTCCCCAGGGCATATGCCACATGCTCGGTATTTCCATAAAGAATGAGATATGAACCTCCTCTCACCTAAGACCCAAGTGGATCAGCTCAGTGTCCTGTAACTTTATAAAGTCACCTAAATCCAGGGTAGGAGGAAAGCAGGAAAACTAGAGAGAACTTCTGCTGACACCAGCTAAATCTCCTGCCCTGGTGGGAGAAGTCCTGCCCTGTAGGTTTAGGAAACGCCCACTGTGCTAACACACCTGACAGGTGGCAGCCCAGGCCCCGGGGAAGAAGAGCCATTGACTAAGAAAAGCGACGGAGAGAAATAGCCCATAAAATATCTCTAGAAACTTGTACCCATAACCTTAACTTTCTTTTTCTTTTTTAAAGATTTTATTTATTGGACAAAGAGCGCGCAAGCGAGCGCGAGCGAGCACGAGCCAGGGGAAGCTGCAGCCAGAGGGAGAAGTAGGCTTCCCCCCCGCACCCCCAGCAGGATCATGACCTCAGCAGAAAGTAGCCACTTCACCACCTGAGCCACCCAGGCGCCCCCTAACTTTTAAAATATAAAGGACAGGGTGCCTGGGTGGCTCAGTTGGTTAGGCAACTGCCTTCGGCTCAGGTCGTGATCCCGGGATTCGAGTCCCGCATCGGGCTCCCTGCTCAGCGAGGAGTCTGCTTCTCCCTCTGACCTTCTCCCCTCTCATGCTCTATCTCTCCTTCTCTCTAAAATAAATAAATAAAATATTAAAAAAATAATAAAATATAAAGGACAATCCAAAAACCCAGCCTGTTCCCACGGTCACTGAATCCACTAGCTTAGTTTCTCTTTGGCCGAATAAATTGCAACAGAAACTCATATCCAAAGCAGATCCACACACCCCCATCCCCACTGGTTGTGAAACAGTTAATATATACAAGGGTGTGGGGACGGTTCTGACTTCCGTATAATAAAGTCCTAGACACAGGCCAAACTCAAGTCTGTGACCCCACTCTGCCTGCTACACAAATCCCTCTGTAATAAATTCACTTCCACACATTTTCACTATTGCATCAGACATAAGTTTCTCATGTGCACCCTCTAAACTGGCCTCTGTGGGTCACTGTATACATTACATCCTCCGTTTCTTAAAATGAGTAACTGTGCCCACCACGAAAGCACAGGACAATACTCCCAAGTGACACGACACACACTCAATCACCGTGCTTTCCGCTGAGCTTGTAGTAAAATCCCAACTCCTTGTCATGGTTTTCTGCAGGCTGAAAGCAAGTGGGCTCCCCTAACGCAATGTTTTGGAGGGGTGGGAAGGGGAAGCATCCTAATCGAACAGTCTATTTCAAAAGGCAGCCCATAGACTGCAAACTGTGGACGACCATTCACCGCAATTACAGGCGTGCTTTTAGAAACAGCTGCTTCTGCCTCTCTCCAGTTCATCTCGTATCCATCCCTCCCACCCCCACCCCTCACCATGCTTCAGCCCTTCCAGCCTTCTGTGTTCCTCAAATATACCAAGCTCTTTCCCACACTGGTCCTTTTCACTTGTGATTTCCTTTGCCAGAAACACTCTTTGCCTTGCTGGTTCCTTCTTGTCAGTCAGGTCTCAACTCATGTCACCTCTGAAAAGACATCTCCGACCATTTAATCCAAAGTAGTTCTGTCATGCCATTGTCTCCAATCACTACCACTTTGCCTTGCCATCTTCACAGAATTTACCACTATCTGATGTTATCCCACTCATCTACTTGTTTTCTTGTTCACCCCGTCTCCTCAGACTAGAAAAGCTCCACAACGCTGGGCATCTTAACCCTCTACTTCACAACTACACTCCTAGGTGTTGGCACAGAGCAAGCACTTGTATATTTGCTAATTAAATCAAGGCGTGCCAGAAAAATGTATTGCTAACTTATTACCTCTTAAAAAGCTCTCAACCAGGCAGGAATTACCCAGTGCAATGCTATAAATTCCACTTTATTGAACTTTTTCCCTATGGCAAGGCAGGATGTGACTTTTCCTGTTACATTCTTATACCTTTCTTGTTCTGAATGTGGCCCAGAAAAAATTTGGTTTCAACACATCACTCATGGTTTAAATTGAAGTCTGAGACCACAGAAATCAGGCAAGGCTGGGAAATCTTTCACCAGACCTCAGGTTCTAAATAAGGAGTCCCTCATTAAACAAAAAGGATGTTCTCTGTTGGTTAACAGAAGAGGGAAACTCTTGTCCACCAAGAACCTACCCTTCTTTGAAGAAAGCCAACACAAAGAATTTAAATAAGAATGTGCCTTTGCTAAAGTCAATTGTCGACTCTTTTTTTCCTGTGTTTTCCTTTGCATTCATTCCTGGGATGCTGAGGAAGCAACCTACAGGAAAACCTAGAAAATCACTCTGGACAACGTAACTTCAATTCTGGTTCTGGTCTCTTGACAAGCAGAATGTGAGCTGAGCTTCTGCAAGAAAGGCCACCCCTTCATACGTCTGCTTCCAAGCTCTGTATAGGAGCCAGTCAGTTCTGACCCACTTTCCAGGCACAGCTCTTTCACCTGCACCCTTATCCACACAGAGACTTCATCCTAACAAGCTCCATTCTAATGAACCTTTTCCCTAAAGAGCTGTGTGGCCCTGCAGGCGCACCCAAGGGGGAGGCAGCCAGACGAGGCTAGTAGTGATTTTCAAAACATAGTCCACAGATCACCTGCATCATAATCATGGGCGTGCTTATAAAAGTGCAGATTCCTGGGCATCACCTAGACTTACTGAATTAGAACTTTGGTAATGGGGCTCGGGAAACTGCATTTTTAACATGCCTCCCCCCCCCCCCCCACCACACACACGCCGAGAGTCTTAGGTACAGTTAAGTTTGAGAACCAATGGGATAAAAGCTCCGCAGGAGAAAGGCAGACAGCTGATTTAGAGAAGACCGCATAAATGTTTAGGAAGGGTCTGGAGACAGAAAATGGAGGAGAGGGGTGTAAGGTCATGCTCCAGGGTAGCGGCAGTCAAGACCTGTGCGCGGTGGGAAGAGTTGTTGAAGGCGGACATGAGGATAGGGCTCTGGAAAGGATCTGAGACGGGGTGGGAGGCTGGTCAGAGGTGAGGTCGCATCCGCAAACTGGTCAGGATAGAAAGGCGGAAGGCGAAGAGCAAAGTCTGGACGTAAGGAGGAGGAGCGAGGGTGGGAATAATAGGGGGCTCTTCGGAGGGATCGGAGCTGGGAAGTGAGAATTAGAAAACGGGGCTCACAGGAGGCGGAGACCAAAGCAGTAACAGGAACCGGCGGAGACAGTAACCGAAACCTTTCCTCAGACCGAGTGCCTCCCCCAAAACTCCGGGCCTTGACAAGCCTGAGTGCGGGGCCAGGGTCGGGAAGGGGGAGTTTGGGAGAGACAAGCCCAGTCAGGGACGTCCCTCGAGCCTGAGCTAGGGGTCCCGGAGGTGGCTTGGGCCAGGCACGGGGCGCTGGAAGCTCCTGGGATCCCCCGGAGGGCCCTGCTCCAGCTCTGGCTCCCACAGTCTCCTTCACTCACCATCGCCGCCGCCATCTTGGATCCACGTGTCGCCGTAATGACGTCAGCGGAAGTCGTGTTTCCCTGGTTACGAAGTTTAACTTCTTGGATGCTGTCCGGCTTCAAACTCTCCTGTAGTCGTGGTCAGCGGAGGGGCGAGAAGACTTCGGTCCTGATCTGCAGCCTGGTCTGGGCAGTGAGGTCGCTGATTAGGTGACGAGCAGATGGTGTAACTATGGGAGCCATATTAACTCCTGGCAAAACCTCCGCTGCCACCGCCTCCTCCTCCTCTTCCTCCCTCTGCCCCTCCCCCCCGTATTGTGGGTATTGCGAGGGTGCGTAAACGCGCCTGTTCCCTGGACGCCATATTTACTATTGGCAGGAAGACCCGTTGCCAGGGTTACCCGAGGCCTTGATTTGATGAATGGGGTGGTACCAGGGCTCTAATAGCAGCCCAACTCCGGGAATATTTGTAATTAAATATATAATTATTTGCTCGACTACTTTATACCCTCTCTAATAGATTGTGATCCCTGTAAAGGTAGGATCCTGTCTTTTATTTAACCTTACTCTACCTTAGTCTCATTGGCAAAATAAATAGGGGATTATAATAAGCTTATGATGAGAATTTGAGGATTCAATGACATAATGTTACAAGTATGTATTCAATAAATAATTGTCATTATACACATATGTATATTTCTTCGGGTAGATGGCAAGAGCCCAATACAAAACACTACTTATTAAAGGAATGAATGAAAAGCTGTGTATTTAGTAGAGGAAGACATCTTGGACTGTGGACCTCACCACGCTCTGGTTAGCTAAGAGTGTGACTGGATCACACTCAGTCTTCCTTAGCCTTAATTTCCAATATCTGGAAAGGGGACTCAAAGAGTCATTGTGTTAAAATTGGGAGAGACCAGAAAGTTCATTTATTCCATGTATCACTGTATATAGTACGAGTGTTACCAGTGACTGTTTCAAAATGTTGTTAAAGGAATAACAATGATTAAAAAGAATCAGCACTTAAAAAAATAATCAGCACTTACTGAGCATTTGCTGTGTGCTGCAGCCCTTAGCATTATGCCAAAACCATCCATAAGACTTTTATCTAATCGTACCTCTTGGCAGGGGGCAGTTGAACTCTGATCCTCAGCCATGAGTGCCATTCTAGCGTTGTCCACAAAGATGGCTCCCAACAAGTCTTGCTATCTTTACATGAGCATGCTGTTTCTCCCATCAGGAGGGAGACTCTAGTTCTCCCTTTGAATCTGGCTGGTCAGATTTATTATTTCTCTTGACTCTGTGGGTTGGCATTCTGGGCCATTCTGATAGTCTCACCTGGGATCTCTCCTGCACTTTTAGTGGATGGCTCAGCTGGGGCTGTAGGGTGCATGGTGGCCTCTTACATCTAGCTGTTTGGTTCTGGCTGTCAGGAAGGCCCCTCTCTCCATGCGGGCACTCATTCCCAAGGAGGGTAGCAAAGGCTCCTTCACATTATGTTCTCAGGTCCATGGTGGTGAGTGAAAGCTGCAAGGCCTCCTAAGGCCTAAGCTTCAGAACTCCCACAGCATCAGTTCTGCCACACTCTGTTAGTCAAAACAAGTCACAAGGTCAGTCCAGAGTCAGAGTGGGAGGGGACCACACAAGGGCATGAATTCGGGAGGGGCATGATTTGTTGAGGGTCATTTTGTAGCAATCGACTGTGCCATCCTGCTTCACACCCCCACTCTGTGTCGGTGAGGCCTCTGTGGCAGCCTTCTATGTGGCTTCCTCCTGCTTGCTGCTCCTGTCCCCTCTAATCTTGATTCTCCATTTAACAGCCACTGTGATAACATAAAATCTCAAGTCCTCACCGTGGCATGCAAGGCCCTGCATGATCAGGCTTGTCTCCTACTACTCTTCCCCTCACTCCCTGGGCCCCAGCCACACACATATGCCCAGAACTGGCCCTGCTCATCTGCACCGCAAGACCTTTGCACTTGCAGTTCCTTCTTTCTGGAATACTCTTCTCTCAGCATTTTGTATGGTTAGCTCCTTCTCAGGTTTGCATCTCAGCTCAACTGTCACCTCCTTAGAGAGGTATTCCCTGTGGCCACATATATAGAAATAATTTGGTCATTTGCTAGTCTTTATCTCCCATGAAGACCTGGACTGGATTTATGTTGTTACCAACTGTGTCCCTATTAAGTATGTGTTCAAAAGATTTTTGTGTGTGTGTGTGTTCAAAAGATTTTTATTGAATGTTTGCATTATGAATTATCTCAAACCTCACTCTATCAGTTGGGAAAAGATCCAGCTATAAGGAAGAACCTTCCACAGACACCAAAATAACAATGGCTTAACAAGTCAGAAGCTTACTTTCTTCTGTCTTACCTTGGTTTCCCCCAGAAGCCAACTCTGAGACAAGGATTCAAGTCAGAGTAATTTATTTGGGAGGTGCAGGGCTGGCTTATCTAGCTTGCAGAAGCCAATAGTTAAATTTTTAGGAATTTTGTGAGTCAACAGTTGGCCATAGGCATTATTGAAAATTAAGTTCTGTACATTTTAAATTAAATAAATTATATTCAAACCAAAAGTATGAAATACACAAAACTCCATTTCCTAATCATTTTACTATATTTTATTACTATCTATGCTCTTGGAGGTTATTCGTACCTATTTTATCAGTATCATGGGAATACTATGAAATGGTGCACTGCTACACATCTTTCTCCAGTTCTGAGTTCAATAGCATTGAATTGGTAGCAGAGACAACTTATCCATGAATGCAGTAGGCACAGTACACAAGGCCCACTCCACTTTTAGAAGCCATGAAAAGAAATTAATTTCTTTTAAAATCAGAAGGAAAACATGAATTTTGCGGTCAAAGGGAAAGTTTTCATAGGTACTATTGGTATATTCATCTTTCTATCAATGCCATTGTCAATTATATATTTAATTTTTAATAAATATTTCTATACATTAAATATATAGGTATTTAAATAAAATATTCATATTTATATTTATAAATACAAAATATTATATATAGTGTATGAAGGTCCTACAAAGGCAAAAGTGCTTAAGGCCAGTGAAAACCGTAACGCAGTTCTGGTTGGTAGCTTGTGATTGGCAATGGTGGGAATATTTATACTCCCCCCCCCCACTTAAATCAGCAAATGCTACAAATCAGGGCTTGAATTTTTGTTTTGCTAGCAAACATTTTCTGTAAAGGACCAGATAGTCAATACGTTAAGCTTTGTAGACTGTGTGATTGTGTCATAATTCTCAACCCTGCCTTGCAGTACAAAAGCCACTACAGACAACAAATAACGGGCGTCACTGTGTTCCAATAACACATGGTCTGCCCCAGTTTGCCAAACCCTGGTCTGGACTTCACGTGCCAAAGGAAAAGGCAATCACGCAGATGAAGCCTTAAGTGTGCTGTATCTATATCTGTTACATTGTGATCAGCACAAAAACATGACGGTATTGGAAGCTCTTACCTGAGTTGGCAAAGAAGTTGCTCGTGTCATTGACTAATGAGCGAAGTTCCGATGCACATCTTCATTATTTCATTTTCATTTTCTTTATGGATATAAATGAAACTATCAACCCACAGTCATGTCAGAGCTATACTTGGAGAAGGTATGTTGTCAAGCAACTTACCTCTGTGAGTAACTGAAGTGTAATCCTATGGGGAAACTCTGGGAGACAACCCAAAACACACATGTCACATTACCGCACCAGGGGAGCAAGGGAGCAGCGGTATTTACACACCAACTCCCAAAAGTCATTAGTTGAGGGTTTATCCCAGAGCGGGTGAATTCCTCAGCACTTTTGGCCTTCTGGGAACACTGGCACTGAGGCTTTCTCCAGATTTAGGAAAGAGCCCTCAGGCATACTGAGATGCAGATAATGGCAGCTAAAGTCTAGCCCACTTCAAGGGATACTGACAATGCATGGCACACCCTCTGAGGTGAAAGTCTGGAGGACCCTTCTAGTTGCTATGGTGGCTGTACTTAAAATCTTTTAAGAGTTCTGAGCCTCATCCAGCTTTGCCATCCTTTGAGTTAATTCATGTTCCTCATGGTCCAAGATGTAGCCAGAGCTCCAGCCTTCACATGCACATTCTAGGCAGCAAGATAGAGGAAGAAATGAAAAATAAGGGGCAAAGAGTCCACATCAGTTGTCTTCTAAGAAAGAATACTGAAAGGTGCTATAGCACACTTCCACTTACAACCCATTGATCAGAACCTAATCACCTGGCCACACTTAGCTGCAAGAGGGAGTGGGAAATACAGCTTTCATTCTGGGTAGTCATGTGCCGCCTGGTAAGAACACTGTTTCTCTGGAAGAAGGGGGAACAAGGATATGGCAACAACTAACTGTCATTGCCAACTTCCAAAAGGGAAGAGATACAAATGGAATGCAAATTGATATAGCATTATTCAGAATATACAGTGATGAGGACAGACACTTGACAAAACTGAGGACCCAGGTCAGGGAATAAGGAAGCAGTTTTATTTCAACTCACAGGAGGGAAATGAAACAAGTACTTTCCCTGTGTTTAAACTCAAAGCTACAGCTAGATACTAGATTCCAGCAAGTCATTCATCTTAGAATGGGGCACCTCATCTATGCCTTCCTTTGACACCTTCCAGAGGAGGAGCGCGTGCAGCTTTCCCAAAGAATTGGTAGCACTAAATTTATCTCCATGTTTCTGTTTGCTTTTTTATTGAACGGACTTTATTTTTTAGAACAGTTTTAGGTTTACAGAAAGGTGAATAGAAAGCACAAAATTCCCATATACCTTCTCATCCAGCCCCCAGTTTCCTCTATTACTTTTTTAAAGATTTTATTTACTTGTTTGACAGAGAGAGAGAGAGAGGAATCACAAGCAGGGGGAGTGGGAGAGGGAGAAGCAGACTCCATGCTGAGCAGAGAGCCCAATGTGGGGCTCAATCCTGGGACCCTGGATCATGACCTGAGCCGAAGGCAGACGCTTAACAACTGAGCCACCCAGATGTCCTCATTTTCTTAAAAGTGTCTTTCTCAGAGCAGAGTTTTTATTTATTTATTTATTTATTTTGAGATAGAGACAGTGAGAGAGAGCATGAGAGGGGAGAAGGTCAGAGGGAGAAGCAGACTTCCCGTGGAACTGGGAGCCTGATGTGGGACTCGATCCCAGGACTCCGGGATCATGACCTGAGCCGAAGGCAGTTGCTTAACCAACTGATCCACCCAGGCGCCCCGCAGAGTTTTTAATTTTAATGGAGTCTAATTTATCAATATTTTCTTTTATGGATTGTGCTTTGGTATTGTATCGGTCCCCATGTTTTACTGTGTCTTTCCTGTGACCAGTGGGATAAATCAGAGTATAGGCAGTGTAGACCAAAAGAGCAGGAAGATGGGAATTGACCCCTGGTCTTGTCTGTGTACCAATAGGCTCCCTCCCATGGATTACTGAAGAGCAATACAATGTACCACACATCGGGAGTGCAAATTGCTACTAAAGGAGCCTGAGCTCTGCTTTCAGATACCCAAAGACATATCCCAAACGAGAAAGCAGGAGAGAAATTCAGTTACCAACTAGGTAAGTTGAAACATTGCTAGCTTCATTTTTCCACTGCTTATTCCCAGTTCTTCTGTGCTACTCAGGGGTGCAGAATCAATTCAGTATAGGGTTCCAGGGGACCCTGGCAGGTGCTGTGATGTAAATCCTTCAGGAGAGGCAATAGTCTAGAAAGGTGTCATTGGTTCCCCATCTCACTGTCCACCTCTCCCCATCATTCCCCTACAACAAAAGGTAATGCTTTCAACTGAAACAACATGCAGGAAGGGCCTACTGCCTCCTTGTCTTCTCTGCGTCCTTCCCACCTTTCACTCTCCTCCACTGAGAGCTTCCCATGCAGGCTACCCAATACCTCTCAGCTACCACATCTCCAGGCCCTGGTATTCCTACAATGGCAGATAACACCTTAACAAACACGATGGCTGCTTGGCCATGGGCAATGCCCAGGCTGCAGACAGCCCTGCAGCCCTTGGGGAGACCCAGACTAACCAGCTCGTGTATCAGTGTGGCTTATCAGGAAAGTCAGGGCCCCAATCTAAAAAGTCATTCTTATCATCTTGGCAGACTCAGCTCTTTGGAGACAAAAACCCATACAGCATCCCAGTGCCAGTGTGATAGGCAGAATAATGTCCCTGCCCCACATCCAAGATGTCACTGTCCTAATCCCTGGAACCTGCGAATATGGGGCTTTGCAGATGTGAATAATGATCTCGAAATGGAAAAGTTAGTCTGGATTATTCAGGTGGACCCAATGTACCAACAGGTGTCCCTACAAGAGAAAGAGGGAGGCGGGAGACAGAGTCAGAGAAGGAGCTGTGATGACAAGTGGTTTGGAATGATGAATATAAGAGAAGCAGGAGTCCAGGGGCATGTCAGCCTCTAGAAGCCAGAAAAGACAAGGAAATGAATTCTCCCCTAGAGCCTCCAAAATGCACACAGCCTTGCCAAACCCGTCTCAGACATCTGGCCTCTGGAACTGTAAGATAATGAATTTGTGTTTTTAAGCCACCAAGTTTGTGGTCACTTGTTACAGAAGCCATAGGAAACTAACAAAGCCAGTGACTATTTTGGGGGCAATTAGAAACGCCGGGAGCCTTGGACTCCGCTTCTCTTCATACTCCTGGTCTTTGGAAGGGTCCTTCCCCCTTTCTAATTTGTCATCCAGCAAAAAGGCAAATAGATGATATTCACGAACTGGCAGGACAAAACAAGCTGATCTGTCAGTAAAGCCTTTAGCCTTTGTGTCTTTTATTTAAATATTTATCTCATTATTTTTAAAATTTCCCATCCCAACCACAGCTGTAGCTGGAATGCCGCTGTCCCAGGCGATAGAAATATCAACTTGGGGGCTCCGGAGGCCGGCGGGTTGTAGATTGCTAGAGTCAAAAAGAGACTGTCCAGTTCAACTCGCTTGACAGATGCGGAAATGTGGCTGGAACAAAGGGGGCCGGTGTAGGGGGAAGGGTGAGCAGACACCAGGTGGCGCTAGAGCCATCCCTTAGGCATCCGCTGGGTACCTGGCCCCGCCCGGGTCCGCCCATCAGGGCTGCTGTTGGTACTGGCTCTCGGTGGCCGTGTAGAAGTCGTCCAGCACACTCTGGATGTATTCGAAGGTGGGCCGCTCCTCAGGGCGGTTCTGCCAGCAGCGTGTCATGATGCTGTAGAGCTCCTCAGGGCAGTGCTCTGGTCGAGGCATGCGGTACCCGCGCTCCAGCGCCCGGATCACCTCAGGGTTTGTCATCCCTGAGAAGGAGCCATGGAATTAAAAAGGGAGGGATTGGGACAGGGAAACCCGGGGTGACAGATAACTGTTACCTCCGCGGCAGCCATCACTTCCCACCTGGCTTGGGAGCTGAGCCCCTCCCACTGGGAAAGCCAGGCACGCCTTCCCCAGCCTCCCCAGGGGCGCGGCACCAGTTTCGGCCAATGAGAGCTGAGGAGCACTGTTGGGGAGACCACCAGGAAAGGTGTTCCTCCGTCGGAAGACTCACCACACGCTTCCTCTTTCGAGGGCACTGAGGAACAACGCGATCCTTGGAGCATTGCACAGGGAAGACAATCGCAGAGGAGCTAACCACAGTCCTGAGAGCTGCTGAGAACCTGAGCTAGCCAGTCACCAACGCCCACTCCTCATCATGATGACTGATAACTTGCCTATTGTTTCTGCCACTCTTAGTTATTTTGCTCCTTACCGCCTAATGCGTCCTCGTGGATACAGGTTCTTTAACCTACTGCCTGGCTCTTACCAGTGTATTCTCAAGACAAAACAGGCAGCCTGTCTCAGTGTCACTGTGTGTGGGACCATCTCCTTGTTCAATTGAAGTTTATGTGAGCTATCCTTAAGAACAATCTTCTACGTGTCTATGATGCCCAATTTTATGTTATGAGTCTAGAGCCCCAAACTCATTCACCCGAGTACTTCCTTCAACATCTTTTCTTAGATGTTACACGTCACCTCAATTTTAACAGTACTAAACCAGAACTCTTGAATTTCTAGCCCCAGACCATCACCTGCCCAGCTGCTCAATTAACAACAAGAGGATCAACTGTGATTTTCCTCTCTCTCTCTCCTTTTACATAAGCAAGTCA
This sequence comes from Nasua narica, assembly GCA_028533885.1. NCBI lineage: Eukaryota > Metazoa > Chordata > Mammalia > Carnivora > Procyonidae > Nasua > Nasua narica. The sequence goes on along the minus strand of CM052811.1, from coordinate 98,154,665 downwards.
CATTTTTCTTTCTTTTGAAACATAGTATCAACCCATCAACTTACCTCTGTCTCCACCGTTTTCCCCCATCCCACTACTGTGGCTGCTATCTTCTCCCCAGTCCCCAATCCACTCTCCATGCTGAACCGAAGCATCACTTAAAGATGGACATCAGATGATGCCACTTTCCTGACCCAAACTCTCCAATGGCTTCCATACACTTAGATTAATATCCACCATCCACACTCTTCACCATGGCTACGGGTCCTCCCTGATCTGGCCCCTGCCAACCTCATCGTTCATCTGCTCCCATTCCTCGTCTCCAGCTACAAGGCTTCCCTGCTCTTTCTTCAGACACACCTCTGGGCCTAAGAGCTAGCGGTGTCTTCTACCTGGACTCTTTCCCCTAGTTCATCACTGAGCTGTCTTTCAAAACCAATAGGACCCAATCTGACAAGAGCTGGGGAGCACCACAGGCGACCCATGTCACTCCCTCTTACTCGCCCTGCTTCATTTTCTGTTCAGCGGTCATCTCCAGCTGAGAGTGTGTCTCTATTGTGTGTCCCTCCATGCTCTCCTCAACGTATCCTCAGTGCCTAACACACAGGAGGGATTTTATCAATACTGATGAATGAACCAACTGTCTATACCTCTTATTTCTAATCTTCACAACCACTTCTGCAAGGTAGATATCATCACCTATATTTTTTAAAGGTGAAGACATGAAGGTAGGAGAAGTGAAGTGAATTTCTCAAAGTGTAGTTGTTGATGGGGTGAGATTCAAATTCAGGATGGTTTATATACAAAGTCAGGGACTCTTTATATCTGCCTTTCTCCTTCTCCCCAGTGTTCTGGCTACAGATAACCCCGGAGACATCCCAACCAGAAGGGAACAGAGAGTAACATTCCTTATGGAGTCTCAGGCAATCTACACGTTGGGTGTGTCTTTGTAACTACGTGGTCTACTCAGCCTAGGGTGTTGCCCATAGGCACGGGATAAATTCGTCCATTCAGCAAGTAGTTATTAAGCACCCAGCATGTGCCAAGCACACAGGTGGGCACATACTCTAGTGAGGAATACAGACAAGATTTCTGGTCTCATGGAGCTCAGTGTCTGGCGGGGAAAATATTAAACAAATATATGGTTATCAATTGTAACGATTACTGTGAATGAGACTATATGGGGTATTATGAATGAGAAGTGTGGAGCCTGTTATGATACTTTAGATGACAGGATGGTGGGGTACAGACTGAGATGAAGCTGGAGAAGTAGGCAGGGGCTGGATCATGTGGGACCTGCAGGCCATAATTAGTTTGAGATTTTGTCTCAATTACGATGAGATACCATTAAAGAGTTAGAGGTAGAAAAAGGACTAGATCTGTTTCACAGTTCCAGAAGGATCCCTCTGGCCTCAGTGGAGAATGAATGGCCTGTGGGGGAGAGGAACAAATGCAAGGAGACTGCATAGGAGGCCACCGTACCATCAAGGTGGGAGACGATGTTGGCCTGGATGTGGGTGGAGGCAGGGGAGTTAGACATAAGCATGAGCATGTATTTTGGAGACAAGTGACCAGAGCCTTGGGACTGCTTGGATGCAGGAAGGGGTGAGAGAAAAGGGAGGGCCAAGGAAGCCCCCAGATTTTCAGCTTAAGAAACTTGGTGAATGATGGTACCTTTAACTGACATGGGGCAGAGGGGAGGTTGGGGGGCCAGGATCAAGAGCTCTGTGTGAATGGACACAATGACAAGAGAAGACACCCAGGCTGGGCCATGGAAGCAGCCACAAGCTGATGTCCCCTTCGCTACCTGGGTAGGGGATCCGGCCATAGGTGACGATCTCCATCAGCAGAATACCAAAGGACCAGACGTCCGACTTGATGGTGAAAGAGCCAAAGTTGATGGCTTCAGGAGCTGTCCACTTGATTGGGAACTTGGCCCCTGTGGGGTTGGACAAAGCAGAGTCAGGGAGAGTCTGGGAGCAGTCGAGGCCGGGTGTGTGCTGGGTGGGGAACAGGGGACAGGGGCAAGGCTGCTGCATCTGCCCCGCCCCGTCCAGCCTCTGCGGAAGCAAGGGCTATCCATCCTGAGGACGGATGTCTAGAGGGGAGAGGAGTGGGCAGAGGCCTCTGGGGTGTGCCAGGGGAGCTGGACACTCGGGGCCACCTTATTGATTCAGCTGATACCCCAGGGAACTACAGCTCCTGAAGAGGAGAGTCTTCGAGGACTCCTATAAATGGAATCATACCATATGCAGTCTTTGTCACTTAACACGGTGTCCTGAAAGTTTATCCATAGTCAGCATCTATCAGTCCTTCCCTTCTTTATTGTGGCCAAATAATGTGCTCTTGTTGTTTCTACTTTTTTGGCTGTCACAAATTGTGTTGCTATTCATATACAAGTTTACCTGTTTCTGAATTTTATATAAATGGTGGCATCTACTTTTTTTGAGGGGGGCTCTGATTTCTTTCATTTCAATATTACGTCTGTGAGAACCAACCATTTTGTTGCATGGAGCATTGGTTTGTAATTTTTCATTGCTGCATAGTATTATATTACATGAATGTACCACAATTTATATATCCATTCCACTATTCACGGATAGTTGGATTCTTCCTAGTTTTTTACTATTACGCATAAAGTTGCTCTCACCCTTAATTTCAACATGCACTTAGCTAGCTCAGCCTAAAATTGATCAGAGTCACTGGGTGAGAGTCTATGGGCCAGAATATTTTATACAGAAGGATTCCAGCAAGCTTACTAACACAAAGCTAATACTGAGATACATGTCTCAACTCTCCATGCTCATAACCCATCCAAGAGGGCCCCAGGGGTCCCTTGGCAGTGCTCCCTACCTTCCCGGGCTGTGTACTCATTGTCCTCGATGACACGTGCCAGGCCAAAGTCGGCGATCTTACACACCAGGGACTCAGAGACCAGGATGTTGGCGGCTCGGAGGTCTCGGTGAATGTAATTCCTCTGCTCGATGAAGGCCATGCCTTCTGCAATCTCCACCCAAAACAGAGACATCCTCATCCTCATATCTGGCCCAGCCCAAGGTGGGTCCCACCCAAAAACATAAGAGAAATGAAAATGCATGTGCTTCCCCTTTCTTGTGGAAGGGTCCTGAGCTCAGGTTGGAATTTCTCTATCTCCCCATCTAGGTTGGGGGGAATCTCAGGATCTGGGTCTCTTTGGGGGCTTCTCTGGGATTCTAAGACTTCCAGAGACTATTTTGAGGAAAGAGCAATGGCATTATTTCTCCAGGACCTACATAGGCACACACTAGAATACTATGAAATCCTCTCATCCCCAACTTTCTTTCTGGGGGACAACCTAGGCTAATGTCATATTCTGCTGCATCTCTTGTACCTTCATCCTTAAGCCTGGGTAGGGGCAATTCATGTATTCATTCAACAATTATCTACTGAGTATCTCATGGGTGCCAGGCATATTATTTGAACAGCTGGTGAGCCAGGCAAGGCCCCTGCAGGTAGTAGTAAGTGCCATAAAGGATAAAGCAGGATAGCAGGACATGAGTGTAGAAGGCTATTTTGGATTGAGTAGTCAGGGAAGGCTGCCTTGAGGAGGTGAAATTTTAGCATAGATCTGAGTGGTGATAATAAGTGTGTCAAATAAGAGCATTCCTGGCAAAGAGAGAGAACATCATGTGCAAAGACCCGGGGGTAGGAATGAATTTGGATGTTCATGGAACAGGTGGCTAAGCAGAAGTTGCCACAGGGATATGGGGGGGAGCAGGGTGGGGGAGTTGAGGTTGAGAGGAAGGCTGCTGGCCATGAAGAACCTTCTAGGTTTGGAGAGGAGGTTGGATTGTAGTCTGAGCACGATGGGAAGACGGTAGAAGTCCTTGAGCAAGAATGTGACATGGTCTGACACATATTTTAATGCCATCATGGCTGCTGAATGAATAATAGACTGGAGAATAGTATGGAGAATTCTCATTCACAACAGATCCCTGGAAGCCTTAAGGACTTTTCTCAAGGGCTTGTGCATTCACCCTCATAAAGAAGCTTATAAGGAACACCCAGACACCCATAAAACAGCACATGTGGCTTACAAACTGGCCTTTGAGCTCCTCGAGCCAGGTGTCACTACAATCTCTGTTTTACAGAGTGGGGGGACACATTTCCCACATCATCCTACCAGGAAAATTCTCAATGTTGGACTCAAACCAGTCTGCAGATTTCCAATCCCTGGGCCCCATGTTGCCTCTAATTAATGCAGAACTCCTGTGCTCTGGAGGACTGCAGCGGGGTGCAATGTGGTGAGATTTTGAGGGGTGGGGGTGGGCAAGCCTGGCAAGACAGACCAAACCAAGACACAAGTCCGCTCAAGGTCAGAAGCAAGAGGGTGGTGCACTTGCATTAAGTGGCCAGCAGGGGGCACCCGATGGCTACCGGAACCGAGGTGTGAGGCTTCAGCCTTTCTAACAAAAAGTTGAGACTGATTTTGCTTGGAGTCACAAGCCTGGGGTGAGATGAGACTATGTCTTGCTGGAGGCAGAGGGGGAGGAGAGGGGGATTTAAGAGGAGTCCTCAGACAACAGAACAGTTAACAAGGGCTATTATGCTAATGACAGGCATTGTGGCTTATTCATTTGTTACAAGATGATACTTGAGCTTCAATAATAGCATTTGCTCTTGGGGGGAGGTACGCTGCTATCCCCCTGTATGTCACAGGCAAGAAAGCTGAATTCTAGGGAATTAAGTAACTGTTCCAAGTGAAGACTAGGGGTGAACTCCAGCAGCCCTACTTGGAGTCTGTGAACCGATCCATCACTCTACCTGGATTTTTGGCCTTGGATTTGGCACTAATGCTGCTAGTTACCATTTTTTCTGTACTCACAGGCAGACATTCACGTTATTGATTTTCCCATGTGTGCAGTGGAGCAGGTGGGATTAACCCAGTTTAGGAGACTGCAGAGGATACTGCCTGAGTAACTGGACTTTCTCCGGAGTTGGACGGGCTCAGCCTGAGCCCCACAGCTCTGGGGCCTCCAGCAAGCTACTTCCCCTCCTCTGTGCCTTACTTTTCTTCTCTTTAGAATGAGGACGACAACAGAACCTGCTTCTGAGGGGTCATGTGAGGATTAATTTTCTAAACCTACACAAGGGTATGAACAGGGTCTGGCACATAAGTATACACTTCGATCGGGGCTCTTCATGCTCCCTGGTAAGGAAGGTGGCATTCAGAGAGGTTTAGCAACTGGCTCAAAGCGACACAGGCAGAGCTGGGATCAAAACCAAAACTCTGTATGACTGCTAAGCCCAGAGGCTTCACAGGGTTGCTTCTTAAGGGTTGAATGAATGAGTGAGAGGTTCACTGGGTTCAGGGTTGATCTAAAAACTAGGGGGTGATGAAGTGGTAACATTTCATGACCACCAAGAAGGCTGCCATGATGTTGGGCATTAAAACTTGGGTTTGAAAAACAGCCACAACAACAATTTGGGTTTCCTTCCGAGAGTATCAGGGAACCACAAAATCAGAGGCGGAAGGGCCTAACCTGGGCTCTTCTAACGGAATCCTACTAATTCCTCGGGGTTGCCGGTCACGGGTGGGTTGGACAAAGCCAAGGGCACCCTCTTCGATCCGAGCAGCTCTGTTTTGACCTATTTTAAAATATTCCGCAACTGTACAAGAGTTCACTTGACCAACAGAGTTAGGGCTTTACAAAAGGCTTTTGAACTTGGAAAGCACAGATGTAGTCTAATTCCCTCATTTGACAAATGACACAGAGGCCTGTAGTAGATCTGAGGCCCATATAGCCAGTGGGTGAGGCATGTTCTACAGCACCGTCTGCCCGTCTGCAGCTGGAAGTGCAGACCTGGTCCCAGGTTACCTCCTTCCTCTCCCTGGGCCCTCTACTCCCGGGCATGCAAGGGTCAGGGTTCTCTTTCCCTTCCTCGGTTTCTGTTTTGCCATCTGTGAAGAAGGGAGAATGGCGTTCTTTCCCAGGCTGACTCTCCCCCAATAAGATTTCTGCCAGTTTGATGGTTATAATTTAGTTATAGGCCAGACTATTGTTTCCCTAGGGACAGGGCCCATCAGAGTGAAAATACAAGGCCTTGATTTCCATATGCCTCTGGCATTCCAGGCCCCAAAATGTAAAGTCTTTTTTTTTTTTAAATCTATGGACATTCCTCCCTCTCCTGGGATTTGCATACTCAAATGAGTTCTGCCTTAGGGATCTCCAGAAGGCACAGCCCTGGGCCCTAGGCAGGTCTCCCTTAATACTCTCCAAACCGCAAACCACACCCTTCTCATCTTTGCCAGTCACAGGTACTGGCTGACGAGGTCCCGCTCTTTTGCTTTTCCCCGTGGGCTTTGGCACAGGATGTTCCTTCCATCTAGAATACCCTCCTCTCTCCGATTCAGCTGACTTCCCCTGATCCTTCAGGGTTCAGCCCAGAAGCCACTTCCTCTGGGGAGCCTTCTTGGGTTGCTCCTGGACCAGGCAAAATGCTCCAGCCATGTCCTCCCACGGCATCCCTTTCTTTCCCTGTTTTCCCACAGAGAGGAGAGATTGAGAGAGACAGAAGTGACAAGTACTCAAGCTGGGGGTAAGAAGAGCTGCAGAGAGTGAAGGGAAGACGAGAGAGGTGAAGTTCATCTGTACTCATTGCTTCTCCATGCCTAACTTTCCTATTCTGTGAAATGGGGTGACCTATCTGTAGCCGGACCTATCTGTTACATTGGTGGCCCCCCGTGGACTGTGCCTCCTGGGACTCATGCCCTTTTGCAGGCCCCTCCCACCCTGAGCCTGGGCTGGGCCGTTAGGCCAATGAAAAGTAGCAAGAGTGATGGGAGCAGAGGACTCACAAGGGCTTGCACATTAGGGTTTGGCCCCTTGGAACACTCCCTCTTGGAACCTAGCCACCATGCCGTAAAGAAGCCCTGGCTGGACTATTGAGTGATGAGGGGGCCGCAGGAGAGCGATCCCAGAGGATGAGCCACCATGTCGAACATTCTAGAACATTCTAGCCCCAGGCAAGCTCTCAGAATGCATCCACATGACTGAAATTGCTCTCACTACGGGGAGCAAAAGAGCCACCCAGCCAACTCCAGTCAACACACAGCATCACAAGAAATAATAAACTGTGGATTCAAGCTACTAAGCTTTGGAGGAGTCTGTTACATAAGAATAGGTAATAAAGGGGCTCCTGGGGGGCTCAGTCAGTTAAGCATCTGAATTCAGCTCAGGTCTGATCCTGGGGTCCGAGTTCGAGTCCCTGGTGGCTGGCTCTCTGCTCAGCGGGGAGTTTGCTTCTCCCTCTCCCTCTGCTCCTTTCCTGTGCCCTGCGCTTGCTCTCTCTCGTGTGTGCTCTCTCTCTCTCTCTCTCTCTCTCTCAAATAAATAAAATCTTAAGAAAAAATAGATAATAAAAATCCCACTCTCTAAGGTTGATGTGAGGACCCAAAGAGTTCTTGCAAGACACATACAGAAAGTGTACAGTTGACTGCTGAGCAACGCAAGGGTTAGGACCCCTGCACAGCCAAAACCCCACATACAACTTCTGTCTCCCCCAAAACCCAACTACTAATAGCTTACTGTTGACCGGAAGCCTCACCGGTAACGTAAACAAGGGATTAATACGCCTTTCGTACACTATGTGCATTATACCCCGTACTCTTACAATAGAGTCAGCTGGAGGAGAGAAAATGTTATTAAGGAAGCCATAAGAAAGAGAAAATACATTTACAGCACTGTACTCTATTCATGAAAAATGCTTCTAAATGGACCCGGCCCCGTCCAAACCCACGTTGGTCACGGGTGAACTGGACGTTCACACTGAGCACTCAGTGCCCATCAGTGGTTACTGCTGGCGCTCTTAGAGCGCGCATCCAATGAACATGTGTTGAAGGGATCATTGAGTTCCTGTCCCCTACCCCCAGACCCCAAGGGCCCCTTAGACTCTCACCTGGGCTGAGAAGTCAATGAGCTTGGGCAATGGCTGCTTGCTGCCCTCCGCACTTTTCAGGAAGTCCAGCAGGCTTCCTGTTGGGGGAGGGGAAGCAACAGGTGCAACAGGTTAAAACTGCTCATCGTCGTGGATTTAAATAAAAATATCTATTGACCACTCCTAGTGTTTACGAACTAGAATTTGAGTGTTTTAAAAATGGCTGCGATTACTAGGCGAGGGCAATCACAATTTCTTTGACGGAGGGAGCTTTCTGAGCCCTGATGATGGCTGTTGGGGGGGGGGGGGTTGCTGTGCTTTCTCGGTGCTGGCATAACTGTGGATTTAGAAAATGAAAAGCGTTTTGAGATTTCAAAATCACACCCAATGAAGTTGTATGAGATGTTTCTGTTTATTGGGAAATGGGCAAGGATTGAAGATGGTGGTGAAGTGGTGGTTTAAAAAAAAAAAAAAATCCCTGGGAAAGCTTGGATCATGAGCAGGCGGGGTGGGGGAAGCCTGGAGGGTATGCTTTGCCAACTCTCTTTCCCAGAGCATTGGTCCAGTTGGGAAGACCGAGGCTGAGGCAGGCAGCTGCCCCCAGCCTCAAAGGCTTATTGCGAACCCATAAGCCTCTTCTACGGTCGCCCAGAGAGGTTTTGGCCCCACTGCGCTCTCCTTTAGCCCTGTGAGCTCCCCTTCTCCTGGCATCCCCTTGCATGGTTTCACCCCATTAACCAGGTTGCCTGTCAAGGCCCAAGTAGTCAATTTCAATGAGTAATTGTCAGAAGAGCTCCTGGCCAGCCTGGGGCATCTGGAGGGCAAGAACCATGTCAGAGTCACCTTTGAGTCTGCATTTGACCAGTATGAACAACCGCCTGTGTCCCCAGTGCCCAGAGCACAGCACCTTTGGCCATGAACTCTGTGATGATGTAGATGGGTTCCTCTGTGACCACTGCGTGAAGCTTCACTAGCTTGTCATGCTGCAGAGTCTTCATCAGGTTGGCTTCTGCGAGGAAGGCCTCCACGGACATGCTCCCTGGCTTCATCGTCTTCACGGCCACCTTGGTGTGCTTGTTGTAGGTGGCTGGAGCAGAAGGGACAGGAAAGATGGTCAGAACCCACTGCTCCTTCCCCCATGGCCCTGGGAGGCCCCTCAGCAGGTCTGTTTCCTCCAGAACGCCTTCCCTGCTCATCTCAGCCCTCAGAGAGGGAAAGGGAGACACAGGCTTTGGCCTCAGAAAGATGTGGGTTAGAAGGCTAGTTCACCCCTTCCTAGCTGTGTGCCCTTGGGCAAGTCACTCAACCTCTCTGAACTGTGGTTTCCTCATCTATAAGATGGAGATAATCAGCATTGCCTTTCAAGGGCCGTTGTAGGAATTCAAGAAGAACCTCAAAACCTCAGATTGTTACTTGTGTATGCACACACACACCATTTTTGCTTAAAATGCTTTAATTGTAACACGGCTCTCAATTAAATGGCCCATCTCATCAGGGTCCACAAAGCCCCTCAAGAGTTGGCCTCACCCACCTGCCAGTCTCACCATCCACCAAGCTCCGCCCCTCTTTTGTACCCCAATCAGCCCCCATATCAATCAGTCTCAAGCACCCAGCTCCCCTCCCACCACAGAGACTCAAGCCACCCCACCCCTGCCTCATCTTGTTGATCTTGTCAATCTCATAATTACTTGTGTTTCCATTCTTGCCTTGGTTGCCAGGAAGCTCAAATCTAAGATTTGCAGTCTTCCTGTAGTGAGAGTCTAAGGCCTTACATGCTATTTTCCATTTCCCAATCTTATCACTCAGGCCCATTTTACATTCTTCTCTATACTTTCTCTGTCACATTCTTATTTAATGCCTGGCACACGGCAGGGTCTCAGTAAATGTAGTTGAAATGTGTGGATTTTAAACTTTTTTTTTTTCTGGCTGAATTGTTTGCATCTCTGTAAGTTGTCTTTTCTCCCACATGGAGCATGGTGGAGTGCACCAGGCACTGGGCCGGGCTTGGCATCCACCCCACATTCTGCAAAGCAAGCATTGGTGTTCTCAGGTTATTAAGCGCAGGATGATGGGGGGTGGGCGTGCATGTCTTTTTGGCGCCCCACAATGCCCTAGCATTGCACTAGGCACATGATGAGGGCGCCGAGCAGCTTGTTTATCAGTTGCCAATACTGAACATACCTGAAAAATCTCCAAACTACATCTCAGCACTCTCAGTTTCCATCCTCCTAAGAGGCCTCTGATGATCTCAACCCCAAACTGGTGGACATTCTAGTTCCACATGGGGGAGGGGGAGTAGATTCTCCTCGGGAACTTCTCCTTCCCAGAAGGGAGATTTGGACCTCAAAGACCTGACCTCAAAGGCAAATCAGTGTTTGCATAGCAAGACAATGTGCTATCAGAGGAATTGCTCCTTTATGGTTTTTATTCAAATCTCCCCTTCCACGCTGGGTGGCATCCCTACTTTGCCTCCGGCTCTTCCTGGAAGCAAAGACCTCCCTCATTCTGCCCTCCCTCCACCCTCTGGCCCCGAGTCCTTACCCATCCAGACTTCCCCAAACTGCCCGGCTCCAAGTTTCTTCTCCAGCTTGAGGGATTCCCGGGGGATCTCCCAGGCATCTTTCTCCCACGGCTTCTGGGGTTTGGAGGACACGCAGGGCACTGTCAGCTTCTGGCAGAGTCCATCACTGCCCTCTGGAACACAGCCCTGGTCAGTTGAGGGCAGCTAGCCTGAGGCTTCCCCTCAGAGGCCTCCCTGCCCAGTCCACTGCCTGTGGCAGGGTTCCAGTGGGTTACTACCAGCGGGGACACAAGCACAGGGCATGATGAGAGGTATCTCGACCCTCCTACTAAACAGGCCTAAGACTTCCAGAGACTCCAAGCAGCTATGTATCTGCGGAGGGTCAGGAAAAGCTCAGCAGACCCCCGAGGCTGCAGCACACCCCTCACTAGGATTCTGGGGAGACGGGTCCACCCTAGTTGGGATGCAGCCCCAGATTGGACTCACTCTTGTAGTGGGCCACCAGCTCCTGCAGGGTGCCGAAGGTGCTTCGTGGGGAGATGTAGAAGCCCCCGCTGTCCAGGGTCCGGATCTTGTAATGTTTCACCGTGTCCCTGTGCTGGGGGTCGTAGTCTCGCACAGACAGAGAGTAGCTTCCTGCAACGGCCAGTGAAAACTCCCTCAGGAGCCGGACCTCAGAGCCCTGCCACCTCAAGTTAGCACCCTGACCCCCGCTCGCTGCACCCCTGTAAGGCCACCGCCGGCACCAGGCGGGCACGGGGGCAGTGGAGTATGGGGAAGAGTGGGTTGTAGGGTCAGGCCATCTGGGTGCCCGTCCAGCCTCCTCCGTGTCCAGCTGTGAGACCCTGAACAAGTGACGCTGTCATCGCTCTGTGCCTCAGCTTCCTCATCTGTAAAATGGGGTTGGTCCTCATACCTCTGAACCTCATCACATTGCCTGATGATTAAAAGAAGTAATGCTGTAAAGCACTCAGGACGTGAGCCCTCAGCTCGCTTCGGCTCTCATCAGCACCTTCATTATCTCGATCGATCTATCTATCATCCATCATCCATCACAAAAGCCAAGACAACACATCAGACTGGTAACTAGGTGACTCGGAAGCAAACAAAGAAAAAGATCCACAACAAGAACAAAATGCAGTCCGATTCTTGAAGTGTAAACATCAAAATGTAAATGTCAATATTGGATGTGGTGGTGGGCCGAACAACAGGCCCCCCAAGAAGTCTGTGTCCTAATCGCTGGCACCTGACTTTGTTAGCTTACGTGGTTAAAGGGACTTGGGGGGTGTGGTCCCCTGAAGGTTCTGGAGATGGGCAGGTTATTGTGCGTTGTCCAGGTGGGCCCGATGGAATCACAGGGTCCTTATAAGAGGAAGGGCAAAGTCAATAGTAGCATCGGTGAGGACGAAAACACAAGGTTGGAGGGATGTGGAAAAGGGGCCGTGAGCCAAGGAATGCTGGTGGCCTCTAGAAGCTGACAAAGGCAAGGAATTGGATTATTTCCTGAAGCCTCCAGAAGGAACCAGCCCTTCAGACACCTTGGCCTGAGCCTGGTGAGACCGAGTTCAGACTTCTGACCCCCAGAACTGTAGGATAACAAATCTTGTTATCTTGTTCTAAGCTATGTAGTTTGTGGTCATTTGTGACAGCAGCCTTAGGAACCTAAATGCACATGACATCCCACAGACCAGAAACACACAAGTCTTTCAGTCCTTGACCATGCTTCTGCATTTGCAAGCTGGGCATCCTTGGGCATCCCGTTAGCCTCTCCGTCTCTCGGCCTGCTCTACGTGCACGGTGCCACCACGTCATAGGATTTTTGAGGAGGCTTATATTGTTGCACAAAAAACACGTGACCAGGCCAGCCACTGCTCTGAGAATTTCATCCAAATAAACTGTGAGTGAATATGAATAATCGTCCCAAAAATGGATTGGAATTATATGAATATAAGGCATTATGTTATTCGTTATAGTGAATGAATAACTCCTCAAGGTCAAGGTTTAGATCGCCATCATTTTACAGGCAAGGAGACTGAGGTCCAGGCAGGTCAACTAACTCCCTTGCAGGCATGCAGCTGGGAAGGGGCGGAGCCAGGAGTCCAACCCAGGCGGCTGCTCCGGGGCCCCCTCTCTGCCACTTGACCTGGTACTAGATGGGGTTGGGGTTCGGGGCACTCACGGGGCCAGTTTTATTAAGCTGGCTAAATTGGCCCCTGGGGTCCTCTATCTGCGGGGACCTGTGTGAGGGACCAGGCTCATCTACCCGCCCTGCAGGGCTTGGGTGGTTTCTTGGTTCCCTTGCCATTATCTGCAGGATGGACCAGCTCAATCACAAGACTCCTTATTGACATCCATTCCTTTGAAAAATTAGCCTCTACGGATGCCAGTTTGAGTTATGTGATGTTTTTGGGTACTGTTCTTCCTTCCTGGGCGACAACCCAGCAGAAACCCCCCTCACAGCACAGAAGTTTCAGGAAGTCTTTTGCCAACATCACAATTTCCAAAAAAAAAAAAAAAAAAAAAACAGCAAAAGAGCCCATTTAAGCAGAGTCTCAGAGGAGGCTGGCCTGGGGTTCTTCCTGCGGCCTGGTCTACCCCTTCCCTATGGAAGGAAGGGGAATCAGCCTTGTGGACAGGATAGATTGTGATGGGTAATTTAAGAAATACAAGCTAGTGAAGGTCAAGCTTCAACAGAATACTGTTTTTCGAGGTCCACAACCACGTGGGGACCCAACCAGAAACTACAGAGTCTGAGAAGACCCAAACCAGGCTCGAGCATAGGGCAGGAGAAAACTTGGCAGTCTGGTGGACTTGGTGAGTTGCTGAGCCGTCCCGGGGCATTTGCAGAGGGAGAGTGGTGGCCAGTCATGCCTGGGGTACTCCTGCAGGGTGGGGTAGGGTGGGGAGGGCTGGCGTCACCTTTGGTGGTCTCGCTGTCCCGGATCATGAAGGAGCCCAGCATGTTGCCCGGGGCCAGGAGTTGGCGCTCTGCATCCTTCCGGCTGATGTCCTTGAAGAACCACCTGGTGGAAAGGGGCGAGAGCATTGTGTGAACCCAGGGCAGGGGGTCCTGTCCTGCTCACACAGGGCACCAAGAGACGGAGAGCCTGGCTTCCTGTAGCATCAATTTTCCCACAAGATTCTTTTGGGGGAAAATAACCATTCTAAGACATTTTACCAGGAGTGAATCCAGTTTGTGGAGATGGAAACTTATGGAGTTTGGGGCGCTTCCTTTAAGAAAAATAATGCCAAAAGAAAGATTCCCCCCAAAAAACTATAAAAAAAAAGAAAAAACTTTTTTTTAAAGAAAAAGAATACAGCATTACCAACACAAAATGCCCATGGGTCATTCCAGTGCCACCCAAGGTGAGGGATAAGGTGAGGGATGGAAAAACTGACTGGTAAGCTACAACAGTCTTAACCAACTGCGGGTCAAAATCTTGCTTTTGCCAATTTCACAGGCACACGTGAGAGTCCTTCCAGGGTCTCAGAGGTCCATGTGAGTAGGGGTCTGAGCTTTGTAAACTTTACAATGTATCCTCTTCTGTGTGTGCAAAGTTGGATATAAAGCCAACATGAATTTTCAAGCTAAAATGTGAGATGTCAATAATTTTATACTTGGACCTTTTCACTTTCCTCCCTGGATGTTTGGGATATTGAGTGGAAAAGCCCAAGACACAGCAGCAGCCAAATCCATTCCTACCCTCAGCAGGGTGAGGAGTGGTTCGTGTGCTATAATGGAAAATGTCCCAGACCCAAGGTCAGCTGGCCTTGCACCTGCCACAAATCTGCTGTGTGACTGAGCAAGTCACTCTCCCTCTCTGGGCCTCTGTTTCCCCTGGTATCAACTGGGGTAGAAAAGACAGCTAACATTCATCAAGTTCTTTTTTTTTTTTTTTAAAGATTTATTTATTTATTTATTAGGAAAGAGAGAGAGAGTGAGAGAGAGCATGAGAAGGGAGAAGGTCAGAGTGAGAAGCGGACTCCCCATAGAGCTGGGAGCCCGATGTGGGACTCGATCTCGGGACTCCGGGATCATGACCTGAGCCGAAGGCAGTTGCTTAACCAACTGAGCCACCCAGACGCCCACATTCATCAAGTTCTTGTTATCCACCCAACAACCATATGGAATCACGGGCCTTATTACCCATTTTAAAGATGAGAAAACTGAGGAACGGAGAGAGCAAGTTACTTGACAGGCATCAGACTGGGAAGTGGTGGAGGCAAGGATTCGAGTCCAGGCCATCTAACTCTGGAGCCCACGCCCTTTGTCCCCATGGGACACTGCCCACCTGCCTTCTCTGCTTTCATTTGTGGACTGATTCGTGCTATGGTGAAATAGTCAGCAATGTACAGGGTACACGGTGAGAGCTGTCTCCCTGGCAATCCCACCCCTGGGAAGTTATCACCAGGAAGAAATGACAGATACACAAGGAGAGTCACTATAGCCCAGGACTGGAAGCGATTTCGGTGACCACTAAGAGGGGCTGGTAGCGGGTCTACATGACGGAAACTGCACCTGTACAAGGAAGGTGCTGGACGGCGTGGGTAGTATCTGCCACTGGGGTAAAATAAAGGGAGATATATGTATTTTCTTACACAAGTATTAAGCATTTGGGAAGATTCCTAAGAAACTGGTGGCTTCTGGGGAGGGAAAGGTGACTGGTTGGCGACAAGGTGGTAGGAAGACTTTTCGCCCTTTATGCTTTGTCCTTCCCCATGATTTGCATTTTGAAACATTCAAAGTATTGTCTAATTCAAGGAGGGAGCGGGGAGTAAGATTCTGCCCCCATACTTCCCAGTGCCCTGACCGCCCTCCCCGAAGGCACCCTCCGCTGGCGGTTTCTTGATACAGATCCGAGAACATGTGAGTGCGCTCTGCACGCCCGATGTGTCTGTTTAGGTGAGTGGTTCTCAAGGTGAGTCCCGGGGACCAGCAGCATCAGCCTCACCTGAGAACTTGGTAGAAATGCAAATTGGGAAGCAGACAGTTGAGGAGCAGGGCCTAGGGACCAGCATGTTAGCCAGCCCTCCAGTGAGGCTGATGCACTTAAGACTGAGAACCACCACTGAGGTTATCCCCTTTGTTCCCAAAGGATAACCCGTCATACGTGTTTTCTGCACCCTGCCTTTCCACTTAGCAAGTATGTTGTCCTTGAGGAGTACTGCTGGCCCCGTGCCTCCTCTAAGGCTGCTGGGGGAAGGGGGTGCAGGCAGTCTGTGAGCGCTCAGATCCTGGAGTCTGGGAACAGAGCCCTGGATGCCCCAAGAGAAAGCCTAGAAGGATTAAGAAGGAACCAAGCCCCGCCTGCAGCATGTAAGGGGTGTGCTGAGGGGCCGTCCAGGACAGGAGGCGCAGTGGTGGGAGAGGGGCCTTCCTAGCAGCCACAGAGGGGAGACTTAACACAGCAAAGAGGTTTCATGTGCACTCAGAAGGGCATGACTGAAGATGGGGAAAGCCCAAACATTTAATTTTTAAGAGGTCGGCATTTCAAACCCTCAACACCTTCGAGCCAGAGGGAGGAGGCAAAAGAGAGAAAACCATAGTGACCGCCATTTTTTAACTTCCTGAATGGCTGGTGGTGAATGGGACCCGTCGTCGCCCCGTGGCATGGCCATCGTCTCACTCGTCCATCTCGCCCGCCATGCTGTGAACATCGCCAGGGAGGAGCCCTGAGTCACCTGGTGTCCCTGGAACAGGGCTGCTGGGTGCTCAACAAACATCTGTTGGATGTTGGGATGGCCCCATGAAGGCTGTGTAACCGGTTATGTTTTCAGAGTCAGGCTAGACACAGAGAAGACCTGCAGCCTGGCCCTCTGGGCTACGGAGCTCTCTGAGCACAGGCGTGTGTCTTACTGGTTCTTGCAGTCCCCAGTCTGGCACAGGGCTTGGAGGTGTGCAGGCACATACTTACTTAATGAGCCAAATGAAGGATGGCTGGCCAGGTGCGGACTGGCTCGCCTCTCAGAAGACCCTCTTTGGCACGACCATCTACTTCAGGCTGCAAATACGTATTGAGCGCCTCCTGCATGCCAGCCTGTGCTGCAAATGCACCGGCAGACAGCCAAGGTCCCTGTCCTCCAATGCTCCCATCTGGAGGGTAGGCAGGCAGGGAGTGTGTGAGCAATCACAGAAGCATCGAGAAGTGTCCAGAAGCTCTCCATGACAGACACAGTCCCAGAGGGGATCCGCCCTAGACAGGGCAGTGGAGAAAGGCCTCTCTGAGACCTGAAGGGCGAGAAGGAGCCAGGCCAGGGCAGACCCCTAGGAAGAGTGTGTCATGCCGGGGAGACAGTGAGTGCAAAAGGCCCAAGGCAGGAGCAAACGGGATTTTGCTTGTACTTCCTTCTGCAGAGTAGGAAAAATGGAATACTTACTCCTCCGTCTCCAGAGAGTCAACGCGGGCGACGTAGTTGCTTGGGATGTAGCCTTCTTTCCGGGTGACCAGGGATCGAGCCTTCCACCACTCTCCAGACCTGAGGACGGGAGGGAGCAAAGAGTCAGGGAGCAGAGGGGATCCCCTGGTCTTGGACCCCCCAGCCTTGGCCGAGAATACCCCTACGCCAGGAAGCAGATAGGGTAAGGGGCAGGGTCACCACGGTCCTGGCCCCCAGCATGGCCTCCGTCATTAGGGGAGGGATCTTTGCAACAGTCCCAACTATGCACCCAAGGCCTGGTCCCTGCATGCACAGCCCACAGCCCATACTTAGGGTATGGGGCCCTCTGCCCATGGCAGACTCATTGTGGGCCAAGAGCCACAGAGAGTGGTCTGCCCAAGTGTAACCACTCCCATTCCTGAGACCCAGTGCATAGGGACACTACGGTGATGGTGAAGACTCTAGGGGACTGGAGGTAGCAAACTCAGAGATCCAGAGATTTCTAAATGCAAAGGCACCTCAGCAGGGTCTGGTCCATAGATAAACCTGTAGCTTAATTATAGGAACCTGAGGAAGGCCGCCCTGAGAAAGCACTTTCCCCTGTTCATTGTTGCCTGGATGTGGGCTGCTAGTAAGTACACAAGCCTCTTTGTCGTGGCTCTCATCCAGGTTAACAGTAAACCCGCCCTCCTCCATTAGGTTTCTATCAGCCATTTGCCCCCTAGTATAAGATAGCCTATCAGGTTCTTTATTGAAACCCAAAAGAGAGCATGATTGAGTACTGGAGGTAGCTATGTCTTGGGAGTGGGACAGAGACTCACTCTTCCAGGACCACCATCTGATCTCCCTTCTGGAAACTGAGGTCTTCATGGTGAATGGCCTCGTAATCATATAGTGCGATCACGATGATGTCATTGGGACCTGCTGAGAGAGGGACACACGGGACGGTGAAGCTTTATCTGAGCACCACCACAGCCCTGGGTGTTTCCCATCCCGACAACTGGCACCCAGCCCCGGACCCACTGACGTGTCTGTCTCATGGTATAAATAAGGATCGTGCCACGTGGGGAGTGCAATTCTAGAGTTTAAAGCTAAAGGTGTTTTGTTTGCATTCGTAGACAAGGTAATAGAAACAAAACAGCCTGTACAAAGTACTTTGGGAGCCATTTAAAGGATTTGCAAGGGTGGCTGTGACTGTGTGGCGTTTTTGCCTTAAGCTCCGAGCACCTAACCTAACCCTCTACATGACCCAAGATGCCACCTCACACATTTGTCGCGTACTTACCATCCGCGGACCCTGGGGGGATGTTGTTGCTGTTGTCAGGACGCTGTGAGGAAGAAACGGGAGAAGGGGATGAATCTAATAGTGTGTGGGGAGCCACAGAAGGTCTGTGTCAACAAGGATACCCAAGAGTATCTCATCGCAGCTCTGTGCGTCATGGGAGGAGGACCCGAGAGGGCTGGGGACATAGGTGAGGTCACACAGCACGTGAGGGGCACCACAAAGATCCAGGTCTCTTGGGCTGTGGCCTTGGCCTTGGCCTCCTGGGAGTCACTGGCTTGTTCCCCTCCCTTGACATAGGGTGAGGGGGTTGGTCCAGATCGGTGTTTTCTAAGATATGTTTGAAGAAGCTGTAGGTCTACCAACATGTCCCACGCATAAAGGCTCCATTCTCTATATGAAGGACCCTACGTGTTCATCCAGAGGTGGACTGCCGTCTACACCGTGGCCCCTGCACAGTCCTCAGGGAGGTGGAGCTTCATTCCCAGCACAACTAGGCCTTAGAGATACACTGTTGAGTGAACGAAGCGTTTGTAAGTAGGAGAACCACGATCCATGGCAGAGAGAACATGTACACACACGTCCTCATCACGTTCTGTGGATACAAACTCAATGCGTGTGGGTGTAAATTCCTGGGAAAAGGTTTGCAAGGGTCCACCCCAAACTGACAACAATTGATGCCTCTGGGGAGGGCTGGGATATCTCTGGGGAGGGGGACGTTGGTCAGAGGAAACTGTAGCTTTCACTGTAATCTGTGATTTTTCTTTTCAAGGGGAATGTGCTTGTATGTCGCACACTAAAGTAAACTTAGAGAAACAGGCGTGTGAAACAATGAGAAGTATGTCTTTTTGGGGGTAGATCCACAAAACCCATTAAGATTCATAAAGCTCTGAGGAGGACTCCCATGAGGAAGGAGCCTGTTTTAGCCAGTGTTTTGTAAACTAATTTGGCCTGAGAACCCTTTCTCTGAGGAACACTTACTAACTTACCACTGAACAAATACCCTGAAAGAGAAGGACGAATGGCTGATAATAGCATCCCTTAAATCTGATGATCAGGAGACAACCAAAAACCAGTGGGAGAAAAATCTCTGCTTCCCACTGGTGCCAAGCTAGAGGGCCTCAGAGAACCTGGAGCCCTAGCCACAGAAAGGGCCCAGGGCCACGTAGGTTAGGAGAGAGAACAGATCTAGGAGTGACTTAGGGTTTAGGATGTCAGTTCAGGACATCACTGGTGTGAGAAGCTCATATAATCTCAGGATCAGGATGTATTAATAGAGGTCAAGTGTCAGAGGGAGGGAGGTGACTATTCCACTATTCCCCCCCCCCCCCCATTTCCAGAATTAATTCTGTTTGAGACATCATGCCTGGAGAAGGGCAAGCAGAATGGAGAGAGGCCAGGAACCATGCTGTGTGAAGGATGCTTTGGAAGGAATGGGTGGGTTGGGATAAAATGTTTGCTTTATTCTCTACTGGTTGTCATGGGGCAAAGGGAGTGGATGTATTTGGTGTGGGGCTAAGGGGTAGTCTTGGGAACAAGGAATCAGGGTTATGAGACAATAAGCCTCCCTTCAATCTGAGGAAGAACTGTCTAAGGGCCTACCCCGGGAAGGAGAGTGCACCCCCGTCTCTGGAGGTAGCAAGCAGAGACCGTGCTTTCCTAGATGACCTCAGAAAAGAGCATGGACTGCAGGATTCCAGAGTAGAGAGCACCCCAGCCTCGGGGTTAGAAAGACCTGGCTCTGCTGTTCCCAGCTGTGGGGCCCCTGGGAGGCTTTTCACCTCTTTGAGCCTTAGTCACGGTGGCTTTAAAGTGGCATAACTCCTGCCCCATCGCTTTTGGTGAGGACTAATGATGTAGCAGCTCCCGGTTCTGTTACTGTTCCGGTTAACAGCACTCTTACTGCTGGAGCCGCTCTTTTATCACTCTTCCCCCCTCCCCATTTTTTTTTAAATTGCATTATGTTAGCCACCATACAGTCCATCATTAGTTTTTGGTGTCGTGTTCCATGATTCATTGTTTGCATATAACACCCTGTGCTCCATGCCAATCGTGCCCTCCTTAATACCCACCACCAGGCTCACCCATCCCCTCTAAAACCCTAAGTTTGTGTCCCCAAGTCTATTGCCCTGACTATGGTTCCTCATTAGCATTTGGCTTCAAAGCTCCTTAGCATTGGCTCATTAGCATTCCTCCTGCTCCAGCCACTGGTACTTGGGAGTTCGAATCCTGCCTCTACCCCTTGCTACCTGTACGGCCTTCGGCACACTATTAAGTCCTGTGTCTCACCCGTGTCATAAAAATGGAGACTTAGGATTACTGTGAGGCTTTAAGGTGTTGACAACCGTACCGCACTTAGGACAGTATGTGGTTAAGTGATAAGTAAGAGGACATCTAGCAGAGGAGAAGTAAGCACTAGTTACTTACTAGTGGTCACCAGTATGACCACTCCTCTTACTTCCTGCGTCTGCACTTGCCAGTATACTCCCGCTGGCCTTGCTGTTCCAGTTGTTATTATGGTTATTGCTACAGCACTGATACTGTCATTACTGTCACTACTGCAACTGCTGCTGTTACCAGTCTACTCTCAGCACTGCTCGTGCTACCGCCCGGGCTTGGGGCCTCTGCTGTGCCCACCGGGACCTGGTCCCCGGGGGCCCGGGCGGTGGGGCCAAGGCAGGGGCAATTGGATAAGGAGGAGTGATGTCATTGCCCCAGGTCCTTGGTGCAGATGTATTCCAGAGAGTCAAGGCACTGGTGGTGATGGGTCAGCTCCATGCCACCCCCGCTGACCACTGGGAACACAGGAGGCTGTTAGGTCAAGCATGGGGCAGCCCCTCAGGCTGCTGAACCTCCCTCTCTTCCCCCACTCACCCGCTTGCTTGCGGACGTGGGATCTGGCACATACACAGGGCTGTGTGGGTTGGTGCTGGGCTCGGTTTTTGAGACCTTGCCTCTGTCCTGGAGGAATTTGGACTTCATGCAGCCCATCCTGCATCAGAGAGAAGGGAAGTGAGCCTGGCTCGCCCCAAGCCCCACACAGAGGGATCTTGGATGCTGGGTTCCAAGCCCCCTGCTCTCAGGCTGGCTCCCTCTCCCCTCTCCTGTCTCTCCCCACCCCCCGACCACCACCCCTGCCAAGCCCACTCACTCCGCCCTTGCCCCATGGAGCTCACTCCGCCCTTGCCACCTCTGGGCTTCCCCACGTCCATGTCTCCACACACCCACGCGGAGTTGACAAGTTATCATAGCCGTGCTACCAAGGCCTCCTGCAATGGGGAGTTGATTCAAAGACTAAATCATGAGGATCATCAAAATTCAACAGGCAGAGTCTTGGAGCAGAGTGGGTGGTGGGCACCATGGGCTCTGGGATCAGAAAGCCTCGAGCTGACGCTTGGCCCCTTCACCCCACCAGCACCTCACTCATCACTCGCCCTGCTCCCCAGTCTCATTTCCTCATCAGCAAAGTGGCGGTAATAATAATACAACAGACTCGCAGGGTGTTGGAAGGATAAGAAAACATGTAGGCGGGGAAATACTCAGCACAGCGTGGGACTCAGAGCAAACAGTAAAGTGAAACTATACTATTATGATATAATAAATTACCATTTTATATTAAATGACCAAGAGGAGGTCACCTACTATGGCTCAAAAAAATCTGGCTAAATAGTAGCCAAGGCATTGTCTTCCTTGTATCATTTTACAACTGCCTTTTAACAGTTTCCTTCCTCCCTCTGTCTCTCTGTTTCTTTCTTCCTTCTTTCTCTCATGAGTTTATTTGGTCATTCATTCCTTTGTTTACTCAGCAAACACTTACTGAGCACACTTCTACACCATGAACAAGATAAGTGAGTTCATGCCCTTTGGAGCTTACCCTGGGGATGAATGGGAGACACAGACAATAAACAGGTAAACAAATACATAACAAGATAAATTTAGTGAAAAGTGGAGGACAATCATAAAGGATGGGATAGGAAACAACAGTGCAGGACTTTTTTTAGGCACGGTGATTGGGGAAGGCTTCTCTGAAGAGGTGACGTCAGACCTGGGACCCAAATGGCACAAAGGAGCCAGTCATGTAACACAATAAGGGAACAGTGCTCCAGGCAGAGGGAACAGCAAGTGCAAAGGCCCTGAGGCTGGAATGTACTTGGAGAGAATGCGGTACTGAAAGGAGGCCAGTGTGGCTGGAGGTCTCAGGCAGGGAAGAGGAGTATGGTTTGGGACAAGGCTGCCACATCTTTTACAGCCAAAGAAGAATCTGGATTTGATTCTAAAGACGATGAGAAACCATGGAAAGTTTTAAGCAGGAGAATGATGGGATTATTTGCATTTCAAATAATGGCTGCTGGGTGAAGTAGGGACTCTAGGGGGCAAGGCAGGGAACCCTGTCCACAGCAGAAGTCCAAGCATGAGATGATGGTGACCTGGCCTAGTGGTGGTAAGCAATGGACAGATTTGAGGGGTCATTTTGGGGGTAAAGCTGACAGACTTTGCCAATGGATTTATGAAATTTTAAGATACTTAAGGAAAACGTATTTTTCAGATCAGAGCCAAAACTTAATTGCAAAATGGCAGAAATGTTTTATTTCTTCTCTCAAAATCTCACATGTACTTACTGAGATGAGCCCTAAGCAGCCACATGAGAGTAATTGTTTTCCTCAGCTCTGCACAACTGTAATTCTCCTCTAAAGCAGTTAGAACTCAGTTATACTTATCTTGTTAAAATAAACATATGTTTGTGGTCCAAGAAAAAAAAAATCCATATTCCTAGGCTTAGGGGAGTTACTTTTTAAAAAAAGATTCTTTTTATTCACAAGGATATTTTTGTCTGTCCTTGTGGGAATTGGCAATAATTTACCACTTCAAGACTTAAGCAGTTTTTGCTTCATTTGCCTGTTGTGAATAAAATAAGGAGCTTCTTCAGGCTCCCAGGGTGCTGGGTCATTAATTTGAAAAATTATCACAATTCATCACTGCTTTATAATGTACTTAGATACATTTAAAACACCTCTCTTTGACTTGTGATAAATGGGTATTACAGTTCTGGAAATAAGACAGCACATTGTGTGGTTCTGTATGGCGTACGATCATATTACAATTCATATTTTTTTATTATATAAGAGTGTTCTGGGAAGAACACTGCTGTGTGAGGCAGGGCAGCTCCTTCTGCTTCTCGAAGCCCCTACGGAGTATTGTTTATCCCAGCAATTTACATATTTGAGATGGCCACAAGGTCCTGAGCAATGGGGCTCTACGGTCTTCTTCATGCGAAAGCAGGATTCAAGACCGCCTCTGAGAAAGGAGGGTGGGGTTCTACCCCCCAGGGTGGCGGTGAGCGCGGAATGAGTTGACAAATGTCAAGTTTCCTGGCACATAGCAAACACTACAGAACCGTTAACCATAACTAATTCTGTTTACTTGTAAAAATGGACTTGCCCTGGAGGATAAAGCAAATGCAGATTGGCCATTCCTCTGACCCACGGGGCGTAGAGATCTAGCAACAGCAAAATATTCTATTTTATTTTATTGTATTTTATTTACTTTAAGTAGGCCTGGAGCTCAATGCAGGGCTTGAACTCCTAACCCTGAGATCAAGACTTGAGCTGAGATCAAGAGTCAGACGCTTAACCTACTGAGCCACCCAAGAAATTGACTTTTGAAAATGGGGAGTTCCCATTAGTTCAATTTTGGCCCAATAAGATATGATGTTTACAAAGTTATATACTGGCAGGAGTCAAATTTGTATAAAATGTGACTGCTCCCCAAACCAGGAGAACCAGCCCACTGCTTGACGTGACGTGGCCTCAGACGTTGGCCTCAGTTTTGTGACCGCCAGACCTGGAAATGTAATGGGATCCATGTATATAATTTAAAAATTTCACAGCCATATTTTTCCAGGTAAAAAGAAACAAGGGAATTAATTTTAAGATACATTTATTTTCCCTAACATGTCAAAAATTATTAACATGTGATCAATATAAAAGCTATCAATGAGGGGCGCCTGGCTGGCTCAGTCAGTAGAGTGCGCAACTCTTGATCTTGGGGTCATGAGTTCAAGTCCCACGTTGGGCTGAGAGCCTACTTAAAAATGAAAATTAAATACATACATATAATATTTTTTAAAGTTCAAAAAATTATCAATGAGATACTTTATACTTATGTTTTGCACACTAAGTCTCCAGATCCCGGTGTGTACATTATGCGCGTGGAGCACGTCTCCATTAGGACTTGCCATGTTTCAGGTGCTAAAGAGCCACCAGTGGCTTGAAGCTACTGAATCCAACAGATGCAGAACGTTTCCATCATGAGAGCACAGCAGAGGCTGGTCCTACTCATGTCTGTGTCCCTCAGTGCTTCGCTTAGTGTTTCCCTGGCACATAGTAGGAGCATAAATCACAATTAGTGAATAAATGCATGCCCAGAGCCTGTAATCAGTCCAAAGTGAAGCGTCAGTACGCGGTTCCTGCTCCAGGGACTGAGTTGAAACGGAAAGATACATACAGAATTGTGTTCCAAAGCCGGATACCAAGAAGCTGCTACCCATTGGTGAAGACAGTTAAAGCCATGCAAAGATCGCCAAGATACTTGTTGAGTAAAAAAAGCCAACTTCAGATATATCAAACCATTTTTGTAAAACAAATACACCTGAGTTCTGCCACTAACGTGTGTATGTTAATACGTTCATAGAGAAAGCAAACTGTTTACAATACTCGAGCAGCAGGATAACAAGTTGGGTTTTGAAGAATAGGGAGGATTTCAGTCAAGATTTGGGGAGAGTTGAGAACGTTCCAAAGGGGCACGTGGGTGGCTCAGTCAGTTAAGCGTGTGACTCTTGGTTTCAGCTCAGGTCACGATCTCAAGGTTGTGAGATCGAGCGCCGCATCAGAGTCATGCTCAGCAAGGAGTCTGCTTAAGATTCTTTCCTCTTCCCTTTCCCTCCCTCTCTGCTCCTCCTACACACTCCCCAATAAATAAATAAATAAAATCTTGAAAAAAAAAAAAAAAGAATGTTCCAAAGAAGCACTAACTTCCACAAAGAATTTGAGGGAGTTTATAATATTAGACCATAACCAGAGGCTTCAAGACTCAAAAAAGGGTTATGCTACCCCATTTAGAAAGGAGAGAGCACTGAACCAGAAGCCTAGGGTGCCACTGCTACTACCTACTAGATTTATCTCTGGGCTTCTTAGTGGCCAAGATAAAAATGGGAATTTGTACATCGTCACCATAAAATTCCAGGAAGCACAGCAACTTGTCGACAGAAACAAATATTTGTGAACACTAAATTCAAACAAGAATTTATTATGCGGCTCCTCATTTAAAGGTTACTGAAGATCACAAAGGACGATTTCTCCAGCTTTGACTAGGCGATATGTTGATGAGTTGGTTCCCAAAGAAATGGTGCTGTTGTTTGGGTTGGTTCGGGGTCATGGGATGGATAGGGGCGAGGAGAGGATGAGCGAAGAGGTGACACAGCCTAAGCCCTCTCTGCAGGATGGAACCACAGAGGTCCTGTGATACAGTGGCTTGAAGTGAGCTTAGAAATGTACCAGAGCACCTGGCTACCGTGTGTGACAATGTGAGGACCAGCGGCAGCGTCCCATAGGAGCGGTTAGAAATTCAGAGTCAGTGCACCTGGGTGGCTCAGTCGGTTAAGTGTCTCCTTTGGCTCAGATCATGATCTCGGGGTCCTGGGATGGAGCCCCACATTGGGCTCCCTGCTCAGCAGGGAGTCTGCCTCTCCCTCTGCCCCTTCCCTCCTTAGGTGCATCCGGGCTCCCTCTAAGAAATGCAGACTCACAGCCCGCCCACAATCAGAATGTGCGTTTCCACAAGGCCCAGATGATTTGTGTGACTATTCTAGTTGCGAAGCAGTGAACACCTTTTGCTCTTGCTTCCTCAGCATCCATCCCTCTTCTGATAACAGTACCTAGATTTTCCTGGAGAAACCAGCCTTCTCCCATTCAAGGCGAGGAGCTTCAGGAGGCTAACCCCTCCCTTGCCTTCAGGGATTGACAACAGGTCCAGGTCTGGCCAATCAGAGAATTCCACGTCCCCCTGACAACCAAGAATGGTTGATCCGTTATAGGTATGTATGTGATCCTAACTGAGGCAATCAGAATTGGCCCTGGGATTTTGCTGGGAAAATTAGGGAAAAGGCTCTATTTCTTTTTCTTTTTTTTTTAATTTTTTTATTAACATATAATGTATTATTTACCCCAGGGTACAAGTCTGTGAATCATCAGGCTTACATATTTCACAGCATTTGCCATAGCACATACCCTCCCCAATGTCCATATCCCTACCCCCCC
>CM052811.1:98080458-98127773 GCA_028533885.1 Nasua narica | reverse complement strand
TCCATATAAATTTTAGGATTATTTGTTCCATTTCCTTGAAATAAATTGATGGTATTTTGATAGGGATTGCATTAAATGTATAGATTGCTTTAGGTAGCATAGACATTTTCACAATATTTGTTCTTCCAATCCATGAGCATGGAAAAAGGCTCTATTTCTATAGGGATTGCTGATGTAGGTGTAGGTGTAGGGGACTGGAGCTCTTGGGAGTCATTCCGATATCATGAAGGGAGGGACTGTCTTAGTGTGAAGCCGTCAGAGGCCAGCAGAGCTGAGCGCTGGAGACGTTCCTGAAGACCTGTATGAACATCTGGATCCAGCAATGCCTGAAACCTGCAAACCTCAGGATTTTTCCAGTTCAAGAGCAAATAAATTCTCAAATTTGTCTGAGACAGTTTGAATCGGATTTTTACTGTTCGTACCCAAATAGTCCTTACTGCTTCTTGCGTCTCCCTGGGCTACAATCTGGACTGAATGAACTAGAGTGTCTGGGGATGAGGGCCTGGGATCTGGATTTCTCACAATTCTTCAGGAGCTTCTTACACACACTAAAAATGTGAGACTCACCAATGTAGTGGAGTGAGGGCTGAACTTGGGGTCAGAAGACTTACGGTTGGATCCCGGTTCTGCCACTGACTGGCTATGTGACCTTCAGTAGGTCATTTCTCCTGAGCTGCTTTTTCTTCCCTGTAAAGTAGGAGGCCCTTGCTTCTCAGGGGTGGCCTGAGGTCCTGGGTGACAGGGACGTGAAAATCTTTTTGAAACCTCTGAACACATGATTCTTGTCTAATGTGACTCAAAACCAGGCTCTGAGAGCAGAAGTTGCTTGCCTGGTCCCAGACTAGCTTAGAACTGCTGAGCCCTGGCAAAGTCACTTCCTCAGGTCACTGCGCAGCTCCTGGAAACTGAAGCTCGCTCCTTGCCCCCTCAGCTTCTGTAGGCATGACTCGGAAGGGAAATGAGAAAGGTCCGCTTTCTTGCCTCCGGGGTGCTTCCCACGGTCACCATGCAGGCTGGGGAGCCTCCGGGACTCCTCCTGCATGCTGGGAGTGAAGCCCGAGGGGAAGGGCAGGGCCTGGGCATCCTGTGGAGTGGGCAGGAGATGGTTTTCCAGGAGCTTTTAGGCTCAAGCAGAGGCCTGTGGGGGCGGGGGCCGAGGAGCCCTGGATTCTGGTTTCACATCTGCCACAAGCTCACTGTGTGAGCTCAGGCAACTCCCAACCTCTCTCTGGGCCTCAGTTTCTCCAAATATGAAGCAAGATGTTGGATGATTGTTCTTTCCTGCATTGTCTCTGCTCCCCTTTCTTCTAAGAACAGCTGGCCAGACTTCCTTTGGGAACCACCTCTCGCCTCCCCTCATTTCATGGATCGGGGTAGAGCTGACTTCAACCTCCGGCTGTAGGTGTGGGTGTGGGGTTGTTGGGTGGGGGTCTGTGACCAAGTCTGGCCGAGCAGACTTGCGGTAACAGAGCAGAGGTGGACATGTGACTCCATCCTGGACACCGAGAGTCATCCATTGGCCTTTGGCTGGAAAAGAATTGCAAACAGAGCCAAGAAGCGGAGAAACGCAGATTCCCAACCGCTTGAATGCAGTCCCTCCTGAAGCAGATGTGTTCATGGACTTCCCAATAATCTCCCTCTCCTGCGTGGGCCAGTTTGAGCTGGACTTCTGCCCCCCTTAGACCTCAAAGATTGTCGCCCAGGGCAGAGGAAATTCTTACCAGGGATTGCAATTCATACCTATGTGTAAATGGCTTATAGCAAAGATTTCATGGATAGTAGGTTCTGATGCATAAGAAGAGGGTACTGAGCCATTAGTACATGGCCCTGCATATACGTTTGTGGACTAAATATATTGTGTTCAACCTTCTAGAGGTCTGACCATACTTGGCTGAAGTCAGCAGGACAAGGGTTAAGAGCCCATTTTACAGATGGGGAAATGATCCACAGCAGAGAGGTTTCCTGGGTGGTCAGTGGCAAGTAGAATGAGAACCCAGCTCTCTTGCCTCCTGTCCTCCACTGGGGTCAGCCCCAGAGGTTGCAGTGGGGAACTGCAGGATGAGGATGAGGAACCCAAACAGGAAGTTTAGGAAGGCAGTTCTCTAGGCGCCCAGGGCTCAAGGCTGTCCAATTAGAGGAACTTGCCCTTCTCAATACAGCTCAGTCATGGAGGTGGAGAAAATCCTCCCCCATCAGGGACAATATCCGGAAGAGTTTCCAGGGATGCAGAGCCCTACAGATCCCCCTCTTCTGGTTCCCTTACTGTTTTCTCGATGAGCCACCTAAACCCCCAAGTAACTGTTTTCCCTAAGGGACATGTGGGGCTCATGTCCCCTGACTCCTCATCTCTCTCCTTTCCTGACCTTCAGCTTTTTTCTGATCAAAGAGCTCAAAATTTGAACTTTGCAAACAGGACCTTGGTTCTGCAGGTGGAGCGGCCGCCGCAGAGACGGTGAGCCTTGTGTCTTGGTTTACACAATAGCAAATGACAGAGCAACACGCCGAAGAGGAACTCGAGGCCTCTGGTCATTCGTCTGACTCAGCCAGAGGGCTGGCTCTGACACACGTGTGTGTCAACTACTTGTTTTAAACATGTAGGAAATTCCGAGCCTGTTCTTTGTTATCTCCAGGTCACCTGTTCACGTCCAGAATTCAAGGGCAATTGGGAACCTCCTTAGAACAATTTTATCTCTAAGGTAGGCAGGGGGCAGGCCAGTTTGGAAACTACGGGATGGGATTTGATGTCACAAAGAGCTGGGTTTGAATTCCCATTCCACCTCTTATAGACCAGCAAGCCTTTTAAAATTTAAATCAGGTCATGTGTCTCCTCTGCACAACAACTCCTGGGCTCCCATCTCACTTGGAATAAAAGCCCTAGTTTCCTAGTTTCTCTGTGGGCTACAAGGCTCCATGATTCAGGCTCCCCCAACCCTGCTGTCCTGTCATCCTCCCAATGCTTCCTTTCCAGCCACACAAGCCTCTTGCTATTCCTCAATTACCCAACCATGCTTCCACCTCAGGGCCATTGTGATGCTACTTTCTGGAATGTTCTTCACCCAAAAAGCCTCTTTCCCTTCACTGAAGTCTCTTTGCAGATCTCACTTGATCTGAGAGGACTTCCCTCATCACTCTGGTTAAGAATAGGAACAGCCGGGTGCCTGAGTGGCTCAGTCGTTAAGCGTCTGCCTTCGACTCAGGTCATGATCCCAAGGTCCTGGGATCGAGTCCCACATCAGGCTCCCTGCTCTTCGGGAAGCCTGCTTCTCCCTCTCCCTCTGCTGCTCTCCCTGCTTGTGTTCCCTCTATCGCTGTGTCTCTCTCTGTAAAATAAACAAATAAAAATCATAAAAAAAAAAAAGAATAGGAACACCCACCCCCAATGCCCACCACTTTCTAGCCCTTTCCAGCTCTATTCTTCATGGTTTTACCCAGCAGCTGATGTGACGGCCACAAAGATGGGCCTCTCAGATCTCAGACCGCAGACAGTAGAACTGACCAACAACTGCCATCCATCATCACTATTGCCAAGGGCTCTTTCCAGCTAGTGATGGAGTATAGCAGGGAGACTGAGTCAGGCCATGCCAGGGGGACCTCTGACAAAAGGCTGTGGCTAAGGGCTCCCTGATAGCCTTGCCAAGCTTTCCTTGGAACTGCACCGGAGTCTAAGGTATTTCTACCTCTCCTCCCCTTCTTCCTTCCTGCCCTCCTTCCCTCCTTCCCTTTCTTCTTTATTTGAAGTCCAACATGCATTGCCATCTGCTCATTCTCCAAGCCTCTCCTAGCTCCCCCACAGGCATTCCCGCTAATACATTTCTTGCATATTTAATCTCTCTGAGATGAGAGTCTGCTTCTCAAAGGACCTGAACTAACACACTAATCCATGACCTAGCGATCTGTTTATCATCTGCCATCCTTGGAATGTAAGACACAAAATTCTTTTATGCCCTGCTGTATCTCAGTGTGTAAAACGAGGACACAGTAGGTGCTCAATACATTCTTGAGTAATTGAATGAAGTCTCCTTCAACTTCCAGGGTGCTCCGGTTTTTCCCATTGAAACAAGTGATAAATATGTGTCTAGACTGAAAAGGGATATCCATGTTAGTTCATCTCTGCTTGGAGAGGAAAGAAGCCTCTCCTCGACTGGAACCGAGTAGAGGTTGCCCCCTTCAGACAGGACATGGGGGCCAGTTTACCCCTGGGGAGTGGGCAACTTTTAACTCTAATTTCCCATCATGCTCCAAGGTCAGCTGCCCCCAAATCTGTCCCCCACAAATAGAAACCTCAAAGCCACAACAACACATGTGCTGACCCTTTCACAGCTGCTTCTTTATAGCAGACAGAATCTCAGTTTCTTTTCTGTTTTGGAGGGTATGTATTTTGTTTTTAAAATGACCTTTCAGGTGCCTGGGTGGCTCAGTGGGTTAAGCCTCTGCCTTTGGCTTAGGTCATGATCTCAGGGTCCTGGGATCGAGCCCCAGCATGGGGTTCTTTGCTCAGCAGGGAGCCTGCTTTCCTCCTCTCCTTCTGCCTACCTTTCTGCCTACTTGTGATCTCTTTCTTTCTGTCAAAGAAATAAAAATTAAAAAAAATTTTTTTTAAAGATTTTGTTTACTTATTTGATAGAGAGGGACAGAGAGAGAGAGGGAACACAAGCAGGGGGAGTGGGAGAGGGAGAAGCAGGCTTCCTGCTGAGCAGGGAGCCCGATGTGGGAACTCTGGGATCATGACTTTGGTCAAAGGCAGACGCTTAACGACTGAGCCACCCAGGCTTCCCCAAGATAAAATCTTAAAAAAATAAAATGAACTTTCATCACCTGGTAAAACAGTACATCGTCCTCATTAAAAAGGAAAACCTTACCAATAAATCTCGGGTGCCTTTGGATTACTCCCTTGACAGGCTCTCCATGGCCACCCCTTGCCCCGCAGGTCTGCCTCGGGGTCAACACACAGGCGTCCGGACAGTCGCATGGGGATCTGTCGGTGCGCCACCCCCCCAACTCTGCCCTTCACCGTTTCAGAGCACTTCTGCTGGCAGCACCTGTATTTCTTCGCCTGAGAGATTTCTCTGTGGCCAATGGCACCTGCTCTGCCCGTGAACTTGGCAAGTCTCAGTGCTAGAGAAATATCCCCCCCCCCCCCCCCCCGCTCCCAGGAGCTGCCTTCAATCAGGGTCGGAGGGAAGCAGGCGGGTAAATCTCTCGGGGGCCCCTCACCTGCCGCGCATGCTCTCCGGCTGCCACGGCTCCCCACGGAAGTGACCTCCCGGTGCCCACAGCAGTGAGTGGCTCGATAACACACTTTTACGGGCTGCCTTCTCTTCTGGCTCCCTTCCCCACTCTCCTCCAGGGCTTTCTGGGATCCCCTCCCAAACAGACGAGATAGTAAATGCGCATGGCTCCTTTTCTAGGGTCCGCTGCTAAGGCAACTCAAGCTAAGACCTACATGCCCACAAAAAATATGGAGTTTTTGTTTTTGTATGTTGACGTCAAAGGACTTGTACTAAGGGAGTTGGGAGGTAGTATCCTTATTCCCATTTTTCAGACGAGGAATCTGAGACTCCGAGAGTGAGGGGATTTGGCGAACGCATCACAGCTTCTATGAGGCAATGCGGGCACTCAGACTCAGGTCTCCTGTGCTCTATCTACGGTTCTTCGGTTCTCTGGCAGAGATGAGGCAAGGTCTCCTATTCGCTGGGCTGCACCTAAGTCTCCTAGGCCAAGAGATTTCCGGCTGATGCTGAGAGCTTGGGCGGGTGTCGTAGGGCAGGATCAAGAACAAGGGTGCATTTTACCCTCCAGCAAGGGTTCCTTCTACATCATTACCCAGGCCCCTGCAAATACACTAAAACTCCCAGCCCTGGGGTAGAGGAAACTGGAGAAACGACTCTGGGGGTTAACCTCTGAAGGGTTATACAAAATAAAGAATCTAAGGCTATTTGGGGCTA
Source organism: Nasua narica (assembly GCA_028533885.1). Taxonomy (NCBI): domain Eukaryota; kingdom Metazoa; phylum Chordata; class Mammalia; order Carnivora; family Procyonidae; genus Nasua; species Nasua narica. The sequence continues at coordinate 98,121,828 of CM052811.1, read as the reverse complement.
ACATGCTGTGTAACTTTGGGAAAGCTACTTACTCTCTCTGGACCTGACGTTCCTTTTCTATAAAATCAGAGGCCGTGTCATGATTGAGGGGGTAGGACTTGAAAATTCAGGTGGCCGTAGGGGCCCACAGGGACACCTGCATGAGGAAAGTGATCCAAGAAAGGGGCCGACAGCTGGGGGGTAGTCCGCAGGATTAGGGACATAAGTCCCTTCGCAGTTTCACCTGCCAGAGTGAATAGCAGAGGGGCATGGGAGATGGAGTCTCTAGTCCCACTATTCCCAACTTTCCTAGTTTCTCAAAAGACAGAAATCCAGATTTGTGTGAGTTCTCTTGACCTTAAAACTTGGCAACTAATTAAAAAGAATCTCTACGTGAGGCCAACTGAAATACATCTATGTGCTGAAGTATCTCAGACAAAGGGAGAGGTTGTTCAACACGCCTACATTCAAGGTTTCTGAGGCCCTACTCTGTGCCAGGCACCTACTATGTGTTAGTGATATGGTAGTTTAGGAGACCGGTGTGTCTTTGCCCTTACTTTCCAGAAAGAGTTTAAAGCGCAAGACCTGGCCGGCCCTTTGAATGCAGATAGTTTTCTCCTCACCCTCAGCGGTCAGGGCCCCCAGCAAACACCCTGGTTGGGGTGAGATTAAGATCCATACTTCCCACACCCACTAGGATGGCTATAATAATAGTAATTTTTAAAAAAGGAAAACAAAGTCTTGGCAAGGAGGTGGAGAAATTGGAGCCCTTCTACGTGCTGACAAGAATGTAAAATGGTGCAAAACAATCTGGTAATTCCTCAAAAAGTTGAACATGGGATTACCATATGACTCAGTGATTCCACTCCTAGGTATAAACCCAAGAAATTGAAAACAGGTGCTCAAACAAATACCTGTAGGCGCGTGTTCACAACGGCACCATTCACAACAGTCAAGGTGGAAACAACCCAGATTTCCATCTACAGATGAATGCATAAGCAAATTGTGGTATATACACAAAATGAAATATTATTCAGCCATAAAAAGAACCAAAATACTGAGACATGCTACAACTTGGGTGAACCTTGCAAATATTATCTTATGCGGAAGAAGTCAGAATAAATTGATCCAAAGATACAAAAGCAGGCTGGGGGTTACCAAGGGCCATGGGGAGGGAGGAACGGGAGGGACTGCTTTAATGAGTTCAGTGCTTCCTTTTGGGGAGATGGAAATATTTGGGGACCATATAGAAGTGGTGGTTGCACAACACTGCGAATGTACTAAATGCCACCGAATTGTTGGTTTTAAAATGGTTAAGTTTATCATGCCACATGAATTTTGACTCAAAAGAATGTATAAATTGCAAACTACATAAAAGTGCTTTTCTAGGATGGTTAAACAAATTATAGTGAATCCAAGCAGTGGAATAATATGTGGCCATTAAAAAATCTAAGGGGGGCGCCTGGGTGGCTCAGTCAGTTAAATGTCTGCCTTTGGCTCAGGTCATGATCCCAGGGTCCTGGGATCGAACCCCGAGCGCTGCATCCAGCTCCCTGCTCAGCGAGGATCCTGTTTGTCCCTCCCCCTCTGTGGGCTTGCTTGCTCTCTCTCTCAAATAAACTAAATCTTTAAGAAAATAAGAATAAAATACAAAATAAAGAATCTAAGGCTATTTGGGGCGCCTGTCTGGCTCAATTGGAGGAGCATGCAGCTCTTGATCTTGGGGTCGTGAGTTCCAGCTCCATGGTGGGTGTAAAGATTACTTAATAAATAAACTTAAAAATAAAATTACAATTAAAAAAAATCTTGGGATATTTTAATGACATGGGTAAATGTTTACGATGTAGTGCTAAGCAAAGAAGTAGGATGACAATTGTATACCCAGCAGTTTACTGATTATGTTAAATAGAAAGTGCACAGAAAAGAAGACTACACAAAAATAAAATCTTTGTTATCCAAAAAACTTTTTTTTTAAAGATTTTATTTATTTATTTGTCAGAGAGAGAGAGACAGAGCACAAGCAGGCAGAGTGGCAGCCAGAGGCAGAGAGAGAGAGAAGCAGGCTTTCCACTGAGCAAGGAGCCCGATGCAGGACTCGATCCTAGGACCCTGGGATCATGACCTGAGCCAAAGGCAGCGGCTTAACTGACTGAGGCACTCAAGCATCCCCAAAAAACTTCTTTTTAAAGGAGTCATGCTTCCACTGTTTGAGCTTCTACCAAGTGTCACGCAGTTGAAGATTTTTGCTCTCCTGCAGTGGAGAACAAGAGATTGGGGACAGCTGACCCTGGGAGTTCAACAGACCCAGACATTCTGTCCTCTCTGACCCAGATTCCTGGGTGATCTTTCCAGGCCTCAGTCCTCCTCCCATACAAGAAGAGAGGGCCACAGATGCCCCTTCTGGAGACCCATCCAGCCTCTTGGGGGTTTCCCAAGAAGCACCTGCACCCTCCCACCCCTCCAAGGCAATACATCCAGGATGGTCCCAGCAGAATGGTTTGTTGTGGTAAACACACCTGTAGTTCCACACCCGAATGTCCGGCAACAGGGGAATGAGAAGTGAGGTAGGATGGTCACCCGCTGGGACACTCCACTGAGAAGGAATGAACTATGTATGTCTCTGTGTCTCATCCTGGCTAGACCCTGACAACTTAATGATAAGGCAAGGAAAAGAAAAATGATATTGCAGAAGAATCTCACAGCTGGATAGCATTTTTGGAGATCTTTAAAACACAGAAAAACAATTCTATGTATTATTTATGCATCCATATCTACGGAATAAATTCTTAAAGGCACAGACTGGAAAGGACTCTATTTCATGATAATGGTTGCCCCTGGTGGGGGGGGGGGAGAAAAACAGGACTGAAAGAGAGACAAGGTGTAGAGGCTTTGATTTTATCTTCGATTTTATCACTTTTAATAATTTTATTTAAAAAATAAGAAGCAAACATAACAAAATGCTAACATTTAATTCTGGGTGATGGGTTCATGGGATCTTTAGTATATTATTCCCTTCACTTTTCTTTATTTTCACATCCTCCCCACCCCCCCCACCCCCCCTCCCTGGCCAAAAAAAAAAAAAAAAAGAGGATGGTAATGAGAAAGCCATGGGATAGAGGAACCAATAAATATTGAAGCCTTTCTCTGTGCTGGCCAAAGGTTACAGCAGTGGTTCTCAAAGCGTGGTCCCTGGACCAGCAGCGACAGGATCACTTGGGAATGTAAATTCTCAGTCCTGGACTGGACCTACTGAATCAGAAACTCTGGGGTCAGGGCCCAGAAATCTGTGTTTTAACAAACCTTCCAGGTGATTCTGGTATACCGGAGAAGGACTGAGCTGGACAGTAGTTAGAGCTATATTGCCGTATAGCTATACTGTCATAGAGCTATGACAATAGTTCTAGTGTATTAAGCATGCATACCTGTCAGTTGCGCTCTAAGAGCTTTCCATCAATAACAACCTAACCTTCAAAATGACCCTGTGAGGGAGTCATTATTAGTACTACCCCCATCCTACAGGTGTAAAAACGGAGGCAGGGGAAGGCCAAATCCCTTGCTCAAGGTCAACAGACCGGTTGCTCCCGAAATCCCACTTCCCCTTGCATGACCCCCACAGACTCTAGCTCCCTGTAGCCTTGGAGAAGGAATAATAGCCCTATCCGACAGAGGAGGAAACTGGACTTTGGAGAGACAGCACGACTTGGCCCACGGTGCGACCAAGAGGAAAGTGACGAGACAGACGTCTGTCCGGGAGGTTTTGAGGTTTGACCCAGACCTGCTGGGGATCCGCGCCCAGCGCGGGAGGAGGAGGGAGCGCAGCGAGCCGGCCCAGCTGCAGCCCCGCCCGGGTGTGGTTCGCACGTCACGCCTACGGCCAGCTGTCCCCTTCCCCACGACCGCTGCCAACCCGCTGCCAGCCCGCCGTGACCCGTCACCCACCCCCACCAGGAACCGTAAAGGCCTTCCCTTCCCGGTCTCCGTGAAGCTCCATCCCTTCCTTCTCGTTTTTCTTTTCTTTTGCAGAAAGGGAACCTGGACGGCTCCGAGAAGGGGAGGCCGGATGGAAGTCACTCGGTGGCCAGAGCTCCCTTCCCTAAAGTTTCCCCAGGTTCGCGTCGGGGCCATCTCCTCCGCCGGCCTCTCATCCCACCGCCGCTCCGCAGCTCCCTGCACCCCGGATGGCCCCTTCCCGCCGCACCCCAGCCGGCCCTGCCCACCACCCCGGGCTCGCCCCGCTGCGAAGACCCTCAGGCGGCGCTCGGCGGCCCGGTCCGTGCCACTCACCTGGGCGCCCGCTCCTCGTCCTGCGGGCAGCCCGGATCCTCGCAGCTCGAGCGCCCCCCCAGCTCAGCAGCCCCCGGGGTCCCGGGGCGCCCGTGCCCAAAGGGAGACGGGCTGACTTTCCAGAAGGGGCAACGGCCGTGCTCTGAGGGGCTTGCGCTCCGCGCGGCTTCTCCGGTTCCCTGGGCGCTGATCCGTGCGCTTCCCCTCCCGCCGGCGTCTAGGCCTCGGTGGTGCGCCCGGGCTGGGACCAGGGACGCGGTGGCACCCACAGGCCATCTGGGTTCCTTAGCCGCGCCCTGAGCAATGCTAACCCCACCCCCATGTATCTTAACCCCGCCCCTGAAGATTCTAATCCCATGGCAGGGATTCTAATCTCACTCCGCCACCCTCCAGCGCCCTGGATTTTTAATCCCATCGCCCAAGGATTTTTAAAAAAGATTTTATTTATTTGAGAGAGAGTGAGAACAAGACAGAACAAGAGCAGGAGCAGAGGCAGAGGGAGAAGCAGATTCCGCGGTGAGCAGGAAGCCCCATGGGGGACTGGATGCCAGCACCCTGGGACCATGACCTGAGCCGAAGGCCGAGGGTTAACCAACTGAGCCACTCAGACGCCTCCACGGATTTCTTTTTCTTTTTCAAACACCGCCCATCCGAGGCTTCTAACTCTGCCCCCTGAGGATCCTATGCCCTCTGGAAGAATAATAAAACCACCCCTAAGAATTTTAATCCAGGGGGCCTGGGTGGCTCAGTTGGTTGAGCGACTGCTTTCGGCTCAGGTCATGATCCCAGAATCCTGGGATCAAGTCCCACATCGGGCTCCCGGCTCCGCAGGAATTCTGCTTCTCCCTCTGACCTTCTCCCCTCTCATGCTCTCTCTCACTGTCACTATCTCAAATAAATAAAATCTTTAAAAAAAAAAAAAAGAATTTTAATCCGTCCCCCAAAGATCCTAACCCCACCCCCTCCTCCAAGTACCCTTACACGGGCCCCAATTCATTTTAAGCCCCCCCTCCCCAAACCCTAACTCTGTCCCCAAAGGGATTAAACCGGTCCTCCCAAGAACAGCAACACCGTCTCCTCCCACGATCCTAATTCTGCCCCTAAAGGATTTTGAATCTCACATTTGAAGGATTTTTTAGCCTCACCCAATTGAAGGTTTCTAATCCTGCCCCCTAAGGATTCTAGTCCAGCCAACTAAAGGATCTTCACCCTTCTCTTCAAAGAATTCTGACCCAGCCCTCCAGATTCATAACCCTAACCCCAAGGATTCTGATCCTGCTTCTGGATAATACCAATCTTGTTCCCAAAGGATTTTAATCCACCCTTCAGGATTCTAATCCAAGCCATCCAAAAATTCCAGCCCTACCCTCAAGGATTTTTTTTTCCTTTCTTTTTTTTTTTTTTTTTACCCTCAAGGATTTTAACCCATCAGAGAATTCCAGCTGAGCCCACAAGGAACCTCTCCCCTGTCCTCGGCATTCTCACAGGATTCTAATCTCCCCCCTCACTCCGCAAGTATTCTGATCGGTTTTTCCCTACCTTTCCAATCCACTCTTAAGAGCCCAGGCCCCTCCCCCACACCGTGTCCCAGGCCTTCCGGGTCCTTCTGTGGTCAGTGGTTTCCGTTCCAGAGGCCCCGCGCTATTCAAAGGGCATGCAAAGTTTCTCACCCGCAGGCACCGCTCTGGCTCATTCTTGGCCGCTTTCCGGGCAGCTCAGAGGACTTCGAAAATTGAGGGGGCGGGATGCCCAGTTGCGGGGCAACTGGAAGGCCCCACAGGAATGGGATGTGCCCAGGACCAGGCAAGGACAGAGCACATCTGGTCGTGGAAAAAAGGAGGTATTGTCGCACTAGATTCTGCCAAGTACACTTCCAAGAGGTGTAAGAATCTTACAGCGTTTCTGTATTCGCACTGCTACGAGCCACTTCAGGCCGCCATCATCTCTTCATTCACTCATTCATTCATTCAGCAATACTGTGCTGAGTGCGGGGCTACGCAGGGCTTCTCAACTTCAGTACGACTGACATTTGGGCTGCGTAATTCTTTGTTGCGGGGGGTGGGGTGGGGGGAGTCCTAGGCATAGTAGGATGATGAACAGCATTCCTGGACTCCACCTACTAAATGCCAAAATTTATTTAAAAATAAAAATTTAGGGGCGCCTGGGTAGCTCAGTGGGTTAAAGCCTCTGCCTTCGGCCCTGGTCATGATCTCAGGGTCCTGGGATCCATCCCCATATGGGGCTGTCTGCTCAGCAGGGAGCCTGCTTCCCTCTCTCCCTCTGCCTGCCTCCCTGCCTACTCGTGATCCCTCTCTCTGTGTCAAATAAATAAATAAAATATTAAAATAAATAAAAATAAAAATTTAAAATATTTATTTATTTATTTTGGGGGGAAGGGCAGAGGGAGGGGGAGTGAGAGTCTCAAGCAGACTCCACACTGAGTGTGGACCCCAATGTGGGGCTCAATCCCAAGATCCTGAGATCATGTCCTGAGCTGAAGCCAAGGGTTGGATGCTCAAGCGACTGAGCCACCCAGATGCCCCCTTAAAAAATAATTATAATTCTGTGTTTAATTTACTTGAATGGTACTTACTCAATTTTGTGCTTCACCGCCCCTCCCCCCTGGGCTCCATCACTGTTAGTAATATTTAGGCATGTTGCTACAGGTCATTGTCTGCATCCTCCACAGTTTATTTGTCCAACCCCCTAGTCATGGACAACTAGATGGCACACAACTTCGAGCTACCATGTCCCGAATGGACTTCTGCAAGAATTTTGTAAAGATTTGATTTGCCAAGAATGATGGAGGCTTGTAGATGGCTGCCAACAAAGTTCTTCTCCTCACATTCCCCACATCTTTTTTATTTAAATTAAATTCATTCAATCAGTCTTATATAACATCCAGTGCTCATTACATCACGTGCCCTCCTTAACATCCATCACCCAGTTACCCCATCCCCCCAACTCCCTCCCCTCATTTCCCCACATCTTGACTGACTCTTGGTATCATCCATCAGTCTTTTTTTTTTAAGATTTTATTTATTTATTGGAGAGAGAGAGAGAGAGAGCAAGAGCAGGGGAGGGGCAGAGGGAGAGAAGCCGACTCCCCACTGAGCAGGGAGCCTGACATGGGGCTCCATCCCAAGGACCCTGGGATCATGACCTGAGCCAAAAGCAGATGCTCAACCAACTGAGCCACCCAGGCACCCATCATCCATTAGTCTTAATTTGAGTTCCCCAGAAGCAGACCCTAGACATGGATTCAAGTGAAAGTAGGTTATTTGGGAGATGCAGAAAACCCTGGTAGGGGAAGTAGGTGGATAAGATAGGACAGGGAAGAAAGCCAATTAAGAGACCATTGTCAACCAAGTTACAACTGTTACAACTGTGGGCTCCTGGAACTCACTCCTGCTGGAGAGGGAATTCTGGAGACACTGTAGTATTCCCATTTCATAGTTATCCTTCCTGGAAGATGAGGGAGCCGGGGCATTTATGTACCAACTCATGGCAGACATTGGGTGAGGGATGCTCCTGGTGGGCATTAATCCTCCAGGACTTCTGGCCTGCCCCTTGCATGCTCCAGCCTCCAGAGTGAGCCTCCAGGAAGAGAGATACATGTTCTGGGGACACGAGAGGGTCATCACTAGCATCAGCTACACCTTCTTGCACAAGCTTGTCATTCTGATGGCAAAGGACCGCAGACAGCTGAAACATTGTCCTGTTAACAATCAATTCCACCTCCCCCGCCTTTTTTCTGCTATTGAAGTAGTGCTGCAATAAAAATCTGTGCGTGTGTTTCCAAAGTTCCCATCAGCTTTACTGGGGCACAGTTTTATACATAAAATGCACCATTAAAATATTCAGCTTGATGAGTTTTGGTAAAGGTACACACCTGTGTAACCCCACCCTAATCAAGACATAGAACATTTCTATCACTCCAAAGAGTTCCCTTGTACCCTATTGCAGTTAACTTCTCCTCCCTCCATTGCCTTAGGTAACCACTGTTTTTGGCTTTTTGTCTATTATAGGTTAACTTTGTCTTTTCTAGAATTTCAAATAAATGCAATCATACCATATGTTTCTTTTATGTCTGTCTTCTTTTACTTACATGTTGCTTTTGAGATTTTCCATGTTTTTACGTGTTGCTGTATTTCGTTCCTTTTCACTGCTGAGTAGTATTCCATAGTATAGATGTATCACTATTTGTTTATCTCTTGCCTTATTGATGGACATTTGGATTGTTTTCAGGTTTTGGTTACATGAATATAGCTGCTGTGACCATTAATGTACAAGCCTTTGTGTGGACAGGTTTTCATTTCTCTTGAGTAAATACTTAGGACTGGATTTGCTGTGTCAAGTAGTAAGTGTATGGTTTAACCTGATAATACACTGCTAAATAGGTTTTCAAAGCAATTATACCATTTTGCGTTCCAACCAGCAATGTATGGTTTCCAGTTTCTCCACATCCTTGCCAATTTGGTATTGTTGTTCTTTTTAATTAAAAAAAATATTTCCCATCTAACTCATATTAACATCAAAGAACATTTATACAATTACAAATTTATCCTAAAACACTGCCTTACCAGTACTTGGGGTGGCAAACATTTTATCAATTCATTCATTCATTCATTCATTCATTCATTGTAGTAGTGCTAAATGCTGCACCTTTGGCGTCAATCTAGATTTCAAACCCTGGCACTGCCATTTATCAATTGAATGATCTTGAACAAATTAAATCACCCCTGTGAGCCTCAGTTTCCTCAACTATTGAGTGGAAATAACAATAGTATTTATCTCAGTGAATCATTGTGAAAATCAATTGACATCGTATGTGCAAGGGTGATAGGATTACAAGAAAAATAAATCAGGGCAAGAGGGTGGGATGTGACTTGAGACAGAGTGTCAGGGAAGACCTCTCTGAGGAGGTAGCATGTAGCAGACACCTGATGAATTGGGGGAGTGAGTCCTGTGATAATCTGGGGGATGCGTGTTCCAAACAGAAGGAACAGTCATGGTAAAGGTCTTGAGGTGCAACCACACTAGGTGTGTTTAAAGAATAAAGGAGGCCATGTAGCTGGATCAGGTGGGTGCAGAAGAGAGTGACGGAGATGATGTTGGAAAGGTACGAAGTCAGATTCTGAGGCCAGAAAGTCTTGGTGTTGATATGAAACTTTAACTGACACAAGATGGGAGCCATTGGAGGGTTTTGAGCAGAGGAGTAAGCCACACTGGCTTGTGTTTTAATGGATCTGTCTGGCTACTGGGTGGAGAATGGGCTGGAGGGGCATGAGGAAAGCAGGGAACCTAATGAGCAGGCTGAGGCAGTCATCCAAGGATAGTTTGATGGTGGCATGGGCCAGGGTGGTGGCAACTTATGACAGGCATAAGAGCCCAGAGAGAGAAAAGATCAGAATACCTGAGACTTCATTATGTGCAAGGGAAGTCAATACAGCACCACTTTTACTAGAAAAGGGTTGGAAATAACCTAGGTACCCATTATTTGGGGACTGGGAAAATAAATCATTATACAATAATGGAGTGCCAAGCTGTTGTCAAAAAGAATAAGGATGTATAAAAACTAATCATAATTTTAAAGTTTTGTTTATTTGTTTATTTATTTATTTGGAGGGAGGGGTAAAGGGAGAGATGGAGAGAGAATCTTATGCAGGCTCCACGCCCAGCCCAGGGCCCAATGCAGGGCTTGATCTCATGACTCTGAGATCTCACGACCCTTTATCTCTTGATCTGAAATCAAGAGTCAGATGTTCAACTGATTGAGCCACCCAGGTGCCCCAAAACTAATTGTATGTCTATACACTAGCAATGAACAATCTGAAAATGAGGTTAAGGAAACAATTTCATTTACAATATCACCAAAAAGAATAAAACCCTTGGGAATAATTTTAACAAAGTAGAGCAAGATAATTCAAAAACTAAAAAATCACCCTCGAAAGAAACTGAAGAAGACCTGAATAAAGTCATCCATAGAATGGGAAAGTTATCTCACAGTGAAGACATTTCTTTACAGATTGGAAGACATAATATTGTGAAGGTGATGAGAGTCTTCAAATTGGTCAACATAATTCTCATCTATTGAAAAAATAGACAAGCTCATCCTAAAATTTATAAGAAAATGCAAGGAATCCAGAACAGCCAAGCTATCTTGAAAAAGTAAAACAAAGTTGGAGGACTCAAAATTCCCAATTCCAAAACTTACTACAAAGTTACAGTAATCAAGACGGTATGGTACTGTCATAAAGATAGAGCTATATAATAATGGAACAGAATTGAGAGTCCAGAAATAAATCCTCACATTACGGCCACGTGATTTCCAACAAGGGTGCCAAGACAATTGAATGGGGGAAAGAATGGTCTTTTCAACAAATGGTGCTGGAACAACTGGATATCCTCATGGAAAATAATGAAATTGGACCCCTACCATCCACAAAAATAAGTCAAAATGGATCATAGACCTAAATATCTGAGCTAAAACTATAAAGATCTGCATGACCTTGGGTTAAGCAAAGCCTTCTTCTTCTTTTTTTTTTTTTTTAAAGATTTTATTTATTTATGTGAGAGAGAGACAGTGAGAGAGAGCATGAGCAGGGAGAAGGTCAGAGGGAGAAGCGGACTCCCCATGGAGCTGGGAGCCCGATGTGGGACTCGATCCCGGGACTCCGGGATCATGACCTGAGCAGAAGGCAGTTGCTTAACCAACTGAGCCACCCAGGCGCCCAAGCAAAGTCTTCTTAAACGTGACATGGGTAACAAAAACAAAAACAAACTAGACTTCATCAAAACTAAAAACTTGTGCAGCAAATGAAACAATCAAGAAAATGGAAAGACAATGAACAGAATGGGGGTGAATACAGATCTCTTAATGGACTGGTAACCCAAATATATATACCCTTACAACTCAAAAATAAAAAGGCAACATAATTGAAAAGTGGACAAAAGATCTGAATAGATGTTTCTCCAAAAAAATTATACAAATAGCTAACAAGCACATGAAAAGATGCTTATTATCATTAGTCATTAGGGAAATACAAATTAAAATCATAATGAGATGTCACTGCACATATTAGAATGGCTATAATCAAAAAGACAGATAATAACAAGTGTCGTTGGGCTGGGTGACAGAGCAGGGAAGGGACTTACTGGTCCTAGTATACCCTTTGTACTGTTGAATTTTGGACCACTTGAATATATTAACTACTCAAAAATTAAAAGTCAATTTAAAAATGAGAGGCATCAAGGGTGCCTGGCTGGCTCAGTCTATGAGCATGTGACTCTTGATCTTGGGGGTGTGAGTTTGAGTCCCACGTTGGGTATAGTGACTACTTAAAAATAAAAAAAATCTTAAAAAAAATATCCAAAACAGAGATAAAATTGAGGCTGGGTAGGAATTTTAGAGGCTGAAAAAATCAAGAAAAGTTTTTGGTGTGTACTTGACAGTGGGTCAGGGTTGGAGGAACGATGGAAGCAAAGGCATTGAAGCTGGACTGACTACCTTTCTCTAGCTGTAATTTTGTTTTCTCATCTGCAAAAGTGAAATGATAAGAGTACCTACTTCACCAGATCATTAAATTATCACATTAAAGCTCTTATTATTGTGCCCTCACTTTTGTCATCTGATTTAATCTCTATGAGATAGGAATGATTATAAATGGATGGCTCAGAGAGGTAAAGACACCTGCCCAAGATCACACAGCCAGCAAACGACAGGGCTGGGATTCAAACCCAGGTCTGTGAGTCCCTGGTGTATCTCCAAAGCCTGTGCTTGTAATGAGTACACAAACTTGGTCAGTATGCCCTGGGGCCTGAGGAGCAGAGACACAAATTCAGACTAGAGGACACATCTTAGGGCTCAGTCCTGGAGGGAGGGCAGGAGCTGGGGAACAACACAGGCTTCACTTTATGGTGAGTCAGATGATGGCTCTTTCAAAAATATATTTTCCTATCTCAGAGGGCATTTGCATTCCATATTTCAAATTCTTTGGGACCACTATTGATTGTTCTATATTCAAAACGGGATGGGGGATGGGGAGGAGAGCCACAGTCATTATTTCAGGGCTCAGATATTTCCCCTTTTATTTACAAAGTAGCCAGTGTTCCTTTCACAGCAATATTCCCAGGCAGGTCACTGCTGCCCTCATTTCCCAAGAGAAGCAAATGAAAATCTGAGACTAGCCCCCGAGAAATTCACAACAACCCCAACAGGTCATTGATGCCCCTTCCTAAAGTTCCTCTCCATTCTCCATCACTTCTAGGTCCTTCCCCCACCCTGCTTAGTTTTCTCCAGAGAACCTGTCACCACTAGGCACTATAATACACCTTTATAATAAGTTAATATGTTTATTGTCTGTCTCTTCTGCTTATTTGTAAGTTCCATGCAGGTTCTATTAATGTGCCCATTTTCCAGATGAAGAAACTGAAGTTTAAGGTTTGCAAACAGCCAGTGAAGGATAGCACTGAGATCCAAACCCTTCATTCCTTGATTAATTCTATTAATATTTATTAAGGGCTTATTCTGTGCATGTGTGCCAGGAGCTGGAAGCACAAAAAGATGAAGATAGCCTTGGCCTTCAAGCAACATCCAATCAAATTAGGGAGACAGAAACTTAAACCGATAACTCAAATACAGAGTGGAAAATGCTGTGGGAGAGACTGAGAGGCCCATGATATTGTAGGACCAAGTAGGAGGGACACTGGTCCAGCCTGGGGTGCATCAATGAGGACTTCCTGAAGGAGCAGAAAGGTCGACATTTAAAGGATGCTAACAGAAGATCATGGCAGAGGGTAGTTCAGACAGAAGAGACAGCCTGACACAAACTGGAGGGAAAAACCGCCTGGCCTGACTGATGAACCATAAACACTACTGTGTTGGTGCCTGAAGCCCCTGGGCACAGACAGGTGGAAAATCAGACTGGAAATGGCCGCGGAAGCCGATAAGGGGGTGGGACTTTCTCCTGTGGGTGACCGGGAGACTACGGGTGTCTCTCGGAAGCTTACCTACACCAGGTACCGTCCTGGAGTCAGCTGACCTTCTACTCAGGGGTATGGCGGGACTGGGCGGGAATGGGGGTGCTGAGGGGAGCCCAAGAAGTTGTTTTTCTGCCCCCAGCTGCGTGCCTCGGCCAGCTGACGGGTTTCCCCGTCCCCACCCCCAAGGGGGTTGGGGGACAGTTCGGTTTCACAACCCCCTGCCTTCCCACAGCGTCCCCCGAGGGCAAGAAAAGAGGAAGCACTCGTCGGACTTCCTCCTGGGTCCGGGTGCGCACAAGCTCCGGCAGGTCCCCTCGGCGGGGCGGGGGTGCTAAGCCAGACCTGTCACACACACCCCCACCCCGGCATTCCGCGAAATAACGGGGCCAAGGCCCCGGGCCCGCCCCGACTCGGCGGTGGCCACGCCCCCGCGGGGGTGCGCCCAGGCTCCAGAACCAGGAGAATGGGTTCCAGTCCCGGCAATTCTGATTTGCTCTCTGCTCTTGGACAAGACCTCCTCTCTGAGCTTTGCACCTTGAACAAGGCACATCCTACTCAGCAATTTAAAATTGAGGCAGTGTGCACGAATTGACATGGGGGGATCCCCAAGAAACACTTGCTGAGAACTATGAAAGTACACTCACTTAAAAGGGAACATGGTTTTGTATTTACCTATATCTTTATGTAAAGGCAAAGGGAAAGGTGTGGAAACTCTACAGCCTACAAGAACAGAAGTTGTCACTGAAGAAGATAGGAACGTTGGAATCAGAGGGAAGAGATAGGCTGTTTCTCAGGTTTTTTTGTTTTTGTTTTTGTTTTGTTTTTCATTTTTAAACTAGACTGTATTTATTTGTGTAATTGAATAGTAACAGTAGACGAGAGGACTGATATATGTGGTTGTTGAAGGTCTTTTCCTCAAACATTTTGTGATGAAAATTTCCAAATATACAGCAAAATTGAAAGATTCACAACGAAAGCCCCATAGTACTTACCATTTACATTCCACCATTAACATTCTACTTGCTTCATCACATGTCTATCCATCCAGCTATCCATCAATTCATCTTTTTTTTTTTAAAATAGATTTTATTTATTTACTTGAGAGAGAAGGAGAGCACAAGCCGGGTGGGGGGGGGCAGAGGGATAGCAGACTCCCCACTGAACCCCAGTGGGGTTGATGGGGGGCTCCATCCTAGGACCCTGAGATCATGACCTGTGTGGAGGGCAGACACTTTGAACCACCCAGAGGCCCGTCATCAATGCATCTTTTTAAAATGTGTTTCAAAGTAAATTACTTCAACCCACATATTATTAACTAGAGTTCAATGTTTGTTTACAGTATTTTTTCAGAGGGGGGAGGGGCAGAGGGAGAGAGAGAGAGACAGACAGAGAGAGAGAGAGAGAAAGAGGGAGAGTCTCAAGCAGGCTCCACGGCCAGGGAGGAGCCCCATGAGGGTCTCATTTCAGGACCCTGAGATCATGACCTGAGTGGAAATCAAGAGTCCGATATTTAACCGACTCAGCCATCCAGGTGCCCCTATTTACAGTTTTTTTTTATGTAGAATTTACACATAACAAAGTACACAAGCTTAAGTGTACATTTGCTGAGTTTTTACAAATGCATGTGCATCGGTGTAACTTCAACCCCGTAAAAGATATACATTTCTATCATTCTAGAAAGTTTCCTCTTGTCCTACATTGTGTTTTAATTGTCAACATTCTATGAGTCAGCATTCAAGACAGGGCCAGGAATATAGTAAGGGCTCAATAAATGTTAGCTGAGGGGCATCTGGCTGGCTCAGTCGGTGGAGGGTGTGACCCCTGATCTCGGGGTTGTGAGTTTGAGCCCCACGTTGAGTGTAAAATAAAACCTTTTAAAACCTTTTAAAAAATAAGAATTAAAAAAAAATAAGAATAAATGTTAGCTGAATGTGCACATGGCCTGTTTCCCGAAACGCAGAAGCACTTTTACTCTCACACTGCCCCACAGAACCGAAACTCAGTAAATGCTTAATAAAGACTTGTTGATTGCATTAGGTATATATCGTTGTGTAACAAACTACCCAAAATTAAGCAGCTTAAACCATTATAAAGGGCTGTTATCTCACATAGTTTCTGTGGTCAGGAATTGGGGGACAGCTTAGCTCAGTGGTTTGACTTGAGATTTTTCATGAGGCTGCAGTCCAGAGCAGCCTGGAATCATCTGAGGGATTGACTGGGGCTGAATATCCATTTCCAAGATGCCTTACTCACAGGACTATTGGCAAGGGGCGCCCATTCCTCACCAAGTGAACCTCTCCATAAGGCTTGCCCAAGTGAGCTCCCAACATGGGGGCGGCGCCCCCCAGAAAGTGATCCAGGAGAGCAAGGTGAAGTAGCACGTTGGTTCCATAGGTCGTCCCTATTCAATGTGGGAGTGGTCTACACAAAAGCAAGACTACTACAAGGCTAGACCAACTGGGGTCTTCTTGGAGGAGGTAGTCATTGTGAACATGTATTCAAATTTTCTGAGCACTCGCTTTGTGCTGGGTGTGATGCTGGGCTCAAGGGAGTGCAGGAATGAGTCAGAACTGACTATCCTTCTTCCCCTCACAAGATACGTGTGTGTGCGCACACGTGCGTGTGTGTGTGTGTGTTGGGGTAGCGGATGGGGGAAGATCAGACAGACATGGAAACAGATGGTGTTACAGAGTACAATAAGTATCACAATCGTGGGGCGCCTGGGTGGCTCACTCCTTAAGCATCTGCCTTCAGCTCAGGTCATGAGTCCGGGGTCCTGGGATTGAGCCCCGCATTGGGCTCCCTGCTCGGCAGGAAGCCTGCTTTCCCTCTCCCACTTCCCCTGCTCATGTTCCTGCTCTCACTGTCCCTCTCTCTCTGTGTCAAATAAAATCTCAAAAAAAAACAACAACAACAACAACAACAACAACAGTATCACAATAGTGGTTTTAACAAAACTGCTTTTATGTAATTCGTATTTGTGGTGCAACATTCAAGACACAGCGTGAAAGAGACTTTCCTTCTCTCCTTGTGATATAACGATACAGTTTTCCAGCTTTGACAACAACTGGAACCTATTTCATATATCCTTCCAGAACTATTCTGTGCATATACACAAAGACATTTCCCATATTCTTTAGACAAAAAGACAGCACTCTTCAAAGTGCATGTCTCTGCATCCTGCCTTTTCCCCTCACTTACTTTATCTTGGAAGTAATTTTCTATCCGTTCATAGAAAGCTTCTTCATTTTATTAATGACTGTATGGCATCCTATTGTCTGTGTGAGTTGCCATTAATTTAACCAGTCTCCGATCACTGAACATCCTTTCTTTTTCTTTCTTTCTTTCTTTCTTTCTTTTCTTTTCTTCCTTCCTTCTTTTTCTTTCTTCAGAGAGAGAGAGAATGAGAGAGAGAGCACAAGAGGGGAGAGGGTCAGAGGGAGAAGCAGACTCCCCACTGAGCAGGGAGCCTGATGTGGGACTCGATCTCTGGACTCCTGGACCATGACCTGAGCCGAAGGCAGTCGCTTAACCACCTAAGCCACCAAGGCGCCCCTGTTTATTTCTAATCTCAATAGTTTTCCTTGCACATCCATCACCTCTGGTTGTGTGACTGTAAATGTAGAAGTTCCTGGCTGTGTATTTGCTGCATCAAAGGGTCCAAGCACATAAAATATTGTTAAATAGGGTTTATAGCAATGTACACTTCCACCAGCGACATGGGACAGTGTCTGTCTCCTCGCACCTGTACCCACATGGTAAGTGACCAGACTTTCCAAATGTAGCCAATTCAGTGACTGAACAATGTTCTCTCAATGTGGTGTTAATGTGCATTTCTCTTATTACGTGTAAGGTTGGCCCTTGCCACATTTCAGAGTTACTTGTATTTTCTTTTCTGTGGACTGTACAAATAATTTGCCTATTTTTCTATTGCATTGGGGGGGTTTATTATTTATTTGAACATCTTCTTTGGACATCAAAGGCACTATCCCTTTGTCTACATGATAAGCCTTAAAAACAAGGTTTTTTTGGCCTGTTTTTTTGGAACAAGTTGGTTTGAGACAGAAATGAGAAGTTTCTGCAGTTCATTTTCTAGGCATCACAGCAGAGCTGCCCACGGTCTAAGGGAGCAGCTGTGCTCTGAAGGGTTCCGGTGGATGTGTTGGGGGGGTGGGAGGTGGGGTGGGCAAGGAGGCAGTTGTTAACTCTTGCACTGGATGGAAAGGGCTGTCACAGAAGACAGTGAACTCACTATCCAGGAAGTAGAGGACAGGCTGGCCTGACTCTAAGACCCTTTGCCCTTCATCTGAAATGTCTGGATAGGCAAGAAATGGGAGGACACACCAATAGGGCTGCCAATTTCTGATCATTTAAGCCTGAATGGGTGGAGACTGGATCCGGAAGCTCCAAGCAACATTGCTTAATAGTAATATAAACTTTCTAGAATGTAAACACCATGAGGCCAGAGTTCAAGTGTTAAACGGTTGTGGAATGAATGAAAGAAGAAAGGAGCAAATGAATGAATGAATCTAATCACAGGATGTGAGAGGCAGCGTTTCTGAGCAGGGAAGGAGCCCTCTTACCCCTGCCCCTCCCTGAACGTGCTCTCTCCTCTTCCTTCTTCCTATCCCATCTGAGTTAGATCTCAGCTTCGGTCATCAGGTCCTGCCCCAGCTCCCAGGGCCCAGGCTCTCCTCTGCCCTCTAGTCAAGCCTCTTCAAGCAGCTAGACCCACTTCAGTAAAACACAAGCCCTTGCAGTCACTCCCCATTACCCGTACTTCAAGGGACTTCTGATCTGCCCACTCTTCTGCTTTCCTCTCCTGTAAGTCCTGCTCCTTACCCTCCACACCCCATGTTCCTCCAGCAATGGTTATGGTCACACTTATTGAGCACTTCCTGTATGTCCTTTTATATGGATCGTGCTGAAGTCTTGCAACAACCTACGGGATCCATGAGGATGATGCCATTATTCTCATTTTATAGATAAGGAAACCAAGACCAGAGAATTTTCAGGAGCTTATCCAAGGTCTTCCAACAAGCAGTCTTGTTGGTCTTCAAAACTCAGTCTGACCCCCGGGGCCGCGGTGCCTAACCATCGCAGTAGAGCTAACTGGTTACCAGTCTTGGAGTGTGCCACGATCCTTCGAGCCCCCTGCCCTTTGCTCATGATGGCCCCTTCTAGAGGGCTCTCCTGTCTACCTTCCTCTACTTGCCAAAAATCTTGCTCATCCTTCAAAGTCTTGCTTGTAAGTCACTCCATCTGCAAAACCTTTTCTGTTTTCCCTAGGAAGAGCTAGTTGCTCACTCTTCGACTTCACAATTGAGAACTTTATGCTGTAATTATTTGGGGACCTGTCTCCCCCATTAGGCTGTGAGCACCCCCAGGGGACAGGGATTGTCCTATATCTCCCTCTTGTCTAGCACAATGCCTGGTACAGAGTGCATGCTCTCTAAACATTTGGTGACCAAAGGACAGTGGCCTGAGGACTCCTCTCCAACACGCCGTTGTGAAGGTCTGCTAGGAGTCTCCCGTGGGAAGCTGGGAGGGAGTAGGAAGTTGCAGGGCACAAAATGAAAGAAGCCACACTGTAAGGGGCAGCTGAGGACAATTTCACTAACATCACCACTTGTCCATGTATCAAAACTGTGCCCCTGAGATCCAGCTGGTAGGGAAGTCCCATCCTTACACCACCCCTAGAGGTCTTTGGGAAGTAACTGTCCCACTGCCCAGGGTTTTCCCCATCTTGCAGTGCCAGGAATGAAACCATAATGGGAAGTGATCCTGGAGGGTCTCTGGAAGCTACAGGAGGAAGTGTGGCCCCACTCCTCATGCTCAGAGCCTGGACTGCCCCAGACAGGGCTCTTTGGACCTCAGAAACCAAGGGGTTACACAGCTTTGGTAAGAGGGTAGTTCCGGGATGGGTGGGGACTTCCTTGGGGTGTGAGGGAAATTGCCCCATCCCTGGAGCTATGGGGTAAGAACTGTCCCAGTAACTCTCAGTGGCCCTGCACTGTGCTTCTCCCTCTGTGTCTGTCTCACGCAGGAACTTATTAAAGTTCCCCATAGTCTCAGGACGAATGCCTCAGCCTGTGGTCACTACATCCCCAAAGCGGGCGGCCAGGAGAGCAGAGCAGTTAAGACTATGGGCTCTGGGGTTGGCCAGATATGGGTCCAAATCCCAGCTCACTGTGTGACCTTGGGTCATTCACTTCACCTCCTTAAGCTCCAGTTCCCTCATCCATAAAATGAAGATAAACACATTTGAAAACGTCAAAATTAAGGATTTGTTCAATGGAACAAATTCGTTCAAAGGAAGGCACAGTGGGCCAGTGGTTTGCAAAGTGTACTCCCTGGACCATAGGTACTTGAGTACTTGTTAGAAATGCAGAATCTCGGGCCCCAGGCCTGCTCCATGGAGTCAGAAACTCTGGGGTGGGGCTCAGCGATCTGTGTTTTAGCAAGCCTTACAGAAGGTTCTGGTGCATGGTAAAACCTGAGAACCACTGCCACAGACAGACCTGACATGAGCAACATATTTGGGACAATATTGGGAACATCAACATCCAACAAGGCATTAATATCTAAAATTTACAAGCTACTTTGGCAAATCGACAAGAAGAAGATAGGAAACCCAATAGACAAGGGGCCCAAGATATGAATGGGCAGTCCCATTCTGAAGGTGAAGCCCAAATGCCTGACAAGTATAGAAGATTCTGAATCTCATATTATCAGAGAAATTCAAATGATGAGATGCCGCCCAAACTACAGGCAAAAACTACAGTCAGATAATGTAAAAGCTAATGAAAATGTGGGGAGACAAGCATCTTTCACATGCCACTAATAGGATTTTGTGATATTTTAAACATATATGTGATCCACTAATTCCAGTCAGGTATAGGGTCCAAAGAAATTTTCACATAGGTCCATAGGGTCATGTTCGAAGCTGTTCATCACAGTGTTGTTTGCGATGAGAGGAAGTTGGAAGCCACCTGTGTGCCCATCACTGGGGGTGGGGGGGTGGATTAATAAAACCACAGATGCTCAGCTTGGAATGCTTTGCAGCAATTTGATGCGATAAGCTAGATTTTCCCAAGGCAACACGGGTCTATCTTAAATATCATACGATGGAGTGAAAAAAAGGAAGCAATGGAGTTAGATTTTCACACAACACCATTCATGTAGTGTAAATACACACACAAAGCATTGTGGGTATTATGTTCAGGGACACATATCAACACGTATGTGGGTGCACACCATGGGGAGGGGAAGGAGTATGGAGAATGTGTGGCTAGAGGGGTGAAATAAAGCAAAATAAAACATCAAAGGGCTCTGAAGGACTAATTACGATGGGATGGCCATTTGCTACAACCCGAGTATAAATCATGGAACTCTGGACCTAAAGCCCTAATAACAATATTACCTTAAAATTGGTGACGATTGTACCTGCCTCACAGTGAGTACCATGTGCAGTCTGGCCATGGATGGCTCTGTGAAGTTTTACAAATAAATTTTTGTGGTTCTGTGTGAGTCTCTGGCCTCCTCCCAGGGCTCATTCCCTTTAGCCTCCAAGCCTTTACTCAGGCCATGTTGAATGTTGTCCTTAGGCTGATTTCTCTACCTCTCCCACCCTGCCATCAGATTTCTTCAACTACCCTGGACTCCCGTGATGGCGGCCTGTGGAGTCTTGGGGACTTTTCATCTGGGGCTTGAGCCCCGAGCCAGGGTGCAACACAGCTGTGAGGAACAAGTCCTATTTCCTCTTCATAAACTTCCTCAAGGGTCTTCTTATAGTCCACCCCACCTCAGTTCCCACCCCACTGCTCCCAGGCGAGAGAGGCAGACCACGTCTGAAAGTGTTAGGTGTGGAAGGGAACAGCTTTTAGTGGGTGCCTATCGGGTGCTGGACCCAGCGCTAAGGCCTTGGCTTCTGTTAGTCCCCAGAACTACGCTGTGAAGCGGGAGGGGCCCACTTCATCTGACAGATTAGGGAAGGGAAGTCACCAAGAGGTGAGAACACTCGCCGGACAGGAGCCCTAGGTCTGTCTGGCTCCAAATCCAAGATCTTACCAAGCAACTTGTTCAGAGTCTTAGGACCAGGACTGGGACCCCCATCACCTACTTCTGACTCAACGGCCAGGAGAGAAAAACCTCTATTTCACATGGATAATCCAATTCTTGCCATCAGGGCAGTGGCGACCCTGCCATTTAGAGTCCTAGAAAGACCCTCGATGCTATTTCATATGGTTAGCGTGAGGTAATCTCTAAGGAGAAATAGGAGATTCCCTCAAGTTCCTTTCCTTTCTTTGAACCTTAGTTTCTCAAACTGTCAAAGAGGAGGAACAGCCTGGGCGCTGGGACTTCTTTTCTCAGTCTGCCAGCAGGTGGAGCCCACCCCTCATCCCTCCCTTGGCCTCCAGAAAGCTGCGGGAGTCGGGGTGGGACTAGGGGTGGGGAAGACGAGAGCGGCCTGGGGCCGCGCCTGGGGCTATCCGGGCAAAGTAGGGCGCTGCCCAACTGGGTCAGGCAGATGCGCCGGCTGAGCCTCAGGGGACTGCCCTTGACTTTAGGGCCCCGCCCCCTGCAGGACACACTCGGTATTGCTGGCACTGGAGCCCCGGGGGCAGGGACGGACACCCCCGGGGCACTGGAGGCCTGCGTCGGGTGCGGTGCAAGGGGGTCTCTGGGCCCGGGGTCCCACGCGCAGGAGCCAGTGAGACGCAGGAGGGACGCAGGGGGCTGCGTCCCCACCGTCCGCATGGGCTGTGGCTATAGGTAATTGTCCTCCACCGCGTCGCCGGGGGAGTCCCGGGCCTCCTCGTCGGTGCTTTCATCATCGTCGGGGGCCAGCGCCTCGATGTCGTGCGTGATGTCTGCCAGCAGCTGGTGGAAGGCCTGCGCCTCGGGCCGCTGGGCCGCACCGTCATAGCTGCGCACGGCCGACGCCGACGTGGAGCTCATGCTGCGCTTGATGCGGCCAAAGCTGTCGGTGAGGATGCCGCCCTCGCGGATGCCCACGCCCTCCAGGAAGCCCTCGAAGTAGCCGATATCCTGGTCCGGGATGAAGGGCCGCATCCCTGCGGGGCCGACAGGCGGGGGGATTCCTCGAGGTTCGGCCCTTCCCCTCCCACATCGGAACTACCTTCTCCAGAGATCTGAGTTCAAATCCCCGCTCCTCGGCTGGCTGTGCGGCCTTGCTCAAGTTCCTTGCCTCTGCGCCAGAGAATAACGACCTAATGCTCCGCACAGAGTAAACGTTCACTACAGGTTAGCTCGTTGTTACTCTAACGGTTACATTCCCACTTATTAGTTGCGTGACCCTCATTAAATAGCTACTCGGAACCTTACTTTCCTGGCCTGTAAAACCGAGATAATGGCACCAGTTCTCCCGGTAGGGATGTGAGGAAGTGCTTGGCACACACCGAGGGTCCCAGACAAGTCAGCTTGTTTTGCTTCCATCTCTACTCATTGGCTATGCGACTTCAGTACTTTACTTTGCTTCTCTGAGCGTCAGTGTCCTCATCTGCAGTATGGGGGCAACAAGGTTCCACTTCCCCAAACTGACACATTCAATGAGGGTATCTGCAAAATGCCTGTTAGCTTATTAGGATTATCATTCCTGGCGCTATTATTAGCCTTCCTTGCCAGCAGCCTGACCCTGGACAAGTTCCTTAGCCTCTGCGAGCCTCAGCTGCCCTGGGGGGTAGTTGGGGAGAACCACTTCCTCACCCAGTTTTGCTATGAAGGTGAACGGTTATACAATTGCCCTCTTCTTCCAGGCTGTGACTGCAAGTCCCTCGTCTGCTTTGCCCCTTTCTCCTCCCTGAGATGGAGTCCACGATCTTGGCTTTATTGGAGGCTGAAGAATAGGAGTGAACATGTCTAGCCTGATGCCTGATTGGGAATGTCATGGACTACGTAGGGGCCTTGGCTGACCTTGGGGGGTGGGGCAGGGGGCTCACCAAGGAGGAGGAACTTGCGCCGGTCTCCATAGAGCTTCAGCAGGCCGGCGCAGTAGTCCTGGATGGGTAGCCCCAGCCGGTACTCCCGCAGCAGCATGGCAAACTGCTGGATCTCAGGGGGTCCCAGTTTACTCCGCAACTGCAGGGACAGGATTCAAGATCAGTCCCAGGGAGTACCTCCTACCCAACCGTTGCCTAAAAGACCCAGAGCCCTCTGTAAGGGTATATTTGGCCAAGATCTCCCTTGAAACCCTCCCACGGCCTAATGGGGGGCATCCAGACCCTCTGGGCTGCATGTAAGCATGGGATGTGGACTCAAGCTGCCCGAGTTCACAGCCTGGCCCTTGGTCAACTCTGTGGTCTTGGATAGGTGACAACCTCCTTGACCCTTACTTTTCTTATATATAATGAGGATAATGGTGGCACCTCCCACTTTGGTCGTTGAGATTAAAATAAATGCATAAAAGATGCATAGAACAGTGCCTGGTATACAGCAAACCCTCAATTAATGCTAGCTGATACTTGTTAAGGCTTTTATAAGCTGGGCTCCCTTTACTTTCCTAACCTCATGTCCCGCCCCAATCTTCAATGTCTGCTTCGGTTATGTCCAGGATTATTCATGATTCCTGAAATACTCCCCGTGCTTTCTCCAGCCTCCAGACCTTTGTTTGTGCTGTTCACATTGCCTGCCCCAGCTCACCGTGACCATGTAATCTTGCAACTGCTCGAGGCCCAGGCCGCTGTGGTCACTGCCGCTGCAGTGGGAGCCATGGAAAGAGGGTGTGGACGTGCCACTATAACATGCTTCAAATGTATCCTGGGAGCCATTGCTGCAGAGACAGGCAGAAAGGGGAGCCCTCACTCACCTCCTTCCAGCTCCTCTCCCTGTAGCAGGTGGAGGTGGAAAGGCACAGCTACCGATGCTCTGGGCCCGAGGCCTCATCCTAGACCCCATTTTGGCCTCCAAGGCCCCATATGATCTGGCCCTAGCTACCTCTGCTGCCTTATTGCACCCTCACTCTGCGTGCTCAGGCCACTGTGCCTTCTCTTCTCCTCTAAGACTCTGAGTACCTCTTCACCTCTGGGCCTTTGCGCATGCTATTCCCTCTGCCTGGAATGCTTCTCTCCCCCTATTTTTTGCTCAACTAACTCTTACTTATCACTGGGGCTTAAATGTCACCTTCTCGACAAAGTCTTCCCTGACCCTCCCTCCTCGGATGACTGGGTTGGATCCTCTGTCAAATACGGTCACAAGCCCGTGAGTCTAGCCACGACATGCAAGGCCTTTCTAGATCCCCCAGTCAATGTCCACGGCGGCCTCTCAGGTGCTCCTCAAGTGCACCAAGCTTCATCCTGCTCCAGAACCCTTGCGCTGCCTGCCCTCTGCCCGGGGCACTCTTCCCTTTTCCTCCTGTGGGTCTCAGTTCAAGCGGCGTCAGCTCCGAGAGGCCCTCCTGACTCCCCAGATGAGGAGGGGTCCCATGGCCTCTGTCTCAGTGCCCTGAGGTGCTTATTCTCTCTTATGCTATCATTAATGCTTAGTTCTATTCAATCATGATTTCATCTCCTGTCTCCGTCTCCTGGGTTAGACACTCTATCTGTGCTCGTGCCGTAAGCCATGCGAGGGCAGGGACCTTGGTTTCTTCATCTGTTAAGTACCTGCTCAGTGCCAAGCACGGGTCTCATCCTTGTCTGGGTCCCCACTGCAACCCTAGCACATAGCACGGTCTCTGGCGCAGGAGAGGTACTCAAGAAATCTTGCTTAATAAAAATGCAACCTGGGGCGTCTGAGTGGCTCAATCGGTTAAGCAACTGACTCTTGATTTCAGCTCAGGTCATGATCTCACGGTTGTGGGATGGAGCCCCTCATCAGGCTCCAGGCTCAGCTTGGAGTCTGCTTGGGATTCTCTCTCTCCCTCTGCCCCTACTCCTGCTCATGTGCTCTCTCTCTCTCGAAATGAAAAAATAAAATCTTTTTAAAACTAAAAGATTCTCTCCGCCTTGCTCTCGCTCTCTCTCTAAAAAAAAAGTCAACCTGCCTCCTGGTTTCTAGATTGTTCCAGAACCATCTTGCATTATCACCTACAGAAAAGCAGAGTAGTATAGTGGTTAGGGGATGTGGACCTGGAGCTAACCTGCTCAGGTTCAAATCTCAGGCTTACAACTTACTAGCTGCTTGACCCTGGGCAAGCCGCTTAGCTTCTCTATTCTTCAGTTTTTCCATCTGTAAAATGGGATGACAAAAATTGATGTCACAAGAACTAGAGGAGTCTATTTGTACAGCACTTAGAGTCAGGGAGTATAAGCAGTAAATAAACAATAGCCATTGTAATGTTGCTACATTGATTTTTTTTTTTTTTTAATGCAGTGCTTGGGGGCACCTGGCTGGCTCAGTCAGTAGAGCATGTGACTCTTGATCTTGGGGTTGAGAGTTCAAGCCCCATGTTGGGGGTAGAGTTTATTAAAAAAAAATGAAGTGCTTTATAGAACAGCACTAGGCACACAGCAAGCTCAAAGGTTAGCCATTATCATGATTGCCATCTCTTGGGCAGATATCAGGTTGTTCAAGGACTGGCCCAAGTGCACACAGCATTAAGAAGGCGAATATATTGCCACCAAAGGGGGAAAAAAGGTAAGGCATATATTACAGGCAGAGATTGCTACCTGTCAAGCCTAAGGCCTTAGTAACAGTACCAGGATGCCCAACTTGTCCCAGTTTGCCTGGGACTTCCCTGGTGTTACTACTGAAATTCCCATGTCCTGGGAAGCACCTCAGTGCTGGGGTGTGGGGACAGGCTGGGCATACTAAACAGAAGCCTGGACAATGTTCCCAGGTGAATTTGTTTGTTAATGCTGCACTTTCCAGCCTTGCTGGCAGCTAGTGGTGGCCATGTGACCAAGTTCTGGCCAATGAGACATAAGCAGAAGTTGTCAGGTGGGACTCCCAGCAAAGCTCTTTACCGAGACCCCTGGCAGGCCAACATGATGGGTGGAGCTTTGGCCATCATCTGGGTCCATGAGGTGACTTTGAGGATGGGAGCAAGTGCTGAGGAGGGGGTAGAAGAGAGGCCTGGACCCCTGCTGACCATAAGGCCATAAACTCCTGATCTATTTTATCTAAGAGACAAGGTGGGGAAAAAAGCTATCTTGTTTAAAGCTCTGTCTTTTTTAGGGTTTTCTATCACATGAAAGTAAAACTCAAGTAAACCCAAATCATTTTTTGGTATTAGCTGTGATTTGGGCTCTGCAGGCCACTATGTCTGGATGACCAGCAGAGAACTACAGGCCTACACAGGCCCCATTCGGGGTTCTAGCTCCTCCCTGGGCCTCTCAGAGTCTGCGTCTGGATCCTCTGAGCTCACTGAAGCCCAGAGAGATCAGTTTACCCACCCGCCCTCCTCAGGGCCCAGGGCGTCAGCACAAATCGAGGTGGGGTCATTTTCTCCCACCCTCTCTTGCCCATAGGGGGCACAAGGATGCTCAGAAGGGTGACCCTGCTTGTGCAGGGGTGCGGGGGTGGGGGCAGGGCGGTACCCACAAGGAGCTGCAGCAGCTGAAGTCGGCGTCATAGGCGTAAGTCCCATCCGTGCGGCAGCTTTCACCTGGGGTCAGCAGACAGGGCAGCTGTCAGAGGCAGCGGACAAGGGACCGACAACCCCAGCTTCCTGAGGCCCCAGCCTCGGCCCCTCCCTGTGGCTGGGCTGGTGGCTGCAGCGTGGATGGCCTCATAAGCAACTGTAAGGGTGTTAGTTTTTACCCTGAGAGAAATCAGGCAGCTGCTGGAAGATTCTGACCATGATTCCTCCCCCCACCACCAACACACAGCCAACCTTGGGCAACTCACCCCCTCTCCTGGCCCTCAACTTACACAAGGCTGGGACAATACCACCTTCCTGCCTGCCTCACGGGGGTCTTGGGTATAGCAGGTGAGGGAATGGGTGAGGTAATGTTTTGAAAACTGTTTGAGGCAAGAAAAAAAAAAAGAACTTTGAGGGAAAGAACCCCAAATCTAGAGAGGGCAGAAGCACCATTTACAGAGAACCTGCCCTCTACCTAGCCCAGTTACCCCTCTGCATCCAGTAGCCTTACCCTTCTGCTCTTGGCTCCCTCAGTGTCTCTTCCTTAGGAAGTGACTTCCCAGGTGAGGCCGGTTCCTCAGTCTGTGTTCTCAGAGTACAACGTGCGGCTACATTTTGTTTGTGTAACTATTTAATTACTGTGGGCCTACCTCAGCAATGCAAGCCTTGTGAGAGCAGGGGCACGTCAGGTTTTGCTCCCCAGGATAGCCTGGCGATAGCAAGTACTTCAGTAAATATTTGTTGAATAGAATGAATTTGTTGAACTATTTGTTGACTTGTCTCATTAATTTACCCATCGTCCTGTGGGAGTTGATGAACCATCCCAGCTTCCCAATAACCACGGTTCCCACAGATGGGAGAGCCTCCAGAAGGAAAAAGCTCTGTAGGCAGGGAGCACATAGAGGGGGCTGTGGCGGAGGAAATTCACTTAGTGGCCTTGAAGGCAGCATGGGGGTAAGGCTGCTGCAGATGGAAGCTTTAGAAATCAGACACACTTGGGTTTGAATCCCGACTCTGCCATTTACTTGCTGTGTGACTTTGAATAATTTATTGACCACTCTGAGCTTTAATGTCCTCATCTGTAAAATTGGAATCATAAGGCTTCAGAGAGTTCTTCCATCTGCTCAAAAAATACTTGTCGGGCATCTGTGATGTCCCTGGTCCTGTGCTAGGCACGGGGAATACAATGCAAATAGGACCGACGAGGTTGCTATAGGGATTAAATTAGACTTGGCACATTGGTATCGTGCTTGGCATGCAATGGGTGCTCAATAAATGCCTCTGTTAGTCTCATTCTTATTCTAGCCCCTGAATGCAATCTTATTCTAGCACCCTTGAATGCAATCGTGGGCCTGGAGATCTTGGTTTTGACCTTTTGACCTAGATTCCTGGTGGAGTTGGACGGCTCAGTAAACAGACAATGCATGTGTTTGGATTTATGCAAAGCAAGGACATCAAAAACGAAAGCGGGGAGAAAAGTTCAGCTTTGGGGGGCTCGTTCTGAATCTGGCAACCAGAACATCTGTGAAAAAGCTAAGTTTGAGGTCATGATGAAAACTGACACTTTACGTAAGTGCGGCAGGAGTAGAGGAGGACACTGACCGTGGTAGAGATCAGGACCCCTAAAGGTGATCAGTGGCCCCAAGTCCTGGGGCAGCCCCCGCCCCAGCCTTTGGGATGTTTCACAGGGAGGCGGGCAGCCAGGAGTTCTGGTACTCACTGCGGCTGCACAGCCACGGCCGCTCGGGCGTGGACGTGTAGTGGTAGCCGGCCCGGTCCACGCACTCAATGCTCTGGTCCCCGTAGATGATCTGGAAGACCTGACAGATGAGGGCACAGGACTCCTCGGCAGCATCCTGGCCCAGGGAGGAGGACGGAGCGCTCAGTGCCGAGGATACCTCAGCCCCCTTAAACAGTGTCAGGAGGCTTGCAGGGCCACACATGCACCTCTGGGCACCTTGGAGGGCATTCCCCATCAAAAGTATCTGGCCATCCTCCGGGCCTTGGACTCCTTTATAGAGTCCAAAGCAACTCTAAGTCTTTTGCTCTGAAAAATGTACCCCAGATTTCTAGGAGATTCATAGGACCTCCTGAAATTTATTTAAATTAAGCCCCAGGTGCACCTGGGTGGCTCAGTTGCTTAAGCATCCAACTCTTGATCTCAGCTCAGGTCTCCATCTCACAGTCGTGAGTTCAAGCCCCATGCTGGGCTCCATGACGGGTGTGGAGCCTACTTAAAAAAATAAAATAAAATAAAATAAGCCCTAGTTTAGTTAAATTTACAGGTAGGAAGTTGAGGCTCAGAGAGGT
This sequence comes from Nasua narica, assembly GCA_028533885.1. Classification (NCBI taxonomy): domain Eukaryota; kingdom Metazoa; phylum Chordata; class Mammalia; order Carnivora; family Procyonidae; genus Nasua; species Nasua narica. The sequence goes on along the minus strand of CM052811.1, from coordinate 98,092,730 downwards.
GAAGTGACTAGCCAGGACTAGAACCCAGGACTCCTGATACCTACTAGGAGGAGGAAGAATTACATGTATGAAAATTTTAGGCTCAACATAGTTACTACTACTGGATGCCACATTTAGATATGAACTTCATGGCACCCAGGGCAAAAATGGAAGTAGGATGGATACATAAAATTCAGTCTCTGATTGGAGGCAGGAATTTCAATTCTTGGGTGAAAGTGTCTTGAGACTGCAAATTTGAAGAGGAATTTGCCTTTCTAATTTACCTCTTTATGTCTTTAAGCAAGAGACCCAGAAAGATAATCACTGATGAGACCATCTTCATGGTACCATTTCCTATTTTGTGCCTCTAAAAAGCTCAGGGTATGGATGAAAATGTAACCCAGGAGAGGCAGGATTGATCCTTACAATAACCCTATAAAACAGACATGGAAGGTCCTTCTTTTACAGTTAAAGGCACTGAGGTTTAGAGCGGCTAGGTGATTTGCCCGGCTCACACAGCAAATTCTTAGCATTGGTTACTATTGGCACTCAGGGTTGTTTTTTTTTTTTTTTTTAAGATTTTTATTTGATAGAGCATGAGGGAGAGAGAGAGAGAGAGAGAGAACATATGTAGGGGGAGCAGCAGAGGAAGGAGAAGCAGTCTCCCCGCTGAGCAGGGAGCCTGATGTGGGATTCCATTCCAGGACCCTGGGATCACGACCCTGAGCCAAAGGCAGACACTTAACTGACTGAGTCACCCAGGTACCTCAGCATTCAGGTGTTTTTTTTTTTTTTTTTTTTTTACTCTAACTTCTATGCCCTCTGTGGGACCAAGGCCTTGGAGAGGAGGCCAGAGAATCAGATACTCCTGAAAAACAACTCCATTTATTTACCCATTTTGCAAATTCTCATTTAGTCTTATTTTAGGCACTGGGCCAGACTCTAGGGTCTCAGGGGTGAATTAGATGAGGTCTGTACCCTAAAGCCCTCACGGTCCAGTGAGATAAACAGGGCACACTGTTCCCTCTGCCTGGAATTCATTTTCCTGCCAATTAGCTTTGCTTACTCCTTCCTCCCCTTCACATTTCAGTTTAAAAGGCACAAACTAACTTTATCTATGGAAAGTGGATCTCTTCTCTCATTATCACTGCAATCTGCTTATTTTCTTCTTGGTCCCCATCCTAAGGTATAGTAATATAATATACATCACTTCCTCATTCAATATTGATCATGTGCCAGCCACTGTCTTAGGTGTCAGAGATAACATAGTGAACCATCTAGAATGCACAGGTCTCTTGCACTCCAAGGAGAACAGTCTGGCTGGAGTGAAATGCAGAAAGGGGGACCTACAAAGAGATGAGGCCAGAAAGGAAATGGGCTTCAGCCACCCCTATTAGGTTAAGTGGATTTATAAGCAGTTGTAAGGACATTAGGTCTTACTCTGAGTGAAATGGGGAGCCACAGGAGGATTTTGAGCAGTGATATGATGTGACTTACGTGTTAACAGGACTGCTCCGATTGTGGGGGGAACAGATTATAAGCAAGAGCCAAACTTGTGATCTAGATGCATGATCTGGATGATAGGAAATGGAGTGTGGTCCTGGGGGGGGGGGGGCGGGTTGGGGAGAAGTAGATAGGTTTGGGATATATTTTAAAAATAGGGCCAACAGGATTTGTTGACAGAATGGGTATGTATTGTGTGAGAGGGAGAGGATCCACAAATCGCTGCCAAGTTTTGATCTGAATGAGGCAAGGACGGAACTGCCGTTAATCAAGACAGGGAGTCGAAGGGAGGAGCAGGTTTGGGGGAGAAGATTGGGCTTATCTTCAGATGTGTTAGGACTGAGATGGTCATTAGCCCACCGAATGGAGAGGCCAATTGGAGAAAGGAGTCTGGAGATATGCGGAGAGATAAAATTTGGGGAGTTCTCAGTGTTTTAAATGCCATGAGACTATTGTTCCCTAGGGTACCTACAGGGTGGGGGGAGGGCTGGGGGCCCTGGGCCAGAGGAAAAGCTTAGACAGCTCAGGACTTGAAGGTCCTTGCTAGAGTGTGAGCTCCCTAAGGGAAGGCCCCAAATATGTCTTCTTCATCTCCGTATCAATAGCACTTAGCCCAATGCCTAGGACAAAGCTGGTGTTCAATAAGGATGGTCAAATGAATAAAAGCCAGAGTGAATATGGAGAATGGGGGCGGGGCGGGGGCGGGGGCGGGGTAGGGGGAGGCAAGAATGGAAAATTTCTGCCTTGGATGGCTGCCAGAGTTAACAAGAGTACAGGCTGTGAACATCCTGGGTCCCAGTGTTGAAACCACCACCAGCTTCCTGTGTGACCATCCACAAGTTGCTCAGCCTCTGGGTCTCAGTTTCCTCCTCTACGGAATGAGGATGGTTGTAATGTTTGCCTCTCGGGGTTAGTGAGAGAATGAAGTGTGGTTAATGCCGCTCCCTGTCTGGCACACGTTGGCACAACAGTCGTGCTGGCAATGAGTGTCCTCGTGATTGTTACTGCGGTTGTGCCCACACTGACAACGTGGGAGAAGGAGCAGGGCTGGAAAGAGGGTTAGGTCAAGTCTGTATGGGCCATTTTGAGTTTTCAAGGGGGAGGTGTCCAGGCTGGAGATTAGAAGCCGTTTGGCATCAGGAGACGCCACAGGTAGAACCTGAAGTCCTAGGTAGGGCCTCAGGAGGGAGAAGGCAAGAGGCCAGGGTAGACCGCAGGAACCCGGCGGGGTGCGGTGGAGACCGACGCCCTCCAACCCCCGACGCGCCCGGGAGGCAGGGCGTAGGGGCTCCGGGTGCCCTCGTGCTCACCCTGTTGGCCACAGCCAGGATGACAAGGTTGCAGTAGGCGTCGGGGCTAGGGTCCTGCGGGTCCAGAGGGTTGGAGCCCGGGTGGCGCCGCTCCCAGCTGCCGCCGCCGCCGCCGCCCGCCTGCCTCCGCTCCCAGCTGCCTCCCGGCTTGCCCCCGCCGCCGCCGCCGCCGGCGTGCCGCCGCTCCCAGCTGCCACTGAACGTCTGCCGCCGCTCCCAGCTGCCGGACGCCCGCGCCCCAGCGCGCTGGCGCTCCAGGCTGCCGCCGCCGCCGCCCCCGGCCCGGGCCTCCGCGCCCGCGCCCCCGCCCCACGCCATCCGCCAGTCCAGGCTGCAGATGGTGTGGCGCCTCTCCGTGGCGCCCCCCCGCCGCTTCTCGGGCGCCGCGCCTGGCAGGCCCGGGTCGCGCCCCGCGCCGCCGGGGCTGGCGTCTACGCCGGCTGGCACCGGGTCCACGCCCAGACCTAGGAGGGGCGGGACGGCAATCAGGGGATCCGGGCTATGAGCCCCCCCTCCCGAGACCGGCTGGGGACCAGCGGCGCCTGGCCCCCGAAGCCAGGTCCGCCCCCCGCGATGCCCTTACTTTTGGAGCCCTCCCCCGGCCTCGGTTCCACCCTAGTCTTCCTCGCGATCAGACATGTCCCACAGCTATCCCAGCCGGGAGCCCCGCCTCCCCGGCATATGGCCACACCCCTAGTTCAGACCCCGCCCCTAGTTCAGACCCCGCCCCTCCCCCGAGCTCCCAGCACGCGGCGGCCCCTCTCTACTTCAACATGCGCTCTAACTTTAGGTCCCAGAATTTGGGCTCCTGCAGCCCTCCCAGCCCCGCTGCCTGGCCTCAGGCTGGTGGATCAGGCGGTCCAAACTTCAACCTAACTTCAACCTGGAGCCGCATCTTCTTCCGTATGGCCGTGGCCTGGCTTAATCTCAGGGTAGTGTGGTCAGGCCTTTTCCATCACACACCACCCACCCTCAGCAACCCACCCCTCCCCACTCCGGGTCACGCCTTTCCCAAAACTAGGTGCTGGCTTTTTCCCCTCCTGGTTCACCTTCGGGCCCCGCCCCCCTCACTATACCGGTCTTAAGCACCAGCAGGTGCAGCGCGTCGTCCTGCAGGTAGGAAGCGGCTGCGATCTCGTGCGTGGGGATGCGCAGGATTAGCTCCTCGTTGTCGCGCCAGGTGAGCAGCAGGCAGCGGGCGGACAGGCTCAGGATACTGTCCTGCTCCGCCGTGGTCTTCAACGGCAGTTCCTTCAACTGCTGCAGGGTGGGTCGGATCTCTTGGGTTCCCGGGGAGGGGGTGGTGGGAGAGGAAGAAGGGGACAAGACCCAGCCCTAACCCTCCCCAGGGCCTCACCCTGGCCGTGTCCAGCAGTTGCAGGAGCTCGTCGCGGCTGGAGGGGTTCAGTGAGGAGGTAACCCAGGTGAGGTGGCCCAGGAACTGGACAGGAAATGGGAGGTTGGGGTGGGAGAAGGGCACAGAGAGGTCACCTTGAAGACTGGGATAACCTAGAACTCCTCACTAACCCAGTGTATATTGACTGAGGTAAAACTATCTGAATTAATAATAACCCGATAATAACTATTAAGGTGGACACAGAAGCCAGACCCCCCAAAATGTCCCAAATCAATACAATAATTCTTCATTCATTCTTAGTTATAACTTAATGTTATCACGAAATTTAAAAATGTTATTCAATGTAAGAAATTTACTTTTTTTTTAATTTTTAGTTTTGTTCTAGGTGAATTCCACCAATCAAACTTTTTTCTTCTTTTCTTCTTCATGAAATTTCAGTCCCCAATTTTTAAGTAGATTTATTGGTTAGCTCTACCCTCCACATGTGGTTGCCAGGTAAAATACAAGATGCCAGCTAAATCTGAATTTCACATAAACCACGAATATTTTTTGGATCTTTTAAAAAGTATTTTTAGTCCCATGCAGTATTTGGGACATATTAATACTAAACAAGTACTCACTGCTTTTCTGAAATTCACATTTAACCGGGCAGCCCGTTTTTGCCAAATCTAACACTCCTACTCCCATACCAATCTTCTCTGGATAATGAGGATTCTCCACTGGTGCTCATGAAACAGTAGTAAAACCCTTGAGTGACCTCAGTCCCTTCTGGCTTGCTGAACTGGGTTCCTTCAACAAGTTCGTCCACTGTCAGTAAAATCTCACAGGAAGCTGTGCTTTGCCCATCTGCTCTCCCCTGTGTTGAAATGGAGACACTGAGGCTGAGCGGGTGGAGGTCATTTGCTGAGGGTCTGCAGCATAAAGCAGGAGCAATGCCGGCATGACCCCAGCTCTCTGTCCCTTGAGCCTCCCCTGTGTGAGACAGGGCTGGTCAGGGCTTGGTGTGAGGGCAAGGGACAGTCTCTCCCAATGGGATCCAGAACACGCTACCTCAAAATATGGCATCTTGACATATAGAATATCGTAAGCTTGAAGGAGTCAAAGAAAACGATAGAAGCAGGAAGTTTACTCTGACCTTCCCCTACCCCCTTCCCTGAAAGCAGGAGATAAATCTCCCACCTGAAAGGTCCCCTCCCTGTACCTAAAGGGAGACCTCCTTCTCACCAGACACAGGGAATTTAGGGCCGAGAAGGCTGTATAAACAAACCTTGTTATTTCTTCACCTTTTACTCCCAGGTCCAAACCCCTGTGCCTTGTCAGTTTTTCATAAATGTATTGTCTAGAAGATATAAAAGCTTCCTGCTCTGGTCACTTCTTTGGGTCCTCATTCTCTTGTGAAGGCTCTCACGGACATATAAACATTTTAAAAAAATGTGCACACTTTTCTCCTGTTCATCTGTGTTTGTTGGCTTCATTTTCAGACCCAGCCAGGGACCCGAAGAGAGTTGAGGAAAACCTTACCGCTCCTTTACACCTCACCCCAAGAGTCTGTGCACCCTTCTCCTCATCCTGCACGTACCTTCACCTCTTTCTCCAGATAGTCACACAGCAGAATCTGAGGGTCGATGAGGTAGTCAGGGGGGTAAAGGGGCATCGAATGCAGAGGCCGGCGACTCACACTGGTCCGAAAGGCAGCCCGGCGCCCGGCCTTGGGGAACACCAGCCTCCGGATGGGGGATACGAAGCCCTGGGAGCGGGTGGGGAGGGGAGGCAGGGAGATATGGGGGAAAACGACAGTAACAACCACAACTGGCTTTCTCGAGCACTTCCCCATTGAGCATTATACTTCTTTACATAGTACCTAATTTAATTCTCAAAGACTGCAGAAGTGGTACCTCTGTAATCCCCATTTTTCAGATGGAGAAACTAAGCCTCAGAGAGGGAGCTAGCTGGTAAGGTCATCAGCTAGTAGCAGCAGAACCACGAGTGCAGTCTGGCTCTAGAACCTCCATTCTAAACACCCAGGGCAGGGTGGAGGGCCTGCTAAGGCCCAGGCCCAGGCTGAAGGAGAAGGTCCACGCTGGGGCAAGTAAGAAAAATATTAAGATTCAATGTGGCTGAGTGGTGAGCGCATACATACTTGTTACGCTGTTCTCTGTGCTTTCCCCCAAATTAGAAATGGCTACTAAGTATGTGTAAGGTGAATCCAGCAGACACCTGCATAGAAAATGGCCTACAGCAAGGCTCGAGAAGCTAATTCTGGGCTCCAGCACAGCTCAGCAGAATCTAAATCTCACGGTCAAGGGTGAGCACCTCTTCAGAGCAGTTCTCGGTGAGTATGGTTCCTGGGTCAGCAGCAGCAGCCGCGCCAAAGAACTTAAGAGAAATGTACGTTCTCCCTTCCTATCCTAGATCTACTGGGTCAGAGCTTGGGGGTGAGACCCAACGATCTAGGGGTTCAACAAGCACTCCACGTGATTCTGATACAGGCCCAACTCGTATCCTAAAACCAGTATCTTGGAGCCTAGATGAAGTATCTGGAAGTTCTGAGAAATGAGAACAAATGATCAGGGAAAGGGCGTTTCAGGCAGAGGGCTTGGCACATCCAGACCCCTGGGGCTGGCTGAGCGTGAGCCTGGAGAAGGTGTGTGAGGTCTATTGCAGCTGAATGATGAAATGAATGAGCCTAGAGGGCCTGAATGCCAGCTACGGGGCTGGGACTTTATTCTGTGTGTGTGTGTGTGTGTGTGTGTGTGTGTGTGTAGTGGAGAGGTAAACGTTTTGTCTATGCCTTTAATCGGCCAGCCCTGCCCACCTCTCTAGCCTCATCTTACCCCCCACTGCCCCTCTCTCCTGGCCTCCAGCCACAGGGCCGCCTTTCAGTCCTCCCTACTTGCTCCGTTCCTTCCCGCTGTGGAGCTTTGGCTCATGCTGTTCCTCTGCCTGAAATGCTCTTCCCTACCACCTTTCCTTCCACCCATCGGATCTCAGCTCAAACTGACCAGTCTAGGGCTGGGTCTCCTAATACTCTGTATCCCAGCACCATGTATAGAGTCTCTTATGCAATTTTATATTCATTGCTTAAAAAAAAATTAAGAGTTCCCTTAGACTAGACTATGAGCTTCAGGGAGGGAGCAGAGAGCTTGTCTGACTTTGCTCACCACTATATCATCACCAGTACCAGGACCATGCTTGGCACATAATAAGTGCTCAGTAAATACCTAGGGAAAGAATAAACCCAGAGAGAAGAAGCACCGTGTCTTGACTCCCTTCTGAGCCCTCATGATTCACATGGGAACCCTTTAGACTAGGCTGACCTAGGTTTCTTGGAGGAAGAGGGCTGGGTGGGGGTGGCACTTGGAATCTAGGGACCCCCTGAATGGTAGAGACAACCAGGAGACACCCAGCGTCCCCTCCTCCCTGGGTGAGGTGCCCAGGGAACCAGACTAGAAAATTTCTGACAGTAAGGAGGGGTGAGGACCTCAGGGGTGAGGGGGAGGACCCTCAGGCTGAGGCCTTCGGAGCAGAGCTGTCCTATAAAGATGGGGAGGGGGCAGGCTAGGCTGGAACCCAGCAGGGGGACTATCCGAACCTGGACAGGCAGCTCTACCTACAGCACAGAATTGCCCTGGCTGGGGTCCTTGCATCTAGGGAGGCGAGGAGCAGAGGAATGGGTCTGCTGGGTGTCTGTCGGTCCGAGGAGCCCCTTTCCTTCCAGGAAAGCCCTGGAAGCAGGCTGGGAGTTTTTCCCAAGGCGATCGGTCTGGCTGGATTTCCCTGAAAGGTGGCTGTGTCTGTCCGTCTATTCCAGGGAGGGCAGACGCCATGTGAGAGTAGGGGAGACAGGTTAGGGAGCTTGAGCCCAAATGTCTGACTGCCCAAGGGGGGGAAGGACAGTCTTTTCAGATGAGAACAAAGACTCTACCCATGCCAGTCGCTGCCCATCATCCCGACCCCAAGCCTCCCGTTCTACCAGCTCCAGGGACGTTTCTCTCCCCTGCATCCCTCCCAAACTCCCACCTACCTTTTTCCCTTTCTTGACTTCATATTCCATGGCGAAGCGTCCCCTCCGCTCTTGCCACCCTCCTGACCATCCCCTCCAACCTCTCCCCCCAGGCAGTTCCTTTGTTCTTTTTCCTGCCTGGTCGGAAACTCCACCAGCCCCGGAGTTCCTGCCCCTCCCATCTGATAGTGAGCAGAGGTGGGGGGCCGGAGGCGGTGGGTGGAGGACGCAGGCTTGGGCCCTCCAGCCGAAGACTGGAAGGAAGCCCAGCCAGAGCAACCAACCCGGGGAGAGTGCCTCCAGCCTCCCTCCAGAAGGCTGGCTGTTGAGGGCGCTTGGGACCCAAGTAAGGCTGGGGAAGGGTCACCCAATTCAGAATCTAGAATCCCAAATTCCAACCCTACTTCTGCCACTGACCTTGTTGTGTGAACTTGGCAAGTCAGTTTCCTCTTGCACAGCCTGGGTTGTCCCCTCCTCTCTATGGAGTAGAAATAAACATTGCCTCCCTCTCTGGCTGCTGTGGGGAGAGAGAAATGCAAGAGTGGAGAGAGAAGTGCTTCCTCAACTATGGAATACTGTGTCCAGGCAAGTAATTATTTTAAAAGTAATCATTACCATTAAGGATAGCAGTACTCATGGGCTTCGAGGATAGGCTGCCCGAGTTTGAATCCTGATTTTGTCACTTACTAAGGTGATGACCTTGGGCAAGTCCCTTATCCACTTGTTTCCCCATCTATAAAATAGGCACAATAGAGTCTGACCTCATGGTGACCTTGTAAGGATTAAATGCACTTAGAAGAACTCCTGACACATATGAAATGCTCAGTAAATATTAACTATTTAGCTATCTATGTGTCTTTGTGCCCTGGGCTGTTTTACTATCTCTTGGGAGAATATTAGCGAGGCGAGTTTCTCTTTGTGGTTCTGTGCTGAGCACTTTACGTATTTCATCTCTCTTATTCCTTATAATATTGGGTTATCATTATACCTATTATATAAGTTGAAAGATCAGGCTCAACTGCAGAGGGTGACCCAAAAAAGCCGTCAAGTTTATAAGAGGAGGACCCGGGATTTCTGGCCAGTCCGGATCTGAAGTCTAGTTCCCTACCTCTAGGCCCAGTGTGCGAGCATGTCCCATCTGGGACAATTGACAAGGTTCCGACTGACCCATCCACGCCTTGCCCTGTCACCTAGGTTCTGGAAGCCCCAGTTCTGGACCTGATTTGCTGTATGATCTAGGGCACTCTGCTTATTTTAACCTCTCCGGGCCTCAGCTTCCTAATCTTTCCAATGGGAACAATGATCCCAAATGCCCTGCCCTTTAGTCAGAGGAGTGATGAGAAAGATACCGGACTCTGTATGAGAAAGCAGTTGAAAATCGTAAAGTGCAGGGGCCCATGCAGTGGATTATTTTGAAAGTTTCTTCTGAAAGCATGGGTGTGCGGAAGGAAGGAAGGAGAGAGAGAGAAAGAAAGAGAAAGAAAGAGAGAGAGAGAAAAGGAATGAAAGCAAGCAAGAAAAGAAGGAACAAAGGAAGAGAGAGAGAGAGAGAGAGAGAGAGAGAGAAGCACAAGTATGCCAAGTCAGTGCCCACCGGAGTGCGAGAGAACTCCTCGCTACCTCTGGGAGTGGGGGACACTGGAGCCTCCAACCACTTGCCTTCCCCCTCCCCTCCCTCTGGGGGAGGGGAGATGGTCCAGGCTGCTTAGTGCTAGCTCACAGAGTCACTCCCTCCTGCTCCCCAGCGTCCGGCTGGCTGGCTGTGGAGGCCCAGCAGCAGGAAGTGAGATCTCCACTTCCTGCCACGCCAACAGGAAGAGGCCAGGATGTGCAGCCCCATTCCTGACTTCTACACACACCAAAACTCCCACTTAACTCCTTGAGAAAGTGCCAAGCTCCTCGGTTTCCCTACCTGTAAAACAAGGACTTCCGTTACTCCTGAACTAACTCCAGGTGTCACTCAACTGCTGGGAATATGAAATAGGACAAGAAGCATTCTGAATGTGGCTAGAAATAGCAAACTCTCTTTGCATAACCTGCAGTGCCTACGCCAGGGCCACAAACAGGTCAAGCACTTAGTAAATGTCGGTGGAAGTTGGCAGAGACAGGTGGACATAGGTTCAACCGTGTATGACCTTGAACAGGTGATTTCTTGGCGTCCCAGAGTCTCATGTGTCAAAAGCAAGACAATGATGATGCTTGCCTCATAAGGCTGCTGTAGGGATTAAATGGAAATAGAAACATATATGATGGTAACGTTGATGATTAAAATTGGCTTGTGAGAATAAAGTTTCATACACACACACACACACACACACACACACACACACACACACACACAGTGGAATATTACTCAGCCATAAAAAGGAACAAAACCTTGCTGTTCACAACAACGTGGGTGGGTGGAACTAGGGGGTATTATGCTAAGTGAAATAAGTCAGTCAGAGAAAGTCAAATACCATATGATTTCACTCGTGTGGAATTTAAGAAACAAAAGAGATGAACATAGGGGAAAGGAAAAAAGAGAGGGAGGCAAATCATAATAGACTTTTTTTTAAGATTTATTTGTTTGAGGGGCACCTGGATGGCTCAGTTGGTTAAGCATCTGACTTCAGCTCAGGTTGTGATCCCAGGGTCCTGGATTGAGCCCCCACTCGTGGGGAGCCTGCTTCTCCCTTTCCCACTCCTCCTGTTTGTGTTCCTACTCTCGCTGTCCCTCTCTCTGTCAAATAAATACATAAAATCTTTATTTAAAAAAAAGATTTATTTGAGAGATCATGTGCACATAAGCACCTATGCGCAAGTTGGGGGCAGGCTAGAAGGGGAGGGAGAGAATCCCGGGCAGACTCCCCACTGAATGTGGAGCCAGATGAGGGGCTTAATCCCACAGCTCACAACCCTGAGATCATGACCTAAGCTGAAATCCAGAGTCAGATGCTTAACTGACTGAGTCACCCAGGCCGCCCCAAGAGACTCTTAACTATAGAACAAACTGTAGAACAAACTGAGGGTTGCTGGAGGGGAGGTGGGGGGGTGGCCGAATGGTTGGTGGGCATTAAGGAGGGCACTTGTGTTGAGCACTGGGTGTTACATGTAAGTGACGAATCACTAAATTCTACTCCTGAAACTAATACTACCCTATGTGTTAACTAACTAGAATTTCAATCAAAACTTGAAAAATTAAAAAAAAAAAATTAGGGGCACCTGGCTGTCTCAGTCAGTGGGGTATGTGACTCTTGATCTCCGAGTTGTAGGTTGGAGCCCCATGTTGGATGTAGAAATTACTTAAAAATAAAATCTGAAAAAACTAACTTGCGAATGGAAAAAGATGAGTAAAACAAAGTCCTTGCTCTCAAAGACTTAACAGTTGTGGCAAATAGGATTTCTTTCTTTCAGGCCATCTCCAGTGGCTTGGCAAGGGCTGCCTAGAGGTCTATGTAGAAGATTATAAAAACCAGATCTACTCTCAGCAGGAAGAAGGGACTGAGTATCGACGCCTGCCATGGGTCAGGAGGTGGGAATGTGGCAACAGGTGAACAGCGTGTATACTGACCCCAATCTGGCTGGAGAGAAAGACACATAAGCAAAAACTCTGAGACAGGCCGAGCGATTTATCTGGGGAAGGCGGAATCAGGAGCCATTCGCCAGGCCCCCGTTATATTCAAGCCAAGCCTCGAAGGATGTACAGAAGGAAGGTCACTCTAGGCAGAGGTAGGGGCCTGAGCAAACACACAATGCCTGGGTTGTGATGCTTTTGGCTGCAGAGATTAGATTACCCAATCAAAGGACTTTGACAATAAGGAAAATATATAACCTCTCAAGACAAGAAGTCTAAAAGGCAAGTGATTTCAGGGCTGGCTAATTGAGCAGCCCCAAGTGGCCTCAAATTCCATACATTTTTCTACTGTGCTTCTGTTATAGGCTGAATTATATCCCTCCCCCCAAATATATGGGTTGAAACCTTAACACCTAATTCCTCAGAATGTGGCTGTTTTTGGAAATCAGGCCTTTAAAGTGGTAACTAAATTAAAATGAGGCTGTAGAGTGGGCTTGAATCTAATCTAACTGGTCTTCCTACCCGGCGGAGTACAAGGTCATCAACCAATTCCAGCCGCCCCCC
>CM052811.1:97980679-98079958 GCA_028533885.1 Nasua narica | reverse complement strand
CGCCCTGCCCTTGCGTGGGTGGCCGGAGCCCGGGCAGGGAGCGTAGCCCCTGGCACAGGCCTGAGGCCCCCTGGTGCCCATAAAGGATCAGAGTGAGGGCGGGCCAAGACTCCCTAGCCCCTTCACCTTTTAAACTGTGAGTGGTTTTAAAAGGAAAAAGAACCAACCAACAGCAACAATACTCTTTTTAAACTAGCAAAAAAAAAAAAAAAAGAGAAGAGAGAGAGAAGAGGAAATTTGGACACACAGGGAGATACCAGGGGTGCGCACACACACACACACACACACACAGAGGGAAGACCACACAAGGACAGAGTGAGAAGGCAGCCATCTACAGGCCAAAGAGGGGGGCCTCAGGAGAAACCAACCCTGCCGTCACCTTGATCTCAGCTTCTCACCCCCAGAACTGTGAGAAAATACATTTCTGCTGTTTAAGCCCCCCCAGGCTGTGGTATTTTGTTATGGGAGCCCTAACAAACTCATACAGTTGGCCAGATGTGCAGTGGCCTTTGGAGTGATGCAGATGTGATGTCATTCATCATTACCCTGCTTTTGACACCATCGACCCTTGATGAGGCTGAAGGGTTTCCCCTTCTTGTGTGTCTTTTCATTGTGAAGAAACCTGTCGCACAGATGCTTCGAAAGGCTTCTAGGAGCTGGATGTATTAGCCAGGATGTATCTGGGCTTCAACAAAGACATAAATAACAGCAGCTTAAACATAACAGAAGTTTTTCTCTTCTATTCCCCTAGGTGGTTGAGGGCAGCATACGAGGGACTGCTGTGTCTGGGACTCAGGGGCTTCCTATCTCATTGCTGTGCCATATTGGGATTTTGTTCTCAGCCGATTGGAAGGATACACCCAGCCCTGCAGAGCGGAACCCCTCCCTTTAAAGGGATGACCGGTAAGTAATACAAAATTCTACTGCTCACATCCCACCGACTAGCACTAATTTCCTTGGCCACACCCAACTGCAAAGGAGGCTGGGAAATGTAGTCTTCTATTCCGGGGTGGGGGGTACCACCGGGCCCAGCTAAAAATTCCTGTTTAGACAAAGGGGAGCATGGATACTGGGGAACACCAAAGTAGTCCTTGCCACACAGAATTGAGTCATATGCCCCTGTCCCCCGCCAAAGCTAGATCAGAGAAATCGCCTTGGACCAGTGGTTCTCAAACTTGAGTGAGCATCAGAGTCACTTGAAGGGCTTATAAAAACATGCTGCTCTCGACCCAATCCCACAGGTGGCTGATTAAGTGGGTCTGGGTCGGGCCTGAGAATCAACATTTCTAACCAATTTCCCGGTAATATTGATCTAGGGACCATGTTTTGATAACCACGGTCTTGGGGTAATTGTGACTTGCCTCCTGGAGCCAGGAGGGGGCTACATTCCCTGAGCACTTGGGATGGGGGTCCCTAGGAAATGGGGCTCCACCTGCATGAGAAACTAGTGAGAAAGTTATTGGGTGGCCAGCAGGAGAGGCTCACAAAAACGGGAGGATGGATGGTTTGGAGAGGCTAGGAGGGCCAGGTGGGGTAATGTTGGAGATAAGGACCAAGAAGTATTGGGGGGCCCAGGAGTGAAAAGTCAACCTCACGCAAAGGTTTCAGTCTTTATCCTGAAGGCCCAGGGGAGCCATGGACGTTCTAAAGCAAGGAAGGAACTGTCGTGATCAGATTTGTAAGAGGATAAGGAGGCATGAAAGCAGTGGTCCCCAAAGTGAGGTTCTCAAACCCCTTGCACCAGGATCCGCTGGAGAACTTTTAAAATGGAGACTTCCGGGCCAACTCTGTCCATCTCCCTTCAGTAGATGGAAACCTGCATTTAAAACTAAACCCCCTCTACTCCAAGTGATTCTGAGCACTTTGAAGTTTGAGAAGCACTGGATAGAGGGTGGAAATCCTGGAGCCAGGGAGATCTTTTAGGGGCAAAACATGCTAGAAAGTAAGCTCTATGAGGGCAGGGATCATGGTTTTTTATTCATTAAAAAAATTTTTTTTAAGATTTTATTTATTTATTTGATAGAGAAGGAACACGAGCAGGGGGAGAGGGATAGGGAGAAGCAGACTTCCGGCTGAGTGGGGAGCTCAATGTGGGGCTGGATCCCAAGACCCCGGATCATGACCTGAGCCCAAGGCAGACACTTAACGGCTGAGCCACCCAGGCGCCCCACCATGCTTGTTTTATATCTTTCTTGTCCACGGTGCCTAGAACAGTGCCTGGCACATAATAGGTGCTCAACAAATATTTACTTTAGTGGCTTTAGGTACTTCAGTCTGGGTTTTTATTTTGTGTCGGATTCATTCTGGGACCCCTGGCAAGTCTGTCCTCGGCCGCACCTTATTTCCCCCTTATCTGTAAAGTGAAGAGATTGGAGATAATCCCTAAAAAACAAGGTGGTGGGGAAGGCGGCATTCTAGTCGATTGATTGAGGCACTGTCCAATCAACAGGGATTTCTGTGTACTCTCCTGTTCCTCTCCCAACCAAATGCTTTTGTCTCCTTAGGGATCGTGCCAGAAGATACCCTTCCTTCCCTCTCCCTCCTCCCTCTGGCCCAGAACAGCCAAAACAATAGGACACAAGCAGCACGTACTGAAATGACTTTTAATATCTCATGTCGCAGCAAAATTAAAAATATACAAAAAGTTTGTGGTGTACAAAAGAGTCTCAGTACAGAAACCCCAGCTTGGGGTTTCCTCCCCGTCCTGGGGGAATCGGGGAATCGCAGAGGGGTGAATGAGGGCGGGGGGGACTAAGGATGGCACAGATGTAGTAAATACCAGGAGGTGGGACCAGGAATGGGAAACAGAGGTGGGCAAGTGTAGGGGCTGATTAGGGAGGGAAGAAAGAACCTGGAGGGGAGGATCACCCGGAATTGTGCTGAGGGAGGGAAATCGGCCCCTCAATCATGGCTAGTGGTTCCTGGAGTTGGAGACAGAGTGGAAGGCGAAGCATCAGTACTGGGAATGTTCTGGTGGGACCCCGAAGGACCTGGGCTCTTGTCCCCCCCGCCTGCCGCCAACTGGCCCAGTGACTTCGGGCTGGCTGCCTCTGTGGGTTTCCCCCCCTCCCTTCCGTAAAACAGGACGCTGGATGAGTAAACCAGATTCCCAGGTTGGGCTCCCTAAGGACCGGTGGAGGCAGGAATGGGGGCCCGCCCGCGAGCACTCTTCAGAATTGTGTATTAGACGCTCCAATATAAGAGAGATATTCCACCACCCTCAAGCCCTAAAAGCTAACTTGAGGCCTTGGTAGCATTTACCTATGATCAGAAGCTCAGCTTGAGTTAATTCAATGTGGGAAGATTAATTATTCTTCAAGAAGTGAGGCTTGTGTGGAAGAAAAGTCTCCCAAACTATAGGCTCCTCAAGGGTGAAAATTATAAGAGGGCTCTGGAAATCACTCAGGTCCTTTCTAGCGATTTTACTAGTTTGCAAAACCAAGGGGGTTGGTTGGGGGTTGTGTTTATCTGAGAGCAGTCTCCCTCCCCCTACCAAGTTCGGTGGGTGAGCCCAGTGGAGACAGGCCTGGTTTGGGTTCTGGGATATTTGGGTGAGAGAAATGGAGGAATGTCCTCCACCTACCCCCCCCTCCCCGCCGTGCCCTTCTCTGCTTTTGTCTCAGGCTACCCTCCACTCTGGGATTATGGCAGGTGCCCCAAGGCCCCCACCCCTTCTGCCTGGCCTGGGGGTGCCCTTACAATGATTGTGCATAGAAAAAAGGCCAGGATTACTGGGGAGAGGACAGCGCCCACCGTGCTGTGATCAGGGAAGTGTGCATGGGGCCAAGCATTAGAGGACCAGCCAACTCCCCAGTTCCCCAGGAACCAGGCCATTCCTGAAAGGGGTGTTCCTTTCCCACTTCGACAGTTTCCTGCTCTTCCTCCCCTTGCCCCCACATGCAGCAACCAATGACCCAGGAATGTCCTAGCCCCTCCCCAACCAGAGTGGCACGTTATAGTCCCTTTGCCCCACCCCAGGCAGGGTCTTGTTGGGGAGAGAGGGGGCTCAGTCACCATGCCCGCTGCTGCCCAGGTGGCTTGGCACTCATTCAGTCCCTTTCAATGAGACCTCACAAAAAAGAACAGTATAGAAATTTGTAGCTTCTCCCTGTGCAGGTCCTAGCTCCAGCTTATCTGGGAGGGAGACAGGTGCCAAGGGTGACAGGGGCCAGCACATGATGGGGGCAGTTGGGTCTCAGTTTTCAGTCCTGATCCTCTCCCTGGACTCCCCCTTCGCACAACGCGGGATCCTCCTAACCTGGGGGCCCCAACCCTGGAGAAGACCCCCACCTCTAAATTGCCCCCTTCATGTAAGGAGGGGCCTTTAGCCCTTATCAGATGATGGTTCCCCAGGCAGGGACCCTGTGAAGGCCCAGGGCTCCCTCCCCTTTCCACTTCTCAGGTGAAGGGGGAAGGAAAGACAGATCTCAGGGGGTCAGTTGGTGGGGGTTTTAAAAAGTCTCAAAGGGAGCCAGGGCCTCTGTCCTTGACTTCCCCCAGAGGTGTTATCAGCCTTTATACGGTTTCCTAGAACCTTCTGAATATTTTGAACCAGAGATTTCAAACTGGTGGCCCATGGGCCAAATCTGAGATTAGTTTGGCCAGCACAGGGTTTTTCAAATATGTGAGCTTTAGGTCCTATCGGCAGGGGCAGGCACTGCGCTGTTTTCCAGGGTCTCCCCGCTCCCTATGGCATATTGCTTGCTCTTCCTTCATTTTCATTCCCTAAAAGTTGCATTTGAACTTACAACCCATATACCCCTGTCTGGGAAAACCCCCCTCACTGCCTAAGGCTTCTGTGAACTCCAAGCCCAAGTGAGCTCCAGGCCCTGTGGGACTTCAGCCCTGAGGAGGGCACCGGGCTGCAAGGTAAAAGCTTCCCTAGATCCTTCCAGGCCTCTTGGCCTTCCCCAGGTCTCGCCCTCCCTGGCCTTTGCTCTCCCTGACTCTTATGGTGACGTGGCTCTGCGGGACTCAGTAGCAGGGAGCTAGCCGGGGGTAAAGCAGATTTGAGGGGAGACACCAGGGTAGGACAGGGGAGAGCAGGGCACCAAGAAAGCCTTCCCTGTTGGGGAACCCCTCCTGGGGAAGGACGGAGATCTGTGCTGTCCAGTCGGGGTGACAGATACAAGGCACATGGTTTATCAGTGCGTGGAGGTGTGATGGGGGGTGTGCGGTGCCTGGAGAGGTTTGGGGGGCACAGGCAATGAGCTGCGGGGTCAGTTCAAGAAAACTGGGAGACGGAAGTCCACCCTGAAAATGGGGACAATGTCTCCTGTGGGTAGAGACAGTGAGGGCGAATTTGGTACTTAGTGTCCTGTTCTCTTTCTGGCAAAATGAAGAATGGACCCAACTACCGCTCAGCTCCAGGAAAAGCCTAACTCTCCCCCTGACTTTCTGTGTGATCTTGGGCAAGTCCCTGGCTCTCTCTGGGCCTCCATTTTTCCTCTATAATAGGTGGGGAGGGCAGGAAGCTTAGGGGACATCAACAGTTGTTGGGCTCTGGTTCTAGAATATTCTCTCACTGCAAGGACTCTGCAGGGATTCTGGGAAGGACTAAGTAGCCAGAATGGGGTGCAGGACAGAGAATGGGGAGCAGGAGGCAGGGACCCAGGGGGTCCAATTCTGGCAGGGAGGAGAGGGATTGGCTGAGGTAGATTGTGTCACAGAAAAAAAAAAAAAAAACAACAACCACGGATGGGATGGTGCCCCTTCCCCACTCTGACTCCTCTATCCCAGTGAAACAAAAGGGTTGACAGGGACCAGATGAAGTGGGGGGCAGGCCAGTGGAGAGCATGACAGGAACGGATGGGGTCCCGAACTCCTGGGCATATGGGGGTGGTGGGGGGATGGTCCTTGGAGGCTAAGCTCTTTCCTGGGGGTCAGAAGCGGGAGAGGTGCTTGTGGCCTCTCTGAGGGCCCTTAACTGTGGCCACTTCCAGGGCTCGGTTGTCCCTGGAAGGGACAGAGGTCCTGAAGGCGGGTTTTGTGGGAGGGAGATACAAGGCGTGGGGATGGAGGAAGGTCCAAAAATGTGGCCCTGGTTCCTCTGAGAGCCTCGTACCACATCTTAGCACTGCTGGCTCATTCCTATATCCATCCTGGTTCTCTGGTGGCTTCTGGAGCTGAAAGGACTCCCAGCTCCCACGGAGGGTATTTTTAACTTTTCCTTCTAGGATGCTGGCTAATGGTGCAGCTAGATGGGCCATTCGAGGGTGCTGGCGAGTGAAATGACTTGCCAAGGCTGACCCTCACGTCACTTCTCTGAGCCTCAGTTTCCTCCTCTGTAAGCTGGATGGCTAAGAGCTCTCTTGAAGAGCTGTCACAAGCAGGAGCGAGTTTAGGGAAGCCGTCAGCCGGACCTGAGTCGGCTTCCCCACTGTTGTCCCTTCACGAAGGGCTTTAACGCCTAACTGGCCAAGGAACTCGGTCTCTGGAGACAGATTCGGAGGAAGACAAGGTGGCTGGGTGAACCCACCAGAGGAGGTCTAGGTCAGCCCCGGACCCCCTCCACCACCCATCACCTCAGGTTCCTGAGGCTTCTTAGGGCTTGGGGAAGTAGAAGAAAGTAGTAAAAACATTCTCTATGTGTTGGCGGGAGGGATGCACACACCATCAGGGCCCGTGTGGATGTCTATGCAGTTGCCTGTGTGGCAGGGGGGTGAGGTTACTTGTGTCGCGGGTGCGATGTATACTTGTGTGTATGCGTATGTGTGTATGTGGGCGGTCCTGGTCTCTCTGCCTTTGGGGTCACCCTGCACCCGGAATGTGGCCCTCTCTTTGTATCCTCAGTAAATTCACTATCACCCATTACTACCTGATGGGACAGCAGGATTCTGGGACCCGTGAGACTAGCAGCCATGCTGGGCCTCAGTTTCCCCTTCTGTCACCCAAAGGAGGCTGAACCAGAGGGGGCAGAGTGTCTCTCTAATTTGCATAGTCTAGGGTTCTCATGGGGGCTCCTCACCCCTTGCCCAGGTCTGCAGCTGTCCTTAATATTGCCCATTGTGCCCCTGCAGTGAATGCAACTTAGTTGGCATGGGTGGGGGAGTAGGGACATGGGGGGGGGGTGTTCCAAGCTCTGTTTACAGGCTCTGTCCCCTCACCCCACAGAAGCTACTGCTTCTGTGCTCCTATCCTCCCCCACCCTACCCAGGACTCACTGTCCCAGATAGAGAGGAGGGGCCATGGGCCAGTGGTCCCATGGGCACCCCAGGATGTTTGGGAATAGACTACTCGTCCCAGGGATTTGTCAGATTGGAGGCAAAACAAGTCAGTTTTCCAGCTGCTATCCCAGGGAGCTGCATCTGCAGGGTGGCTGAGAGCCAAGATTTATGCCCTGTCCCCAGAGCTAATTTTTTTCAGCTGGAAACCAGTTGGCAGCTGAAATGTCTCAGGGTGGGGAGGACAATTTCTTCTGGGGAAGATGACTGTGAACCAAGGTGGATGGGGCACAGAACTCCTATAAACCCGAGCAACCTAGAACTGGAGTACCCGTTTCCAGAATATTCCACTCACATGGGGGCGCTAGAGCCCCCTCCCCCACCCCCATGGCAGGAGCTAGAATCTCTCAGAGCGGATAGCCAGGCTCCAGGGGCTTCACCCTCATCACAGAATCCAGATCAGAGAGACTCCCTAGGACATTGTATCAGCTAAGTGCTCTAAAACGTAATCCAGAATTAAGAATGCCTCTCTGGAACAGCTTCTCTGTTAAATGTGCTAGAACCTCAGGTATAATTGAGCCCAGAGTAGCTTCCTAGACATTTTATCTGTTGTATTCAAGACCTTTATCAAGGAGGAATGTTCTAGATACTCATCTAGAACAAAAAATGGCTCCTGGAAACATTTCACCCGAGGAGTCCGGAACCTCATCCATAATAGAGCCCAGAACAAAGGGTGTCTCCTGAGGCGTTCACTTTGGGAACACTCTCTATATGGTGGATTGAGGGTGCCCCTCCCCCAGACCTGCTTTCCCTTTGTGCCTCTGCTGGCCTCACCCCTCAGTTGCCTCAGGGTTCTTCCTCGTCTCCAGCTACAGCACTGTAAGCCCCCACCCCAAGTCCCGCCTTTAACTCCCTTGCCGAGGCTCCGGCCCTCGGAGGCCACAGGAACTGTACCAACCTGGTCCACTGGATGCTCCTACCTCCCCTCACATCTTCCACGGCCTCCTCCATCCTTCTCAGAGATCTCCTCTCCCCAGAGAAGTAGCCCACCCCCCAAGCCCCCTGAGAGGCACAGCGCCTAGGTCACGGACCCCAGGCAGTGCCCTGTCTCTGGCAGGTCCACCGGGAGCGACGCGTGGGTGACTCCAGGCAGGGGAGGGTGTGGGGTGCCCCTGGCACCAAACGTGGTGTGGAGGCCTTCATGAAAGTGGGGTAGCTAATGGGGACTGTAGCACCAGTTGGTTCCCTGGGCCCTAGTTCAGGGGAGTTTAGGAAGTGGGCCGCAGGGCTAAAAACAGGGCCTAGGGCTGGGGCCTCCACAAGGCTGTCCCCTCCCCTGAAAGTACCCAGGGGTGGGCCACTCTACCCTTGGACCAATGGATCCACACCCCTTTAGCTGGGTGGCCCCGACATTCCGGGCTCAGCTCTGTGGTTGATGTGGGGTCGGCCAAGCCTGTCCCTCTTCGTGGGGGAGACTGTGGCCTACACCGTGGTCTCGTACTCCAGCAGCTCCTGGGAGGTCCCCACGCTCCGGTACTGCAACCGAGGCGTGGCAGGAGAGGAGTATTCCAGTGCCAGAATGGTCTTCCGGAGCCGGCGGTCAATAAAATGAGCATCCCAAGCAGGGTACTTCTTCCGGGGCAGGTCAATCCGAATGACGGGCCCTTCTGTCCGCAAAGGACGAGCCACTGGGGTGGGAGGCAAGCCAGGCCGCACCTGGAAGACAGGCGGTGTGGGGGTCCCCGCACGCTCGCCCGCCACGGAGGCCCCATCCCGCTCGGCGCCTGTAGTCCTCGGCAGGGACCTTGGGGGACTCGTGACAGCGTCGGCTGGGGGGCCACAGGGTCCTGGGGTCTCCGGGCAGATGCAGCCCGGCGTCTGGGGACCCAGCATGGGTCCGTTGGGGTGCAGGAGGCAGTAGTAGACACACATGAAGAAGATGCCCAGCGCAAAGCTGGAGGCCACCACACAGACCAGGATGAGCGAGTGGAAGTCGGTGGAGAAGTTGCGGCTGGAGTACCAGAAGCCCGTGAGCGCGGCATTCTCCAGCAGCACGATGCAATAGTAGAGCGTCATGCGGCGGCGGCTGCGGCCCTCCTTGACATTGAACCAGCAGAAGATGTAGATGATGCCCACCACCATGTTGTAGATGATCTCCTCCCACTTGGACATGCAGAAGTCCGTCTCGCCCTGGATGACCCAGAAGGTCATGACGCACCAGTGGGCCACAATGAAGATGCCGAAGTAGAGCTTGTAGACGCTGGCGAAGAGCGCGAAGGCCAGGCTGCGGGCCGCGATGGTGAACAGGTGCCACAGCACCTGGGCCATGGCGCCCTTGTAGGACAGCGGCCGCTTGTCGTCCCGTGAGTCCCGCAGCACCTTCTGGTAGGAGGCCAGCGTCCAGGCCAGGGACACGAGTGAGGCAGAGGTGGACAGGGCTGCAGAGACAGGGTGAGGGCGGGGCGGGCTGGGTTAGGGGTGGGTCCGGGTCAGGGGTCTGGGGAGAGGGGGAGGGTTCTGGGTCAGGAGCTGGGTTCTGAGGAGGTGTGAGGGAAAGGTCTATAAACCAGGAGGGCTGTGGGGAGGGTCTGGGTGGGCGGCCTTCCAGAGCAGTGATGGGAGCAGGGAGCGTGGATGGGGCTGGGGACCGCTGCAGGAGCGGGAGCATGAAGGAAGAGGGAAGGTAGCCTTCATAAGGGTCAGGGCCAAGTCTCTAGAATAGGGATGGCAGGGTTCAGGGGTCTCGGTGAGAGGGTGGGAAATTAGGGTCCAGGATTCTGGGAGCGAAAAAGAAGGTGAAGAGTTGGGGGGTCATGATTAGGGCATGGAGGGGCCAGGAGGGGCTGTTAGTAGCTATAGGCCACCAGGGCGGAGCTGGGGTGTGCAGAGGGGTAGCCAAGCTGAGCACAGCTGAGGGCATGGGGAGACGTCTGTGGTGGGAAGTTTTGATTGGGGCCCAGGATCGTGGGCAAGGGGGCCTGAGGGGCCTGAGAGGTGGTGATAGAATCTTCTGGGTCATTGAAGGCGGGGTGGACAGTGTCTGGGAGGGGGAGCCTGGGGACTCCCCGGAGATGTGGTTTTTCTCTGACACAGGAAGGGGTTGGCCTGGTCCCGCAGAGTTAGGGGAGGACCAAGGTTGGGGGTGAGCAGGGGGCCCCGGATTAAGCCTGGGAGGAGTCCCCAGGGAGTAAAGACCAATGAAAGGGTAGATAAACAGGCTCTCTGGAGACTGAGGGTGACTGAGCAGGTCTGTGAGTCAGGGGTGCCCCTGGGGGATGCAATCTGGGATCGGGACAGTTTGGGGAGTGAAGGGCAGAATCTGAGTTGCGGCGATGGGGTCAAGGGCCTCTTTGGACTTAGCAGAAACGGGGTCTTCTCTGCCCTGGCGAGGGGCAGGGGAGGAGGGCGAGAGCAGGGAGCACCCAGGGGTCCCAAAGGTAGGCAAGGAGGTGGAGGGACCAGGCCCCTCCGGACACGGAGAGTAAGGGGGCCGCTGGAGGGGACATGGGGGTCTCCAGAGGCCTGGAGGGTGGTGAAAGTAGCGGGAGGAGGGGCGCCTCCAAATCCCCGGGGGTCCCCCTGCAGCGGATTGCGTTAGAGGAGCGAGCCCGGGGCGAGGGCGGGCGCGAGGGCGGAGCTCACCGGGCAGCAGGTCCGGCTCGCCACCGCGGTGCACCAGGAGGCTGAGCTGCAGCACCAGCTGCGGCGCGCTGCGAAGGAAGGTCTCCAGCAGGCGCAGCATGCTCACGTCCGCGCTCTCGAACAACATCCGCCAGTAGAAGTGGCGCCGCAGCCGCTCCCCGCGCCAGCGGCTCTGCAGCCCCAGGTACATGGCACGCAGGTACCTGCAGGAGGGACGCCGTGCTCAGACCCCCGCGCGCGCGCCCCCCTGCCTGGTCTCAAGCCGCCCCCCCCCGCCAGCAGGCGAACGCCGAGTGGCAGGTGCGCAGGCTGGCGTCGCTCACCGCGCCCAGCAGAACCGGTGTCCTCGGCTGTAAAATGGGCATATCTGAACGATCGCCTCCGGGGCTGTCGTCGTCGTCGGGGGAACTCCGAATGGGCTCATGAGCTTAAAGCACTGGCACAAAGTAAGCCCTTAATTCAGCATTCTCATCATTGTTGCAGGATTCCTGACACCTTACAGTGCACTGAGGTTCCACTAGCCCCGCTATTGTCCTCACTTTATAGATGAGGAAACTTGAGACCCAGAGAGGTATGCCACCTGTCCAAGGTCACCCAACTAGGAAGCAATGGAACGAGGATTCAAACCCAGGCAGCCTGGTTCTTTCAGGAACAGTCCCTGGTGCCAACCCCCAGCTTCGTGGCCTGTTCCCCAACCCCATCTCTAAGTGCCCAGTTCTTCCCCATGGAGCACAGGAAGCCGCTCATAGGTCCCCTGGCAGGTGAGACTTTGCTGCTCCCTCTTGAGCTATTTCTCCCAACAAACTTCATGGCTCCCGCTGCTCTGAACAGGCCACAGCCCCCAGCTCCCGGTGTTCTCCCTCACCTCTGGACATTTGCACCTGCTGTTCCCTCTGCCTGGAGCCCCCTACGCTGTCCTCCATCCTCCAGCCCCACTCCAGCGCTCCCCCCCACCCGTAACTCCTGCTTTTCTTCCAAGGCTCAGCTTTTAAACGTGACCTTTTCCAGGGAGCCTCTGCTGACCGCCTTTCACCTGGGGTAGAGACCTCTCAAGCAGGCTTCTGTCTAACCCACAGTGGGCTGTGACTGCCTGCTTCTTCGTCCATCTCCCCCAGACTGTGAACTCTGTGAGGATGTGACTAGGTCCGCTTGCTAACTGCTGTACCCTCAGTTCTTAGCACACAGTGGGTGCTCAAGCTGTGTTGGCTCAAAGAGTGAACGCAGGCATGATGGCAAGTTTGTCTTCATTGAATGGAACACTGGTCACCCAGTAGGGGGCACGGAAGAGATCCTAAGTCCTGAGTTCAAGTGCTGACTTTGCTTCTAATTTACTGTGTGATCTCGAGCCAGACCCTCTCCGAGCCTTAGTGAAACCCTCCCTTAATGGCTGAGAGGATGAAATGGATTTGAAAATGTTTTGCACCTAGAAAGTGCAGCACCTGTGTAGGACAAGAAGGGGCCTGCCACCCGGAACTCCTCTCTGCCCTTGTTCTTTGCCTAGCAGCTCTGCCCCTGGGCTATTGCAGCCACAGATCTCCCCCCCCCCCAACCCCAAGTTCTCTGATTCCTGGGACAGGCACACCCTTTGCTGAAACCAGAGAGCACTCCTCTAGAAGTTATCTCCACAGAAATCAGGGAGGAAAATCCCAACACAGATTCAGTGATCCTATTACTTGAATCTGAGATCCGAGAACCAGGTAATTGGGGGTCTACTCTAGGATGTGAAGTGCTGGCATTTTTAAGGCTTTGTCTGAGAACCTGGGGACCCACCGTATTCAACTGTGCTTTCCTAGCCCAAGACAGGAATCACAGGAGTCCCTGGAACTGGGGATCAGCTGATACCTAGAGTTTCCTAGAATAAGTATCCCAGTCATAGGAATGGTGTGGCCCTCTATGGGCCTCAGTTTCTCTATCTGCCAATTTCAAGAAAGATGGGCTCGATGACTCTGGAGATCCTTTTAGAGCTAACGTTCTGGGACTCAAACTCTCCTCCCTAAAACGTGGCCAGAGACATCCCATTCAGGGCCCTCCTCCCCATCCCGGGGTCTTCCCAGCACCAATCAATGGTGTAGACACGCCTTCAACATGACACAGTGTGGGACTAGCAGCTGGGAAGGGGAAGAGGGCTGTTTGTTCCCCCAGAAGCAGAATCAACAAGAGCAAAGACCCCTTGGCCTAACTCTCCCATCCAGCGCTAGAATTCCTTCAGCCCCGTGTGTTTACGCCTTCTGCTTGCATGTTCTCCAGGATGAGGAGTCCCCACCTCTTGGGGCAGGGCCTTTGCCTTCTGAGCCCCTCCAAACCTGGATTGTGTTTCTTCTGCTGCACAGACATTTGTTTCCCTGTACTTTCCACTCTTTAGGCCCCTGACTTCCCTCCCCTCCCCCACATAAGCATCCCTGCAGCATAGATTCATGTATCAAATATATTTTGTTCGCTTGTTATGTGCCAGGCCCTGTGCCCTTAAGTATCTCAGAGTCCTGTGGGACAGGGACAAGATAAGATCCGAAATAGATGCTCTAAGATGCTATGGAACCCAGAGAAGAGATGGGTAGCTTTAGCTGGAGCGGGGAAGAGATCAGGGAAGACTGCCCAGAGGAAGGAACATTTGATCTCAGCTTTAAAGCATGGGTAGGATTAGAAGGCAGGAAGGAGGCAGAAGGACATTCCAGGTGGAAGAGCCAGCCGAGGTCAAGGCATAGAGGCACGAGAGGGCACGGCCTTTTAGGGGAATGGCCAGTGGTTTGCTGGGCCTGGAGGGGTGGCTTTTCACAGGAAAGGCCATAGGAAGACTAGAATTATGAAGGGCATCAAATTCCGGACTGAAGAGTTCATCTTTTATTTTAAATCTGAATTCTATCTCACAGTCAGGGGGATGTGATCAGCTCGCTGGCTTAGAAATCTCGCTCTGGAGGCTGGCTTGGAGGAAAGCCAGGAGAGGCTGGGTTTGGTCCAGGCCTGAGCTGACAGGCTGAGCTAAGGCAGGGCACCGAGGAGGGGCAGAGAGCTGAGGAGGAGATGGCCAAGGGCGGGGGGGGGGGGGGAGGGCTACGAGAGAGAGACCAGGGCACCCTGGAGGGCTTCTGGGGAGCCCAGACCACCTTTCCCAACCTCCTCTTTCCCTCGGACCTATCCCCTTCTCCATCCCTATGGCTCTGGCTTTGAACAGAAAGGAGAGAGCAGCTGGTCCAACGTGAAGGGGCCTGGGGAGCTGGGGGGAGGGCGACACCCTGGAAGTTTCTCTCAGGCTGGAGGACCATCTGTTTCCTGGCCCGGCCAGCATCCATCACCACCTGACAGGCTGCCTGCCCACCTCCCCGCGCACTCCTGCCCCCTCCTTGGCCGGCTCCCAGGGCCCCTCGCCCCCGATAACCACAGACAAAGGGCTCACCCAGTCCAAGGCTGCTGTGGGCCGAGTAGGGAAGGGGAGGGGAAGAAACGAGGCCTCTGAATCCCGAAAACGTGGCTTTGGGCAGTGTGGAAAGACCGCGGCACAGTCTGGGGATGAGAGGACCGGGGTTCCACCTCACTCTGCCTCTTTTGGCACAAGGACCCCAAACCGTGACTGTTCCTTCCAGCCGGCACTAAACGCTCGTTGCCAAGGGCCTGCAAGGTTTTCATGGGCCTAGGAAACCGTTGGAGGCCTGGAAAAAAAATTGGCTCTAAAACACAGGGAAAAACTGCAGAATCAAAATTAATAAATGTTTAATTAAATGTCTGCAAAACAGAACATGATATCGGCCAGTCGACTGCAATTTGGCTTTTATCTGGTTATATATAATTTATATTTGGTGTTTGATGTGGCTGCATTTTAATATGCCTGATAGATGTGGGGCCCCCAAAGGTTTTAAAACAGCCCTCCCCAGGACATGTAACCTAATTTCCCTGTGCCTCAGTTTTACCTGAAGGGGCTGGCACTCACCATCTTGCCTGTGTTACAGCCCCTGGGATGAGGATCAGAAAGGCAAGATAGCAAAATGCTGGACTTGTGGATTTGCTTCCCAGCCCTGACCTGGATGCTGTGTGGCCTTGGGTGGTCTCTTTGCCTCTCTGAGCCTCATTTGCCTCTTTGTCGTGAGCAACGATCGAGGTGATGGGTTTGAAAATAATTTGTACGCTAAGAGGGGTGTGCACATAGAGAGAGGGAGTACATGCTGGGAGGAGGCCTCTGGCTCCTCCTGACCACCAAGCAGCCTCTCTTGAAACCTCCTCCAGGAAGCCCACCCTACTCCACTCTAGGTGAAGGGAAGTTGGAAGAAGTTGGTTTTCACCACAGATGGGACCAATAGCACCCACAGAGAAGGAAGCCTCATCTCAGAGAAAGGAATCCCACCTGAGGAGGGGGGCGGGTACATCTGGTCTCTAACAAAAGGCATCCCCAGTCCGCCCATTCTCTCCACCCTGGTCCAGACCTCCATCATCTTTTACATTCTGGGTGGGTTCCCTGTATCCACTCCTGTCCCCCTGTACTCCATTCTCTACGTGGCAACAGGCAGGATACTTTAAAAACCAGTCAGATAGTGTCATTCCCCTTCTCAAAACATTCCAAAGGCCTCCCATCACACTTGAAATAAAGTTCAAGGGTTTTCTCTTGACTTGCAGGCCCCAAACCATCCAGCCCTGCTTCTTTCCTTGTCTCGAGCCAGAGCTTCATTTGTTGCCAGCATTCCAGCCACCCTGGAGGTTCTTCGAACCCAGCCTAATGTTCCTGACTCAGGACTTTTGCACTTGCTACTTGCTCTGCCTGGAATGCCCTTCCCCCAACATCCTCCTGCGGCTCGTTCCTTAGTGTCTCCCATGTCACCTTCTCAGAGCGCCCCCCCCCCCAGGGTCACCCATCCCATGTGGGGCCCCAGCCCTCACCAAACACCCCTCATCTGTCACATTGCCCCGTCGGATCTTCTTTGTAACATACGCTATCAAACAATCTTATTGATGTAGACATTGATTTTCTGTTTTACCACTGCGGCTCTATGAGGGTAGGGACTCGGTCTGCCTTGATCACCGCTGTCTCCTCAGCATTTGTATGTATAGTAGGCACTCAATAAATACTTGTCTGAAAGAATAAAGAGAGAGTGTTTGCCTGTGTCTTTCTCCTGACCTTGCTGGGTTTGCTTACTGCCGGGACATCTGCTGGGCAACTCCTGTCCTCGCTGACTCATTGCTGTCCTTCCTCCTCCAGGAAGGCTTCCTTCATACTTCTTTGCCTGGTTGGGCGCCCCCCCAACACTGACTTCAACTGCCCGAGGCCAGTGTGAACCAGACCTAACAGACAGGTTTACCTTGTGGGAACAGGTGCTCAGGGGTCTATTTTGTATCTGATTTGCTGACTGCCTATCTTGTGCTCAGAGAAGCATGTCCTGGAGGAAGTTGGAAGAGTAAAGAAGTGTGTGCACTGTCGCAGGTGGGGTTGGGGGTAAAAAAACACACAACTCTGGGGAAGAGGGAAGGCAGCAGGTAGTGTGTGAAATCTCTTACTCAGGCATCCGAAAAGCTATCTCTTCTGACCCCATTGCCTCTGAGAGCAGGCAGCAGGTCAAGAAATGGATGGAGCTCATTCCCTGCTTCCCGGATCTGGTTGCCTCTGTGACCCAGGAACCTCCCATCGTCCCCCAGACCTGGGAGGGGGGCGGTGGGCTCCTCTATTGGGTAGAAGGAAGGAGGAAGGGCTTTCATGTCCCTGAGAAGCCAGGAAGCTTCTGGGCTCAGTGTCTGGGTGGCCCTGCTCTCTCCTGGTTTTGGTTCTCACGTCGGCTGGAGTCTCCAGTACTAGTCGGGATTTCTGGTGTGGGCCTCCGTCTCCGTGCAGACGGCCAGCTTGGACCCGTCCTTTTGCCTGCCTGCACACCCTGGGTCTGGGCCATTCTCTCCGTCTGCCGCTCGGATCAGCCCTCGAATGCGGGGTTAGCCTATTTATCGATCTGTTTATCTGTCATTCTGTCAGTCTTGCCCTGAGACCCTGGGTCAGTCCACTGTCTGTCTCTTGGGCTAGGGGTCATGCTGTCACTCAGATACTAGTCAGACCGACCCTAGGGGCCTGGGTCAGCCTGTCTGTCTGCCCTTCAAGGCTGGGAACATCAGTCTGTCTGTCCACTGGAGGTCAGGATAGCTTATCTGTCCCTCTGGATACTGGGCCGGCTTTTCTGTCTGTCTGTCCGTCTGTCTCTAGAACTCCGGGCATGCCTGTTGGTCCGTCTGTCTGTCTTTCAGTCTCTCGGCTGCCTGGTCCGTCTGGTGGTCTGCTGCTCATCTCGTGGCTCGGCATGATTGCCAGCTCTCCTGCCATCCGCCCCTGCCTGCTCCCCCTCTCCCGACTCTGGGTCTCTTTCTGTCTGTCTGCGTCTCTCACATCCTCAGCTCCTCCATCTGTCGGTCTCGGCGGCTCTGAGTGTGTGTTCTCGCCCCTTTCCACTCCCCCTCATGGCTCTGGGCCAAAAACACAGCAGCTTCCAGCGGCTCCCCCACTCAGGCTCCATCGAGGAACCACCCCCCTGCGCGGCGAGCTCTCCTGTCTCCCCCCGCCCCCCTGGGCCAGGCCTGCGGACTCTGGAAGGGGAGCGGGGACCCCTTGCGAGCTGAGCCCCTTACCTTTCTGCAGGTATGTAGGGGGACAGTGTGCAGGGGTGAATAATAATGACAATAGCTCACATTTTTTGAGCGCCAACTGTATGCTAAGCTTCGTCATACAGATTGTCCGTTCCTCCCAGACAATCTTTGAGGTGGGCACTATTACCATCCGCACTTTACAGATGAAGAGACAGCCAGACAGGGAGTGGGGCTTGTGTCAAGTCCCACAGCAAGTTAGCGCCAGACCTAGGACTCAGACTTGATTCTCCATGGGCCCCCTCCTCGGAGAAGGTGGCTCGGTTCCCTGGAATGTGGGCAGCGCGGCTGCCAAGGAAGACCCGTGTCGGATGGGGATGGACCTGAAAGCTTTGTCTGGACCGGGTTCGGAGAAGACAGCAGGAGAGGTGAAGAGGTGACCGCAGTCACTGGAGTCAGGGGACCCCGGCTCAATCCTTCACTGGACTTTCTGCCAAAGTCCAAGCCTTCTGGGGCGCCTCGGTCCCCCTCTGCAAAACGAGCCCTGGTAACCGGATTCTTGCCTACAGCAAGGGGTTTCCGTCAGGCCCCTCGCCCTACCCACCTGTCCAGTTCTGGCGACAATGTCCTGAACCCAAGTACTCGCCTCCACCAGGTGGCACCACTCTGCGCCGGCCACTGAACTCTGAGCCATGACTGCCTCCCGCCTCGCTGGCCTCCTTCCTTCCTCGCCTTCCCAGAGCTTAGTCTCAACACAGCTGCCTGACGGATCCCGTCAAATCCTAGCTCGGGCCGTGCCAGTGAGATCCAGGGTTGTCCACCTCTAGGCCCTCGCCTCCCTCCACCTTCCCCCTCTCATGAGTCCCCAGCTGTTTCCTGAATACCCCGAGCCCATTCCAGCCTCTGAGCCTCTGCCTAGAAGGGCCTTCACCTAGCCAGTTCTCATTCTTTTCATCTTAGCTCAGTGTCACCTCCTCAGGGAGGCCTTCCCAGATGCCCCGCACCCCCTTTCCCAAAGCACTTCTACCTGCCTCTCTGGCCACTTTCCATCCCGTCACCCTGTTTTCTTTTCTTAATTAACACAGTTCACAACCTGAAATGGTCTAATTTCTCGCTTGCACATCTGTCATCTGTCTCTCTGATGGCGTGGGGCCCCTGGCTATCCTGTTTTTTGCTATGCCCCTCCGGCCTGGCATAGAGTTAATGTTCAATATTTATTTGTTTCTTGAACGAGTGAATGTGTGAATGTACTTTATAAACTCTGTTAACAAGCTCTCCAAGTAAAGGCGGTCAAGTGCAGAGGGAAAGGACCCCAGCCTAGGAGTCAGGGAGGCCTGGGTTCAGATCCCGGATCCATCACTTACTGTCTGTGCAGTCTTGGGCAAGCTGCTTCCCGCTCTGAACCCCTCAGCTCAACGCCCGCTTTGTGGGGTAGCTGTGAAATCAGAAAGTAGTGATATGCATAAAATTCCCAGCCCAGTGGTGGGCACTTGACTGGCAGAAGGTTCAAGGGGCTGTCAGACTCAGAGAACCCAGCAGCAGAGGTGGCCTTGTAGCTTCCAGTTTAGTTCCTGGTAGACCTGAGACCTGCTCCCAGGCTGGCTTTCCCAGGTGTGCACTGAATCTGTCCCCAGGGGGCAGAGGGCAGGAGAAGTCCCTTTGCAGGGAATCCTAGGGCAGAGTCTCCTTTGGGGGTCTTTGGCCTTCTCCTGAAAACACCTGCCACTCATTGAAAGGCCTTCTGAATGTACCTGGCTAAAATCCTCCCTGCGGCCTTGGGAGGTTTTGTGGGCACGATCCCCATTTTCCAGATGAGGAAATGGAGCCTCAGGAAAGAGGAGGCTTTTTTGACATTGATCCGCCCAGCATTTTTAAAAACCTACTGTGTGCCAAGAACCGTGCTAAACCGCCGGCGGACACGATAGTGAGCAAGATAGACCCGGCCCACCTGTTGTCGCCCAAGTAGGAGACCCGGACATTGTTGACATCAGCATGTAAACTGGGACAAACAGTCCCCGGGTTCCAGCCAGGCCCCAGACGGGACTCGGGGCTCCAGCACTGAGGAAGCCCGGCCCGGCCCTGCCTGCAGAGGGCGTGGCCTTCGGGGAAAGCTTCTGCAGCAGGTGGGCACTGAGCCGTGATCTGAAGCAGGCACAGCAGTTAACCGGCTGGAGGAGGGAAGGAAAGGGGATTTCTGGTGGAGGAATAAATTGGGCAAAGGTCCTGAGTGGCCAGGAAGTAGTAAATGGTAGGAATGGCTGTAGCTCGGAGAAGCAGGTGAGAAAGCGAGGGGTGAAGGGGGGCATGGTGAAACATTTGGCCTTTATCATAAGAGTAATGGGGAGCCATGGAGAGGTTTTAAACAAGGGAGAGACGGTAGAGCTAGCTAGCACCTCTGCCTTTCAGAGGGAGCACTCTGCGGGCAACAGAGCGGAGGGAGGCAAGGGGGAAAGGTGGGAGACCATTTACAGCTGAGAGTTGAGTATGGTGCCCCCCCCAAGGGCGCAGACTCCAGAAGCAAGCAGCAGGCACTTGGAGACGTGACTTGCCCACGGCCAACAGCCGGTAGCATCAGAGCTGCATCTCAAATCAGGAACTGTGACTCCCCCGTTTCACCACTGGGCGCAGATCAAGCTGAGTCAGGCCCTGAGGACCCACGTGCAATCTGTGGGTCCTCTGGGACAAACTGGACCCCCTCCCCTTCCCTGTAATGGGGCCCAAAAAGCTTTTGTAGGGAATGGCCGGGAGGCTTCCTCCCCATCTGTCTATACCTCAGTGCTGAGCGCTCCTGTAAGGATGCAAAATGGGACCTTCCCGGGCTTGGCAGCCAAATGAGTCATAAATGTCAGAAAAGAATGTGATTTTACACGTTTGGCTCCCATTTCGTGCAGTGCTGAGAGCTGGGCTGTTTCCCTCCTCCTTAGCAGCCCTCTACGAAGTCACGGCACCTCTTTTTTTGCTGGGCGAAGGCCAAACATTTCCCTGCCACTAATTTTAGGCTCTGGCTGAAAAGCTGAGACCCTCTCCCCTCCCACCCACTGCCATCAGCTCTTCTTTTCACTCAGCAGGGAAGCGGACAGCCCCGCTCCTGCAAAGCATTTGGGACCAGGTTCCCACCTCTTTCGTCCTTCACTGTATGAATGCAGCCAGATCTCTTCCTCTTTCTGGGTCTCACCTTACCTACCCGTGAAATGGGTGCAGGGCAGAGACTAAAGGCCAGTACCCCATACTCTAGCCCAGGGTTCGTTGCTCCCCCCTCCTTCTTCTCTCTTTTCCTGATATCCCTGGGCAGAGTTGTCCCTCTGCATCCGGGCATGAGTCAGTGGGGGACGGGGGCTGGGTCCAGTCTCCTGGTGGCATCTGAAAGTACTTGGAGACCAAGGAAGGCAAAAAGTACCACTTCTATCTGTCCCTGGCCTATGAGCCCCTAGAAGGTAGAGAGGCCAGGCTGTGATCATGGGGGTTCCCTGGGGCAGGAGAGATGGGCACCTTGTCTAGAAAGCAGAGCAGCTCTAGCTGATTCCTGCTCTGGGAGAATAGGAGCCAGTATGGATGGAATTTCAATTTTTTTAGAAATAGATGGAAATTAGAATATTTGTGCAAAAATTTTTTTTCCTATTTGGAAATGACAGCAACTAATTTTTAAAAACACCATATGAATTTTTATTTATTTTCGTTAATATTGTTTTTTTAAGAGAGGGAGAGAGAATGGGGGAGGGGCGGAGGGAGAAAGAGAGAGAGAAAATCCCAAGCTGGTTCCATGCCCAGCACAGAGACTGACTTGGGCTCGACCCTGAGATCACGACGCGAGCCGAAATCAAGAGATGCTTAACTGACTGAGTCACCCAGGCGCCCCTATCATGTGAATTTTTAGGAAATTATTATTCCTTTTTTAAGGTGTGATAATGGTATTATGTATTTTAGTTATACTTTTTAAAAGTCTATCTTTTTATTTATTTTTTTAAAATTTTTATTTATTTATTTGGGAGGGAGACAGGGAGAGGGCTTGAGCAGGGGGAGGGTCAGAGGGAGAAGGAGGCTCCCCACCAGCGGGGAGCCCAATGCGGGGATCCATCCTGGGACTGCAGGATCATGACCTGAGCCGAAGGCAGACGCCCAACCGACTGAGCCACCCAGGCCCCCAAAAGTCTATCTTCTTTAGAGATTTACTGAAATATTTATGGATGTAGTGATATGATGTCTGAGATCGGCTTCAAAATAATGAAATGGAAGGGAAAGAAATGGGGTAAGATCCACACCTAGAGTGTCCAACATCTATGTGCCCCACACTAGCCACATATGGCTATTTAAATTTAAATTAATCAAAATTAAATACAATTTAAAATTTAGCTTCTCTGTCACACTAGGCACACTTCAAATGCTCAATGGTCAGGCATGGCTGGTGGCTGCTGTATTGAACAGTGTAGGCATCGGGCATTTCCATCACGGCAGAAAGTTCTATTGGATGCCATTGGCCTAGATAAAGCAAGGTTGGCCAGGAGTGAATTGCTGAAGCAGGGCCGTGGCACAAGGGGGATCATTATCCTGTTCTCTCTACTTTTGTATATTTAAATTTTTTCCATAATAAAAGGTTTCATCAAGCAAGCAGTAGGGATAAACGAACAGATCCTCAGGCTGGATTTGCTCCCAGGCCTGCAGGCCACTGATTTGCAACCAGTGGTTGTGACATCTAAGTCTCATAAAGGCCCCAAGTTCGATCCACAGAGTCTTAAAACTGTAAGGGGCTTTACAGATCCTCTAATTTACCCTCCAAATGGAGGGCAGGGGGCCTTGCTGCAGTTTCCTGGCAAAGTCAGACGCTCCTGTCTGCACACGGGTGGCCCCGAGGAGTTCCCAGCCCTGGGAACCGCGCCCTCTGTTCCTGGACAGCCCGATGGTCCAGATGTCTTGCTCTTTTTTTTTTTTAAGATTTTATTTATTTATTTGACAGAGAGAGATCACCAGTAGGCAGAGAGGCAGACAGAGAGCGGGGGGAAGCAGGCTCCCTGCCAAGCAGAGAGCCCGATGCGGGGCTCCATCCCAGGACCCCGAGATCATGACCTGAGCTGAAGGCAGAGGCTTTAACCCACTGAGCCACCCAAGCGCCCCCAGGATGTCTTGTCCCTATTCAAACAGATTCTGCCTCTCTTAGACCCTGGGTTGTCATCTGTCGTCACACTATCTCTGGAGCCAAGGAAAAGAAGTGTCCTTCCTTGAGAGACTACGGATGAGGGTTAGCGAACATTCGGACCCCTGGCGCCACTCCTCATCCCCTATCTTGTGACTAAGTAAGTGGGGTGGGCTGCTACTTGGGCCAACGATAATAGTGATAACAGTAAATATTTTCTGAACATAGATATGTGAAAGTCCTGTGTATTTATATGATCCCAGGACATGTTTACAAGAACCTTAAGAGGTGGAGACTATCACCATCCCCATTTCACAGATAAGACGCCCTCTGTCTGCTGAAGCAACTCGCCCGGGGTCACACAACGAGGAAATCGTGGAGCCATGAGCCACCAGCACCCCAAGCTCTCAGCTACCCCTGCCCTCATGTCTGAGCCCTAGGGAACTCAGCCAGTGTTCTCGAGCCCCTGATCGGACTTGACAGATCGGGCAACTGACTCCCAGGCAGTGAAATGTCTTGCTCAAGAGTCTGATTTCAAAGATTTCATTCAGTTCACACGAACATTTATTGAGCACCTACTGGATCCGTCTCCTGAGCCAGCCATTCACCACATCATCATCCTCCTGGAAACTTAGCCCCAGGGCTGTTCTGACCACATCTTATACAAATATCAGTGCGCTGCCCTTAGCCTGCATTGTCCACTGCTGGTGTGGAAGGCTGCAGATGGAGGCCTAGCAGACCCCAGCCGTGCCCACAACTGCCCTGGGTCCCACACTGCCTTAGCACCCCCACATCAGCCATGGATACAAAGCCTGCTTCAACAGACTCATGTTCTAATAACCGCCAGGGACCTCCCCGAAGCTGGCCAGGGGCAGGGTCCCCAACGGCAACAGAGGCTCTGCTCTGGGCCAGTCCCCATGGGGGCCAGGGAACAGAAAGGGCAAGGCTTCACCTTCCCAGAGGCTTGTAATCTGGTAGGAAACCCAGCTAGGTGGGCAGGAGATCACAATAGAATATGATCAGGACTGTGGGGCTGGAGAGGAATGAGTAATTGTGCCTAGAGGGAAAGTCTGAGAGGAAGAACCCAGCATGTTAATAGTGGGTACTTTATATTCAAATCAAAATTTAAAAATATTTTTCTGATTTTTTTTTTCCTCTCCAAAGCAATACGTGACTGTGTTGTAAGAATATTCCTAACTAGCGGAGGGCAGGATCGCTTGGTGGTCACACATGTGGGCTTGGGAGCCTGACGGCATCCCTTTAAGCCCAGGCTTTGCTACTTACTAACTGGGAGGCTGTTACCTCTTTGTGCCATATTTCCACATCTGTAATATGGGCCAATAATCCTAGCTCACACTAATGGAACACTTTGCTGAATCCTGGGAAAAGCATGCTCCTTACATTTATTAATAAGCCTTCCCTATGGCTACCTGTCTAGCCATGGGACATTATCATCCCATCTCACAGATGAGGAAACTGAGAGAGGTTAAGTGACTTGTCCAAGGTCATACAGCTCACACGGGGTAGAGCCAGAGTTTGAGCTCCGCAGTCCTTGTTCTTTATCACCATGCCCCCTACTTGACAGAATTGTGGTGAAGAGGAACGATCTCATTGAAGTTTCTATAAAGGTTACTAAAATTTTCAGTAATATCTGGCTTTCTAAAAGCAGGTGAGTGTATACATGTATTTCTTAGTTAATTAAAAACCAAAGGAAATCTTTAAGCAATACAAGAAATATCTAATTAGTAAGTGGAAATCTCCCATAATCCCACCTCTGTGCCCCCTACCCCAAGATTTTGAAGGGAGAGGAGTCTTCTTTGTACCTTTTCTGTGCCACCTGAGGTTTCAACAAGAGCCTACAGTTCCTTTATAAACAGGATAACTAAGCAATTTCCACTTTAGATTGAAAACAACAACCTGGGGCGCCTGGGTGGCTTAGTTGGTTAAGCGTCTGCCTTTGGCTCAGGTCATGATCCTGGGGTCCTGGGATAGAGCCCCACATTGGGCTCCCTGCTCAGCGGGGAGCCTGCTTCTCCCTCTGCCCCTTCCTACCATTTGTGCTCTCTCTCTGCACTGTGTTGCTCTCTCAAATAAATAAATAAAATCTTAAACAATAACAACACCTTGCCTGACTGTAGGAGTGGGAGGTGGGGTCTGAAGGGTTGAGGGCAGGATGGGTTTGTTCAGGGAAAGTTTCTTAGAACAGGCAAGATCTGAGCTTTGAAGGACGTGCAGTATTTCATTGGGAGGAAACGGGACAGGGTGTTGCTAGAAGGACCACAGGCAGCTGCTCAGGGGCATGAAGGGGAAAAGTGTGTGGCTTGCTTTTTAGGGGGCCAGAGCAGTGAGGAGACAAAAGGGCAAGAGGCAAAGGGCTCTGATGCCAAGCTAAAGCATCCCGACCTGCTCCAGGGGCAGAGGAGAGCCTGGGCTGGCCCTCGGACTCTGGAGTGGTAGCAAGGTCCGATGTGAGCTTTGGAAATATCCTTCCGGCTGCAGGTGGAGGAGAGGAGGGGTGGGGTGGGGTGGGGTGGGGGAACTGGAGGCTGATAGAATTTCCCAGGGGAGGAATTTCAAGACCCTAACAAAGGCAGGGTGGTGAATAGAGAGGCCAGAGTAGATCCCAACCCATCCTTCTTCTCCTCCCTAGGGACCTTCGCCCCAGCTGCCTGGGTTCAAAGCCATTTCCTGGCAGCCCTCCATCCTCCCCACTGGGCTTCTCCTGTGTGGTCTTTATAGATCAAACAGGGGACGCTGGGCCCAACTGCCGCCGCTGTGTCTGTTAGGGGCAGCTCTAATGGCCTGCTGCAGCCGGATGGGCAGGGAGAGGAGGGTGGGGGATGAGGAGAGCACCTTCTGGAGCGGGGTCTCCCAGGAGCTGGGTGGTGAGACTGGCCCGGAACAACCGTGCAAAGTCAGAATAGGGAGGAACCTTGTGGATAATCATCGAGTTGCGAAGGGGGCGGGGTTGTAAACATGTTTCAGCTACGATAGTCAAAACAAAATCCTAGATAGGTAACCAAAATGTCAGAAAAGAGAAACTCAGATTTCAGGTTGAAATGATGGTGCGAAGGCAGTGAAAGGGTTTGAAAGCCACTATGGAATCCAATCCCTGACTGGTTTTATAAAGAATAATACAAATAGTTTTTTTAAAGAAGAAGAAGAAGAAGAAGAAGAAGAAGAAGAAGAAGAAGAAGAAGAAGAAGAAGAAGAAGAGTAAAGGCTGAAGAGATTTGCACACTTCCTGTGTTCCAGGAGCTAAGCACTATGTATACATTATTTAATTTAACTGCCTCCTCAAGCCACATGGGAAAGGTACCATTATTAGAATGTCCATTTTGCAGATGAGAAAACCAAGGCACAGACAATTTATGCCATTCTCCCCCATCACAGAAAGTGGTAGACACAGGATATAAACGGCGGATTCCAGAGTGGGAGTTCTTAATCATTAACATTCTGGCCCCAGTGGGGAAAATGACAAAAGAGGGACAGATACCCCATCCACTGTGCCTGAAGCAGACCCCCATCCTGCGGTTACTACCCTGATCCA
Organism: Nasua narica; assembly: GCA_028533885.1. Taxonomy (NCBI): domain Eukaryota; kingdom Metazoa; phylum Chordata; class Mammalia; order Carnivora; family Procyonidae; genus Nasua; species Nasua narica. Next base: position 98,053,932 of record CM052811.1, on the reverse strand, counting down.
GCCCCCAACTTCCCTCACCCGGATCACGGATCACAGAGCAGCGTCCCCCCGGGTCTCCAGGCTCACCTTGGCCCCCCGCCGCTCTGTCTTCCAGCAGCCAGAGTGCGCCTTATAAAATGGAAGTCAAGACCCTCTTCCTTCCCTGCTCAAATTCTCTGGGGCTCCCACTTCATTCGAGTGAAGGCCTAGTCTTCCCGTGGCCGATGGAGCCTGTGTGACCCAGCCCCAGCCAGCCTCTCCACTATCATCCCCTCCACCGTCCCCAGACTCTCTGCTTCGGCCACGCCGGCCTTCCCCTTGCTCTTCTCTTTCCCTCTGCCGTGGACATCCTTCCCAAGGTCTCCGCACAGCTCACCTTCACCTCCTTCAGTCTTCTGTCCATGTGCCACCTCCTGGCAGGGGGCTGCCTGGACCACCTCCTCTCAAAGAGCCACAGCCTCCTTCCTGGGACTCCGTAATCCTCTGCGCTGTTTCACATCTTCCAGGGCACTGATCAGTTGACCCGTTCGATTTTGTATTATGTTTACAATATATATCATATTTGATTTTACTTGTTTATTGGTTCCCCCATTAGACTATTGATCGCCGTGAGAGCAGAGACCTTGTCTTATTGGCCACTCTATTCCCAGCATGTAGCACAGTGCCTGGTATACAGTAGGTGCTCCGTATATGTGTGGAATGAATGACTACAGATTAAATGAACAGGTGGGGGTGGGGCCTCTTCTACCTCCGAGGGCCTCTTGCCCTCCTGCCCCCTCCTTGGTCACTGCAAAGTGAACTAATCTTCCACAGGGATCGAAGGGAGTAGTGACCGCACTACTCACCTCCAAGGGTCCCAAATACTTAACAAGGGGACCAGCCCTCCGCTGAATCCTCAGCACACATGACCACATACAACCTAAACAACCCAAGAGGTAGTACTATGATAGGTCCTAGATGATAAAGGGGCAACTCAGGCACCGAGAGATTATATAGCTTGTCACCATCACATGTAGAAAGTGAACTGATGACATTTGGATCTAGAGTCCGGACTCTTAACCGTTAAAGCCAAGAATATAGCTCCCCAGAGAGAAGACCCAGAAGCTGACTTTCACACCCAGTTGGTCACTAATTCATTTCAGAACTTCTCTTCAGTGCAGGTGCGTGAGGAGGCAGAGGGAGGGAGCGATGGTGGGCATAGAGGGAGTATTTAGAGGTAAGCTCTTTCCTCTAAAGGCCTGCCTGCCTCCCTCCATCCCTCCCTCCTCATTTTGGGTTCCCAGATCCCGACAGCCTCAGAGGAATCCTGTGCCAGATCATCTCCCACTAATTGGCTTAGCAAACTATGCTTATCTGGGCAGAGCTTGGGCCCACTGAGTTCAAGATTAGGGAAAGCAGGATTCATGGTTTACCGCTCTGCTGCCCACAGGGTCAGAGAAGACAAGGTTAGGACTTTAATTGGCTTAACAACCCTGAGTGGCTTAATAGCTCCAAGGGTTAGGGTTGGGGAGGCGGGAGGGATGGAAACACGGGTTGCTGTCTAGCTCACAGCCAGCTTCATGTCCCACGGAAGGATCTGTGGTCGATATTCTCAGGGAGCCATCTGTCTTTGTGTGGGGCCATGGCTCCAGGACCCTCCCATGCAGCCAGTGTGGGGGTGCCAGAGATAGGACTTGGCCTTGGCAGCTGGAGAAAGCTGGGTTGGCACCTCCCCTCCCCTGACTTCCTCCGTGGATGACCTTGGATGCGTTACTTGACTTCTCTGAGCCTCATTTTCTTGTCTGATGGGGTATATCAATTGCCACCAGAGGGGAGGTTTCAGGGTAAGATGAGATCCAGGGTCTGGAGCACCTCATAGGGGGCCTGCTGGGTATGCAGCGTCCATGAATTCCTTCCCCTCCTCTGCCTCCTCAGAACCCCATTTGGTGTTTAAAATAATAATAATGCCCATTCCACAGGGTTGTTTGGGAACAGAATCCAGCCTCATCAGTTGAACCCAGGTGCCATCACAGGTCTGTGTTACCTGACTCCTCAAAACACTCAGACTTTCGATTCAGCATCGTATAAGCTTGAGGAGTTGCAAGCAATTTTTAGAATTCAAAGTATTTTATTCAGAATTGAGGGTGTGGGATCAGAAGGTGGACTGGCCAGGCTCCCAGCTTGGATCCTGTAGGGCTCAAACACACCTCTCCTTCCTCATTACTCCAGGTTCTACCACTCAGAACATCTGCACCAAGGCCTGCCAAACAGTGAACGTGTTCATTGTGGGAACATTTCACGTGGTAAGCAAACATATGCCAACATTGCTTAATTTCTAGGAATGCCAGCCCCGGTGGCTTCTCTCTATCTCGTCTGGGTTTTCCTCCATTAGCCAGACCCTCAGCCATTTTAGAATCCAGAGCTTTGGGGACAGGGGTCTGGAGGCTTTAGCTCTGATAACCAGTCCTAGAGTCTGAATTCCAGAGAGGGCTCCTAAGGTCATCAGATCTGATAGTCTCGTTTCACATACAGGGAAATAGAGGCCCAGAGATGGGAAGAGTCCCACTCAAGGTCACCTAACAAGCTAGTTACAAACCTTGATGGAGCCATGGGTTTCCTGATCCACGCCCCCAGTCCAGCACGATCCCCCGCAATACACACTTTCTCCCTTTCCTCGCCCACAATGTTCAAATCCCTCCCCCTGCTTTCACATTCTTATCTCAGTGCAGCAGAAGCTCTGACTCCCTATCTCCTGGAATCTTGGGATCTCAGACTCATAATTCTTTGAGCTTGGGGGACACTTTAGTTGCAGAACTGCAGGATGGATAAAACGAACTTGGGCTTTGAAGGCAGAGAGTCCTGAGTCCCAGCTCTTCTACTCCTTAGCTGTGTGACCTTGGGCAAGGATGCCCCCTTTCTGAGCCTCCATTCCCTCAGCTGTTAAGTAGAATACAACCACATCCCAGGAGTATTAGGAGGGACACAGGAGATGAAACAGGTAAAAAGGCAACCAATAGGCTTGGCAGTGAGTGCCTAATAAAATGTTACAGAACCATAAATTAAGGTTCTCATACTCCTAATGCCTAAGTGAAATGATCCACATGTGATCAAAGGGAATGATACTGGACAAACTGAAGCAAATGTCCCCTGTCTAAATTGCTACAGTCCTGAAACTCCTAGATTCCTTTTTTTTTCCCCAAGAGAAATTAGAACTCTGGATTTTTGAAGTACCATATAACCCAAACAAGACACTTCTGTATGCCATATTCAACCCCAGGGTCATTAGTTTGTCTTCCCTGCAAAAGCATCTCATCCCAACCCCCTCACGTTACAAATAGGGGAGAGTGGAAATAGCTCTTTTATCTGAGAAACTATGGAGCTCCAGGGACCCTCAGCCGTCTCCAGCCACTCCCTTGAGACCTCCTATCCCCATGGTCATTTTTTGCCCTGTTTGAGGGAAACTCAGCTTATCTTCAAGAAAGAAGTATTTGTTTCTTGTAAGTAGATTCTGAACAAGGGGAGGAGGGAGTTTGAGGTAGCCAGTGAGTTGAGGGGCAGCTGGCCCACTTTAGGCTAAAGGGAAAGGGGGATGAAGCTTTGGCTACCAAGAATAGGAAGTTACCATTTCAGAATCTAAAAATATCTATCACCATCTGTCCACTCGGGCACAGAATGATAAATGCAGATTAGTTCCTGGATGTAGACATGAATATTTTTATGTGTCAAGCTAATAATAATAACAACACCACCTTGTGTGGATAGAGCTCCACCTCCGTATTCCCCCAGGGCAAGCTAAATGGAATATACACATCATCTCAGCAAGCCATGGATGGGGAAACCAAGGCAGAGAGAAACTCAGCAACACAACATGGGTGACACAGCAAGTGAGCAGCTGGGACAAACCCTGGGAGTCCTGTTTCCAACCCTCAGCCCAGTACTGAATCTTCTGAGTTAGGCAGAATGTGTTAACAAGTAGCAGAATAAATATAACAACAGCAGTAATCACACTTTACATCTCTATAGTGACTTTGACTTTTTCTGTGCTTTCCCCGCATCTGTGATCATGATAATCTATTACATTCCTAAAATACACTACATTCTGCAAGGTCTTCACGCAGACCTCCTCTCACCTGACCATCCCAACAGGTAAGAAAAAGTGATGGTAGACCAGTGAAATGAGATAAGGAGGGATTCTCCCTCATTTCACAGGTGAGGAAACTAAGGCTTGGAGGGAGGTTTATCTAAGAACAAATAGTGGGCAAGTTCATTCTGTCAGCAAGCAGTGGAGCCTAAGCTATCAGAGCAATTCTGATTCAAGGGGAACCCCAGGTTCAGAATTCCCCCTGTCTCCAATTAGCTCAGCTCAGCAGACAGACTGGAAGTGGGCTGATTGTACAAAGCCTCAGTTTTGTTTTACTGCCCTGGGATTAAAAGACAGCTAGTGGCTGTCTAATCTCAGATCGAAGATCCCAAATCCCCTCGGCCCTGTTGGGGTAGGGGAGAGAGTGGGGGACTCTTAGGAAACAGAAGAAGCCAGACTGCTTCTCAGCAGGGTCTGGCACACCCTTAACCAGAAGTCCAAAAAGTTTGGGCGGGATATTCATTTAGCTGCCTCAAATTCTGTTTTTCCCGGTAGGTTGGGAGTGGACTGCAATTCGAAACTGAAAATCCTTTGAGAGCAGGGAAGGACTTCTGAGGTCTTTCCTAAGCTGAGGCTTGGCACTCAGGCAGAGGATTGGGTCAAGGATAGAGGGAGCCCTGGGGCCCTATTCCAAGCTTCACACATCCCCTTCAGCCCCAGGCCCTCCTCATTCACACCCCAGAGGATCACTTTCTCTCTCTTCTTGCCCCATCCCTTCCTCCCTCAATGTCCAGATCAGAGAGGATGGCACTGGGGTTGGTCAGAGTTTGAGGGCAGAAGTCAGAGAGAAGCTGGCAGAGAAGAAATCAGAGCTGCAATAGGGTGGGGCGGGGCGGAGGTCAGGACGCAAGGGGGCCCTGGAGAGGTCAGAGTAGGGCCGGGGTGGCAGGTAGCCCCTCGCCACCCCCACTCCTCGAGCTCAGCTCCCTCCACCTGCGTTTCTCCTACCTCCAGACCTGGCCGAGCTGCAGGAGGTGGACGAGGGTCTGCAGCAGCCAGACGCAGAGGCGGCAGCAGCGGCGGCGGTAGGCGCTGGCCGAGGAGGGCGCGGGCCCAGGACCCAGTTGGGGGCTGCCTTCTTTGGTCCGGAAGGCGGTGGCGCTGTCCTTGGTGCTGATGGAGGGCCCGCCGGCCCCGCTGTCCTTGGTGCTGACGGCGGGACCCGGGGCGCCCGCAGGTTCCGAGTAATCGTAGACGAACCAGCGGAAGCTGAGCAGCTGCACAACCAGCGAAGGCAGGAGCACGAATAGCAACGTGAGACCGAAGTAGGTGTGCTGACCCTGCAGGTAGTAGGAGGCCGCCAGCCACAGGTCCGTGGCGCCGTCGGAGAAGAACACGAGCAGCGCGCACAGCACCCAGCAGCAGTCCCGCAGCTCGTAGCGCGGCCCCGAGCCCTCCGCCCCGGTCGCTCCAGGGCCCCCGGCCGCCGCTGCCGCCGCCTCCCCGCGCTCGCCCGCACCACTCCGGGTTCCTCCGGCCGCCCCCTCCGGCCCCGGGCCGGCCGCGGCCGCCGCTCCATCCGACTTCGCGGCCATGTTGGCGGAGCAGGAGGCGGGGAGCGACTTCCGGGCGGCGGAGGGGGTGGGGTGCGGAGTAGGGAGGACCCTGTGCGGGAGGCTCCCGCCTCCTCCTCTTCCTCCTCTCTTCTTCCTCCTCCTCTCTGCTTCAATTATTCATTCCCCTCGGCGCCGCCCCCATCCCTCCCCCACCCCACCAGGGCTGCGGCCGGATGGGGGCAGCTCCCCAGGGACGGGAGGGGGGAGGGGAGAGGAGAGCATCCCAGGTCACCCTCTCCTTCCTTCCTCAGAGACGTGGGGCCCCAGCCACACGCTTTCTACCTCTCACCCCCACCCCACTGCACTTCTTTATTTCCCTTTTCTTCACCTACCCTCTCTCCATCCTCTCCTCTTCCATTTATCTCCTCTGTTTACCTCCAGTGGCTTAGGTCTGAGGAGGGTAGGGGATAGGGTACTTGGAAGCAAGGGGCTGCCTAGGCTGGCACCTCAGTAACTCTAGCAATCACTGGATGCTAATAAGCCATTTCCTAGTTTCCAGAGTGTTTGCATATTGTTCCATCCCCGTCTTTGATCTTGAAGAGTCCCTTTTCCTATTGTCTTTTTCTTACTGGTTTGAATGAGACAATTGCAGCTCTGAGAGTTTCTGTCTCTTCCCCCACTCTCCCCTTTCCCTCCCTCAGGGACTGCTTTCTTCTGGCCACAGCCCTAGTAGAGTTGGGCAGGGAAGGGGCAACATCAGAGGGGGCACCAGGTAGAGGGAAGAGCAAGTGAAAGGCCTGTAGGCCTGAGATTTAAGAGCACATTTTCAAGGAATTCTGGACCACAGATCCAGGGATGTGGAAAGTTGGGAAAGACAGGGCTGGAGAGTTCTGAGGGATGAGATCCTAAACGTCCAGAAGATGTACTTTACCCAGGAAGCAATGGGAAACTACTGCAGAATTTGAGCAGGAGACAAATGTGATCAAGTCTGGATTTGGAAAGAAGCCCCTTTGCAGCCAGAGGAGAGAAATGCTCACTAGGAAACAGCTTGAGGATGGAGAAGCCAGAGAGAGAATATAGCAGTAGTTTCCGAGAGGAGGTGGGGTTGCTTATACATTCTGGGTACCCCAAGTCCCCTATCCCCTCCCCTCCCCAACCCCTTTGCTCAGATTAGATGTATCAGGGCATTTATTGTACACTCATGTAGTATCCTCTCTTTGCCTAGCTCCCTGGAGTCACTATACAATTACTAACTCACTTTATCCTCCCAATTTGGTAAGTAGTTTCTGTGTTTTTCCTCCCATTTTACGGATGAAGAAATTAAGTCACAGAGAAGTTAATTCATTTGTTTGGAGCCACACAGTTACTGAGAGCTTGAACCAAATTCAAGCCATCATGTGGCCCTAGAGTAGGCTTTGCTATCTCACAAAGGGAGGAGAGTTTGGTGAGCAGGGTAAGAAGTGGGAGAAGGCTTGAGGACCACCCTGCTTCAGAGTAGCTGGGAAGGGAAGATGAAGGGCCACAGCTGCCCTGGGTCAGGAAGGAGCAGCCATCTGCAGTCCTGCAGCCCAGCATCCCTTTTGTGTCCAGGGACTGTTTTGGTCCCAGCAATGCTTGGGAGGTTGGAGAGCCAGCTGTGGCCCAAGGTTGAAAACAGAGTAGGAAGAGTTAGGGATTAAGGGAGTTTTCAAGGCTGAATTCAAAGCTAATAGTCTCTATCCGCTGGCATGTGTAGACTAGTGGGAGTTTTTGTGGGTTGGGCTGGAGGGGAGTCTGAATCCCAATGTGATTTACTTAGGAAGAGTATCTTTTGCCTTTTTTTTTCTGTTCTATAGCCTTAAGCAGGGAGACTCATGGAGTGCACAGAGTCCCAGGCAGAGGGAAGCTCTGCCCTTGGACCCCCTAATGGCCCTGGGCCAGTTCTGTACGTGTCTGGATCTCTGCTTTCTCATAGGTGCCTGGATGGGACCTGACAGGATGGGACCTGACAGTGAGAGTCTCACCTCTGGGCGCCATCCCAATGGAGGCAGCTCCTCTTCCTCCCATGCCTATCCACATCCTAGGATCAACCTGCTCAAACAGGCAGTAGATGACTCACTTTTACGTCTGAGACTCTAGAACCAGGAAGCCTCAGTTCAAAACCTACTCACCCCTTTCTGACTCCATGACCTTGGGCAGTCACTCAGTTTCTCTTAGCTTCAGGGAAAAAAGCAAAATGAGGAAAGGTAACCAACGCTTTCCTCTTGGGGTTGGGGTGAGGATAATTAATGCTAATTACTAGGTAGGGTGATACCTTCCACCGAAAGCCCTCCTGGATCTCCCACCCAACTGTGCCCTGCTCCTTATCCCTCAGAGAAATCTCCTTGATACTTCCCCGTTACAAGCTTCCATGACATTTTAGTCTTTTCCTTAACATCACTACACTGGCAATTTATCTTTTTATGTGCGCCTGGTTGGAATTGCCTGGGCGCCCCATAAGAGTTGGGACAGTTTATCTATTTTCTTCACCAACAATTGCTGAGTGCCCAGTATTGTGTCCGGCACCCAATAGGCATTTTGTAAACATCACTGAATGCACGAGTCAACGTGCAGGAGTCAATGCACGATCGACTCTCTGAAATAGTTTCCATTGTTCTCCCCATTTTATAAACTGGATAACTGACCCAGACAAGGGCAGTGACTCAGGGAACTATCAAGCCCTTCTGTGTGTCAGGAATTGTGCTAAGAACTTTACGGATATGACCACAGGTTACCTTCAAACCAGCCCCCCCCCCACCTTTTTTTTTTCCACGGGGAAACTGAGACCCAGGCAGATGCTGTCAGTTGTCCAAAGCTAGTTAGGAACCAGCAGAGTTGGCTTCCAAGAACTCTACTTTAGGCAACTGGAGCCGTGACAGAAGAAGGATCTGATGAGCTGCCGGAAGTGTGGACCAGGTGGGAGTGACCCATCTTTCAGTGGTACTGCAGGGGGGGGGACCCTGATCTGAATGGTTTGGACTGGTGTGTTCTGAGTGGTCAGAGATCAAAGACTGGGGATTCAGACTAGGACCAATAAGGGAGGACAGGAATGGCATTTTAGTGGAAGCCATGTGGGGGGCAGGGCTCAGAACAGCCTGAGCAAAGGCTCTGCAGTGGGACTGAGTCAGGCTCACTTAAGGGCTGAAAAAGGCTGGCTGTGACTGGAGCGGAAGAAGGTGGACCACAGCAGTTTAGATCTGGACAGGCCCTGATATCTTACCCAGTGCCCCAAGCCCTTCTCGCATTTTACAGATAGGAACACTGAGGCCCAGAGAGAAGTCCTCCTCTAGCAAGTGGCAGAAACCAATCTGGGAGCCTTCCCTTCATCCCCAAGGGCATGGTCTCTGAGCTTTGTTGGAAATCTTGGGAATAGTCTTTATCATAGCTACAAGTTCAAGTGCAAGTTCAATCCATGCCTACTGCACCCTCTACTTGGACCAGTTTCTAATAATATTCCTTTAGTTCTTGGGTAAACTATGTACAAGATCATCGACACAGCATTGTTTATAACTGCAAATATTGGGAATGACTCAAATGCCTATTAGGAGGGGACCGGCTAACTAAATCATGGACTTTCTGACAACAGAATGGCATATGGCAGTAAGGGAAGTGATAGAGCTTTCTGTCTCCTAATACAGAGATGCCTCCAAGGGGACAAGCAAGAGATAGAATGGGGGTGGGGTGGGGAGTGAAGCTGGGTGAAAGGGAGGATAATAATCTATCTTCGCATTTGTTGTATACACACAAAGAAACTTTGGAAGTCTACGTAAGAAAATGAGATTACCAAAGAAGGCACTGGGCAGAAGGGGAACAGGATAGGAGAGGGAGACTTCATTATATGCCCATTTATAATTTTTTGGAATCATGTGAATGTATTTACCTATTAATAAAATAAAATAATAATGAGGACAGCTGCTACTCAGCTAAGGCTGAATGCTGTCATATGGGAATAAGCGGTCAGTATGGTCAGATTTTCTAATTACTCAAGAGAAGCCAGAAATCTGGATTTTATTGTACAATCTCTTGATTTTTAAATGTTGGCTCCATTTTTGCTCAGACGTTTTTCAGGCCAAGTAAATAGGTCAGTGGGTCAGACACGGCCTGAGGGCCACCAGTTTCAGCCTCTAATGGCTTCCTGCTCCCAGAGCTGGAGTTCTCAAGCACCCCAGGGCCCCACCCCCTTGTGGGCAGCAGAGGACAGAAAAGTGCCTTGTCCTGTCCCCCTCTCCTGGCACCTTCAAACTCTTGCCCTTTGGGGCTGTGACATTTGGGGCTTTTAACTGAAGATCTGGAAGGCAGAGAGGGGCTATGAACTCTCGGATAATTCCCTCCCCTGGGGCCCTGCAGGCTTCAAGGCCCAGCTGCCTCCTGCTGCCCACCCATCTGTCCCTGGGAGGTGGGGACCGGAGTGGGGGTGGACAGGATGGGGGTGGACAGGAGTCCCCACTCTGAGCCTCAGATCCCTGGGCTCTGTCCAGACTCAGAATCCAAAAGGAAAAATCTAGACACTGTGAGAAAAGGAAAACGGGCTTGGCTGCACCTACTTAGTATATGCTGAGCTAATTCACCAAATTCCCGAAAGCCAGAACTGGAAAAGCCTTAGGGCACCATGTTGTCCAACTCCTTCATTGCACAGACGGGGAGACCAATCTCTGCTCCCCACCCACTGCCCCAGCCGTGGCCTTGTCACCCCTTTCCTGGACAACAGGACCGCACCATCCTCCTGGCTGGGCTCCCTGCTGCCTCTCTTTCGTTCCTAATGTTCAGTCTCCACCCTTAGCCGGAGGGGTCTTTTTAAAAAAGAAGTCTGATCAGGTTCCCTGTCTCCTCAAAACGTTCTGACTACTTCCTACCCCACTTTGAGCAAAAGTCTTCAGCACTGCCTACAATCTCCTGCTCTCCTCCCTAACCTCACCTCCCCCTGTCTTTCCCTCCTTCATTCTGTTCCAGCCACTGGCTCTTTGCTACTCTCTTACCATGCCAACCTAATCCCTCCTGCCCGGCTTTTTTCCCACAATTCCCCCACATATTCCCAAGGCTCCATTTTACTCTTCCCTAAAACACTGCCTCTTCAAAAGAGTTTTCCTGGTAACTTCCCCCCTGACACTCTATCCCCTTACCTGCCTGATTTTTATCCACAACGTTTATCACTGTATGATGTTGTAATGTGTATTTATTTGTTTCTTGCTTAGAATATAAGATCTGTGAAGGCAGCAGTCATCCCTACGTCATTCACCACTGTGTCCTCCACACTTAGCACAACTTGGCACATCTGTGTGTAGGGATCCCGAGTCACCTGGGACATGAAAGGACACAGGTCTATAATTGAAGTATTAGCCAGTCCTGAGTCTGCATTACCTGCTTAGGTGACCTTGAGTGAGTCACCTCACTTATCTTCTCTGGGCCTCTGTTTCCTCATTTGTAAAACAAGGCAGTCATTAAGACACCTTCAATTCAACCATCCTAGAAGGTCTTCCTTGTTCTGATGTCACTTTCCTCCTGGTAGAATCTGCAAGTCCTTTAAACAAACACAGTTGTGTTTATTTACTTACTGAGCAGTTAACACCGTCAAATGGCTCAAAGTCCCCGAGGTGCAAAGGGGACCCATTTGTCTGTCCTACCTTGTCCTCCAGCCATCAGTTCCCCTTTCCGGATGCCATCAAAGACAAGTTTCCTCTCTCAGTCTCTCTCTTTCTCTTTCTCTCCTCTACTCTAAACCCTAGTCCACTGTTTTGAAACACATGGCTTAATTATACATAGTTCTGTCCTTGTCTTTTGTTCATGGAATAGCACTTTGGGAGCTCGCCCCATGTCAGTGCAGAGAGAGTGCCCTTGCTCTTTTTCATGGCTCCACAGCGTTCCCTTGCATGGATGGTCCATACTCTACTTCGCCAACCCCCTAAATAATGGGCAGTTAGGTTGTCTCTGGCCTGTTACAACAATCCGTTAGTGAGTAATTTTGTGGACACACCATTTTGGGTATCTGTAGACTAAATCCATTTGCTGATGGACTGGTACGTGTGTTGATAATTTAGACAGATGCCTCTCTAGAGACCGTGCCAGTGTGTCCCATAGATACTGGCATTGAGTAAAAGTGCTTGTAAAAGGGCTTTTAAAATGAACTGCAGTACGGCCTCAAGACTCCTTGCAGATGGGGAGATCACGCCACCTTGCTAAGCCTGGTTCCTCTTCAAAAAAAGTATCCTACGTCATGATGTGTGGTGGGGAAGATCAAATGAGAGAGTGTGGAGAAAGTGCTCAGCACCTTTCCTGGCACACATTAGGGCCTCTGTAAAGATTAGCCATTCCTCCTCTGCTTAATGTTATTATCTGCCCCCAGACTGTGGGCTCGCTGGGAACAAGGACCTTGTCTGCCTTGTTCACTGCTATAGCACAGGTCCAAGCTAATGGAAGGAGTCTAATAATTACTTATTGAGTGAATGAGTCCACTTCTCAATGTCACTTTGCCCACCAAGCCCTCCATTGTGACCTCGCTCCTGCCTACCCATTCAACTTCATCTCCTATCCCTTTTTCCCCTTCTCCTTGGGTTCCAGCCACACTGGACATCTATAGGTTCCCTCCTGCCACAGTGTCTTTGCACATGCTGTTCCCTCTGCCAGAAATAGTTTCTTTACCTCACCTTCACCCATAGCCTCTCCATTTGCTTAGTTTATTTTTAGTCATCCTTAGATCTCAGGTCAAAGGTCACTTTTTTAAAAAAAGATTTTATTTATTTATTTGACAGAGGAACAGATCACAAGTAGGCAGAGAGGCAGGCAGAGAGAGAAGGGGAAGCAGGCTCCCTGCTGAGCCGAGAGCCAGATGTGGGGCTTGATCCCAGGACCCTGAGATCATGACCTGAGCCGAAGGCAGAGGCTTTAACCCACTGAGCCACCCAGGCGCCCCTCAAAGGTCACTTTTAAAGAAAGCATCTTTTACTCCACTGCCTGATTTAAGTTAGGTTAAGATATATAATCTCATTGGACTCTGAGCTTTTCATTTGAACCTTATTTCAAGTAAGAATGGTACATGCACAAATGTCAATCTTATCCTTGTGACTAAAAACCCACAAGACTCAGGACTAGGCCTGTCCTATTTCCCAGTGGGTCCCCAAGGCAACAAAAAACGGTTGCCTTGAGTGACTGAGTGAATGCCAACCTCTATTTTACAGATGAGTTGAGCCTCTCCTCTCCACCCAAGACAGGGGAAGTCTTGACTCCATGTTTCACCCTCTTTCCAGTGGAATGAGTAACTCCTGAAAGGTTCTGGTTGGAGAAGAGGAGAGGGGTGAGCGAGCCACATTTGACCCTTAATTTCCTCCAACACATGATTAGGTCATGGGCACACTCAGTCGTTCAGTAGACTTCTTCTGGGGACCTGAAAGGAAGCCCATGGAATCCCTATCACTAGTGGGCTCCCACGCCAGTGAGAAAGCCAAAACAGTGGCAAAAAAAAAAAAAAAAAAAAAGCCAAAAACAGGAAAGTGACTGATGTCAAAAGAAAAGAAGACCAAATTCCTTGTGAAAGACCAGGGAGGTCTCCCTCCCCTGAGGGAGAAAGAGCTTCCTAGGGAATTAGGGGGGTTGGGGGATGGTGTCTTCTTGGGAGGAGAGGCCTTAAGGGAAGAGTAAGCAGAGGGCACAGCCTGAGCAAAGGTAGAGAGGTGAGAACCCTGGGACGTGTTGGGGGACTAGGGTTCAAGAATTGTGGAGGAAGATGAGGCCAAGAAGAAGTTGAGCTCAAAGACCAGCTCCAGGAGACCAGGCCCTGAAGGCCCATTGCAGCACTTCTAGTAAGACAGAGAACAACTTAAATATCCTCCCATGAGAGAATTGCTTAATAAATATGATGCTTACCACCACACTGACAAGCCAGAGACAGGTGGCAAATGCCTAATGTCGGTGAGGACGTGCATCCCCCATAGCCGTGTAAATGAGCAAAGCGGTTCTGGAGGGGAGTGTGGTAGTATTTAGGGAAACGAAGTGTATTCACACCCTATGACTAGGCAATAGCGCACTAGGGGGGCTCTGTGTGGACTAATGGAGAGAAGAAAGGGAACTCAAGCATCCACAACCAAGGGAAAGGACAAGTGAAAAGGGGTGGGGAGAGGAGCTCGGGTTCTCTGGAGCTTCCAGGAGGAAGGAACTAGAGATACACAGAGTAGATGGATAGAGTTGAAAAATACCAGCTGACAAAAAAATAAAGGAGCAGAACACGAACGTGAGTTGTATCACAATAATATTTATCTGGATTTGAAACACATATCCAGTTTATCAGTGTCTATTAAAACCGGCCATATCTAGCAACTTCACTCCTGGATAGACACACGACAGCGATGCATGCGTACATGTGTATACCCCAAGACACACAAGTGTTCCTATCTGCACTTCGTAATGGCCCCACGCTGGAAACCACCATATGTCACCCATGGCGGCAGAATGGCTTCATTGTGGTGTCATTCGACCAGTGGACTACTTTACAGCACTGAAAGTAAGTGATCCCTCCACAACTACACACAGTAATAGAGATGAATCTCATGAACAGAATGTTGAGCAAAGGAAGTTAGACACAAAAGAACACACACTGTGTGATTCCATTTGCATAAATTTCAAAAACAGACCAAATCAATGGCTGGTGTTAGAAGTCTGGGTGGTGGTTAGTCTTAGGGCAGTGGTTGGGAGGCCTTGGAGGGGATCTCCTAGGTCTGGTTATATAGGCGTGTTCCGTTTTTGAAAGTTCACAAACTGCCGTACACTGACGATTTGTCTTCTTCTCTGTGTGTGTGTGATACCTTCAGGAAAAATTTTTTAAAATCCATTAGCACACAAAACAACCACTCTGCGTTTTGTAAGCAGTCTCAAATATTTAAGGACGTCTACCAGACATGGAGAGAGTTTTGAGGAGGTCAAATTGAGGGGGTTGGGGAGGAAAAGGAGGAAGTGGTACAAACAAGAGAGGATCCTTGCAGATTACCTCCTGACCCTGTGCTAAGAACTGAGTAGTGGGGACCTATTCAACCCTCTGTACTTTAGTGCATAAGAAATAAATGTAAAATTTAATTTTGAAAGCTAGAGAAACAAATGAAATATGCTACTTCGACACCATAGAAAACATGGCAGCTGTCAGAAAGCAGGAGAGTGATCTAAATATACCAAGCAAAAATGTCCAAAGAAGGCGCCTGGGTGGCTCAGATGGTTGAGTGTTGCGCTCAGGTCATGATCTCTGGGTCCTGGGATCTGGCCCCGCGTTGGGCTCCCGACTCAGCGGGGAGCCTGCTTCTCTCTCACCTACTGCCTCTCCCCCTGCTTGTGCTCTCTCTCACTCTCTCTCTCTCAAATAAATAAATAAATAAACCTTCATTTTAAAAAGTTTCTTCTTAAAAAAAATGTCCAAGAGTAAACAGACTAAAAAGGGATGCATTTGTGAGTAGTGCCCTCCATCCACCATCCTGCCCTGCCGCCCACACGATGGGCGTCCGTATTTTCTCGGGGTTCCTAACTATATCTTTAAACGAATATCCTGGTTCTGAAAAGACACACTCAAACTGGGACTCTAAGGGGAACTGGGATGGGAGGAGGGGTGTCAAAAAGGAACTTGAGTCTTTTCTGTAATGTTTTCATTTTTGGTAAGAAGAATCTATTCCTGGAAATTAAAATGAATAGATTTAGTATTCAAGGTAGTAGTAAAGCCCAGAGCTTTAGTGCAGGGAGGCCTGGAATGTTCTGGCCTTGCCTTCTCTTTGAGGTCACTTAAGATTTTTCAAGTAAAGCCATGGGACCATCTGTTGCCTGATGAAATCAGGGCGAAGGGAGTTGGAAGACAGGTCCCCACCTGGCGTCCCCATCTGGCTGCATGATCTCAGGGGGCTCCCATCCCCTTTCCGGGCCTCAGTGTCTTCATCTGCCCTACAGGAATCAGGTTTCTGCGTTACTGGGGGTGTGGGAGGATGAGGTGAGGGCACACAGGAAGAGTGTATGAATATAAGGATTATTCTCCGGGTCAGAGGAGGAGAAGGAGTGGAGCCCTCCCTTCCACCTGCCAAGCCCACCAGGGCGCAAAGGAAGCAGAGGGAGGAGCTGGGGACCACCCAGGAGAGCAAGCAGTCCATCTGTGGGACAGGGGCACGTTGTCAGCAGCTGGGAGGCCCGGCCTGGACTACTCACCGGCCAGAGCCCATCAGGCAACCACCCAGGTTGCCTGGAGAATTGGGATGTCGAGCGGGCTTCTTGCTGCTCCCAGCCCCAATGCAGCAGCCCTACTGCCTCTCCAAGCCCCCATCATCACTCTTCCACCCTTGGACCTCTCCCCTCTTTTAGCCCATCCTAGTCCCACAGCCAGAGAGTGCTTTCACAAAGTAAACTCCATCATATCCCATACACGCTCAAAACCTTCCAGTAGCCTCTCACGGATCTATGAACAAAATCCAATTCCCTTACCTTAGCCAACAAGTCCTGGCATGATCTGCCACTCCCAACACCCACCTCCAGCATAGGGGTTAAGAGCCTGGCCTCAAAGAGAATCTGCCCAGTTAGAGTTCTGGCTCTTTTCTTCCTTCATTCACTCAAAAATGCCTATTGGCCACCTGCTATGCGCTAGGCACTGTTTTAGGCATTTGGGATACATCAGTGACAAATGAGACAAAGATTCCTGCTCTCGCGGAACTCCCTTTCTAGCAGAGGGAGATTAACAGTAAATACAAGTAAGTTAATTACATAACACACTGGAAAGTGACAAATACTATGAAAAAAAGGAGAAAAAGTAGAGCAGAGGAGGTTGCTCAGAGCACGGAGAGGGGCGGGGTTTACAGTTTTAAATGTGGTAGAGTGGTCAGGGAAGGTCTCATTGAGAAGGTGAGATTTACACCGAAACTGGAAGGAGGGAGACATGCAGACGTGAGGGCAGAGGGAAACAGTGGGGAGAGAGGTGGGAAATGCCTCAGAGAGGCAGGACCGGGCAGACAGGGTGTCCTGGGTCTGGGCAAGGAATTTGGCTTTTACTGAGTAAGAGGAGAGTTTTGGGGGGCGCCTGGGTGGCTCAGTGGGTTAAAGCCTCTGCCTTCGGCTCAGATCATGATCTCAGGGCCCTGGGATTGAGCCCTGCATCAGGCTCTCTGCTCAGCAGGGAGCCTGCTTCCCCCCGCCCCCCGCCCCCTCTGCCTGCCTCTTTGCCTACTTGTGATCTCTCTCTGTGTCGAATAAATAAATAAAATTTCTAAAAAAGAGAGAGAGAGAGTTTGGGGCTCTTTGACCATGGGGGATGGGCAAGCAGGACGGGGAAGGAGCAGAAGCCAAGCAGGCCTTGCAGGTGTCAGGGGGATGGCAGCATCAGCCTGATCCTGTGGGGGGGACTGTGGGATGGAAGTCATACCTCCGAGTTATCCACCCACACCCGCACCGGCATCCCAGGCAAGGAAGGTGGGCTTTCATACCTCGGAAATAATAGGTTATAGCTTAGGGGGAAGGTTAGTCACCCCAGGGGCTGCAGCAGCCTGTGGTCAGTCCTCCCTAAGGAGAGAAGCAAGTGCTGGTCACTGAATGCATATCCAAAGAGGGTGCACAGTAAAAAGGGATCCTAGGCAGATGGTTACAGCACTGACCTCGTTGGCTCCAAACACCGAAGGCCCGGCAGCCATGTCCCTTTTGGCCTTGGGGTGGCTAAAGATCGGGGGTGTGCCCAGTGTGCCCAAGCAGGGGTTTTCTGGTTAGGGATCAGCGTCCCCAGACCTCTGCCCACACCTGAGCCTGCAGAGGGTTTCATCTTCTGCAATACTCTGACCACGGGGCGGTCCAGGCTTCCTTCTGGGATTCGAACTAGTTACCCTCGACTTAGCTCTGTCTATCTTTGAATATGTTGGATTTTAGGAAGTTCTGCTTCATGTTCAGTCTACCCATTCATTCCGTAAACGTTGGCCGAGCGCTCTTTGTGTGCCAGGCACCGTTCTAAGTTCTAGGGACACAGCAGAGAACAAGACAGATACGGTTTCCGCCCTCGAGCTTACAGCTGGAGAGGAAGATGATTGGAGGAAAAGAGAGTATTTAAGCACAGAGTTGGGGAAGCTAGGGAAACTGTGTGGGCCTAGAGGGAACTCCAAACCCTTGGGAAGCGATGACACCAAGCTGATTAGTGGAGGTGTCCCTTGACACAGGTACAAAGGTGCAGGAGAAAATTAATCCGGGCTAGTGGAGGAGTGAATGCAAAGACCCTGAGACGCACCCCCCCCCCATTGCCTGCTACCCCCACTGCTACTTCCCGATACAATGACCATCCTCTCTTACTTGGATGATTGTAGCAGCCTTCCTCTTGGGTCTCCCAAAGAGGGGCAAAGAAGCTGGGATATGCAGCACTAACTCTTCCTTCTTCTTGGTTAAGGGTCGCTCCTGTGGGCCTTCACTCACCTGCATTCCCCCACTCAACTCACACTGTGAGCGGAGAGAAGCAGGAAGCCACGGGCTTGTGCAGCATCGTTGGCAGCTGACCTCCCGGGAGGGCTTCACCCATTTGGGGGGGGGGGCACCTACAGCCCCTTCTCTAGAACCGTCTGTTTAATGTCTCCTTCCCCTTTCTGACCTCATCTCCTACCTTCTTCCCCTTGCTCATTCTGTTCTACCCCCACTGGCTTTGATAGTCTTCCAATCTGCCAAACAAAACCTCATCTCAGGGCCTGGAACACGCTTCCCGCAGACATTTACACGGCTCGCCCCTCACCTATTCTGCTCTGCGCTGCTCTAGGGCAACCTCTTGAGAGAAGCCCTCCCTGACCGCCTTGCTGCAAATAGCCCCTCCATTAGTTTTTCTCTACCTTGTCCCGTGCTGTTTTCCACAGCATTTATCCACCTGACATATATTTACTTGTTCCTATGTTTATTATCTGTCTCTCCTGCCAGACTGGAAGCTTTCTTTTGTCTTTTCTTTTCTTTTTAAGATTTTATTTATTTATTTGACAGAGAGAAAGATCACAAATAGGCAGAGAGGCAGGCAGAGAGAGAAGAGGGAAGCAGGCCCCGCCCCCCCGCCGAGCAGAGAGCCCAATGCGGGCCTCGATCCCAGGACCTGAGATCATGACCTGAGCCGAAGGCAGAGGCTTTAACCCACTGAACCACCCAGGCGCCCCCAGAGTGGAAGCTTTCTGAGGGCAAGGACGATGTCTGGTTTTTGCTCATGGCAGAGGTCCTCTAAAGGGGTCCGGGCAGTCAATAAACATTTGTGAAATAGGTGGTTCTAAACACAAATGAAACATACGACTTCCCTCCCCAACACTTCCAGTGGCCAGGGGTGCTCTCTAGGGGACAGTCACAGTCAATTTGGGAGCCTTCGCCATCCAGGCTCATCTGTCAGGGGTCAAGGGTCAGCCTGGTCTAGCCTTCTTGGGGCCCCAATGTCTTTAGAAGAGACCTGGTCCCGGGGTCTAAGCCCCAGGGATGCCTGGTAAGCCCTGTTTCTCCTTTGGCAAACGTTCCTACTTCCTTCATAGGGCCTGTGCCTGCGTTTCTGAACCAGAAGGTGTTTACACAAAACATCTTGGGTTTGGCGACAAATTCACCCTCAGTGAGGAATCCTTAATGAAGCTCCTTCTTTCCCCAGGCAGGGCAGCTTCAGGGAAAATTAGCTCTGTCTCTGGCACTTGAAGGAAGCCAAGGCCAGGCAAGGAGGAGGTCCTACTGGGGCTTCTGGGGCCATGATCTGGGGGAGAGGGTTCTTTTTTCAGCATCCAGAGACAGCTGTGGTATGGAGACCAGAATGCTTCTGGACACATGTTTGCTCCTGCCTTTCTGTGTGACAAGGCACTGCCTTTCTCCTGGCCTCAGTTTGCAGCTGTGAAATGGGCAGCAGTAACCCATCTGTATACAAATTGTGACATTCCGGTAAGGCAAAGGATGTAAAAGGGCTTGGTTACAAGGGACCTAAGGAGAGAATAAAAAGCTGGAATCAGGAAGGCAGGAGGTCAGAATTCTAGTCTCAGGTCTGCTGTTGACTATGAGATCCTCACCGCTCTCTGGGCCTCAGCTTTTTCAGCTGTATAATGAGGGGTTTGGGCATGAAGATCTCTAGGGCACCTTCTTGTTCTGAAGAGCAGCCACATTCCACCTGCATGCCTCTTCTTAGAGGTCCTTCCAAATCCCACGGCCCATGCTGATTTGCCTTCTAGCACTTATGGAACTTCTTTTCTGAGCTGATGCTTCATGGCTCACTGCACATGGTTTTCCAGCCTCTTCTTTGGGTCTAGGTCAAGTACTCTTGAGATTGGGCCCAAGACGGGTTCAGCAGATACTGGTGAAAGCTGAATTTTATTTATTTATTTTTTAAGATTTTATTTATTTATTTGACAGAGATTGCAAGTAGACAGAGAGGCAGGCAGAGAGAGAGAGGAGGAAGCAGTCTCCCTGCCAAGCAGAGAGCCCGATGCGGGGCTCGACCCCAGGACCCTGAGATCATGACCTGAGCTGAAGGCAGAGTCTTAACCCACTGAGCCACCCAGGTGCCCCCGAAAGCTGAATTTTAAAAATGATTGCTGCCTCCTTCTGATCCTGCAGAGAGACAATGAGGGGGATTTTTATCACTCCATTTTATAAATTGGAAACTGAATGTATCAGAGGTTAAATATAAGTCACACGGATACATAGGCCTTCTTGGTGTTCCTTAAACAGGGGAAGAATGATTTGTATTATTCCAAAACACTTATCACTGGTTGTCATAGTATGTAACTACTTGTTTTGTCATGAACTGTCGGGGTTTCCCTGCATGCGGACAGAGACTGTGTTTTATTCACTGCTGCACCCTCAGCACCTAAGACTGCCTGGCCCGTAGCAGGTGCTCAAGAAACAGGAAGGGAGGTAGGAGGGGTAGGAGGCCGCTCTGCCGACTATGCTCCCTGAGCCTGCAGGGGGCGCTCCAGTCTGGCCCCCAAACCTAGGCCCCGCCTCTCGCGTCCTGCGGACGCTTGCGTGTTGGAACCTGCGCACTGCTGTTCTTTTAATTGCGCTTGCGCGCCGGAAGCCCTGCCCGTGCGCGTGCGCAGCCGACGCAGCTACCAAACGGAGTTAGAGCGGTGTAGGAGCTGGTCCGGTTTGAGTTGGAGCTGGCGGGTGGTATGCTGTCACCAGAGGCGGAGCGGGTGCTGCGGTACCTGGTGGAGGTGGAAGAGCTCGCCGAGGAGGTGCTGGCGGACAAGCGGCAGGTAAGAGGCCCGTTCGTGGCGCTGGGGCCGGGGTTCGGCAGTTGGGGCCTGGTGGCGAGCGCGGTAGGCCGCGCGCGGGGCCCAGAATCAAGCTCCCCGCGGGTTCCCAGTGGGCTGGTGGGCTCACGGCCGTGACCACAGATGTGGGGCGGCGGTGAAGCAAGGTGGGCCAGATACCTGGCACGGCGCCTCGCTTCACGCTTTTATTAGCATGTGTTAAGTAAGCGCCTGGTCGGTACCAGGGATTCTGTCTCCATCCTTCCTCCGCCCCTCATCGTGCCCTCCGGATCCCGAGCCACTACCTCTGGGTGGTTTTCCTGAACACCTTCAAAATGTAGTTCCTCCTCAGGCCTATCCCACTGACCGTGGGTGCATAGCCTTCGCCAAGGCTCTCGGGAGAAGCGGAAGAGAAGAGACCGGGAGTAGTCTTGAGATTGGGCTTGTACACTGACATAGAAGTCTGGGTCTTGTGCTAATTTAAGTGCTAAGTGTTTGGAGGGAGTTAATGGGGCGGAGGGAGAATAATGTAACTAGATTTAGGCTTTAAAAGGATGCCTCTGGCTGCTGTGTGGAGCACAGAATGTAGGGGGCAAGGGGGCCTGTGAGGGGCCACTGCTAAGGTTCAGCCAAGAGATGGGTTTGGGCCAGGGTGGTGGTGATGAAGAGTGAATGGGTCAGAGGTATATTTTGGAGTCGGATTTAGTAGACCTTGATGATGGTTGCTTGTGGGTTGAGGGAGTAGGAGGAGTGGAGAATGATTCATGACCCCTCGTTTACAGTTAGAATAATTGGATGATTGGTAAAGGATATTTACTGAAAAGTGGAAGACTTGGATAAGTGCCCATTAAATTAAACACTGTATCAGGGATGTGCGTGATGATAATAAAGTAGCGATTAAAATGTCTCAAGCACTTTGTGTCAAGACTATGCTAGCTCATTTAGTTCCTGGCTCAGTAACCTGTGAGGTAGGTGCTATTCGTATCTCCATTTCTCAGAAGGTGAAATTACACAGCTCACATTCAAAACTTGGTATTGCAGACGCTCCAGAGCCAACGCTCTCAAGAAACTGTACTGCCTCCTTACTTTCTTAGTCGCTTCTGTAATGCTAGGTCAGAATCAGCTGGAGGAGCTTGTCCAGGGGGAGGTTTCTACTCCCCTGCTGATTCTGAAATGCCCTGAAGCTTGAGCATTAGCCCTCCTATGAATAATAATGAATTACCCATTTAATCAGCAAACATTTCCCCTGACCTTCTCTGTGGGGAGAGCACCTGCACAGAGCTTTGTCTTTAAAGACCTGGAAACTGAATAGGGGAAGAAATAACATTTACACATCAGTGTGCTTTAGGTGTGACATTGGAAGAAACCCAGGAATGATGCCTTGTCTCTGTTAGGTTTTAACAGCCCCTGGTGTGTTGGAAGGTGGTGGTTTGGAGCAAGAGGGAGCTGAGTTCCCTCCTGCCCCTGTGCTTTGCAGATTGTGGACCTGGACACCAAAAGAAATCAGAACCGGGAGGGCCTACGGGCCCTGCAGAAGGATCTCAGCCTCTCTGGTAAGTCACGGTTTTGTCACTGCAGCCCTGGAGGTGTGTTGTTTTCCTTCAGGGTTTTCAATTTGTCCCTAATAGAGACCAAAAGCCACACGTGTGACACAGCCTGTGGAGATGAGGGAGAAAATGTTGTGGGTCTGATACTGGTCTGCTTGCTGTTCCTAAGATGCCAAGCAAATTACTGGTCTTTGCTGTTCCTGTTTGCTTTGCCTGGCTCACTCTTTCCTCAGATGTCTGCAGGGTTCATGCCTCGCTTTCTTCAGATCTCTGCCCAAATGTCACCTAATCTGAGGCAATTCCTCTTACCCTGCTTTATTTTTCTCCAGAATACTTAGCCTTATCAGGGTCTCACAAATCGTATCTTTGCTTAATTATTCCTTCTCCTCCACGATATCATAAGCCCGATGAGGGCGGAAACTTTGTCTTGTTCTGCTGTGTTCTCAGCATCTTAAACAATGCCTGGCAGAGAGTAGGTGCTCAAAAATACTTGTTGAAAGAGTGACCATTTGCCATTTCAGAAGATGTGATGGTTTGCTTCGGGAACATGTTTATCAAGATGCCTCACCCTCAAACGAAGGAAATGATTGAGAAAGGTAAGGCCTTCTGGGGCGGGTCAGGGACACATCTCCCCTGCCAGCCTCAGTCTTAACTGAGAACTGAGAGCCAGGCTTTGGGCCATTTGATGAGAGGCAGCTGTGTTCTAGGGCTCAGACAGATGTGGGTTTTAATCCCTGCTCTGCCACTCGGAGTTACATCCTTATCTCTGAAGGAGGGAATACATCCCCAGAGCACAGTTAAGAAGTGGAGATAAAACTGTGTGTGTACTTAGCCTAGTGCTTGTTTATCAGTGAAGAACGAGCTGGGCCACAATATAGGAAACCCAACAAATGGAGGCTAAGGTAAGGGAATCTGTTGTTTTTCTTGTCAGTTGTCCAGAGACGGGCAGTCCAGGACTGGCACTGACGCTCAGCAAGGTCACTCTCATGTATTCTTAGAGTGGCTGTGTCATCACCATGTCCATGGGCCAGGCTGCAGGAATGGCAGAGGGCTTGCTTTCTCCGTACGTGGCCTTGCCTTCTGTTTAGAAATAACACTGTCCTCCTCAGAGACTTCTGACATCTCATTAGCCAGAACTAAGTCATGTGCCCTCCACACACACCGTAGCTACAAGGGAGCCTGGCAGAGTGCACTTTTATTTTTCACATCCCCGGCCATAGAGACTGCACTGAAAATGGAAGTTTGGCGACAGCGAGCCTCTAGGGTCTGCCACAGCCTGGGCACTCAGCATGTTACTCAAATCTTCACAACCGTGATCCTGGAGGCTCTTTGGAGAAGCATCATAAAGGCAAAAGGTCAAGGTGCAGATGAGACCTTGGCTGGAAAAAGGAAAGATTATGCATGTTTTCTCTTCCCCACCCTTGAAAATGTAAAAGGACCAGCAAGGTTGCATCTGTCCCTGAAGGCAGACTTTCCTTATCCCTGTTGGAATAAAATTTTAGCAAAGGATCAGCTTCGAGAAGTTTCCAGATTCCTGTTGAAAAATACACACTAATATGTGGTTATAAAATTAATGTCATTGCACTTGAGTGGTGGGCTGCAGGCCACTCAGGCTGAGCTTTCAGAGGGGGTCACTTGCCTGCGTTCAGGGTCTGGTCCTCAGCTGTCTTGGCCCACAGATGTGGTCTTGTCACCATACCTAGAAGGGTTCTGGGACTTTATCATCACCGGTTCTCAGGGGAGGATGCAAGCTCAACAAGCTCCTAAGAGACCGGGGTTGCTCATTTACCGTGAGCACTAGAACCATTGCCCCGGCCAGAGGGCTGGGCTGCTCAGGGCTTCTCTCCATCAGAAAGAATGAAAATCTATGGGGAGGACAGACTAGCCAGCGTGTCATCGTGAGTAGGTGGAGTCGGGTGACATTAAGCAATTGTGTCACCAAGTTTTGTAGTCTCTACTTCTCATAGTGTAGTTTGCATTCAGGTGCGCTCCATCTTGGCAAGATAATCTTTTCTGTTCACGGTGAATTAGGTTAAACTCGAGCATCAGGGTGCCCATTGATCATTTAGGTCACGTATTACCATGGTCATGTTTAAATACCATTCACCTTGATGGACTTATATTTGTAAGATTCCTTAGCCACATATTTTCCACCCATTTTGGGTGGGCTAGGTCTAGGTTCTTCATTCTGGTCTGATGTTTCAGTTTTCTGTAATTTCACTGTGGGAAGGGGACCTACAGTCCAGATACTGCCTTTCCCACCCACTGAGCAGCCCAAGCACTTTGCGTAATGAAAACAGGTCAGTGGACAGAGAGCCGGGTCCTCAGTCCTGTCCTGGGCTCGCTCAGCCATCTTGGGCAAGTCACCTCCCTTCTCCAGCTCTTTAGTTCCCCCCTTACTTGGTATCTGAGGTCCCCTTCTTCCCAAGTGTCAGGAGCCCTTGCTTTCAAGGAGGCTGGGGAGAACCTCATGTCCCCGGCTGCCTTTGGGTCAGTGTGTCTGTAGTATAACCCCATCCTCTGCCCACCTCATTTTTTCAGATCAGGATCATCTGGATAAAGAAATAGAGAAACTCCGGAAACAACTTAAAGTGAAGGTCAACCGCCTCTTTGAGGCCCAAGGTACAGACCTGGATGGAACTGGAAACCAGGAGGGGAGAGAACTGTCAATGTCCGCATGGACGTTACAGAGCAGGAGTGGGAAGCCCCTCCCAGGTGGGCGGGCAAGGGCCTGGGCTGCACATGAGCCGCCCGGAGGCCATGGGCCAGGGCAGTGATCATAGCCACCCAGAGACGGAATGGACAAGGAGGTTTGCGGGGTCTTACTCCTGTGTTGTCTTCCTGCCATAAGAGGAACAGCCTGGGTGTCTTACATTCTATCCTAGGGCATGGCACAGGATCCAGGAGAGCTCTGACTGAGGGGACGCAGAGGGCCTCAGTCAGATGATCGAGGTCAGAGCTGAACCTCTGGGTATACCTAACCATTCCAGATTGGGCCCAGGCCTGGTAGCAGTCGGTAGGTCTCTGGGCAGAAGAGTCATGACTTTGCAGGTTCTTGGTGACTCATGTGCCTCATGCAATACATTGCGGAATTCGAGGCCCTTTCCTGTTAGACCTTAAGGCTAAGTGTTGGCAGCACAAATGCAGCATAAGCCCCTTTCCTGGGCCTGACTCCAGGGCCAGCAGGAGGTTGGACAACAGGAGGCCCACCTCGCTGATGGATTGTTT
Organism: Nasua narica; assembly: GCA_028533885.1. Lineage (NCBI taxonomy): Eukaryota > Metazoa > Chordata > Mammalia > Carnivora > Procyonidae > Nasua > Nasua narica. The sequence goes on along the minus strand of CM052811.1, from coordinate 98,028,371 downwards.
TCTCCCCCTAGGCAAACCAGAGTTGAAGGGTTTTAACCTGAACCCCCTCAACCAGGATGAACTTAAAGCTCTCAAGATCATCTTAAAAGGATGAAACTCAAGAACCAAGATGGGGGGCCTACAACAGCATCCCCCGCCCCCCGGAGTCATGAAGGACCCGGGGCTCTCCAGCTTTCTAACCTGCAAGGATGTGATCTGCGCTGCTAGGAGTTAGGCGTTGGGAACCTGAGCCTGAGAAGCCTCTGTCTGTGGGGACTGCGGCTCTGACGGCAGGAGGGAGCCCTCGGGCTGCCAGTGTCTGCTGGGTCCCACCACCGGGGCCGGATGGACACAAGCCCCATTGATAGGCCCTGGCAGCCACCAGCGGTGGGCGGGGGCAGCGCCAGTGGGGGTGTGAGAATGACCGCAGCAGGCACTTCTAACAAGGGCCTGCTGTCCGCACGGGCCCCCGGCAGCGGCGGCGAGCCTCATTCCTGCATTCCTTTCAAGAAGACAGGCCTTCTCAGGCAGCACGTAGTGGAACTGGAGTAAAGCAGGAGGCTCACGGGTGGTTTCCGAATGAAGGACAGAATCTCGGTGCTTCGTAGGTCGCTGCAGCCAGCCGAGGGGCAGGCACGCCACGCCCCACCACGGCCTCCCTTTTGGCCCTTTTTCCTGCTTGCCCCTGTGACAGAGCCCAGAGTGGAAGCTGCATAGCAGACTGTGCACCTGCTGTTGGGTCAGGAAGGCCGCGCAGAGTCCTGCGCCGGGGGTGGGGGAGGGAGCTGCCTCTTCACCTGGCTCTCCGCCATCTCTGAGCGCGGGCCCTGGGGTCAGTGTGCCGTGAGGGCAGCACTGTGTCTTTCGTGTTCATCGAGGGATTAATAAACGTTTCCTAAATGAACGAACGGTAGCTTCTATTCTTTACCTCATCTGGTCCTTAATTGAGGGCACACTGCCTTGAGGACATCACCTACGAAGGGACAGTGGGTCCTGCTGGGAAATGACGGCAGGACTCGACAGTAACAATGGTAGTGGCCCACTGGGCTCCAGCCCATAATGATACAGGAACATAGGCTGGGATGGCCAGATCCTAACGTTTCATTTAAGTTGAATTTTCTGTCTTCTTAATATTGCTAATGCAGAAATTTTTAGAGACTTGGGTGTTGGCCAAACAATATACCTTACATAAGCCAAATTTGGCCCATACCTATGATTTTGTGTCTTTTTGAGTTTTTTAAGTAGAATAGCATGTGTTTTCCCCATGACGGCCCTAAGGCCCTAAAGTGGGGAGATGGAATTGGAAGCTAGACGTCTACCCATAGTAGACTAGCTATCGATAGCTTCAGACAGTGGAATACGGTACACCAGGAAAGGAAGCTCTCTAAGTACTGACTGGGAATAAGTTCCAAGATGTAGTAAGTGGACAGATAGGGTCTAATCCAATCATTTGTGTGCAGGGTTGGAGCACAAGGGTGAAAGACAAGGACACATGGCTATTGTAGTCCCTGAAATGTGTGGCTGGCTCATGATCCACATCTGAGCGTTACCCCTGCCTGGCTGGCGGGGCGGCGAACAGATTGGCTGCCCTGGAAATGAGCCTGTGTGGGGGGCTGTCTGGGTTTACCTCCGTCACAGGGACACAAGGAAGTCCCCGCGCTCTGGAGGCAGGAGGCCCAGAGTAGAGTGGCTTGGCTTCTGGCCTTCCCAAGGCTAGCTGGTTCACTTCTGGGGTCTGCCAGTATTTTCCCTTCCCAGAACCCAACCCTCCCCTCGGCAGTCAGAATCTGCTATTTGCAATGCAAGAGCCGTCACATAGCAGGGAGAGTTGCAACGGGAGCTGCCTGGGCCCCAATGTAGGTCCCCCGTGGAGTGGTTCGCCCACAGCCCGCCCTGCGGCAATCTTTCGCAAACCAAGAGGAGGCTTAGGAATGGGAAATACGGAGAAAATGCAGAACTTTGACTTTTGCCCAACTCCCTACGCCATCTCCTTGCCAGCCAGGCCAAGGCTTTTTGGTTTAAAAAGCTCAGCTCCCAGGAACGCGCAGACGGCACCCCCATCACGCAGCTGACTCAGATGAGTGCACCTTTGCGGAGACCCTTGCTAAGCAGCCCTGCCTTCCCGATCCTTACCTTGTCCATCTGAGAAATGGGGATGCTCTGGCCCACTGGTTTTCAGATGGTCGGGGGAGCTCCATGAGTTCCTTAACGCATCAGGGCAGGGTGTTGAAAGGAGACAAAGATGTATTTAAGGCTCAGCCCTTCCCCAGAGCCCAGTAAACACAATCTAGTAACTGCTTGCTTTGCAAGTACACCTTAAGACCAGTTCCCTAGCCCCTGAAACCTTCCTCCCGGAGGATCTTTTCAACCTTTGAGACATCAAAGGGTCAAATCCGGAGGACTTGGCTTCAGCCAACAGTACCCCCTGAGCCGGGGCCCAGTGTGCAGTGACTCCAAGTAAGGCCTGTGCTTGTTTATTGGACGTGGTCTGTCTGGAGTAGCACGGCTCGCCGCAGCTGTCCTCACTGGGCCCGATCACCACGCCAGTGCCTCAAGGTTAAAACATCCAGTCCAGGGATTGGCTCAGGGTGCAGAGGTGCCTGGGGTGGGGACCCAGAGAAGCAGCGAGCGGGCAGCAGCCTGTCCAGCCTGCAAAGCTGCCTCCAGGCCAGAGGGAGGGAGGCAAGTGCTCCAAGGTGCCGCTGTGCTGGGAACGGGTGGAGAGGGGACTGGGGGGCACCTCCTGGTTGGGTCGCTGTCCCTGCGGCCAGGACTAACTGGAGGCTTTCTTCTGGCTCTGAAGGGAGCGGAACAGCTGCCTCAGCTGGTTGTTTCGGTCATTGACGCAGCCTGGAAGGGAAGTGGAGTGTTGGCTGGGATGGCCTTGGTAGTGGAGGCACAGCCAAGGGGGGCCGGGCGAGGCCTGTGCTCCCGCTACCTGGAGGGAGGGAGGAAGGGCCCGCAGGAGCCGCGCAGCCCTGAATGGCCTATGGTTTGCGTCCTGCCTCTACTCCGTGGCCCTCGAGCAGGTCATTGACCTGCCTCCAGCTTAGTTTTCTCATCTGTAACCCAGGGTACCTGCTTTCCTGAGGGAATGTAAGGCTCACCAAAAGCCAAAGGTAGCATTCATTTTGGCTCACTTCACCTCAGGTGCTGAATGTGGACTCACGTGTTCTGCCTTCACAGGAATGATGTATAAAAGAGAAACTGAGGCTCAGAGAAGTTAAGAAATGTGCTCCAAATCACACCAAAAGTAGCAGAACTGAGACTTGAACCCATGCTCTGTAGTACCATCGGCCAGCTCCTCACCAAGGCTCCACACGACCTGTCCTCTTGGCTGCACTTGCTGGAAACGCATGCGAGCTAGCACAGTGCCTGGTCCCCAACAGGCGAGGCGCTGGCTTCCTTCGCTCCCGCAACCCCATGGGGCAGGCACCAGCGGTGAGAGATCGACTTTCCCCATAAGCAGTCCCTACGCTCCTGGAAGCATGTCCCAAGCAGTCCCCGCTTGAGAGGCCTCCTCTCCCAGCACATTCACAGTGTCACCCACTTCGAGCTTGTCCTCGTGCCGGGTCCGGGAGGCAGCTCCACGGTCATTTAGTTGTGCCAGTCCCATGGGTGGCGCTTACCAATGCTGGCTGACTGGCTGGATCGCTATGGCCACCACTATATGGACCCGGAGGCATCTGCCATCTTTCTTAGCAGCCCCGAGCCCCATCCTTGCCTCCTAGGCACTCACTGGTCATCAAGGCCTCGCCCAGCTGGGGCTCGCTATATGTGTCCCCAGGGTTTGCCAAAGAGAGTTCCACGGAACCCTAGCTTTAATGGCTTCTTTGAGAACTCCTGAATCTTCGTGTCCAGCGCAAACCTGTTCTTGGGAGTTCTAGACTCACCTCTGAGTTACCTGCTGATCTTTTCACCCGGAAACCCCTCAACACTTTCCTAACTCACTTCGGCCATGCTCTTCCCACCCCAACCAGCTTGTCTTGTACTCGCCACCATCCGCCCAGACGCTCGCCTGGAGACTTGGGAATTGTTTTAGAGACTTCTAAAGTAGGTGGCTGTCAACCTAGGCTGCACTTTAGAGTCACCTGGGACTTTTAAGAAGACTAATGGCCAGACCAACTGTATCTTTAGCTTCAGCAGGCATTAGTATTTTTGAGAGCTCCTGCAGGGGTCCTACAGCAGCCAAGATGGAGAGAACACGGTTCTGCATCTCTGCCACTCAGCCCGGGTCCAGGGACCAGCAGCATTCACATCGGAGGTGGATGACTGGCAAAGACGGGCTGCAACAATCCCTTCCGTTCTCTCTACACGCGTCTCTGCAAAGGGCTTTGCGGCTTCTCTACCTGGAGGTGGGGGCTGCTTCCTGGCCCCGAGAATCGGGGATGGAGCAGCTTTGACGGATGGCTTGCGGCAGAACGACACTGTACTGAACCTAGGCCTCAAGAGGCTTCCCTAGGACTTCTCTCACCTTCTCGGAACCCTGAGGCTACAGTGTGGGGATGGACTGCTGGAGGACGAGTGGCCGCCTGGAAAGAGAGGCCCAGCTGGCGGCCAGTTGCAACCACCGCACACATGAACGAGGCTATTCTAGGCCCCTGGGGCTCGAATCTGCCAGGTGCCTGCAGCCCTGAACAACCCCAGGCAAGACCTGAAGGATCAGCAAATAAGACAGCAGTTGTTTTAAGCCTCTGGGTTTGGGGAGAGTTGGTTTGTTACATAACAACCATTAACTAATAGAGCACGCCTGAGAGCTTATTAGAAATGCAGTATCTTAAGCCCCCACTCCAGACCTACTGAATCATAATCCGCATTTTAACAAGATTTCCAGATGATTACATGCACATCAAAGCTCGAGAACCCTGGATAGTCATCTTCCAAAAACATAACGCACAGACCCTAGGGAATCGGCTGGAGAAAAGCCTTTCTTAAACGCCCTCTCCTCCGCCTTTCCCAAGCAAATTACTTGACATCCCAGGCTTCCTTGCAGCTGGCGTGGCCAAACGACCCAGTTCGTGCCAGTAGGAGGTCAGCCCTGGGAAGGTTTCCCTTTTGCAATAGGGTCAGAACTTGAAGGAAAAGCCTCGGCCCTTGGGCCTTGCTGCTTCTTCCTGCCCGGGATGAGGACACAGTGTCTGGAGTTGGAGTAGCCATCTTGCAACCATGAGGCAACAAGCTAAGTGTGGCAAAGCAGAAAGAGGAAAGCACCGGATCTCTGGGGGCATTTCACATCCATTGTATTAGCCCTGCCTGGCCTCCCCCAAGACTTCCTGTGGCTCAAGACAGATCACTCCTCTCTGTGTAACTATTAGCTGGATCCTCAGTTGATTGGTGCCAAACTCAAGCCTAAAACATACCAGACCCTAAAAAAAATTTAAAACTTCTTTTAATTAAAAAAAAAAAAGCCACAAATACAATTTAAAAAGCAAGTAAATTCAGGAAAATATTTACCATAAGTTTGACAGAAGGGTAATATCATCAATGTATTAATATCCAAGACCTTTATAAATTTAGAAAACAGCCCACTGAAAAATACATAAAGAATATGGACTGCTTACAAAAGAAGAAATGCAAATTGAAAAATCCGAAACCTCACCATAATCAATGGATCACATATAAAACAAATCAGAACTTTTTGCCTACCAAGTTGGCAAAGGTTTTTTTTCTTTCTTTCTTTTTTTAATTCAGAGCAGGAAAATTTGTGTAATCTTTCTAGAAAGTAATTTAGTTGTAGTAAGTTCATCCCTCTGACCCAATAATTCTACTTCTAGGAATCTGTCCTAAAGAAACAGCCAGAAAGTTCAGCTGAGCTTTATGTGAAAGGATGTTCATCACGGAATGGCGTTATTTATAAAAAGTAAAAAATTGGAATCCTGCCAAATGCTTAATTATGAGAAATGGATTTAGTAAGGTTGGTACATATATGAGCTGGAATACTTTACAGCCGTACAGTAATTTTGCTTTGAACTGTGGCAAGGGACAGGATTTTCTAGTGGCCAACCGTTCAGGTTTTAAAGTCAGAGAAACTAGGGTTCAGGTCCTGGCTCACTATCTCTAACTGGGACCCTCAGCAAGTTACGTAAGATCTGGAGACATTTTCCCTGTCTGTAAAACGATAGAAGTTGCCTAAAAATGAAATAATGTATGTGTATGTTAAATATTTAGCTCGGAATTTGTGTTTCCAGAACAGAGGCTCTTATTAATATCATTGAATGACATGGAATATGCTACGTGGAAAAGTGGAACTCAAAACTCCGGCCCAGTGCCCATTTTGTGAAAGAAAAACTGTGAATATACGCATTTTTGAAACACTGGAAGGAAATGCAACGGATTGTTAAAGTTGGTTATGTCTGGATGGTTTATTTCCTTTTGGTTTTCAAATATTCTACGAGTGAATACTTTTCATGATCAGGAAAATTTTTCACTTTTTAAAAATCAAGTTTAAAGTCAAGGCCTAAAGTCCTTAATTTCTTTTAACATAGTCTGGTGGTGTCTTTTCTTTTCTTTTCTTTTCTTTTCTCTTTCTTTCTTTCTTTCTGTTTTTTTTTGGGGGTTGTTTTCCACATAAGCCTTTTGAAATCCACCTCCTGACATATTAATAATATTTCTTACTATGTACCAGGTGGTGTTCTAGGCATATATTGAGAGTAAAAACTCTTTAATCTCCATTTTACAGATGAGGAACAGAGAGGTTAAGTCCCTTGCCCAAGGTCACACAGCTGGTAAATGGTAGGTCACATGAAAACAGTCTAACCACTGTGCCAAGCTGTCTCCTAGACTCCCTGGCTACTCTCTTGACCCATCCCCAGTGCCCATTCCCCACCTAGCCCCACATACCGAGGTGTGTGTTAGTCACAAAGTTCCCCATCCCCGACAGGTCAGGAGCCCCCTCTTCTCTGCTGACAGGGCCATCATTCCACATGAGGTCAAAGCCTCCCACTCGCTTCTCTCTTCCTGTGAGCCTGGATGGGCAAGAGATACAAGGGGGTAAGGAAGGTGCACCCACCGGGGCCCTAAGACACAGGCCATTCCCTGCTCCCTCCCTGCACCCTCCTGGTGCCCACGCTGTCAGAATTCCTTCTTCTGTCCACCCATTCCTGGGGACCCACACAGGTCTCAGAGGGGTCGTCTCCCATGTTGTTCCCAGGCTCCAACCCTTGCCCTCAGTAACATGAAACCTACTTATACTTGAAGTCTGCTGTGCTTCCCAGACCATAAAATCCAGGAAAGCAGGGTCTAGGTAGGTCTGTTGTGTCCTTTACTGTGTCCGGGGTGTGGCACAGGTCCTGGCACAGTATAGGGGCTCAAACGTTTGCTGAATGACTAAGTGATGGTAGATCTAGAGGACACTTGAGGTTCTGCCTGCTCAGCACCCATTTTGGCTTCTTTCACCCTAAGGGTACTTGGCTTTTCCTTTGAGAACCACTCCTTCTTTCACTCGCATGGCTCAGGTGGGGGCTGATCCCACCACCCTGGGAGAGGGGCGCAGGATGTAGGCCCAATCAGAGTCACAATGATTGGTTCAGAGATGGGCATGTCACAGAATCCCTACCAATAAGAATGAGAGCCTTCAAACTTTTGCTGGAATAATTGGGAAAAAAGCTAATGCATAGGAAAGAGGCAGGGGGTATGGAGGGAGAAAGGGAGAGAATGGGAATGAGAGAGAAAGAGAGAGAGAGAGTCAGTGAGCAGGACAGACCAACCAATACCAACTGAGCACCTGGATTCAGCCATTCCTGAAGTCAGACCCGGGATTTTCCCATTACATACACATTGTTATAACAATATATAGTCTCTTACTGAACACTTATGGTGAGCTAGGCACTTTAGAATAAATAATCTTGGGAAATTAATTTAACAATCTTGAGAGGTAAACATGATGTTTCCCATTTTAAAGATGAGGAAAAAATAATAATAAAGATGAGGAAACTGAGGCTTAGACAGGTGAAGTCCAAGGTCTCAAGGTCAAGAAGTATGGAGGAAGTCCTGCTGGGCTAAATCTCAGAAGGCTGTAGTTGGGTCCTGCTCTCTCCCAAAAGGGCTGAGTCCTTGGACCAGGATCTAACCATGTGTGGACATCTGTTTTTCTATCCATAAAATGGCAAGCAGGCCTGAGCCATCCCTACCTGCCGCTCAAGTCCCAGTGCTGTGAGTTCTCGGTCTACCTTGACGGGAGCCCCAGCTGTCATGTACAGGGGTGCCTGAGCGGGGCTGCCCCCTCCTCACCTGGCCTCCATGTCCACGACATGCAGGGTGTCTTCCAAGAGGCAGGTCTTGAGCTCATAGTCCTCCTGGCTGCTGGCTGTCAGCGACGGGGAGGCGTTGACCTCCAGGAGCCACCTGGAGAAGGAGGGGAATAGAGGGCCTTAGGGTTATCTGGTCTGTGGGGCCTGGGCCCAACCCTCAATTCAACTGAGGTCGAGGTTGAGGTCTCAAGGTCACTCTTTCTATTTTTCCACTAGAATAAAAGTCTCAGCCGCTAAAACTTTTTGAAAACAATGGTCACAAACAAAATCCCCGCAGGGACCAGGTGGTACCTGAATGAGGCAAGCTGGAGGGGTGGAATGATCTTGCCGCCCTCCTACTGTTCTTCCTTCTTCCGGTGGAGCCCGTGAGCAGGAGACAGAGCCCCCTTTCCCAGGGAAAGCCTGCCTGCAGAGGGGACTGGAGCTAGGAAGGGTGGAGACCGGCAAGCCGGCCACAGCCCCTCTGAGCCCAGAGTCAGCAGACCCTCTGGGTTTTCCAGAAAAGGTGAAACTCCAGACTGTGTGTAAATGTCTCCTGTCTTTTAGAGATTGTCAATGTATTTAAATAAAAAACCATCTGAAGTCCAACCCAAAGTGCCTGTGGGCCAAAAGCAGCCCAAGGCCCTCCAGCTTGCAAACTCTGGTTTTGTGCAACCCGGTGGTGTCTGACAGGAACCTGGGAACCTAGGGCCCAGAGAGGGAAGGGCTCACCCAGCAGGTCCTGGCAGACTCGGCCCCTCCCCCTCCCCAGCTTATTTCCCCAGCCCTGGCCTGCTGCAGGGGTGCGGTGGACGAGAGACCCGCTGGCCCTAGGACCCTGTTGCTCTCGAAGCTGGGTCTGAGGTAGGCCTCATTCTAGGGTTCCGGCTCCTGGCCCCTCCGCACCAGGCCATTGACCCCGGGGAGGGGGCTGGCTCCAGGAGCAGCAGTGCTGGCTCAGAAATGACGCCCCTGGGTCTGGCTCTGCCCTTGACTTACTGCATGGCCTCAAGCACCCGAACAACCCCACTGGGCTCCTGGGTCCTTCTGTATTACGTGAGGGCCATCGCTGTGGTCCCTGCCACCTCAGGCTTGTTTTCCAAATCAGTGCACCCCATCCGCGGGCACTGTGGGAGTGCACCAAATTCTTGGCAGGAAGCCGCATGGTAACTATTCCCTTACGTGGCACTTTGCATCCTGAAAGCAGGGCTTACAGAGAAATTTCTTGCCTGGTACTAGGGAAGGATCCCTGACTCAGCAGATGTTCTGGAAAGGTCTCTCGGTGCCACGCATGGGGTTCAGTGCTTTATAGACGGTACCTCATTCATTCCTCATACTAAGGCTATAAGCACAATGCCCATCTTAGAGATGGGCAGACTGAGGCCCAACACAAGGAAGCAGCAGAGATCAAATCAGGGTACAGCGTGTATACAACAACCCCCCCTCCGGGCCACCAGGCTGCCGACTTACGGCTTGAGGTTCTGGTCTATGAGGATGTCATAGCCATACAGCTCAAAGCAGTGCTTGTCGCTGATGATCACCTTCTGCACGCTCTGCAGGCTCTTGACGAAGATGTTGTCCATATCGCTGAAGAGCGTCTCCACTGCCTCGGGCCCATGTTTGGATGCAAGGTACTGGCGGAAGCGCTGGAGCATCCACTTGCAGCCCTGGGGCCCCAAGCGCCCGATCCTCAGTTAATCCTCAGTTAGCCAGGACCCGGCCTGCTGGGACCCTCAAACAACCTTCTTATGGGGCAGAACTACTGCATGCTGGGCCGGGGGGCGGAGGGTGGTGCCTGCCCCGAGCCCCTGCCTCTTTTTCTAGAGCACAGCCAGGGAACCCAGGACCCCAAAAGTCACTGCCCAAACACCCTGCACGGGCTTCCTCTCTGGGCCTGCCTTCCTGGGGACAGACTGCACTCACCATGTGTGTACCCAAGGCCCAAAGATGACCAACGGGGGTTACTGTTTGGGCGGGGGAAGTGCATGCATGCAGGCGACCCCCACTGTGTGGGATGGAGCTGGGGGAGGGGAAGGAAGGGAGTGGCTGTGAGCTGGGGGCCAGCTCTCCCTGTGCCCGGCTATTCTGGCTCTTAACTCTGGGAAGTCTGAGAATTCTAAATTTGAACCTGCCCTTGCAGGTTATCAGATGGATGGATGGGTGGATGATAGGTAGATAGACGGAGAGATGGAGAGATGGAAAGATACGTGGGACTAGACTTGTCAAGGTAGGAGGGTAGAACAGATTTTGTTATAAGGTGTGTTTCTTTGAGTTGTAACTTAACTATTTAGACACAGGATGTGGGGGTCTCCATCTCTATTCCGGCCCTGGGCCCTGCAAGTGGGAACAGTGGTCCTGACCTCACTGGTGAACCACGAGGCCAAGATAGGCCTGTCCCGGGCTCCTTGGTACCCCACCTCCCCTCCCCAACCCGCTCCCAAAAGGCTGGACCCGGAGGGCAGAAGCCCAGCTTCCTCACCTTCTTTGGGTGATAGTCAGGAGATGTCTTTTGCACAGCAACATTGGTGAGGTGAACATCTAGGTGAGGTTCGTGGTCAAGGACTAGTGCAAACAACAAGGACAAGCCCTGTCCCACGTAGCCGCCCGAGACCACACTAAGACCTGCGCGTGGCCATTGACGAGGAAGGCTACCGAACAGCCCAGACAGCACGGATGGGGGCCTTGGAATCAGACGGGCCTGGGTTCAAATCCCACCGCATCTTTACTGGCTGTCACCCCGGAACAAGAACTTCCCCTCTGAGCCTGTTTCCCCACCTATTTAGTGGGGTACGTAGGTGGGGAGACAGGCAAAGAGTAAGCAAACCATCAAAACCAATCTGTAGAGAAGTGGAACTGCTTAGTTAGGACATCTTGCAGCAGGAAAAAATTTTTTTAGCTTAGAAATGGCAATAGAAATCACAGAGGAAGTCAGCGGATGGGCCAACTATGTAAACATAAAAATAATCAGATATCAAGGCAAGAATGAAAAGCAAGCACGAGTAGAGACAAGATTTGTAGCAACTATGACGGGCTGATGTTTTTCGTCACACAAAAAATCCCACATAAATTGTTAACAATAAAAATTTATGGCCCTAATAGATAAGCAGATAGAGGGATAGGAACACACCGGAGGAGACATAACTGGCAAAAGACCATCTGGGAAAATGTGTAAAGTTTCCAGTAGTAGAAGATACCCAATTTTAAAGGCATGTAAATGGGGCAAAAATACAATTGGAAGAAATGCAAATTCTAAGGCAAAACCCTGCTTCCCCATTAAGTCGGTTACCTATGTATTAACCTTTTTTTTTTTGGAAAATAGTTTGGAAAAACTCAAAACTCACAGAATCATTGCAAGTATAATGAATGCCGATAAATGCTTCATCTATATGGGCCAGTTGTTGTAGAAATGTCTTTTTTTTTTAAGATTTTATTTATTTATTTGACAGAGGTAGACACAGTGAGAGAGGGAACACAAGGAAGGGGAGTGGGAGAGGGAGAAGCAGGCCCCCACCAAGCAGGGAGCCTGATGCGGGGCTCAGTCCCAGGAGCCTGGGATCATGACCTGAGCCAAAGGCAGACACTTAGCGACTGAGCCACCCAGGCGCCCCTAGAAATGTCTTTTTAAATTGGTTGTCTTCAGAACTGGAGAGCAGGGATAAAATGGGCCTTGTTAATGGAAGAGTAAAAATACAAAAGAACCTTCTGGAAACAATCTAGCCATAAGCCCTTGACCCAGAAGTTACACTTCTGCAATGTCATCTGAAGGAAAAATTTCGAATATAGTAAAAGATTTAAGAAAAATATGTTTCTTTGCAACATAATATATAATTGGAGGAAACGGAATACTTCCCAAATGCCTGCAGTGTGGAGGATTGGTAAGCCAGTAAATCCACTCAGTGGAGTATTTTATAACTAATAAAAAATGTCTGCAAAGAAAATATTGACATGTTTAGTGAAAAAACAGTTATGTTTATATGGTGGGATCACTCCTTTATAAACTACAAACAACAACAACAACAAAACATACAAATGAATTAAAACCACAGTGAGATACCACCTCACACCAGTGAGAATAGCTAAAATTAACCAGTCAGGGAACGACAGGTGTTGGCGAGGATGCGGAGAAAGGGGAACCCTCCTACACTGTTGGTGGGAATGCAAGCTGGTGCAGCCACTCTGGAAAACAGTATGGAGGTTCCTCAAAAGGTTGAAAATAGAGCTACCCTACAACCCAGCAATCACACTACTGGGTATTTACCCCAAAGATACAAATGCAGTGATCTGAAGGGGCACGTGCACCCGAATGTTTATAGCAGTAATATCCACAATAGCCAAACTATGGAAAGAGCCCAGATGTCCATCAACAGATGAATGGATAAAGAAGATATGGCATATATACACAATGGAATACTATGCAGCCATCAAAAAACATAATCTTGCCATTTAGGTGCCCAGGTGCCCCTGTTTTATTATTTTTATTATTAAAGTAATACATAGTGGTTGGAAAAACAATCCATAATACAGGAAAACATGTGAAGTTGGAAATAAAATTCCTGACCTACTTCTAATCTTCCGTGGTTTTCAGAATTAATAAATTAGTGAATATCCTTCCTTACTTTCTTCTAGACAGAAACATCCTTCCTTAAAAGCCAAATTAGGATCATAAACTTACCAGTTCTATCCCTGCGCGTTGTTTTTCACTTAATAGTCTATCTTAGGGGGCATCTGGGTGGTTCAGTGGGTTAAAGCCTCTGCCGTCGGCTCAGGTCGTGATCTCAGGATCCTGGGAACGAGCCCCGCATCGGGCTCTCTGCTCAGCCGGGAGTCTCCTTCTCCCTCTCCCTCTGCCTATCTCTCTGCCTACTTGTGATCTCTTTCTCTCTGTTAAATAAAATCTTAAAAAAAAAAATCTATCTTAGATGTCCTTCCAAGACAGTTCAATTGACCTCATTGTAACAGCTGTTCCAACGTTTTTTTCAATTTTCATACAGATGCTTTGGCATTCCTTTTACTACCCCTGCAAGGGCCTTTTAACTTATTTCTATTTATTATTACAGTGTTGAGGTGATTATTTTTGTATTTGGTTTATGAATATACACGCATATAATATTTGAATAACTGTGTATGAACTACATATAAAAATGTAAATATATATATATATATTAAGGTCAGGCTAAAATGTGTCTTATTGTTTTGTGATCCAAAGTTGCTTTATTATTTTATTTTATCTTTTTAAAAGAGATATTTATTTGAGAGAGAGAGAGCAGCGGGGAGAGGCCCACGCAGACTCTGTGCTAGGTGCATAGCCTGACGTGGGGCTCGATCCCATGACCCTGAGATCACGACCTGAGCTGAAACCAAGCATTAGTCACTCAACCAACTGAGCCACCCACGTGCCCCCAAAGTTGTTTCATTGTTTTAAAAGCTGGGTGTGAATAGAAGCAAATACGGCAAAATATTAACATCTGTCAAATCTGGATGATGGATGGTTGGGTTTCTCGGAGTCTTTTCTTCATTATTCTATATGTTTTAAATATTTCGATGTTTAAAAATTAAAAACAATGAAAAGACATTGTGGAAAATAATATGTATTCACTCACTGTGCAAACAGCAAAAGCTCCTTAACTAGAAAGTAGTCCTGGAGGAGGCTGGGATTTGCTTACTAAGGCCCTGCAATCCAAGGGCTCCAAAAACACTTATAAGTAGGGGAGAGGGTGCTGAGCACTCACGCTGGGCTCGGCACTGTCCTAAGTGCTTTACGTGCGTGATTCAATCTTAACAAAACACATGGTGTCCAAAAAATGAACCTAAAATAGATGTTAGCTTGCATATGGTAAACGCTTGTTGGGATTACAAAATGTAAGAAACATTCTAGAAATGCTGAAGTTGGAAAGATAGGGGGACAATTTTTAGGAAATTGTCAGGAGGGCCCACTCCCATTCCAGCATGTGGGCAATGCACAGACAGGAGCTCAGACAGAGCCATAACTGAGAGACAAAACTAAGGCGAGAGGCGGGAACTGGCTAGAAGAATTGGCTAGAGGCCTTGGCTGGGCTACCCATACCAGCCTCTGGGCAGACGCCCCACCTTCCGTTCCTTCTCTCCCACATGCAGGTAACCTAGGCCTGCCGATTTCTCGCCTCCCTGTCTCTGGACTGTCAACCTCTTTTCCTCTCATGCTTACGTCTAAAAATCTTAGAAACATTATTTTTGATGTCGATATTCTACCCAGGTAATACACTCTCGTGGTTCCAAAGTCAAAAGGCTTCAAAATGTGTGTGAGGCCCTATCTCCTTCCCCACGCCTGTCCCACCTATACCCAAGTCCCCTCCCAAAGACAACTTTTGTTTCCAATTTCTTGTACTTCATTCCAGAGATGTCTGTGCACAGAGACACAGAGAAAGATCATCTGTAACCTGAATGGAAGCAGAGTTCTATACTGTTTTTTTCCAAGTGACAATACACCACCAAGATTATTTCATGTCTGTACATAAAGCACACCCTCCCATTCCTTTTTAACAGCCACATGGTACCCCATCGTGTAAATGAGCCATTCGTTTTATTCCCTATTGGTTTCCTTTTGCTCTCACAAACAAGGCCGCGTGGCGCGTAACCTTTCAACCTCTCTTTTCCTATGCTGTGAGTGTACATGGAGCATAAATTCCCTGAAGGGAATTGCTGGGGCAGAGGACAGGTGTTTCTATCTTTTGGGAGACATCTGTCAGAGTGCCTCCGAAGCGGCTGTACCGGTTTACACCCCACCAACAACGCGTGTGTTCCCCCGGCCTCGCCGGCATAACCTAATATCAGATTTTCGGTCTCTGCTGGCGCGATGGGTGAAAAGGGCATCGTGTTGGAGTGAACACGTGAGCCAATGACCAAAGCACCTGAAAGGCTGCAAACGTTCTCCAAAGGGGCTCAGACTCTCCCATCCAAGGATGACGCACCAGTGCAGATGGCAGGCACACCGCCCAAACAAAGTCAAAGCACAGCAGTTTGGGGTGAGATGCTCTGAGCAGAGTGGGGCCGCTCCCCTGGGATCACTAGGGGCTCCCCCACCCCCACAAGATTGTCAGGGCCCGGGAGGAACGGACGAAGCCCGTCTTTTTCGCGGCCATATCTGCTGGGGCCAGACCACAGCTCGGGGCCCTGCGGAATGAATAAGATCTCCTTGAGCAGCTGGGGGACGGGAAAGGGGCAGGGTGCAGGGGGGATGGGTAGGCAGTGATCCCAGGATACATTGGTCATCAATGCTGCTCAGGGTGAAGCGGGTGTTGGAGAATCGGGCAAAGCCATCCCGGTACAGCCAGGCCCGAAGCGGGATGTACTGCGTCCAGGAGGGAGAGAAGGGAGAGGCAGGGGAGGGGGTGAAAAGGAGCACTTTTGCCCCTCTGAGCTTTTGCACCTGCTGTTTCCTCCACCTGGAGTGCCCTTCTTCCCTTCCTGCATCACCCCTCGAGAATCTGCTCCAATGCCAGCCTCTTCTGATTCTAGCCCCCTCCCTCCCTGGTTCTGGGGTGGGAAAAAGATGCAGAAGGGAACAGAATGAACAGGACTCTTCTCTGCTCCATCCCTGGGGCCAACACCCCAGCTCAGGGCGTGTCCATACTCCCCAGCAGACGGTAGTCTCCAGGAGCAATGGGCTGAGGCTGCCTCCCACAGCCCTGTGTCTTGTGCCCCGCATACACTGGCATACCATGAAGGTTTGAACGCTGTTGAATGAGTGGGTGGGGGGAGGGAGCATAGCAACTCCTTGTTGGAGAGCAGGCTCCGGGGCTAGGCTGCCTGGATTCGAACCCCAACTCTGTCGGTCACCAGTGTGACCTTGGGTGAGTCACTCAACCCCTCGGGATCTGTTTCTTCATCTGTAAAATGAAGATAATAACAGAACCAACCTCTCTGGTTATTAGGAGGACTGAATGAAATAAAATCTGCCAAATACTGGGGCTTGGTACTTAGTAGGTGCTCAGTAAAATTTAGCTGTGGTTACCACGGATGGTCGAGTGGATAAAGGACAGGTAGAGGGCAAATCCAGACCCTGGGAAGGCAAAGTGGGATCTGTTTACCTACCCCTTGCTTATCCTCAGATGCCCCCTGGGCTCTCCCAGGCAGGCAAAATCAGACAAGCTCACAAAGGTGCCCCCCAGAATGGCTTCTTCCTCCCGTCTCCCAGCCCAGCTGTTCCTTACCTGTGGCTGGAGGAGGGGCCCTCTTAGCTACTCACCGACATCACCAGCACATAGACGCGCAGGTCAAACTTGCGGCCTGGGAGGCAAGGGAAGAATTCATGCAACAAATACCAACCACGTGCCCGGCAGCGTGCTAGGTTTGCGGGTTATAGTGATGGACAGACAGAGGTGAATGCCAATAAAGGGACACGAGGTATGAGGAGAGGGTGACTGGCGGGGAGGGTTAATGCCCGGAAAAGCCCAGGGCGCCCGAGTGGCTTCGTTAAGCAACCACCTTCGGCTCAGGTCACGGTCCTGGGGTCTTGGGATCGAGCCCAACCTCAGGCTCCCTGCTAAGCGGGGAATCTGCATCCCCCTCTCCCTCTGTCCCTCCCCGCCACCCCTCCCAGCTCGTGCTGTCTCTCACTATCTCTGTCTCTCTCAAATAAATGAACAAAATTGTTTTTTGTAAAAAAGCCAGTAAGATCTTTTTTTTTTTTTAAAACATTTTACCCACTTATTTGTCAGAGAGAGAGAGAACACAAGCAGGGGGAGCAGCAGGCAGAGGGAGAGGGAGAGGTAGGCTCCCTGCTAAACAAGGAGCCCAATGCAGGACTCGATCCCAGGACCCCAGGATCACGACCCATGCCAAAGGCAGATGCTCAACTGACTGAGCCACCCAGGTGCCCCATCAAATAAATAAATAAAATCTTAAGAAATGCTGGGAAATGCTGAAGAGATGGGATTAAGGAGACTTCACGGAGAAGTGGTGACCTAGGGGAAGAGAGGTGCTCGCCTAGCCCAGAGGGGTGGACCGTGGGTCTCGGGGCAGGGGGAATGGCCCGCGCAGGGGGGCCTGGAGGAGGCAGAGCGGAAGGAGACGAGGTGGGTGAGGTCAGCGAGGTCAGCGGGGGGCCAACTCATGTGCAGTTTTTGGATCTTGTTTCACCAACCATGGGCAGCCCCCGCAGGGTGTCTTGTCCTCCCCCCCCCCACCCCAACCCCCGCTACTGTGTTGGAGCAGAGCACAGGGGACCAGAGCAGCAGTGGGCACCAGTCAGGACGGAAGGGGACAGTAGCCAGAACCAGGATGGAGGTAGTCAGACGGATTCAAGAACTGCGTGGGAGCCCGATGGAGGCCAGAGTGGGGAGAAGAGACGGACACACCAGGACCTCTGGCTTAGCAAGCAGGGCTGGAGGGGCTGGGGACATGGGGAGGCTGGGAAATGAGCCACGTGGCGGGGGAGGGCGAGGTTGGATTTCAGGCTCGCTGTTGGGTTCGAGTTGCTGGAAGGTGCCCAAGAGGGCATGCCACAGGCTGTGGGACATCAGGATCGGGGTGTCAGGGTGACGTCTGAGGTCGGAGACAGAAAGCTGGGGTCACTGGCATCTGGGGGGTGTTTAAAGCCATGAGAAAGGATGAGGTCACCGTGGGAGGGGGGGACGTTGTCTGGGGAGGCGAGAGTGGCCAAGCAGCGCAGACGCTATTCTGGGCGGAGGCGGCCATCTCACCTCCTATTAGGTAGGGGTTTTCGATGTAGCGCTGAGCTACGTAGTTCTCCACGGGGATCTCATCCTTCTGGTCGTCAGAACTTCTCACATCCTAGTTGTGATAATAACTATTATTAACATTTATGGAGCATTCCCTGTGTAGGAGGCCTTGTGTTAGATACTGTCCTCGGGGTATATTGATCCCTATCAGAGAAGTTCTCATGTTATCCCCAGTTTATAGATGAGAACCTAAAGCCCAGAGAGGCAGAGTGACTTGCCCAAGGTCACACAGCCTTGCAGGATAGATCACCAGGGCCCAGCGCCTGGGCATTTAACCTCCAGACCTGTGCTGGCCGTCCATTTACATTTAAATGAATTAAAAGTAACTGAAATTAAGTACTCCCACATGGATGAACCTTGAGGACATTACACTAAGTGAAATAAGCCAGACATAAAGGACAAATGCTGTTTGAGTCCGCTTAGAGAGGGTCCCTAGAGTCGTCAAATCCACAGAGGTGGAAAGTAGAAGGGTGGCCACCAGCGGCCTGGGTGGGGAGGGGAAATAAGGAGTTAGTGCTTCTTGGGGACAGAGTTCTGGAAGTAAACAAAAGAGTTCTAGACGTGGACGGTGGTGACGATTGCCCAAAAACGTACATATACTTCATGCCACTAAATTATACACTGAAAAGTAGTCCGGACGGTAAATTTTTATGTATGTAAAAGAAAGAAAGGAAAAGAAATTTAAAATCCAGCCCTTGAGAGGCACCAGCAGCTTTTCATGTGCTCAATGTCAACATGTGGCTAGTGGTCTCCATACCGGGGAGAACACAGACACACCCCCTTCCAACCCTGTAGAACATTCCATGGGTCAGTGCTGCCTGTGGCACCACACAGACGCCCAAGGAAATTCCTGTCGCTTCTCTCCCTGGAGGCCCAGCTCAGGAAGACAGCAACGCCCTCCCCACCAACCCAAGGGGCACCTAACCGTCTGCAAAGCCCTTTCTCACCCACTGGCCCCCCTTCACAGTAACCTTGTGAGGAAACCGAGGCCCAAAGGCAAGTGTCACACACTTGGTGAGGTCACACAACAGCCCAGTGGCCGGGAGCCCCTGGAAGTCAGGGTTCCTGGCCCCCAGGGCAGAATTTCCTACACTTCCTGACACCCCCACCCCAAGATAACGGGGCCTTCCCTTCCTGGGTGCTGGGCCACGCCCCCACCTGTACTCACATGGCTTCCAGAAGGATTGATGGTGCTGCGGGCTGACGGGACCTCTAAGCTGGTGGGCCTTTTTCCCGCGGTACCCTGCGGGTTTCACGGGAAGAATCGGGACACGCAGGGGATGGGGAAATTCATTGACTGAGTACCAGCTCATGCGGCAGGTGCTGGTTGTGTAGGAGAAGGTCATCCTGCTCTTCTCACTCACCCTGCACTATTAGCCTCTCTAAGGTTCAGAGGGCTTCAGCCATTTCCCCCAGACCACAGAGCTGCCGAGTGGCAGAGACAGGACTGGACTCAGGATTTCTGCTAACACCGCGTCTGGGGTAGGGGGGGTGTCGGTGGGGAGGGAGGGAGCTACCTCGGGCTCGGCCCCGGATCTGCAGGAAGAGTCGGCCAAACTTTCCCTGGCCAGGGGAGCAGGAGGCCCGGGCACCCAGGCCATGTTCTCAGGTTTTAGTCATATTAACTCATTACACTCAGGAGGTACTATTACTACTATCTCCCATGTCCCCGGGCACAGAGAGGCGATGTATCTTACCCAGGGTCACACAGCTATTAAGGGGCAAAATCAAGATTCAAACCCAGGCAATCTGGCTTCAGAGACTCCCACTTCCTAGGGGCCTGCCCCAGAGCTTCCCTGCCAGCCCTCCAAGCTTTGAAGGAGGGAAGGCAGGGCCCTCATTGCGGCAAGGGCAGAGGGAGGTATCGGGAGCGAGGTGGGGAGGTAAGCTTACCTTCCTCCAGTCCATGATGTCCTTCAGCCTCCGGAAGAGGAAGATGCCCTTCCC
This sequence comes from Nasua narica, assembly GCA_028533885.1. NCBI lineage: Eukaryota > Metazoa > Chordata > Mammalia > Carnivora > Procyonidae > Nasua > Nasua narica. The sequence continues at coordinate 98,008,498 of CM052811.1, read as the reverse complement.
CTGCGAGCGGGCTACCTGGGGTGGGGGAGGGCAGAGAGGGCGGCTCTCAGCTCCGTGAGGCTAACTGTTGGCCAGGGTGCCTGGGGCACCTCCCCCCCATCATTTCTCCGTCTTTGTCTTTCCCCTGGGCTTCCAGCTCTCCCCAGAGGAATGGCCCAGCCCAGCGCCAGGGGGCCCAGCCACAGAGAAGGCTCCAAGCCTGGCACAAGGGAGAGGAAGCGGGGAGGAGAGAGAGGCCCACTTCGCTCACAAAGGCATACAATGGCATGAATAATACAAAAGAGCAGACAATTAAAAAACCATTTCTAACAGTCTTGGGAACACATCATCCAATTCTTTTTTTGGAAATCAATTTGCCTTCCTAATTAGGTTTTGCTTCAACTAATACTGATCAGTCTGCCTCTACTGAATCCCAGCATGGATAATTCATAAGCTTCACAGAGTCTACGGGCTGGAAACATCTTTCAAAGCATGCAGAGCAGTCTGCACCAAAGGCATTGCTCCCTCTGTGAAATCCCTCTATGATGGTCACCTGCCCGGCCTTGCCTGACCACAGTGCCGGGGAGCTCACTACCCTCCCCCCACCTCCTGCCACAGCCCATCTGTTGCAGGATAGCACTATTCAGCAGTCATCTCAAAGGCATATACTAGGTGACTACTGTGTACTGGGCATGAGCTCTCGCAGTGACCTAGACCTCACGGAGTTTTCACAGCCTAACCTTTGCTGAGCTCGGATTTGCCAGCCTGGCTCTGGCCTGTAGGGCTTCCCAAACCAAATCTGATCCCTGGGCCCCAGAACAGCCCTTTGATCATGTGGCCACTGAGCAGGTCTCCCTGAATCGTTGCACCCAGAGAATGCAAAGTCTTGTTTCCCTCTGTTCTCCTCTGAGCCCGGCCCAGTTGGCCAGTGGGAGGCTCTCTGTATAATGTAGGGGCAGGCAGTGTGGTCGGGACGGCTGTCCAGTCGGGACGGCTGTCCAGGTTGCCGACGGCGTGAAGGGCTCCCAGTCATGGGGACAGTGGGAGCCCAAACCCAGCCCCGCTCTGTTGGAAGCTCTGCGTGCCTGATTCAGGGCTGTGGACACAAGAAGGCGGGGTGCCCACAGGCTGTGGAGGACTGCTAGTGGCTCAGGGGACGCCTCCTGGGCACCGCTATTTGGGAAGGCAACTCCTCAGTGCACATGAGGGCTTCCAACAGCTCACGGCCAGCCAAAAGACTTAAATTCACTTCACAGAAGAAGCTCACCCAGTGTAAACAATGAAAAGTCACTCAAACTCATTAGTCTCATGGAAATGTGCATGAAAACCCCAGGAAGATACCACTCCGTGCTCCCTGAGTCAAACAGAGAAAGTCAATTACCACACAGATTTAGTTATCTGTGGAACGTAAGGAATAGCATGGAGGACATTAGGAGAAGGAAGGGAAAAATGAAGGGGGCAGAATCGGAAGGGGAGACGAACTATGAGACACTAAGGACTCCGGGAAACAAACTGAGGATTTTAGAGGGGAGGGGGTAGGGGGATGGGTGAGCCCGGTGATGGGGTTTCAGGAGGGCTCAGATGGCATGGAGCACTGGGTGAACACTACACCAAAAACTAATGGGGTAAAGGGGCGCCTGGGTGGCTCAGTGGGTTAAAGCCTCTGCCTTCGGCTCAGGTCATGATCTCAGGGCCCTGGGATCAAGCCCTGCATTGGGCTCTCTGCTTAGCAGGGAGCCTGCTTCCCTCTCACTCTCTGCCTGCCTCTCTGCCTGCTTGTGATCTCTTTCTCTGTCAAATAAATAAATAAAATCTTAAAAAAAATAAAATAACTAATGAGGTACTGTATGATGACTAATATAACATAATAAAAAATTATATTAAAACCATAAGGAAACTCCAGGAAAAAAATTTAAAGCAAACAATAGGGCCGCCTGGGTGGCTCAGTCGGTTCAGCATCTGACTTGGTTTTGGCTCAGGCCACGATCTCTTGGTGGTGAGATCCAGCCCCAAGTTGGGCTTTGCGCTCAGTGTGAGGTTTGCTTCCCATTCTTTCTCCCTCTCTGCCCCTCCCCGATCTCTCTCTGTCTAAAATGAATACATAAAATCTTTTTTAAAAGATTAAAACAATGAAAAATGGACAACAGCAAGTGTTGGTGAGGCTGTGGAGAGACGGGCACTCACAGCTGCTGGGGGAATGGAAACGAGCTGGAAGCTGGAAACGGGCAGCACCCACGAAAGCTGAGCCCAGGCACCCACTCCGGCCCAGAAGGTTCTCTCCCAGGCCCCTGCACGGCAGGAACGCGTGCACCCGGGCACTCGCAGGCACACGCAGGAACGTCCACAGCAGCACGAGTCCCGACAGCTCCAACCCTGAAACTCCCAGCTGGGTAAAGATTCAGGCGGTGGGAGAGGACACAGCAATGACGCCGAGCAGCGCGCAGTCACCTGCGTCACTGGACGGATGGTGTGAGCACGAGGTTGATGGAGAGAGACCAGACATACCTCATGTTTCCCAGGATAGAAAGTACAAAGGTAGACAAAGGCATCTATGCCGTTAGGGCCCGGAGGGATAGCGACGAGGGTCTGGGGCTGCCGAGGGGCTGGCTCGGCTTGGTCTATGGCCTGAGTGCTTGGGACTCGTGTGCGCTCACCCCGTGGAAATTTACCAAGCTGCACCCCCATAACTCAGGCATATTCTGTTCGTTAAACTTCAGTGGAGAAGTTTTATGAAGGCTCCTGCCTTTTGATCTAGGAGCGCCCTCCGCTTCGTGGGCTGCCTTCTCTCCAGTCATTCCCTTCCTTCTCTCTGGCTGGCAGAGCCCACCGCTCACACGGCCAGAAAGACCACACACCTGTTCTGTCAGCCTCCCTTGCAGCTGTCGGGACCCCCCGTGACTGATTCTGGCCAATGACACCCACAGAGATAACTGCTTGGGGCTTTGGGGCTCCCAAGAATGACTTTCTTCCTTAAAGATTTCCTTAAAAATATAAAAAAATAAAATCCTTCCTCAAAACGATCAGGGTCCAGGAAGAGGAGGAAGAGAGAGGGAGGGAGCTAGGGGGAGACAAAGAGATGTCTGGCTCTTTTCCTTCTTTCTTTGAATGCTATAGCCTGAGGAGGTGAGACTCACAGCTGTCACACGTGGTGTGACACGGTGACAGGTCTGATGGCAGAAAGCCAACACACAGGGGCTCCAGAGTGATAAGACAGGTAAGAAAAATAAGGAACCTGGGGTTTTACCGGCATCATTGAGCCCATCCCCAAACCTGGAACTTCCTTCCTCTGGCTTTCTTATTAGATGAGGTAATAAAACGCCTTTATTGTTTAAAGCACTGTCAGTATGTTAGCAAACATGCCTGTTCCAGGAGCTGCCTTCCTAAGGGAGTCATCCTCAACAGTGGAAAATAAACTTCCTGCTTGGTCATATATCAAGGTTGTTAAGACTGGAAATCACCTACTCTCTAGCTCCAGCAGATTGTAGTTTGCAAAAACAGTCACAAAAATATTTCCAGTCCCATATGTTTTTCCAGAACCTTGCTACTCCCACCCTCCGTCAAGAGGTGAAGTCGATGCACCCTCCCCTTGAATTTAGGACTGTCTCTACTGATCGCATATGGCAGGAGTGACGTTACGTGGATTCTAGTGCTGGGTCATCCAAGGCAATACAGCTTTGTTTTGGGGGACGGTTCCCCTTGGAACCTAGCCGCCGTGCTGGGACTCGGGTCATATGGAGAGGCCCCCACGGAGGGCAGCTGAGTCTTCCAGCCCTCGGCCCTGGCTGAGCTCCCAGCCAGCAGCCAGCACCGACTTGCCAGCCGAGGGAGTGAGCCAGCTTGCAAGGGGATCCTGCAGCCCTCGTGGGAGCCGTCCCAGCAGACGGTGGAGCAGCCAGGAGCCTTCCCTGTTGAGTGCTGCCCAAACTGGAGGCTCAGGAGCTAAATAGGACATGACTTTCGTTTCGAGCCACTGTGTTTTGGGGTACAGCCATCGGACCCGAACACTAATGTTAGGGGAATGGTTTATAACAACTGCGGCTGTTCCCTGCACGCCCGGCACCAAGATTTCTGCACCTTAACCTCGTTAAAGCTTTACCAAAAAATCCTCTATGTAGACATTAATACTATCCCTGTTTTGCAGCCAAGGAAACCGAGCCACAAGGCCAAGCACTCTGTTCAAGGTTACCCGACCCGCAGGTGACAGACCCGGCTAGTGAAATCTGTGCTTCACAAGCCCGAGGCTCACACACGGCCTGCAAAGGGCCAGGGGGGACACAAAATCACACGACAGACACGGTCCTACTCCTGGGAGGAGCAACCTTACTCGATAATTCGGGAGTTAAATATATTATTTTTCTAAAAAGATAAATTAATTGGAAAATAATATGGATGGATTATCAGAATGACCCAGACTTTGATTTTGCACCACCTGTGGTCCTCCATGACCCTCAACCCAGCTGCCAACTTCCTGCCCTGCTCCGGGGGGCCATTCAACACGTGGCATTCACTGAGGGTTACAGATATGGTTGGTGGTCTACTCAACGATCCCGAGTAGGGGAGCACCTGGGTGGCTCAATGGGTTAAAGCCTCTGCCTTCAACTCAGGTCACGATCTCGGGGTCCTGGGATCGAGCCCTGCATTGGGCTCTCTGCTGAGCAGGGATCCTGCTTCCCCTCCTCTCTCTGCCTGCCTCTCTGCCTACTTGTGATCTCTCTCTGTCTGACAAATAAATAAATAAAATCTTTTATATATATACAAAACCCTAAGTAGAGAAAGAAATTCCTTTTTTTACCTCTGCCAACAAAATCTCATTTGTTTTTGGTTTGTTTAATGTAAGCGCTACCCCCATCATGGGGCTTGAACTCCCGACCTTGAGATCAAGAATCACATGCTCCACCCACTGAGCCAGCCAGGCGCCCCCAGCAGAACCCCATCTGGATCCCCCATCAGAAACCCCACCTTTTCCTGGTGGTCCTGCCCTCTGGGAGTCTGAGCACTCCCAGTGGCCCCACGCCCCTGCCGCCGCGTGACCAGTTCAAGCACGGGCCAGCAGGTGCCGTGGGAAGTCTGCAGTCGTGACCTCTGGGAGGTCGTGTCTTCTTCAAAAGGGACACAAGACCAGGGTGTTCCTTTATTCCTGCGGCAGGTAGAGGGGTGAGGAGGCCAAGCTGAAGGCGTGGCAGCCGCACTGTGACCGAGGGGAGCAGCCCGCTGGGTGGGGAGGGGGGACCGATGACGCTCTTGAGCTGCCCACCAAGGCTGGGGAATCATTCCTGGAATCGACCTGTCACCACTAAAGGAAATGTCCTGGCCGTAAACTTGACCGAGAAGAACAGTTTTCATCCTAAGCAGAGTTTCCCACGGCCTCCCATTATGAGTACGGACAACAAACCGTAGTGGGATTGGCCACACCTGTGACTTTACTTTCAAAGGAAATCTCAGTTCTTTTTATATCACGTTACGGTTGTGGCTGATATCTCAAAATATTGTTTATGCTCATTATGACTTTGAAATTAGGGTAACTGCGGGCCTGCTGTTAGACTCTCTTTAGCTGTTAAGGAAACTGCTGTGGAATCAAGAACATTTCGTAGCTGGCGTGGCTGTCGTGGAGAGGCTCTAGCTGGTCTCTGACGGCAGGGCCGTGCTGACTGCTGGACCGACGGCCCAAGGCCCCTCCAGCCATGGGCGCTGTGCCTGCCTGGCCTCTCCTGGACTGCGGGGACAGGAAGCCTGGCCCACTCCTGGGAGACAGGGACCTCCTCTGGCCGGAGGCCTCCCCGAGGCCTCTAGATGCTTCTCTTCCTTCCTCTCTCCCTCACTAGGGCCTGACAACTCCCCCCATTCCCTCCCCCTATGCCTTACAGGCAAAACTCCAGGCATGTTCCATCTTGCCTTGGCATCTCTCAGGGGACCTACTCAACATTTATTTAATAACTGTTTTTCAATGTAGTTGCTTCCTCTTATAATCAAATTTCTTTATCCTTCTAAAAACACTCCTTCAGGGGTGGCTCAGTCAGTTAAGCGGCTGCCTTCAGCCCAGGTCATGATCCCCAGGGTCCTGGGATCAAGCCCCGCGTTGGGTTCCCTGCTCCCAGTGGAGAGCCTGCTTCTCTCTCTCCCTCTGCCTGCTGCTCTGCCTACTTGTGCTCTCTCTCAATCTCTGTCAAATAAATACAATCTTAAAAAAAATAAATAATAAAACCACTCTTTCTTGACAGCGTGAAACACAATTTTCACGAGATGCCGAAGAGACCCAAGACGAGCCCCTGTCCCCTTGTTTGAGCTCCCGTTAGCCGGGGCTTCTGGTATATGCTGCCCAAAGCACCCCACAACTCTTAGAAGATTGCAGTGAAAAGGTTTGAGAAGCTCTGATGGGGTAAACTTGAGAAACAGAAGGTTAAATCCTGTTCTTCCTATCCTGCAATTTGGACAGAGGCCCCCAGAGCTGGGAGCAGCTTAGCGGTCGCTGGGGATGCTCATGGCCCTGAGTGAAATGTTCAACCACATCTGCAGACACAGAGGGACTGAAGGACAGGCCCCAGGACTGATGGACAGGCCTGGGGCCTGACAGCCAGCACCTGTCCCCGCCAGCCACGTGAAGGATGCTAGACAAGCAAGCGTGGTCCCAGGGTATGATCCTGCCTACCTCCTGCCAACACAGAGGGCCTGAGCTGGTGGGAGGGGAGAATGTTCAGATGGAAACGAAGTTTGGATTGATGCCATTTTTACATCACCAGGCAAACCCAGGGGCTTGTTCTTACACTCTGAGAGCGATAGCAAAGCTCCGAGATGGGCTGGGGCTCAGGCTCCCTGGAAAGAGGGGTCCCCGAGGCTGGCAAGGAGGGGATGATGCTGCTTATTTCCTTTGGAGTCCAACTCCCCCCTCATCACCCCTGCTCTGCTGCTGCTAAAGAGGAAGAAGACGACTCAGAGGGCCCTAGGGGACAGCGCAGAGGAGACACCGGAGAGGAAAGGCAGGCCCGTGGCTGCCCGCCCTGGCCCCACCACGGCAACTATGTGAAAACTCTCGTGTGTGGGTGTCCAAGGACAACCCGGCTCACGCAGGCCTTGGATTTGGATTTTTTCCCTCTTTTCTAAATTTGGACTGATGTCCTATTTTTTTGTTTTTTTACATTTTCCTACCCCAAAGGAATCCACACAACAGGATTTGTTGATTGATTTTGCACCACCTAATACTCTAGCCCAGTGGTTCTCAGCTTTGTCGCTCCGGAGAACCCCGGCTGCTGTATCTGGGACCTTGTTAGAGACGCGAATTCTTAGCCTGAGCCGCCCCCCCCCCACCCCGCCACCGGGCCTCAGTAGGGGATCAGACGTTGAGGGATGGAGGAGGGGCTTTAATAAGCTCTCCAGAAAATTCTGATGTGCTCTTAGCTTTGAGAATTACTCCTTTACAGTCTCAGTCCTCAAGGTGTGGCCCAGAGACCAGCAGCAAGGGCCTCGCCTGGGAGCCAGTTAGAAACACGGACTCTCGGGCCCAACGCAGAGCTGCTAAACCAGCTTCTGCCTTGAACCAGACGCCAGATGAATGTGGGCACGTGGTGGGCTTGGGAAGCACTGACCTCACGCTTTCCAGGGGCGGGGGGAGGGGGAGAGGGTGTTGCCTGGACTCTTGGAAATCACAGTAAAATGGTTCATGCCTGGACACCTAAGTGCCAAGCGCTGACCTTTGTATAACTTACGTATATACGTATCTCCCGACCCCGGCAGGCAGGTACACTCGTTAATTCCACTTTCCCGCTGACGAGGATGCAGACTTAGAGGGGCTAAGGATCCTGCTCGGGGTCAGCCGGCTCCCGAGCAGCGGGGACAAGATCCCAGAGCACCCGTTCTCCGCACCCCGCACCCCAGAGAGGGTGTCACAGCTCTGCAGGGGCAGGAATGCTCACCCACCGCCAAGATGCTGCCTCTTAATTACAGCCATCTTGCGTCTGCTTCTAACAAAGGCCGTGGGCTGGGAAAGGAATCAACTTAATATGCGACTGCTCGTCCCAATTAGCACAAACTACCATTTGTCTGGGAGGATGATGCCGGGAGCTGGAACCGCCCAGTGGGTTGCAGTTCTCATCAGCCTAACCCCTTCTGATCTGGCTGCAAAGATGCAAGGCTCCCAGTAGGCCCCACCAGGGATGGGAGCAGGAGGGCCCAGTAAATGGCTGCCTGGGACCCCATTGGAAGCATCTGCGGTTTTCGTCTGCCCTTCTGAGCACCTGTGCTGTCGACGAACTGTGCATCGACCAACACCAGCCCCTGTCCCCAGCTGCACCAGGAAGGGCTGCCCTCCTCTGCTCCACACAGCTCCCTTCCTGGGGTCTGGCACATTCCCAAGCCCGGGAAATTGTAGGAGGCTTTGCTGATGCCATTCAAGGCTCTGGTGGCTTTGTGGTGAGAAAGCAGCCCTGGCATGAGGAGGAACCGAGGGGCTGGTGGGTAACTCTGTCACCCGTGCCCTCCACTCAGTTTCTGGATCCCTCAAGGGCTACCTCTGGATGCAAAGCCTTCATGCATGCAGTTCCCTCTTCCTGGAATGCTCTTCCCTACCTCGGCCCTTCTCCAGGCTGACCCTCTGCATCCTTCAGGCCACGGCCAAAACTAATCCTTTGAACAACAATAACCACAGCGGCAGCTATCACTTGCGGGGCGGGGGGCTTCATGTGTGCTCTGCCTGCAGTCAGTCACTTTGTCACCCAATAGCATTATGGAACAGGGACTGCAGTCTCACTTTACAGATGGGGAAACTGCAGCCCAGAGAAGTTAAGTAATCTGCCTGAGGTCACACAGCTAGTAAGGGGTAAGGGCAGTATTTGAACCAACAGGTCTGGCCTCGGAGCCCAGGTTCCCTTCAGAAAAGCCTGCTGGGCAGCGGGTAGCCTCCCCTAACGTGTCCTCTCTACTGACACAGCTCAAGGCACGCAGGCGTCCTCTGTATTGTCCATGCCCAAGGAAGGCAGAGAGCTACTTCCAGCTTGCCGAGGGCTGTGTCCCCAGGCCTAGTCTGGCATGCGGCAGGTGCTCCCTGAGTATTTATGGGATGTCTGAATATATGGGTCTCAGTCTCCTCCTCTTTAAAATGAGGTAATAGCTCCGCCCAAGGGCCATCCTGAGACCCGGGCAGCGGGCAGCGCAGGGAAAGCGCCGGGTGTGGTCTGGTTGCCACCGGTTCCTCTCCTGTCAGGAAGAGAGGGGGGGGATCTGAGCTCCAGCAAGCCTCGGGATTCCCTGCCCTGGTGTCCTGAGGATCACTTGTTCATCTAGTAAACACGCATTGAGCACCTACTGTGTGCTAGCTGTCACAGCTGCTGGGTCCACCCACCGCAAAGAGGAGACAACGGCAGCGCCCGCGGGGAGGCGGATGATGCCTCTAAGGCTGCATTGCCAGGCAGAGCTCTGTCCTGGGATGCGCCACGAGGGACCCCTGCTCTGTCTGGAGCCTTGGAAGCCCGCCTTCCTGCCCCCACCCCCACTCCCGGCACTGGGCACGCACGGGCTTCATGATCCAGGTGATTCCCGGGTTTTTGCGGAACTCCTCCACGAACAGGTGGTACTCGCATGGCATCTCAAAGGTTTTGGGGAAGAAGTCGCACTTAGCTGCCTCCAGCTTTCCGGCCTCGCGCTCCAGCTGCTTCCGGAATCGCTTTAGGTTCTTCACCATGTAGTTCTTGCGGGTCAGCTGGGCAGCAGCGTGGGTGAGGAGGCCGTTAGCGCTCGTGCCCACCGTCCTGCTCCAGCCCCCGGCCCCAACCACCCCTGCTGGCCCCCGCAGCCTCTGGCCTGCCAAATAACAATCGCAGTAAGAGTAGCTCTGAGAGCCTGCTATTCTATAGCGATCCCCATTTTACAGGCCAGAAAACCAAGGCTCAGAAAGGTTAAGTCAGTTGCCCAGAGTCACCCAGCTAACAGAGGCACAGCCAGGATTTGATCCGGGCCTGTCTGGCTCCCAAGTTCATGCTTCTAACCGCTAAGCTGCACTAACCTTTTCAAATCTCAGCATCGTTGGCTCCTCCAGTCCCATCTCTGTGGTCTGGTTCCTCCACGACCTCCCTCCCACCTCGAGACTCCCCAGTGCTCAACTTGTCTCTCCCCTCAAGTCGTCATGCGGCTCATACATCGTGCTCCTTCGGCCCCTGCCCCACCCATCTCCAGTGCTGAAATGCCAGCGAGACTGTGACCTCAGTCCCCACCCCAAGGCAGCCTGTCGTTCAGGTACCAGATCCTCACTCCGTCACATTCTAGCTCCTCGTTATCTGCGCATGTGCTTCCCCACCTGGCACATACCCCACATTCCCTCCCCCTTTTCCACTGCCGGTCCTTGCCCTCCCACACCTGCCCACTGCCACATCCAGTGACATGAATCGGCCGACGCGGTCTCCCGGCCGCCCCAGCTCAGCTCACCTCGTAGTGATTGCGGAAGTGACTGATCCGCACGTGCTCGTCCATGTAGGTGTGGTCGAAGTTCTCCCGGAGCCAGCTGACGTCACACCAGTAGAAATCCCACTCCCCTTCACTGTGGGGTGGGGGTGGGGGACGACACGACAAAGGTCACGACCTGAGGACCTCAGCACCGCTGGGGGTCTGAGGCCCAGGGAGGTGTGGCGAGGGACAAGGGACAAGGGACAAGCGGGACAGTGTGTCTGTGAGGAGTCTCCCAGGGGGAGGAGGGGGCTGCCCAGAGTGAAAACTAGAGAAATGTTCCTGCACAAATCCAGGCTGCAGATCAGCAGAGTGGCGGCGGGGTGGGGGTCGGGGGGCCCGATGCCACCTGACACCTGTCAGCTGGAGGGAGGAGCCACCGCCCAGTTAGGGCATGCCCTCTCCAGGTCACAGTCCCCACCACTCCCTACAGCCCATGACAACCAACCAGTCTCATCTGGTCACGTTCCCTGCCGGGGCCCTAGAAGCATCTCTGTGGCCCACCCCCACCGCCCCCAGCCCACATGACCAAGCAGGGCTGTTGGGTCACATCTGTGAGCCCTTCCCAGTCCAAAAGCCCTCCTCTCGCTGGCTCCTCAGAGCAGCCTCAAGAGGTGACCGCAATTGTCCCTGGAGCCCTCAGATGAGGATGACCCTGCTCACTGAGGCCCTGGCAGCCCTAGGATTCCTATCCGGGGCCTGTCCGACTCCAAATTCCCACCTGCTTCTTCACCACCACACCGGAGAGGGACAGGAAACTAGGCTAGTCCCCCAGTCTGAGGCCACAGCTGTGGGGCCGAGAGGAAGCGCCTGAAAGCTACGTGACGGGAAATAAAACAACGCCGCCATGATGCCTTCCAGCATCTTCATAGCAAAAAATTACAGCTGTAACTGAAGGCCCGTGTGGATGAGACTAGACTCCAGTACCAGGCAGTGGGAATCCTGGATTCCCCCATTCGCTCACTGGCTGCAAGAACAGGATGGAGACGAGCCTGGGACTCGACACGCAGGCTGACTGGGTGCCATCCTAGCCCAAGCCCTCACAAGTCGAGTAACCTCAAACACGGCAGTTTTTAACTCCTCTGTGTCCAGCTTTCCCACTTTCAGTAAGTGGGTACGATAATACCACCTCCCAGAAGGTCAGAGGTCACCCATGGAAAGTGCACAAGAACACCCAATGGGCTTAACTGCTGTTAGGCAACAATACTCACTGAGCGCCCAGTCAGGGCAGCTGGTTGACCTCACCCCTCATATCTATTCTCTCCTTTCTCTATAGTAACAGAATTCCTGACATTTACCTGGGAAAATGTCATCCACATTCTCCAAAATAAACACTGAGTTTTCCAGAATCTTGCAGCTAAGCTAAGTTCTGGCCAGTGCGAGAGACTTCTAGGCTGAGTCCTTCAAGAGTAGGGCATGCATTTTCTTGCCTCCTTCCTACAGACTGTGGCTTGGACTCTGGATGGAAGGTTGGAGCCTCACCTTAGACCGTGAGGACAAGGGCCTCACCCAAGGGATAGCAGAATGGAAAGATGGAAATGGATGGATTCAAATTTCTATCCTGTCTCTGAACTCCCTACATCTGGACTTCAGTGGGAGAGATAAATAAACTTCTAGACTGTCAAAGCCCATTTTACTCTTGGTCTCTGTTACATGCATCCAAACCTTAACCCTCAGTTAGATTAGCACCTACTACGTGCCAGGCATTAGAAGCTTGTTCATCTCAGTGTCTCCAGGGCTCAGCACAGAAGAAGAAATGCAGGCTTGGGGTCAAGTTACTTGTTCAAGGTCACAGAACCAGTAAGTGGCCAAGGAAGAGAAGCCCTTGACCTAGACCTACCATCACTGGAGGATTCAAGCCAGCTAGCCAGGGATGACGGCATTCCTTGATTCTCCGGAGGACTCTAGGACACCGGCTGTGGAACATCTGGCTCACCTGGGTGTGAACCCCACTCTGACACTTACATGCTGTGTGACCTTCAATGATTGCTTAATACTTCTGAACATACTCATATCCTGCTGGATGGTTGTAAGGCTTAAATAAGACAGAGGGTGTGTGTAAGGTGTCCGACACATTTGAGTGCTAAATAAATGTTGGTCCCTATCACAACCAAATTGGGACAAGTCCCAGGAGCCACCAAGGGAATTGGGAGAAAACAGAGGGAGACAAGGACCTGTGAGGCAAAGGGAAGAAGGGATGAGGTTGCCAGGGGATGGAGAGGCATCTTACTCCTTTACTTCCACCCAGCCTGGCCTGTGGCGTAGGACATCCATGAGAGTATTCATGAGAGTGGTCTTGAATCGGATGGATGCTCTCTGCTCTCTGCAAGACAAAGCGACAGAACTCTCAGGATCACACAGAAACCTGTACAGGGATTTTCACAGCAGCTTCTATAATAATAGCCCTAAACCGGGGGACGCCTGGGTGGCTCAGTTGGTTAAGCATCTGCCTTTGGCTCAGGTCAGGATCCCAGGGTCCTGGGTTCGAGTCTCACATCAGGAGCCTTGCTCGGTGAGAGCCTACTTCTTCCTCTGCCTGCCTCTCTTCCTGCTTGTGCTTGCTCTCTTTTTCTCTCTCTCTGACAAATAAATAGACTTAAAAAAAAAAATAGCCCCAAACTGGTAACAAACCCAGATGTCCTTTAATAGGTGAATGGTTAAACAAAGAGTGGTCCATCCATACAGTGGAATACTAGTCAGCAATAAAAAGGAGTGAAATATTTATATATTCAGCCTGGATGTATCTTTAGGAAATTATGTCGAGTGAAAAGGGCCAATCCCAAAATATTACATAGAATTCCATTTATATAACTTTTTGAAATGACAAAATTTTTGAAATGGAGAACAGGGACGCCTGGGTGGCTCAGTTGGTTAAGTGGCTGCCTTTGGCTCAGTGGAGAACCTGCTGCTCCTTCTCATCTGCCTGCTACTCCCCCTGCTTGTGCTCTCTCTCTCTCTCTCCAGCAAAGGAAAAACTAAAATCTTGAAAAGGAAGGAAGGAAGGAAGGAAGGGAGGGAGGGTGGGAGGGAGGGAGGAAGGAGGAAGGAAAAGAAAGGAAGAACAGATTAGCAGTTGCTGGGTGTTAAGGACATTTTTGGGGTGCTGGGGGGACTGTGGTAGAAGGCAGAGGGAGAAGGAGGGAGTGGGTGTGGCTATAAAAGGGTCATATGAGAGATCCTTGCAGTGGTGGGAATTTTCCTTACAGATGTCAGTATCCTGGTTGTGATACTGTACTATATAGTTTCACTCTCTATTACCATTGGGGGGAACCAAGTACAGGGCACATGGGATCTCACTGCATTATTTTTTACAACTGCATATGAATCCACAATTATCTCAAAGTCAATATTTAATTTTTTTAAATGTAACACATCTTTAGCAGTCTGGATGGAAGTCTGGATAAAGCTACTTTTGTGGGGGAATGATTGGAAGAGAACATGAATGGCATTCTGGGGTGTTGGTGACGTTCTGTTTCCTGCATATTCATTGATGAAAATTCATTGAGCGCTAAACTTATGACGTACACACCTTCCTGTATATGCAACAAAACTCTGTAACAAAATATACCACAAATAAAGTTAAAGGACTGGCTATAGATTAAGATAAAATATTTGCAATGCTTACATTGCATAAGACATCAGGACCAAGTACAAAAGGAGCTTCTACAAATCATTAAGAAAAAAACAAAGAACTCAATAGAAAAATGCCTAAGGGATGTGAACAAGCAAATCACAGGAGAGGAAACTTACCAGTAGCCCGTGAAAAGCTACTCAACCTTCCCAACAACCAAGTAAATTAAAATAACAGAGGATTTCTGTTAGAGGTTACAACATAAAAGGATGTGAAAGACTTTCAATCCTGCAGTAACAACTGAGAGGGAAAAATGTAGAAAATAAATATCACACTTGACTATGGGGCTAGTGGAGAGCCATGGACAAAAGGAAACGTGACCGAACCAGTTGGTCTGGTTCGAACTGGTTCCAGAGAGAAACTGACTGATTCCAGAGAGAAACAAACTCCTCGTTGGGGCGCAGAGAGATGCGAAAGTTTCTAGGTCTGGGGGTGTCTGAGTGCGGTCAAGTGGAGGAATGAGCCAGCCGTGGAGGAGAGACTTTGCAGGCACCAGGGGAAATCAGCTGAGCTTAGACAATACAGCCAACCAAATCAAAATCTGGAAGAGCGCCCTTCCAAAACCAAACTAAACCAAAATGACATGGAGGCAAATTTGCTTAAGAAAGAAGCAGTAGTTGGATTGCCTGGATGGCTTAGTTGGTTAAGTGTCTGCCTTCAGCTCAGGTCATGATCCCAGGATCCTAGAATCAAGCCCCACGGGCTCTCTGCTTGATGGTGGGAGCCTGCTTCTCCCTCTCCCTCTGCCTGCTGCTCCCCCTGCTTGTACTCTCTCTCTCTCTGTCAAATAAATAAAGTCTTAAAAAAAACAAGGAAGGAAGGAAGAAAGGAAAGGAAAGGAAGGAAGGAAGGAAGGAAGGAAGGAAGGAAGGAAGGAAGGAAGGAAGGAAGGAAGGAAGGAAGGAAGGGTAGAGAACACAGTAAAGCAGAGAGAAAACCCATACTCCAGCGCATTGATGTGGTGTGTGCATTTGGGTAGCCTTCCCAGAGCTGAATCCAAAAGTGAACCAAAAAAACATAATAAACAAACAAATAAACAAAAACGGAAATGCCGTCCAGCCCCCTCCCAGGGCAGAAGCTCAAAATAGCAGTCCAGGAGGCTGGGCTTGGGGTGAACTCAGGGTAATTAAAGTTTCAGTCCAGCCCACGTTCCACTCAGCTTTAGGAGAAATCTAACCACCAGCCCCAACCTAACTACTAGTCAGAGGAAAGGGCTTACTGTCTCTGGAAAATCAATCTCTCTCTCTGTCTCCACACATTATTCCTTTTGTAGGTCTGAATCTCTATCTGGTATAATTTTCCTTTAGCCCAAAGAATCTTCTTCAGTGTTTAAATACATAACAAAAATAACAGCCCCAAGGACCGGAAGGGAGTAAGCAGAGCGTGTGGTTCTAGGGTTCTTAGTTGTGCAGGAAGTGGTATAATACTGATTCAGGGTAGACAATGATGAGTTAAGGGTGTGTATTGTAATTCCCTAAAGTAGTGGTTCTTAGTGGGTGGTCCCAGTATTCCTCAGGGTCTCCAACCCTCTTTCAGAGGTTCACAAGGGCCTCCCTTTTCTTACTACATAGCTTTGTGTGCCTGGATTTTCTTCCTGTTCTTCAACCGAAACAATGTATCACAACAGATTGAATCTAGAAGCTTTGGGAAACCAAATGTTTTCTCTTGTGCCAGACACTAAAGAAATTCACAAAAATGTAAAAACAATGACTACTCATCTTAGTAAACTTGGGGGAGGGAGAACACAGTCATAGTTCATAAAAATACATTATCTATGCTACCAGGTAGAATACATGGTTGCTTCTTAAATGAATTAATAAATATATTTCAGTTTATGCTTTTAAATTTCCAATATGATATGGATAAATATAAGCCACAGAAAAATTAATAGGAGTCCACAATAATTTTTTAGTAGTAAAGAGATCCTGAGCTCAATTTTTTCTATTATGTTCAGTTAGCCACTGTATAGTACATCATCAGCTTTTGATGTAATGTTCGATGATTCATTATTTGTGTGTAACACCTGGTGCTCCTCCCAACACGTGCCCTCCTTAATGCCCGTCCCCCTATTACCCCATTCCCCCCCTCTCCCTCCCCTCTGAAACCCACAGTTTCCCAGGGGGTGTGTAGTCTCTTACGGTTTATTTCCCTCTCTGATTTCTCCCCCTTCAGATTTCCCTCCCTTCCCCTACTGAGCTCAAATTTTAAGAACCACTGCTCTAAAGTAGTAAAGTAAAGAGTATTTAAAATTTAACCCAAAACAATGAAGAGGTACAATTTCAAAATCCATCAGATTGGGGGAAATGTTTAAAATCAGACAAATACCAAGTGTTCGCAAGCATGTGGAAATGATAACTACCCTATAAAGCTGATGGAACTGGAAATTGGATAAATCTTTAGAGAGCAAATTTGACATATGAAAAGTGTCAGGTTCTATTCATACTGGCAAAAACTCTAAAAGTCCAAGTTTGGCAACAATGTGCTAAACTTGGAAACTTTTGCTGTGCTGGTAGAAGGCGTGCCGGAGAACCACACGCAGTATGTAGTAAAACTGAATTTGCACGCACTCTAGATCCAGCGGAGCCCTCCTAGCTCTGTACTCTAGACACATAGCCTACATGTGCAACTGCGCATTAAGGGTACAGGGAAGCTCGTTTGTAACTGTTAATATTTTCTTATAGAAATAACCTGCAGCACACAGTTGGCGGTCCACCCTGGTCCCCTGGGCGTTCTCCATTCCTGTGCAAGTCAGTCAGAGGGCTTTCCACTGCCAGCACCGGCAGCTCTCTGCCTGAGGGCTTTTTCAGGTCCCCAGAATCCACTGGGCTTAAAGCAGAGCCAAAGGGCCCCTCCCCCACCAGCACACAACCACTGACAACTGGAGTGGATGGATAAATCCTCCAGCCTCTCATCGTTCAGCTGGGATGAGTCTGCGGTACGTTTTGTACTAGCTCCTAGGAATCCCGGGTGGGACTGAGCCCCCCCATGCCCACAGCAATAACCTGTCGGTAATGGACCTTTTGTTGGTTTCTTTCCCCCAGCTGTCTCACATCCCCACTTCCCTGCCGGTGCTTACTGGAATCACCTTCCAACCTTCCAAATACACTGCTCTCACATCCTTGTCTCAGGGTCTGCTTCTGGAGGAAATCAATACTAAGACACAACCTAAAGGCCTTTCAACAGGAAGTAGATAAATGACAAGCGGTATACAAGGGAACACATGTAGTAGTTAAAATGTATGGAGACCTACATGCACCAACAGGGATAAATACTGAATATACAGTTTTGTGTGACAAAAGCAGCCCACAGGATAATAATCCTATAACGTCACCTATGTAACATTTTCCTAGCCTCCCGTAGCCAGGGGCGGTCCACGTCACACAATTCTGGCCAGTAAGATAAAAATGTAAGATTGCTAAAGAGGACGCATTCTTGGAAAGCATGAGTTCTTTTGATTAAAATAAAGAGAGAGAGAGAGATTTGGCTTGAGACTTCCTTTCCCCACTTCTTCCAATCTTAAACTTGACATGAAGGCTGGAACTGTGGCAGCCACTTAGTCTCCATAGGGCAAAGGTCAAGACCATCACAGAGACACCAGCTCTGACAACGTCGAATCACTGCACCAGCCCTCCAGCCTCTTTGTTACATAAAGAAAGTTAATACAATTTTTTAAAAGCTACTATGGGTGGGGTTTCCTAAACTTGTAGCTAAACACATTTCTAATTGGTGTCCGCCCTAATAAAACAGATCCCATTAAGAGAAGTGCCCTTTTTTTTGGTTGGGGTGGAAGGGGGTGTGTAAGTTTCGGGTCAGCAGCTGGAATAATGCTGAATTGCTCAAATGGGTGCTGCAGGATGGAAGGGTCAGGGACCACACATGCCCTTCTTGGTGGCGGTGCCACCAGAAGTGACTTTAGAAAGAAGAGAAATAGCTAATGAAATAGGATAGAAATATCTAGAATATGTGTCACAATGTGTGCATCCACAGTGAATGCACAGTCAGGAGTCCCCTGACTCCCCACAAAAAAAGTCAGTCAAGTCTACACTGCTCCCTCCTGCTCTGTGCGAGTGGATTCCATTTGGGGGTTCCAACGAGGTGCTGAGTCCTATACCCGGTTACTGCTGCAGAGGGAAGCAGAAGATTGGGGCAGAGTTGACATTGGACTTATCAAATCATCACATGGTTGTCGAAGGAGGCAGGAGGGTATAGGTAGATACAACATGCGCCCGGGAGCCCAGCAAGCTCTGCCACTAACTGATTCTAGAGTCTCGAACAAGTTACCTAGCCTCTCTGAGCTTCAGTTTCCCCATCTATAAAATGGACCCAATAGTAGTATCAACTTCAAAGGAGTATGGTAAGGACTCAAGGAGATAATATAGCCTGGCACATGGTAAGTGCTCAGTGATCAAATATTATTATTATCATTATCATTGAAGTAAAGAAGGGAGATGGGGAGATTGAAAAAGGGAAGGAAGGAAGGTGGGTGGGTGGGTAGTTAGTTCTGGGTTTATTAGATTGCATGGGAACACTCACCGCTCTTTTCCCTTTGACAATCCATGGCCCTTGTAATTTTGATTCTTCAAGGAGAAAAGAAAAGCGATATTACTGGTTCTGTATATCCATCCTGCACAATTTACTGCAGATATTAAAATGCTCAAACCATCAGACACAACACTGCCCGGATCCTGAGACATGAAGGACCAGCAAGGCCGAGGTCACATTGGTCAACATGTTCCCAGCAACTTGATCCTTGGAATAAATCTCCAAGTTTTCAAGGACCCACTTCACAGGACTGTTCACAGGCATGACCACTAGAGTGAATACCTAGTTTTCGGTGCTACATCCGTCCAACCCTGAACCCCCGTCTTGAGGGCTGAGGTCAGCAGGCTCTGTGAGAAGGAACTAAAACTTGAATGTTTGGTTAGATCCATGGTCCAGAAGGGGGCTGAGTCAAAAACTCAGAGCAAAGTTAATTTCTTCCACCCAAAATGGACCTCAACGAGCAGGTGGGGGGGGTGGGGTGGTGGTATTATTTTGCTTCTACCGCATCTAAAACAGTTTGGCCTTTAGTCTTGGTAAAACTGATCCCTCGTGGCAGGTATGAAAAAAGAAATCAAAACTGGTCTTGTGCAGGATGACCATTGCAACTTGGACAGACTTGTCGTCTGCCTAACATCTGTCATCTTGCCTAACAAATAACCACCAACTTGGCAGCTTAAAATAGTACAATTTTATGTCTTGCAGTTTCTGTGGGCATGGCTTAGCTGGGTCTTCTGGCCAGGTCTCACAAGGCTCCAAACACGGTGATGGCCTGGGTTATGATTCTCATGAGTGGGCTTGGGGTCCTTTTCCAAGATCATCCAGATTGTTGGCAGAGTTCAGTTGCTCGGGGTTGCAGGACGGAGGTCTCTGTTTACTTGCTAGCTGTTGACTGGAGACTGCTCTCAGCAACTAGAGGCCCCCTGCAGTTCCTTTCAATGTGGCCCCCTAGGCAGTTCACAGTATGGATGTTTGCTTTCCTCCAGGCCAGCAGGAGCTCATCCTTCTGACTTCCAACCCTCCCCGCTCCAAGTCAGACCCATATGATGCATGGTCTATAATCATGGTAGCAACTATCCCATCAAATTCACAGGCGCTACCCACACTCAAGGGGAGGGAATTATACAAGGTGTGTACACAAGGGGTGGGACTCTTAGGGGCCTTCTAGAATTCTGCCTGCCACATCATCCTATCCCTCAAAGAGCTAGTGGATTGGAGAAAGGATGCCGCTTTATGAAATTGACAGAAATTAGCCCCCTACAGAAGCACGTGGACTCTTATCCCAGCAGTACATTCAAGCCCCTCCGACTCCCCCAGCACTGTAAGGTGTCCTATTCTCTTTTGATTATATCTTTTATACTCCTTCACATTTTAAGTTCTATTTTCCTTATGTTTATCCAGTCTTTGGTTGCAAAACTTTTCCTGGGGCGCCTGGATGGCTCAGTCAGTTAAGCGTCTGCCTTCGGCTCAGGTATGATCCCAGGGTCCTGGGATCCAGTCTTGCATCGGGGTCCCTGTTCAATAGGGAAACTGCTTCTCCCTCTACCTGCCACTCCCCCTGTTTGTACTCTCTCCCTCTGACAAATAAATAAATAAGATCTTAAAAAAATAAAAAAAAATAGAAAACTTTTCTTTTCCTCACTGAATTGCATTGATGCTTCTGTTAAAATTTAGTTGACTGTGTATATGTGGATCTATCTCTAGAGTGTTTGTCTACCCTTATGTCACTACCACACTGTCTTAATTACAATAGCTTTCTAGTAAATCTTTTTTTTTTTTAGATTGTATTAATTTATTTGACAGAGAAAGGGAACACAAGCAGGGGGAGTGGGAGAGGGAGAAGATTTCCTGCTGAGCAGGGAGCCCGATGCGATGCGGGGCTCCATCCCAGGACCCTGGGGTCATGACCTGAGTCAAAGGCAGAAGCTTAATGACTGAGTCACCCAGGTACCCCTCTGGTAAATCTTGAAATAAGGTACTGTAAGTCTTCTAACCTTGTTTTTTTTCAAGACTGCCTTTGCAATTTGGGATCATTTGCACTTCAATATAAACTTTAGAATCAGCTTGCTGATTTCTACCAAAAAAAAGTATGTTGGGATTTAATTTGGATCGTACTGAATCTATAGATCATTTTGCGAAGTGACATCATCAAGTATTGAGTCTTCCATTCCATGAATATGGTCTATCTGTCCATTAATTTAAGTCTTCTTTAATTTCTTTCCACAATATTTTCTAGTTTTCAGTATAGAAGTCTTGGACATTTTAAATTAAATTCACTCATAAGTATTTGATTTTGTGATGCTATTTTATTTTTTTTAAGATTTTATTTATTTATTTGACAGAGAGAGAGATTACAAGTAGGTGGAGAGGCAGGCAGAGAGAGGGGGGAAGGAGACTCCCTCCGGAGCAGAGAGCCTGATGTGGGACTCGATCCCAGGACCCCAAGACTATGACCTGAGCTGAAGACAGAGGCTTTAACCCACTGAGCCACCCAGGCACCCTGTGATGCTATTTTTAATAATATTTTTTAAATTTCATTTTCCAATTATTTGATGATAGAATATTGTGGTAGGCAGAATAATGCTCCCCCAAAAGACGTCCATGTCATAATATTCCAGAACCTGTAAATAGGTTTCATTACAAGGGGAAATTAAGATTGCAGATAGAATCAACTGACTTTAAAATAGATTATCCTGGATTATCTGAGTGGGCCCAATGTAATCACTCTTTTGTTGTGAGAAGGAATTAAAGAAATAGGGGTGCCAGTTTATGAAAAGTAGAGCACGGGATAAGAAGCAGTCTAGTGGGGGGGGGGGTGCGGGGTACTGCATTCTAGAGTAATTCATTTCCCTTCTTTGGGTTGCATTTTCCCATTTTAAAGTGGGGGAGTTGGCCGGTGCACTCCTAAAGGACAGGGACTTGTCTGATTCACCTGCATGTCCTTACTGGTCAGCACTGGGCTCAGTTTAAAGAAGGCACTGATGAGCGTTTTAGGATGAACGCATTACGAATGGATGGATGGGTAGG
This sequence comes from Nasua narica, assembly GCA_028533885.1. Lineage (NCBI taxonomy): Eukaryota > Metazoa > Chordata > Mammalia > Carnivora > Procyonidae > Nasua > Nasua narica. The sequence goes on along the minus strand of CM052811.1, from coordinate 97,986,894 downwards.
CAATCGGGAGGTGTGATGAACGGATTTCTAAGAGCTTTTCCAGGTCAGGAAATCGAAAATTCTGAGATTCCCCCAGGGTCACAGAAATCGCTGACTGCAGTTTAGAATCCCAGATTTTCCTAACTTTCCCGCCAGCGAGCCTGGTGGCGGACTCGCGCAACACCTCCGGCGGCGCGCGGCCAACCAGGGCTTGAAGTCTTTTCTCGGTATTCATCATTTTCCTCCCATTCTACCCAGAATCACTCCGCGGGGACCCCCAAGTCGGATGCCTCCGTGGCCTCCCTCCCTTCTCTAAGGACGCTGAAAGCTTTTGGATCCTGTGGCACTCCTACCTTCGGGCGCGACATGGTACGATTCCCCCCGGCCGGACCCAAACCGCCACCGAGCCGCGCGCTAGCCTCGCGTCCCGTTGCCAAGGCGACGGAGGGCGCCCGGATCCGCCGCTCTGATTGGATGAGCCAAGGGTCCTCCTCTCCGCATGGTTCGCAGGCTTGTGTCAGATCCCAGCCCCGAAAGCTTTTGCGCGGCGGCGGCGGCCCAGACCCCCTTATTCTCTCGACCTTTCTCTCCCAGCCCCTCGCTTCCGCGACCCTAGGGCGCACCCGGCCAGAGACTGGCTGCCCAGCGCCTCTTCCAGCTGCGTTTTGCTGGACCTACGAGCGCTCAGTCTGAAAAGTTGTCCGCTTTTGGTAAATGCAATGGTACGAAGTTTCCTTACTCGGTCCTTCACGAAGTCGCCTTGTCATCTGGTTAGTTGGTAACGCCGTCAGTCACTTGTGCTTTTTCTCGGAAACTCTCTCTAATTCTTAGGCATCAACTCGATCCCAAGATTCAGCTCAACGCCTGTAGTAGCCTCCTGACCAGTCTGCCAGTGCCCACCCTTGCCCTATCCATTCCAGTTCATTCTTGGCACTGCAGTTGAAGAGCACAAATTTGTGAAGAACACCAATCCGGTCTGGTCTCTCCACTGCGTGTGACCTGAAGTAGCAATTTATTCGGCATTGCCCCTGTATCCGCTCCCCGCCCTGGGATCTATACACCAGCCACCATAGCTGATAAGAAACTGTTTGTTTTTTTTTTTTAAGTGTTATTTGTTTTATAGCAACAAAATATAAGTTATCTAATAAAATATATACAAGACGTTTTGTTAAACAACAAACTCTTATTAAGCCTCTACTCTATGGCATGCCTCCTTCTTGATTCTGTGAGGATATGGCAATGAACAAAACCAACAAGTATAGGCCCTTGCGGGGTTTATATTCTCATAGGGAAAATTGCAAAACATTGAAGGACATTAAAGAAGACCTGAATAAATGGAGGGATATACCATGTTCATGGACAGGAAGACTCGATATCAAAAAGACGTATATTTTTTCAAATCCAACCAGGACTTTTGAGAGACCTTCTCAACCCAAGAGAGGCAAATATCAATGGCATAATATGAAGATCCTAGAAATAGGCACAGGTGTGTATGTGTGTTTTAACTTCATGTACAATAGAAGTGGCATCATAAGTCAGTGGCATCATAAATCAGTAAATGCCATTGAGAAACTGGCTTTCCACAGGAATAAAAAATAGATGCCTAATTCAAGCACATTCAAGCACGAAGACTAAATATGGCAAACAAATATTTCAGGCTATTAGAAAAAATATTTAAGTATATATACATAATATTTGATGATATTTGAGTAGGGAAGTGTTTCTTTTTAAGATTTTATTTATTTGTTTGAGAGAGAGAGCACAATCAGGCAGAGCAAAAGGCAGAGGGAGAGGGAGAAGCAGACTCTCCGCTGAGCAGGGAGCCCGATGTAGGGCTTGATCCCAGGACCCTAGGATCATGACCTGAGCTGAAGGCAGATGCTTAACCGATTAAGTCACCCACGCGCCCCAAGGATTTCTTTTCTTTTTTTTTTTTTTAAGATTTTATTTATTTATTTGACAGAGAGATCGAGAGAGAGCACAAGCAGGCAAAGCAGCAGGCAGAGGGAGAAGTAGGCTCCCCACAGAGTGGGGAGCCCTATGCAGGGCTCCATCCCAGGACCCTGGGATCATGACCTGAGCTGAAGGCAGATGCCTAAAGGATTTCTTAATAAAGCACAATTCATAGAGGAAAAAATCTGTGGCTCTCTCAAAATCTAAGCTGCCATAATACAAAAGACATTGTAAGTTCAATTAAAAGACAAGCTACATAAATCAATAATTAAAGTGTTTAAAAAGGGGGTGAGACACCTGGGTGAGTTAGTCAGTTAAGCAACTAACTCTTGGGGTCATGGAATCAAGCCCAGAGTCAGCTCTGTGCCTGGTGGAGTCTTCGTGGTATTTTCTCTTTTTCCTTCCTCCCTTTACCCCTCCTCTGACCTTGTGCTCTCACCTGTGCCCTTTCTCTCTCTCTGTCTCAAATAAATAGGGCACCTGGGTAGCTCAGTCAGTTAAGCTTCTGACTTCAGCTCTGGTTGTGATCTTGGGGGTCCTAGGATAGAGCCCCAGGTTGAGCTCACTGCTTGGTGGGGAGTCGGCTTGTCCCTCTACCCCTTTTCTCCACTCACGTTCTCCCTCTCTCACACTCTCTCTTCAATATATAAATAAATAAATATTTTTAAAAATACAGACTAGAAAGATGCACACCAAATTCACAATAGTTTACTCTAGGGAGAGTGAAGGAAGAGGGGAGAGGAAACTTCATCTACTTTATTTGGAATGTTTTGTTCTATTTAAACAACACAGTTGAAGCCAATAAGCCAAAGTATTCTTATCTGGATTTATTTATTTATTTATTTTGTCCTAATAAGAAAAGAGTATCAGTACTACAAGGGTGCCTGGGTGGCTTTTAAGTCAGTTAAGCATCTACCTTCTTTTTTTTTTTTTTAAGATTTTTTATTTATTTATTAGAGAGAGAGACTGAGAATGAGAGGAGAGAAGGTCAGAGGGAGAAGCAGACTTCCCGCAGAGCCGGGAGTCCGATATGGGACTCGATCCCGGGACTCCGGGATCATGACCTGAGCCGAAGGCAGTCGCTTAACCAACTGAGCCACCCAGGCGCCCAAGCATCTACCTTCTGCTCGGGTCATGATCCTTTTAGGGTCCTGCAATCAAGTCCCACATCAGGCTCCCTTGGTCAGTGGGGAGTCTGCTTCTCCCTCTCCCTCTCTGCCTCTCCCCTCCCCTCTGCTCATGCTTTCTCTTTCTCACTTGCACTCTCTCTCTCTCTCTCTCAAAATAAATACATAAATAAGATCTTTTTTTTTAAGATTTTATTTATTTATTTATTTATTTGACAGAGAGAGAGACAGCGAGAGAGGGAACACAAGCAGGGGTGGATGGGAGAGGGCGAAGCAGGCTTCCTGCTGAACGGGGAGCTTGATGCAGGGCTTGATCCCAGGACCCTGGGATCATGACCTGAGCTGAAGGCAGACCCTTAATGACTGAGCCACTTCAGCATCCCCACAAATAAGATCTTCAAAAGAAAAAAAAAAAGAATGCCAGTACTACTATAGAGGAAGAAGTTTAGGATGCCTTGGGAATGCTTAACGGTGGGGTCTAACCATTTTTAATTGGGGTCCGCAAGGACTGGTAGGAGGAAGTGGGAGTTAGGCTGGTAAAGGCGATGCGAAGAGCACGCTAGGTGACGAGAATGGCATGAGCAAAATTAGGAATCAGAGAGAATGAAGTATGTTTCTGGAAATGAATGCAGATCAGTGGCCAGGAAAGCAAGGAAGAGGGGAGAGATGAGGCTGCCAAACCCTTTACATTGTTGTTGTTTTGTTTATTACAAATGCGGAAACAGAGCCCTAGTGAGGACAGCAGAACCAGGTCTCCTGACTCCTGACTCCCTGTCAATTTCTCCATGATAATAATGACAATGATAATGACCATGGATCGTGTGCCGGTATCTCTACTAGGGACTTGAAATACGTTCTCCCATTTAATCTCACTACAGACCTATAGAGGTTTTTCCTTCCCATTTTACAGATAATGAGACTGAGACTCACGAAAGTTAAGAAATTTGCTCAAAGTCACAGAGGCAGAAGCAGATCCTACAACGCCTTGCATGTGATGCTAAACAGATTGAGCTTTTTCCTAAGAGCATTGGTGAGTGTATTAGGTTCCTACTGCAGCTGTACTTACCACAAACTGAGTGACCTAAAAGAACACAAATGTATGAGCTTATAGTTTTTGACGTCAGAAGTCTGAAGTGGGTTTCACTAGGCTAAGATTTAGGCGTCAGCTGGGCGGGATTCCTAGGAGGCATTAGGAGAGGTTCTGTTTCCTTGCTTTTCCACCTGCATTCCTCGGTTCCTGACGCCTTTCCAATTTCTAGGAATTAGAGCATAGGCGTCTTCGGGGAGACGGTTCTGTTGCCTACCACGATGAACCATGCTGAAGGGTTTTAAGCAAGCAAGTGACAAAGTGAGACCTGCTTTTTAGCACCTGCATATTCCTGCTTTTGCAAAACAATCTCTCCCCGACTTATTTAAGGCAAACTGAGCTTCCCAACAGCTAACACTTTTGAAGGCGGAACAGTTCATAGACATTAAATGTGTTAAGCCTAATAACTACAGCTGGTGTTTTTATAGAGTTTTTAACGTGATAGAGATCCTTTGTACATGCGATTTGTTTATTCCCCCAACAACCAAGTACAAGTCCAAAGCGCTGTTAATTATCGCCCCTTTATGAATGAGGAAACTGATCCAGGGACATTTGGTCGCCTGCCCAGGGCCACGGAGCTGCTAAAGCCAGGGCCAGGACTAGAAAATAGTCTTTGGACCCCTCCACCAGCATTTCTTTACGCCATCTGTGGGGTGGGTATCCTGGAAAACTCAAGTCAGCACATCTTTGGTGCAATTTTTCATGTATAACTTGGTGCCCGATAAACATGTGTTGAATAGGTGAGGTCCTGCTTTTACATCTGTGACACAAACAGTGGTCTTCAAGGCAGGGAAATGGGGAATGGACCTAGAATTCCTCCCTTTCCCCCACATCCAACCTATTTGCAAGTCCCATTAGCTATGCTGCCAAAATATTAAGTCTGTCCCTTTCTTTCCAGTTTTCTCTGCTCTTGCCATGTCTTCTCTGCTCCCGCCGTGTCCCAGGGAACCACCACCTCACTGACCTCCCTGCTTTGCCTCTCTAATATATTCACTTTGGCTAGGGGTCAAAGTGACCAACTTAAAATATAAACCAGATGACAGGGCCGGCCTCCCCTGTTAAATTTTCCCACCACATTTCCCTCACACAGAGGAGGAAAACCTAAACTCCCAGTTATGGCCATACACAGTCCTGCACACTTGACTTCCCACTTCCTCTTTGGCCTCAAGCCCCTTGTCCCCCCTCTTCTCCAGTCCCAGTGGCTCTTACAAAGGCCAAACTCTTCCCACCACAGGGCCTTTGCTTGTCTTGTTCCTTCTGCTGGAAATCTCTCTACTCTTTAAATAGCTGGGTCTTTCATATACATCAAGTCTCAGTTCAGATGTTGCTTATCTAAGAAAGGTTCTTTCTGCCTTCTTTTCTTTCCCTCACTGAAAATCGTGAGCATTTGTAGATACATTGTCTATTTGCTTCTTTTGTTTGCCTTCCCTCCTGGACCTGAGATGTCCCATATGTAGCTATCACCCACATGTGACTTTTAAGCACGGGACATGTGGCTAGCCTGAACTGAGATGTGCTCTAAGCGTAAAGTACACACTGGATTGTAAAGACTTAATACAATAACAAGGATGTAAAATGTCTCAATAATTGTTCAATATTGATTGCATGTTGAAATGACAATATTGTGGATAGACTGGATTAAATAAAAACATTATTAGCAACCTGTTTCTTTCGACTTTTTTAATGTGGCCACTAGAAAATTTAAGATTACACATGTGGCCCACATTATATTTCTGTTGGGCAGGGCTGGTCTATGCTGTTAGCCGCCGAAGGTAGGAACCTTCTCTGCCTTAGCCACCTCTGGGTCCCTAGTACCTGCCATATAGTAGGTGCTCAGTAAGCTTCGTTGTAGTTTTTATGAGACTCCCGTGCGCAGGGAGATATGAGACCAAAAGCCCCATGTACGCTGTGAATTTGAGGAAGAAAGAAATGCCAAAGACAGTTTTCTCTCTCTCCAGTCCCTGTATTTCAAACCAGTTCTGTCAACACTCCATCTTGCTCTGTACCAACATTTCCCCCATGATCATCTACTGCTGTAGATGCGGGGGGGGGGGGGGGGGGGGGGGGGG
>CM052811.1:97902610-97980579 GCA_028533885.1 Nasua narica | reverse complement strand
AGGGACCCGGGTGTCTGGAACCTTCCCCCTTGCCTCCCTCTCCTCACATTTGACCTCTGATCTCTTGAGGCCCCTGAGGGCACTTATGTCTGGTGTCAGCAGAACTGACCCAAATGGCTCTGTCCGCATGGAGGACAAAGTCGATGGGACGAAGGGCTGGGAGGGAGGGAGGATGGATGGACGGACAGATGAATGGATGGACTGAGGCAGGGATGAATGGGTGGACTGGAGGATGGGAGGGCAGATGGCCGCATGAGTGGGGGAGGAGGACCGCTGGCTGGTAGGATGCCCGCATGGGGGCGGCGGGGCAGGAGTGAGGATGTGCGGAAGGAAGGAATTACCCACACGGTATGTGAATACAGGGGGACCCACAGCGATCCAAGTCCAGCTCCCGTCACGTTCCTGCTAGGAAACCGCGGCCAGGCCGAGGGAGCCAGGCACTCGGCCCCAGGGCCGGCAAGGAGGTCCCGGGCAGCGCCGGAGCTGGGATCCGAGTGGCCGCGCGGCCGGCTGGGGGCTCTTCCCGCCCCCGCGCCCACCCCGCCCGCGCCAGACGGTGCCAGGTGGGGGGAGCGCCCCCGCCCCCACCTCCGGAGGTGGCGGCCCCACGCGGCCCAACAAGCTGCCGTTGTCCCGCGGGCCCCGGGCCCGGCACACTGGGGCTTTGTCCAGCCCCCCGCCGCGACCCACGGTGGGGGGGGCCCCACATGACCGAGGGGGTAGGAGGAGCCTGCGGCGGCGGCGGCGGTGGCGGCGGCGGCGGCGGCGGCGGCGGCTCCACCACCATTTCCCTCCCTGGCCGGGGGTCGGCGGGCGGTGGTGGCGGCAGCGGCGGCGGCGGCGGCGGCGGCCGGGCAGGGGCCCCTGTTCCCCGCCAGGCTGCAGGCGCCGGGCCTGGGCCAGCAGGGCAGCTGCGACCCGAGCGCTCTCCGGGTGGCGAGCTGGGGGTGCTCCCGGACTCCCGCCCCCGGGATCATGGGGAATGGCATGACCAAGGTAGGGGGGCGAGGATCGCGCAGCCCGCATCTGGTCGCCCCCAGCCCCGCCGGGGCGCCGGCTCCGCCTGGGTCGCTGCGCCCGCCTCTGACCTTCTGGCCCTCGCCCTGAGGCTCCGTGTGTCTAGATCTCTGTCTTCCCGGTGACTCTCTGACCCTGCATCCCTGTGTCTCTCTGCTCACGTCTCTGTCTCTCTGGGTGTCTCTGGCCTCGGTCTCCCTGTGTCTCTGTCTCTGCCTGTTTCTGTGACTCTGTATTTCTTGTTGGGTCTTTTTGCTGTCTGTCACTCCCACACTCTGTGTCTCTGAGTCCCTTTCCCTGTCTCCAGGTGACTGTCTTCCTTGTCTCTGACTCCTTGGACACTCCCTCTGGTTCCGTTTCTCCATCCTTCCCCCCACCCCACCCTGCATGACCCTCCCTCTGTCCCTGCCAACCCACCTCCCTCCTCAGAAATCCCCCCACCTGCCTGGCAAGTCCACCTCTCTCCCTGCTCTCCGCACCCCCCCCCCAGCGTGTTCCTCCTTCCTGCCTGCCTTCAAGCTCTCACCCCTACCCAAGCTGGCCTCCCCTGGTGCCCCCCTCCTGCCCTCCCCAGCCCCTCTCACAGAGTCCAGGCCCAGGAGGGGGAGGAGATTGCTCCCTGAGTCCTGAGGTCCAGACACCTGTCATGGGATGGAGATGGGTTGTGGGCCCCCAGCTAGCCGGTAGGAGGGAGTGCACCCCTACCCCACTGACCCAGCCTGTCTCTCCTGTAGGTACTTCCTGGACTCTACCTCGGGAACTTCATTGGTGAGCACTGCCCATTCTGTCCCAAGGCCGTGGCACTCTCCCTGTCCGAGGCCTGTGTCCACCATTCATGGTGTGGCCCACGCACCTTGGAAGCCCTCAGGAATGGGGCCGGGGGCAGGGAAGCAATGCCGGGCTGGGAGGGAGAAGGAGCTCACGAGGACTAAGGGTTATGCGGAGGGAAAGTGTCCCCAGGGCATAGGGCTCAGAACACCTGCCAGAGGCCAGGCAAGTCTGCACCTGCTCTGAGCCCCAGCCTCTCCCCCAGCACCAGGCCCACTCCCCTCTCGGGGCTCTTACAGCCCCGAGGTTCCGAGTTGAGGTCTGTTCGGGGGTGCTGCTTCTAGCTGGGAGACTGGGAACCTCGCCCCTACAACCTTCTACACAGAGGGGAGGTCTCTGGAGACTGGATTGTACCCCAGAAACTTGTTAGTGAGCACTACCCACTCCGTCCCAAGGCTACAGCCCTCTCCCCATCCCAGGCCTGTGCTAAGAGACAGGCTGATCCTGAGACTCCACACTTTTCCACCTGGAGTCAGAGAAGGCTTCAGAGAGGAAGGGGCATCTGCACCAGGGTAGGGCTTTCCCCACCCATCCCTGTCCCCCTCCCCCCTGCCCTGGCATAGGTGCCCCACTCTTATAAATCTGACTTACCTCCCTGGGAGCCACCTCCGCTGTTCACACCCCTTGATTTCTGGTCTTGAGCTAAGGAAGCTCTGGACCCTCTTGAAGTCTATAGCCCCATGAGGGCAGGGACCATGATGTTGCCCCCCCTCCCCCGCGTCCAGCCAAGGCTGCACATAGTAAACACTCAGGAAACGTGTTGAATGAAGTAGACCTATGGAGGGAGTGGGGATATGTGTTATTTATTCTGATTCTAAAAGACCCGCATACACTGGAATCCCAGCCTCTAGAGACAGCCACTGATAGAAGTTTGAGGTTTAGCCCCGGGTCGGTTTTCATATATCTTTATAGATGCAGATGTAACATTTAAAAAAAAAAAAAAACGGAAGACTATTCTGCACGCCGTGCAGTCACCTGTGTCCTATGTAATATCGTACGGTGGACGTGCTCGCACATCAGCACAGAGAGGTCTTTTCTAGCCATTGGTTGCCCAGTGTTCAAGTATGGATATAGCATTATTTATACACTTCTCTCAGGGCGGACGTGTAGGTCGCTCCCACTTTTTAACAATTTCTGGTGTGTTTACTGTTATGAGCAGTACTGCAGAGAACATCTTCTACACACAGCTTTCTGGGTGAGCAAACTCTTCTGTAGACAGGATTCCCGGAAGCAGAGTCGCTCCATCAAGGATGTGCCAGGAAAGGGTGTTTGCCGTGGAAGGAACTCCAGGGGCAGCGCCGGGAAGGGGCTGGGCTGTTAGGTGTGGGTGCCCAGCAACAAGTCTGAAGCCTAGGGGTACGGTGGGACCTCTCAGGCCAAGGAGCAGGGGACTGGCAGAGGGTGGGCCAAAGTGGAGAGGGAGGGGTGGGGAGGGGAGCTGGGTGTCAAGTTCCCACCTCTCCTGGCCAACGGGGTCACGTAAGTCATGGAAGTTTCACCGACCAGACGGGCTCAGGCATTTCATTTCTTTCAGATGCCAAAGACCCGGAGCAGCTGGGCCGGAACAAAATCACACATATCATCTCTATCCACGAGTCTCCCCAGCCTCTGCTGCAGGTACTTCTTACCCCTATCCTTGGGTGGTGTACAAGCGCAGAGGGGAGCTTCAGCCCCTGCCCCCAGCGCCCATTTCTCAAGTTCTTACTCTGTGCCAGGCCCTATACCACCTCCCCTGACCCATTCTTGGCCATCCTGTTAAAAGCTGCTTTGTTTTACATCAGCATCCCCATTTGATCCCTATTTGGCAACCGAGGCCCCGAGAGGTAAAATAACTTGCCTAAGGTCACACAGCCAGGAAGCTAAGGAGCTAGGATTTGACGATCTGACCCCTGAGGCCTCACCCTGAGCCTTAAAAAGGCCCCTCCACGGGCTCCCCATTGCCCAACTGAATAGATGGCTACAAATGGGTGGTTCTGGGTGCTGCGTCTTGCTGTGTGACCTTGGGCTGTGACTTCACCTGTCTGGGCCTCTGAGCCCAGTCCCGTCTGCTCCCAGAGGGGCTGTTGTGAGGATGCAAAGGGGCTGCAGGACGGGGAAGATGCTTTGCACACAGTAGAGCATAGCCCCCACCGAAAGGGCTGGTGCTGGTTCTATGGAATCCTGGAAAAGAGGGGGTAAGGGTATTCTAGTCCAGACAAGGAAAGTAGCAAATCCAGACTGCTTTTGTCATCTTGGGCACAGGACTTCACCGTTCTGAACCTCAGTTGCCTGATTTGTAAAATAGGAATTTTATAAAGATTTATTTATTTTAGAAAAAGAAAGAACGAGCAGGAGGGTAGAGGGAGAGAGAATCTCAAGTAGATTCTGCCTTGAGTGTGGAGCCCGATGCGGGGCTCAATCTCACAACACCGAGATCACAACCTGAGTGGAAAGCAAGAGTCAGACACTCAACCGACTGCATCACCCAGGAGCCCCTAAAATGGTGATTTTTATAACAGCACCTGCCTTACTGAGTTGTCGAGCTCCACATGACGGCCAACAAGTTACAGCTGATATAGCAGAGTTAATCATGTTCTTATCCCATAAATAGAACCCCATCCTCCTTATCTATTAAAGTGTGTGTCACCCCCTAAAGCGGAATAACTATGAGTGGAAAAGGGCTCTGGAGATCTGAAATCCAAACCAGATTCTATCCAAAACCAGATTTGCAACAACAACAACAACAACAAAAAACCAAATCAGATTTGCTGTGTGACCTCAGATAGGTTCCTTCACCTCTCTGGGCCTTAGTATCCCCACGTGTCAGCATTGGTGGTCTCTAAGAGCAGCCTCCAATAATCTGGGATTCTCAGTGTCATTCAAACAAGAAATTTCCAGGTCAATGGAGCCTGATTTTGCTTTATAGGGCAGGCTCGTTTTGGAGGATTCGGAGTACGCAGTCACTAGCGTGCACAGGGAAGGTTGTTAAGTCATGAATAGGTTGACTCATGAAATGACTGCTTGCCAAATGAGTCCCTACTTCGGCAGCCTTCCCTTCTTCCCACAGGCAGCCCTGCCTCCCCATCTATCAGGGAATTTACCAGTCAGGGTTTGATAACGCCAAGCAATCCCAAGGCCAAATGTGTTGCAAAGTGAAATTGCAAACCTTGCAAAAGATGCAGGACGGTGTGACCTTAGGACAAGTGAGTCAGAGAAGGGCTAGATCTCACACAAAGCCATTAAGAAATGAGGACCTGGCCGGGGGTCCCTTAGCCAGGGCTGGTGGTGGGCCTGGCTCTGGAAGAGAGTCGTTTGAGTATCAAAGGATTAAAAGAGGTCCTTGAGAAAAGTGATTCTTGGAACAGGAGCCCAAATCATCTTTATGATCTTGTGTGAAGGTTAAGCACGAAGTAAAGGATGTCATAGCCAGTTTGTGGGAGAAATTACTGACAATTCATCCCTTGATTATTTTAGTAATTAGCACAGAGTTTTATAACCACAATTAATGAGCTATAAACTTATTTTCATGGGTTTGTTTCTTTTCAAGATAATGAAACCTATTTTTAATAAGACCTTTAAAAAACTTTTTTTTAGGATGCCTGGGTGGTTCAGTCAGTTAAGTAGCTGCCTTTGGCTCGGGTCATGATCCCACCGTCCTGGGATCGAGCCCCGCATCGGGCTCCCTGCTCAGCCGAGAGCTTGCTTCTCCCTCTCCCTCTGCTGCTCCCCCTGCTTGTGTGCTCTTTCTCTCGCTGTCAAATAAATAAATAAAATTTTTTTAAAGATTTTATTTATTTATTTGACAGGGAGAGAGAGAGATCCCAAGTAGGCAGAGAGGTAGGCAGAGAGAGAGGGGGAAGCAGGCTCCCTGCTGAGCAGAGAGCCCGATGCGGGGCTCGATCCCAGGACCCCAAGATCATGACCTGAGCAGAAGGCAGAGGCTTCGCCTGAGCCACCCAGGTGCCCCTAAATAAATAAAATCTTTTAAAAAAAAGGAAATAAAAAATAGAAAACTTAAAAAAATAAAATAAAAGAGTCATGATCCCAGGGTCCTAGGATCGAGTCCCACCTCGGGCTCCTTGCTCAGCAGGGAGTATGCTTCCCCCTCTCCTTCTGCCTGCTGTTCCCCCTGCTTGTGCGTGCTTTCTCACTCTCTCTGTCTCTATGACAAATAAATAAATAAAATCTTAAAACAACAACAACAAAAAACCCCACCTTTTTAAAGAAGTAATCTCTCTACGTCCAATGTGGGGCTCGAACTCACAACCCTGAGATCAAGAGGCTCATGCTCTCCCAACTGGGCCAGGCACGTGCCCCTTTTTTGCTCCTTTTTGGTGTAATTTTGTAGTCCTCATTTGGAGGAGAGTCACTGTTGGCGGTCCTTTCCCACCTATTGAATAAAAGATCCCTGAATCCTTTTTTATCAAGTCCTCATGCCCCAGTCACCTATGAGGTTAGGAGACCATCTTCTCAGAAGGGTCTGGAACCACAGACGGCTAGAGCTGGGAGGCACTCGGGTGATATCTACCCTCTTTGGATAGAGAGGGCAACAGTGGCTCAGAGAGGGGCAGGAACTGGCCTGGGGTCATGAGGTGCTTGGGTGGCCCAGGCCAAGGTCAGAGGTGCAGCCGAGGGCCCCCCCACTGCCCATGTGTGTTTTGTACTTGCAGGACATAACCTACCTTCGCATCCCTGTGGCAGACACCCCTGAGGTACCCATGTAAGTTCTCTGGAGGCACCACGAGTGGTGTCTTCTGTGGTGGTGGCGGTAGGGAGGGTGGGGGAGTATCTAGGGGAAAGAGAGGACTCACACCAGAAAGCTGTCCTGGGGAGCCTAGCATAAGTGCTCCCTGAGACCTCTCTTTGACTCTCTCAGCTACGCCCTTGCCTATGCCCCTGGCCAAGACCCTTAACCTCCCAGAGCTCAGTGTCTTTGGCTGTGAAACCCCAACCCTGCGTAAGGACCAGACGCCCCAGCAGACCTGAAGGGGTCAGGCTCAGCCAGTTCCTGGCCCTGGAGTTAAGACATCTGGGCTCCAGCCAGGTTTTGCCGTTTTCTTGCTGTGTGACCTTGCACCAATGGCTTTCCCTCTCTGAGATTAGATGGCACAGGTTGAGGATCCAGGACAGGGCCTGGCCTGTAACAGGGACTCAGAAAGCAGGGATTTTTTTGTGTGTTATGAGCCGTAGTACCTCCCAGCCTGGGAGTGACCCGGAAAGACACTCTTCCCAACCCGTGGCTGACCACCCTTGTCCCCAGGCGCTCTGCTTGCAGACCCCAGAGGAGTGGGACTCCTCTGTCTCCTCCCACATGTCCTTGAAAGACCAAGATAAAGCCTCCATGAAAAGAGGATCCATGGGACCCACTGGAGAGGGGCTCCGGCCCCTGTGATGAGATTTCTCATCATCAGCCTCTTTCACTGCCTGAAATGCCCCTGTTGTGGCTTCCCACACCCCTGCACTTGTACTATTATACAGGCCCTGCTCGCTGCCTGGGCCGGCCGCCCTGAGGACCCAGGGCTCTTGACATCCCATCAGTGCGGAAGGGGACGACTCCTAGGAGACCTGCCCCCCAATGCTCGCTACCCTATTGCTTTCTTCTCTAGCAAAAAGCACTTCAAAGAATGTATCAACTTCATCCACTGTTGCCGCCTCAATGGGGGGAACTGCCTTGTGCACTGGTGAGTTAAGAGAGGAATGAGGGGAGCAAGTAAGGGGCTGTCCTCCATCACACCCATGCACTCACCCTGGGGGGAATTAGGAACCTGGGATGGACCTTCTCCAGCCCGTTGTCACGCATGACCATCGGCCATTCATCTGATGGAGGCTGGTGGTTGCGGGGGCTCCAATCAGGGCTCTGTCCCTTACCAGCTGTGTGGCTAAGGCCAAAGAGCTCTTTCTCCCTGAGATTCCCATTGGGTCATCTGTCAAATGGAGATGGGCTATCAGGACGGAATAGGTGAGGTCACATAGGTAGCCCAGCATCCTCCAACTGTTCTAGCTCCTTCTACTCCCCTCCAGGCTTTTGAGGGAATAGGGCAGAGCAGTGGGGAACCCCAGACTGGGAGACAGGGACTTCCCCCCCTCCAGTCGATGTCGTTCGTCCCATAACTTCCCACTGAGCACCTACCCTATGCTGGGTTTGGGGCAGCTCTGCCAGAACCCTCGTCCTAAGAATAGCTCTTCCAGGCTGTCTCCCGCCCTCAGCCCCTGCCCCCCAACTCCAGCTGCACTGGCCAACTCCTCACCCTTCAAATCCACAAGCTCCCACCTTGCGGGCTTCGCACACTGCCCAGAACATTCTTAACTGACCCTTACCCAGCTTTTAGGACTCAGCTTGATGTCACTTCCTTGGAAACCCCTTTCCTAGTCCTTCCCCAACCCCTCCACTAGATTAATACCTTTTCCTATATGATCCCTTAGCCCCTGGACTCGTCTTTGGAGCAGTTATCCCCACCCGAAATTGTTTCCTTGGTTAGTGGCCGTCTCGCCCAACCCTCCTGTAAGCCCCGGGACAGACCATGTCTGTTTTATTCCCCACCATATCCGCAGTACCTGACAGATAACAGATGGTCAGGAGATGTTTGTTGAATGAATGAGTGAAGTGATGTTCCCGCTCAGGCCTCTGATGTGGGAGAGTGCCTGGGGGTTACTCCAGGCAGAAGAAATGGCGTGGGCAAAGGAAGTGGGAAAACAGGTCCTGGCAGGCTCTTTGGGATGGGAGCTCGGAGGCGAGGGCGAGAACGAGGGGGGAGAACTGAGGTGGGGAGGGCGTGTCTGGGAGCAGGACACGGAGGAGATTGGGCCTTACCTGAAGCCTGGGGGTGGGGGCGGGTATCCCAGCTTTGCAGGCATCTCCCGCAGCACCACCATCGTGACGGCCTATGTGATGACTGTGACGGGGCTAGGCTGGCGGGACGTGCTTGAAGCCATCAAGGCCACCCGGCCTATCGCCAACCCCAACCCAGGCTTTAGGCAGCAGCTCGAAGAGTTTGGCTGGGGCAGTTCCCGGAAGGTAGGGGCTGGGGCAGAGGCAGGAGCTGGGCAGGGCTGGGAGACTCTGCTTCCCGTTTGAGTGGAGCACTGATTAGAAAGAATTTGGCCTGTGCTTCAGACCTGACCGCAGATTTTTCTGGAGGTCTTGAACTGGTGACCCTTGAGCTAATCTAGCCTCTAGGTGTATTTTGTTTGGTCAGCCAGATGTTTTCTTTTCCTTTTTAGTTTAGTATTTGGTTGCCTTTGGGCCAGACTATGGACCCTTCAGTGTGCCCAGGTCCCAGCACTGCCTGCTCTCTCTGCCTGGAACCTGGAGGCGTCCGAATGTTCGACCCCTCTGGGGAGAAATGTCCATTCCCTACTCCACCCCTGGGTCCCAGATGAGGCCAAAGCATCTCCTTCTCTTATGCCCACTGGGCGGATGGCCTCCGGAGATGTCAGGAGCCCACGCCTCCCTGGGAGTAAGGGATGAGAAGCAGCAGGTGCAGGAAGGCTCTCCTCAGGGGCTTATCCGCGAGGCTGCTCGAGGAAAGAGGCCGGCCAAGAGGCCAGTGTGGAGGGCTGCTCAGGGAGGAGGACTTGGGCGGTCCCCACTGGGCTGGGGGCAGGCGAGCGGGCGGGCGTCGCTTTAGCAGGTCTGGGAGATAGGAGTGTCCGAGGGGACGAGGGGGTTCAGGAGAGGGAAGGGACTCAGAGGAGGAGGGGCCTCGATGCGGGCGAGGGAGACTCCGAAGAGGGGGCGAGGATGCTCAGGAAGGGGAGGGGCCTCGCGAGGGGTGGGAAGCTCGCTGTCCGGCGGAAGCGACGAGGACCGGGGAGGGGGCCGGCCGGCAGCCTGGCACCGACCGACCCCCGCCCCCTCCTCCCCCCAGCTCCGCCGGCAGCTGGAGGAGCGCTTCGGAGAGAGCCCTTTCCGCGACGAGGAGGAGGTGCGCGCGCTGCTGCCGCTGTGCGCGCGCTGCCGGCAGGGGCCCGCGCCCGCGCCCGCGGCCCCCGCGCCGCACTCGGCGGCCTCCGAGGGAACCCTGCAGCGCCTGGTGCCGCGGCCGCCCCGGGAGGCCCACCGGCCGCTGCCCCTGCTGGCGCGCGTCAAGCAGACTTTCTCTTGCCTCCCGCGGTGTCTGTCCCGCAAAGGCGGCAAGTGAGGATCCCGGCCCGCCGTGGCGCCCCTCTTCCTAACGACCGGTCCCCTTCGGGGCTGTCTGGGCCTCCCACGGCCTCCAGGACGGGCCCAGAGCCTGTGGGAGCCCCACGGCGCCCCGAGCCCTGCCCCTGCCCCTGATGCCCGCCCCGCTTGTCTGCGTCTGCAGTCTGTGTGTCCTCCATCCGTGCGTCTCTGTGTCTGGGCCGGCCTGCTGCAGCCACTTGGTGCCTTAGTCCTTGGGCTGGGGGGAGGGGGCACCCGGGCCTCCACCCTTAAAGGCAGCGGGAGTGGGTGTGGGTGGGTGGGTGGGGGGTGGATGGGCCTGGAGGATATTAAAGAGACACAGAAGCTGTCTGTCTGAGCTCCTCCTAGTCATTCAACAAGGGGCAGGGATGCAGGACTCTGCCTGGGGCTGGAGCCTGCAGGAAAAGGGGCTGGGAGGGGGTCCGCATCCCCTAGGGTCTGGAGGAGCCCACCGCCTCCCAAAACCCGCTCTGGGCAGGGCTGAATTCTGGCACTGCACTCACTGCCCTGACCACCCCACCCCAACCCCACCCAATCTCTCCCTGAAGCCCTGGTCTCCTGAAAAGGCCCCTGAATCTCTCCTCTCTGAATCCGCTTCCCCCTCTGAGCCCTTCTCCTCCTCACCCTTATTCACAAATACTAGCTAGTAAGCTGTCCAAATAGTGCCTCCTTCATGCCTGACTTTTTATATGCATGAGTTTAGTTCATCCCTGGGAGCAACCGAGGCTCAGAAAGGATAGGCAGCTTACCTGAGGACAGCTAGAGTAGGGGAGGCTGGATATGAACCTAGGCAGTCTATGTCCCATGGTGGCTATTAAGTAATTCCTTGGTGCACGTTTAATTGGATTATTATAGGCCTTTTGTTGGTGACTTGTATAAGTTCTTTATGTATTTTGCATATGAACTCCTTATTGGATGTATCATTTGCAGATATCCTCTCCCACTCAAGACCCTTCCCACCTAGAGCTTAAAGGCCAGAGGGCAGCCACTGAGGAGGGAAGGAAGGCCTCGGGCAGCCCCAGCAAACAGCAAATGGACCTGAGGTTGAACCGAAGTCATCCGAGCTGAGTTTTCTGAGCTAAAAGTAACTTGGAGTTGAGAGGGGTCTGAAAAACTCCAATCTACTAGGCACCTGGTTGGGGTCCCTGTTATGCACCAAACAGTATGTTCAGGACTGTGGGGGAAGCCCAGATTCCAGTACTGGGGGTGGGAGGATGGATGAAATAATCCTCATCTGCTGCCCAGCCTCCTTCTCAGGAAACTGAGGTTGATGTCCAAGGTCACCGCTGGCAAGTGGTGGGGCTGGGATTTGAATTCAGACAGTCTGACTGGGAAGTCAAGGGAACCCCATCCTCCCAATCACTATGACTTGCCACCCAGAAAAATGAAAAGATTGTCTGACACACTAAAGATTCCCGCTTTAACGTAATTATCACACTTGGACTTGATCCTGTGAAGTGCTTTGCCCCCCACCCCCACCCCGAGCCCTAAAAGTGAGTCTGAATCGTGCCTAGAACTGTAGAGGGGTCAGAAGTGAGTGGCATGGGAGAACAGAGGGTGGGGGGCATGAAGGCCCCCCTGGCAGGTGCACATGGAGGACAGCGCTCCTAGCCTCTGGTCAACGCTGACCCGGCATCCAGCTATGTGCTCCTTTGGAGTTTTCGTTTCCCCGCGTACACAACAAACAGTGGAGCGGTCTGAGCTACACAACAAACAGTGGAGCGGTCTGAGCTACTTGACCTCCTTCAAATTGCAAACTCCCTTTGACACTTAAATGAAAGACACAGACCCTAGAAAAATGTATAGACGTGAAAAAAATTGTATATACTTTCTGTAGGGGTGGGGGCCCCTAGACCCCAGGTGTAAGCTGATAGTGGGGGGCACTGTTGAGGCTCCTGGGCTTTGGGGATAGAGAGACACAGGTTCAGGTCCTGCCTGCCTCCTCATACTAGCTCTAAGACCTTGTTACAGGGCTTTAACCTCTCTGAGCCTCCTTCTTAATAATTAAAAGGGTAGACGCCTCTCACACGTCTGGTTGGTTGTGGTGAGAACCAACCGAGACCCGGCAGGAAAGGCTTTGGCCAGGCCAACACCGTAGGGAGCCATCAGCAGATGAGGACTCCCAGTATTTAAGGAAATATTTCTCCAGGTTTGGCCCACGGACCACCTGGATCAGAATCCCCCCGGGGGAAATGGTTAAATGCAGATTACTGGTTTCTTGCCCAGAAAGTCTTTTTCTGCAGGTCTGATATGGAGGCAAGGAGTGTACATTTTAAACTAGTCTCTGCCTCCCAATTCTGATGGGAGTTAGTCCCAAGAAGCACTATGGCTTCACAACCTGTACAGTCCAGGTGCTGAAAAGAGACCTGTGACTTCCCCATAGGCTGAGAAGTGCGGAGAACAGGTGCACGGGTGGCGCAAGGGGCGCCTCTGGGTGCGGCGGGGGCCCCTCTACGGGGAGGGACAGATCCCCAGTTACCCTCCCCGTACCCTCCAGTGGGTCTTGGCGTCCCACCGTGCCTCTAACTGCCCCCTCTGTGCGGCGCGACGCCCTCCGGGCTAGGCTACCACAGAAAAGGGCGAAGGGGTAGGGCCTCCCGGGTCAGGGGGACAGAAAGGAAAGCGAAACTCACGCATCCAGAACTTTCGCTTTCGCCGCCGAAGCGCGCCATCCCGGTGGCTTCGCGATTCCCTGTCGCGATTCCCAGCCGCCGCACGCCCCAGACCTGGCCTTCGACGCCCTCCGTCCCGGATGGCCGGCGACCCCTGGCGGAGGGAGGAAGGGAAGGTTCCCGACTACAGGCGACCGATGGCGGTGGCCGGGGGTCCCTTGCGCCTCCGCGACTGGCTGGTGGCGCAGATCGAGAGCGGGCGCTACGCGGGGCTGCGCTGGGAGGACGCAGACAAGACCCTCTTCCGCATCCCTTGGAAGCACGCGGCCCGGCAGGGCTACCGGGCGCAGCAGGACGCGGCGCTCTTCAGGGTAAGGGGGCGGGACGCCCAGGCGGACTGGAGCGCTGTGTGACCTGGGGCCACTCGCTCTCCCCTTAACCCCAGCTGTCTCTAGGTTGCGGAGTGTTGTGCATAGATGGGGAACAATCAGCCAAAGGTGAAGTACGTGCACCATCCCCGCCTCCGGGGGCCTCTCCTACCCCCAAAGCGCCATCCCAGCAGCTTGGGAACGTGTTCTGTGCTTCCCCACACTAGCCCTTCTCAGGGATCTCCTCCAGGGATGCCCTCCCTTGCTTCAGTCCTCATTAACTTCAAACTCCTGCCCATCAACATTGAAATTCTGGAATCTCTCCCACGAGTGATAAGCAACCAGCTGCCGTCAGGCCCCCTCCCCCCAACCACCACTGCGAACACCACAGCGCCCTGGCTCCCACTCCTCTGGCCTCCCCTCTCACAGGCTGAAGGGCCTGGTCATCACCTCTGTCACTCCGAGCCCCCAGTTCCTCACCCCCAACCCTAATCTGCCTTCTGTCCTTCCTGCTAACATCACTAGTTGCCAAATCCAAAGATCCCATCACTGTCCTTCTTGACCTCTGGATGGGTCTGGGTTCGGTGGGCGCTTCCTCCTGGAAACACTCTCACTTGGTTTCCGGAATCTGCCCCCACCAGCAGTCCCGCTTCCTTTTCCTCCTACCCTGCTGCCCTTCCCTTTCTCAGCCTTCCCCCTCCTCCCCTCCTCTTTGGATGCTCCCTGAACTGCTCCAGGATCCCCTCCTCATAGCTCACTCCCTCCTCCACGGTTGGCATGAGCCCCACGGTTCCCAAATGGAAGATGGCAACGATTGTCACCCCAGGGCCAGGCACCTAAACCCTGGCCTCTCCCCTGTCTTCCAGTCTCATTGCACTCTGTCCCCACGGCCTGCGGGGTCTTCCTACAGAAGCTTCTCTGCAGTCCGTCTGCTTGGACCCAGTCCCACCATCTTTCACCAGGACAATCCGAGCGACCTCACAGAGGGCCTGGCTTCCCCCTGCCCCTCACTTCCCCCCTCGGTCCTCCAGGGAGATCTAGCCCTGACACTTCCCTACTCAGAATCCTTCTTTGGCTCCCCATTGCTCTTGTGATAAAGTTCCAACTTCTTCTCCCTGGCCTCATCTGTCCCCGCCCTCCCCTCCCCTGGCTTTAGACCTGGCCTGACAGTTCTTTCAGTTTCTAAATGCTTCACATCTCTGTCACTGTTAGACCTTTGCACTTGCTGATCCCCCTGCCTGGAATACCCTCTCCCCTTCACTTCGCCTGGCCAGCTGCCATCGTGCTCAGCTGAAACCTCTCCTCAGGAGCCTTCCCCAGTGCATTCATTGGTCGAATGCATTTATTAAGCTCCAACGGGGTGCTTTTCCTAGGCCATCCCTGATTCCTTCCGCTGCTTCCACTGGAACAACTTCCCCTGCAACAGACTGCCTCCTGCCACCTGAGAGTCGAGGGTCGTGACACTGAGCTCAGGGCAAGGCCCTCAGAAGACGCTCAGTGAGTGTCGAACAGGGGTTTACATGGCCTGTCCCTTAGGACCACGTGTTGTCCAGAGGAAGGAGAGAATGCAGAGGGCAGAAAGGGAGAAGCAGGCTCCCTGCTCAGCAAGGAGCCAGATGCGGGACAGATCCCAGGACCCTGAGCCAAAGGCAGAGGCTCAACTGACTGAGCCACCCAGGCATCCTGCTGGGGGTGTTCTCTGTAACATCTGATCTGTTGCTTCTGGATGCTTCTAGATGCTGCATAGCCTCTGTAGTGGGCATCCATGACACACACATACACCCCCATCCACTTTCCCAGGGATGGGCACAGGTTTGCTCTCCAGCACCACAAGCAATGCCAGAGTGAATATCCTTGCCCTGCTCCCCTCGTGAGCCTTTGTGAGAATGCCTTTGGAATTGGAATTTCTGCTCACAGGGTGCATTTAGACTTATTTTGACAAGGCATGCCTGATCACCACCCAAAAGCTCGGTACCATCGGCGGTAGCCCCACCCCACGACCTCCTGGCATTATCCAACTCACTAAATATTTTGTTTGCTTAAAGGTGACAGCTCACTTTTTTTTTTTTTTAATCTAAGTAGGCTCCATGCATGGAGTTTGAACTCACCCCCCTGAGACTAAGATCTGAGCTAAGATCAAGAGTCAGACACCTAACTGAGCCACCCAGGTGCCCCAGTAGCTCACATTTTTATGTGCATTTCTCTGACACTAATGAGTTTAAGTACATCCTCATATGTTTGTGGCTTTCTGGCTTCCTCCTGCTTAAACCGCCCATTCTCACCCTTTGATAAGAAGGGCAAGATAAGATTTTTTTTTTTTGCAGATTTTATTTATTTCCTTGAAAGAGAGAGAGAGCACAAGCAGGGGGAGTGGCAGGCAGAGGGTGAGGGAGAAACAGGCTCCCCACTGAGCAGGGAGCCAGATGTGGGACTCGATCTCAGGACCCTGGGATCATGACCTGAGCCAAAAGCAGATGCTTAAACAACTGAGCCACCCAGGCACCTGATAAGAACTTTTTCCTTAGGGGATGCTCTCTGTTTCTTGTTGGTTTGCAAAGTTCTTTTTTTGTTCTAAAATAAATCCCTCGACATTGTCATTGTTTTCCCTTCGGGTCCATGCCTTTGGGGGTGGCGGTCAGGAAGGCATTCTATTCCCGTGGAAGAGTTTCCCCCCCTTATTTTCCATTAGCTTCTACTTTCACCTCTTACCTTCGGCTTTGGAATCATCTGGAGTCCGCTTTGTATGGGGCAATGGGTCAGGATTTAATTTTATAGTTCTCCAGATAGGAAATCACTGCCATTATTTTACATCCCATCACCCTATTTTCTTAATTGATCACAATTCACAACTTGAAATATAGTTATTTTCAGTCAGCTGTTCACAGCTGTTTTCTCTCATTAGACCTGAGTTCCTGGAGGGAAGGGGCCATGTCTGTCTTGTTCCCCGTTGGTCCCCAGCCCCTGCCTGGGGCCTGGCACACAGTAGGAGCTCGAGGAATATGGTTGGATGGAAGGAGGGAGGAATAGAGAAAAGGATGAAGGGGCAGGGGGACAGAGGCCTGGAGGGGGGGAGAGAAGCGTGGGAGGCAAGGTAGGCCCCCCTCCCTCTGCATGGCAGCGGCCCCCTCTCCCAGGCTACCCCCAAGTACTGCTGCTCATCCCCAGGCATGGGCCATATACAAGGGCAAGCACCTAGAGGGCATCGACAAGGAGGACCTCCCCACCTGGAAGACCCGGCTCCGCTGTGCCCTCAACAAGAGTGCTCACTTCTGTGAAGTGCGTGAGCGCAGCCAGCTGAATAGCTCCAACCCCTACAAGGTCTACCGGATCGTGGCCGCCGGCGCCCAGGGCCCAGGTACCATCCTGCCCCTGGCAGTAGCGGCCGAGGATGGCCATCTGGGCAATAAGGGCCTCACCTTGCCCATCTGTGAACCGAGAAATGGTGGGCTTAGTAAGCTTAAACTCATGGGCCCGTAGACATTCGGTTTATCTTCCCATTAGAAAAGGAGGAAACTGAGGCCCAGAGAGAGGGGGGCCCTGCCTGGGATCACGCCGTGATCCTCATGTGGGATCGCCTCTGTTGAGGGCGGCTCCCCTTAAGGCCCAGGAAACAACAGCCTGCCTCTTGCTCCATCCAGCTGCCAGAGCCTGTGCTCCCCCTGAAAAGAAGGACATTCCGCGGAGCCAGCAGGAGCCCCCTGGGGAAGTGACGGAGCTGGCCTGTGGGACGGACCAGGTCAGTTGTCCTTCAATCCCCTGCAGCCTTGCCGGCTCCATCACTCTCCCCGGACCTGCCTTCTCTGGCACTGTCACCTGGCCTGTCCCCTCCCCCAGCTGCTGCTCCTTTACTGCCCCTCCCCCACCGTCCCCGCTCCGCCTCTTCTTCGGCCTGGCCATCTTCGCCTCTGTCATCTCTGGGTCCCCCTGTTCCCTCCTCCTCCACCGTCTTCAACTCCGCCACCATCTGCAATCTCTTCCCCCCAAATTCACCCCTGGGCCCTGGTATCATCAGGTCCATCACGCGGTCCCCATCAGGCACAGTTCTGGCTCTGCATTTCCCTCCCCTTCAGCCCTTCCAGGCCTCTTGCTGTTGCCATCACCCCAGCATCTCCGCCACCGCCCTGTCTGGGTCACCCCCGTCCCCGCCACCATCCGTGCTTCGTTGCTGTGTCCCCATTCCCCCACCAGCCTGGTCCGATCCGCTGTCCCTAGTATCCCCATCACCATGCACTCCATATTCTGTCCCCCGTCTCTGTCACTTCTGTCCCCCCACCTCTCTCACCTCTGTCCCCCCACCTCTCTCACCTCTGTCCCCACCTCTATCACTTCTGTCCCCACCTCTGTCACCTCTGTCCCCTCATCTCTGTCGCCTCAGTTCTCCATCTCTGTCCCCATCTCTGTCACTTCTGTCCCCACCTCTGTCACCTCTGTCCCCCATCTCTGTCTCCTCTGTCGCACCATCTGCTCATTTGCTCCTCACACTTGTCCCCCTCACGCAGTGGGCTTCATCTCTGACCCCAAAACCTCCAACAACCCTATCAACCCTTTACCTCTATGAGGGACAGGGTCTTGAGCTCTGAAACCTCAAAGTCTCTATCGACCCCAGCTGGCCTGCAGTCTGCCCAGACCTCCCTCTGCTCCGGCGAGGACAGTCTGGGAACCCTTGTGGCCCACGGTCTCCTCTCCCACCCTCATAACCCTCTCTCCCGATGGCCAGGATGACTCCAGATCAACCACAGAGGATAAGGACAAGGAGCAACCCCCCGGGCGGGCCCATCAGGGCTCCCTGCCGCCAGCTGCCCGGCTCCCAGCCGCTCTGGCTGACCACAGTAAGGACGGGATCTCCTCAGACAATCCTGCCTCCTCTCTGGCCTCCTGCAGGACCATGACCTAGGGATCCAGAGACCCAGGGTGAGGTGGTGCCTGACAGCTTCCCCTCCTTCCCTAGGGTACCAGGTGTGGGACGCTACACACAACTGGAGCCCCTTGCCCTCTGAGGACTTCAGCAACCCTGGTAAGGAATCGAGGCCTCCCCGGGACCAGTGTGCAGAACTGGGGAGAGCCAGGGGTCGGGGCCAGCTAGCCTTTGTTTTTCCCCCGAAAGCACTGAGCCCTGATAACAACAGCTAACATTCATTGAGGGTTAGATTGCACCAGGCATCTTTTGGAGCTCTCCCCGCAGCTCTGTGAGATAGATACTGCCATCATCCCCACTTTGTAGATACAGAGACTCGACACAGAGGTTAAGATCCTGGCCCCAAATCACACAGTTGGTGGCCCTGGGAAAGTTACCAGCGGGTCACAGCTCCTAAATGATAGTGAGACATCAGACTCTGAGGGCCTGGCTGCAGAGCCCCCAGCCCTAACTGCTGAGCATCCTGCTTGCTCCTCATGTGGACCATACTGTGTTGTTGTTGTTTCCATCAGCATTAAAATATTTGCTGGGAAGGAGCTCCTAGAATCCCAGAGGTTAGGACCGGAAGGGCCCTAGTGGAAAGGGCCCTACAGATGGCCCCAGATCCTATGCTTTTGACCATGGACCTCAACTACTAGTTCAATTATACTGGAAGCTGCTGCTATTTACTACTGGTGTTGGCACTACTACTGCTACTACTAGAATTATCATTTATTAGGAGGAAGCACACAAAATTCCTGAGGTGGGGGCAGCAGGACCTGAGGAGTGGTGGTCAGTGCTGGGACCGCCAACCTCTGGCGCCCCCCGCCCCACAGATTGCTGGCTGCACGTGCGGCTGTTCTACGGCTCGGAGCTGGTGCGGGAAGCCACCGCGCGCACGGCCGAGGGCTGCCATCTGAGCCCCAGGGCGGTCACCGCGGCGGAGAGCCTGCTGGGGCTGCCGAGGCGCTTGGCGCAGGTGCCTTTCCCGGAGCCGCCGGCCGGCGCCCGCGTGCTGGAGCGCTTGCTGCGGCACCTGGAGCGGGGCGTGCTGCTGTGGGTGGCCCCCGAGGGCGTGTTCGCCAAGCGCCTGTGCCGGGGCCGCGTGTACTGGCGCGGCCCGCTCGCCCCGCACCGCGCGCAGCCCAACAAGCTGGAGCGCGAGCGCACCTGCCAGCTGCTCGACAGGCGCCGCTTCCTCGAGGGTAAGAGCGCGACGGGGCGGGAGGGGGGAGGGAGGGAGGAGGGGTGGGGGTCGCTGGTAGCGTGGGAAAGAGTGGCGGGGCACGAGGGGCGTGGGCAAAGGCACGTGAACAGAGGAAAGGGGCACACGAGATGTGAGCGCCGGAGAACGGGCTTATAGATTCGGAGTTTGGGGTGGACGTTGAACCAAAGGATGTGACACACGAGCACCAGGAGTGGGAACGAATATGGGCGTCACGGGACCTGGGCACAGATATAGACCTAGGCTTATGGGGAATGTAGGCACGGGGCAGGTTTGGGGCATAAGACTTGGGGTGCCAAGCGTGGGCTGGGCACTAGGGCACTGGGCACTTGATAGGCATAGGTTAATGGCACTGGGCATGGCGTGGGAATAAAGGTGTGACAGTGAGCATAGGAGCGCAGGGCACGCGGAAGAGCCCTGCAAGTGGGCACAGATGTGGGACATAGGGATAGGGATAGGGATGTGGAAGTGGCATAGGGCATGCGCACACAGTGGGGATGTGGCCTTATCCGACATGGGTGTGGGATAGAAGCACAAGGTGAGCACCAGCTAGGATTCCCAAGCCCCCAGTCTTGGTGCCCGTAGAGTTGCGCGCCCACATTCAGGACGGTTGCCAGGAGCCCGAGTACCAAATCCGTCTGTGCTTTGGTGAGGAGTACCCGGGGCCCCCAGACCAGCCGGAGGAGCGGCTCATCATGGCCCACGTGAGTCACCTCCCACTCTAGCGAAGAGCCACACCTTCCAATCACCACCAACAGCCCCTTGCTGACTCCCTCTAGTCCCCAGCTCCTGACCCGATGACCCTCTAATCTGTAAGACCCTGCATGTAAAGTGCCTGTGGGGGGGACTGTCACCAGGGCGGTGACTTCCCACCAGAACATGGGTCACTAACTGAGAGAGTTGGCTCATTGCCCTCCCCCCTCCCCCACAGGTGGAGCCAGTCTTCGCCCGAGAGCTTTTCCTGCACTTGAAGCGCCACTACCCTGGTGTCCCAGCGGTGGCAGGCCCCCAGCCCAGCATCCCCGATGGTGTCACTCACCTGCTGACACAGAGGAGTCAGCAGTAAAGGGTCACTTGCTCCTCTCCTACCATCTGAAGTCAGCCCCCCTCCCGCGGGTGCGGACCTCACCCCAGACCTGCCCAAACTGTCAGTGGACTTGGGGCTGTCCCCCACCCACCGGCCAGGTCAGTGGGGACAGCGGAAGCAGATCCGCGCTCTTCAACTTCTCAGCCGCAGAGATGCAGCCCCTGGAGCACGGCAAGTGGGCGGATGGCTCACAGCTGGGCCTGGGAAGTCAGGAGGAAACCAAACTTGACCTTGAGGTTCCGGAAACAGCAATTAGGGCAGAAACAAAACCTCATTGCTCGCAGAGAGCCCGGCAGGTCTGTGGTGGTAAACTTGAGAGCCAGCTTCACCGGCACCTGATGCATTATAAGGTTTGCTTAAAGCTGGGTTTACCAATAATTAGATCCTCAGGGATTAGAGTGAAGCTAGACAGTAACAGAATTGCCTGGCTCCTGAGGGGCTCTGAGTTTCCAGACCCTTCCTCCCACCTGCCACAAGTCTCTGTTCTTATGTGGGCAAGGAGGGGTCCCAGAGCAGAAAACTTGGCCTGAGCCGGGGGTGTGGGAGTTGACAGCTGAACCACCAGCACCAGAGGATACTGTGTTTGGAGGAACTCAGGCTAACCCCAAACACAGCCCTAGGGCAGAGGCTAACGTCAGAAGCTGGGGTCCAGCCCCTCCCCAGACCCCACTGATCTTTGCAAACTGCAAGTTGTAAGAAGTCCTTGAGAATTGGGAGGGAGCCCCTTCAACCATGAAGGCAATTGACCCTGCCTTGGCGGGAAAGTCACTGTGTGTCCTATCCCAGATAGCAGACCTTGTTTCCTGCTCTGACTTCTGACTTTCTTTATAGGGATTCTCCTACAGTTGGCAACATAATAAATCTCTTCGAGTGATACATTAATATGCTTTTATGGTGGGGGGAGCTGTGTGCTTCGACGAAGGGCAGAAGTCAACCAGATCACTGTTTTTTATTCATTTGACAAATGTTGATTGAGCACCTCCTCTGTTACCAGTGCTGGGCAAAATAGCAGGCCCCTGTTCTCTTGGGGTTCATAGCCTGTGTTCCAGTGGGGGTCCAGTGACTGTCCTCTGTCCTTGCTTCTCTTCTATAGAAGGGTTGGTGTTAAGGAGTTAGAGAATACTGGATTCAAATCCCAGCCTTGTCATCCACTAGCTGTGTGACCTCAGGCAAGTCACTTAACCTTTCTGAGGCAGAGATTGTCCATCTATTCAAAAGAAGCCATGAAGACCTGTAGAGCAGGGTTGGTCCAAGGAGTCAATGCAGAGAGAGAAGACAAGTTGTCAGGAGGCTAACACGGAGAGTGGCACACAGGAGGTGTCCTCTGATTGGTTATGTATGGGTGGGAAAGCATGGAGTAGGCTACCCCAGCCTCCAGAAGACCTGACTGTCCTAGGCTTCGGCGGCCCAAGGCTGCGGCTGATGGGGAGTCTCTCAGAGTGATATTCCTGAGCCATGTCCAAACCCCTACTCTGTGCTAAACTCTTGGAGGGTGCTGGATGCCGTGTAAGGGGGCCTGTGGCCTCCTCACCACAGTATGGACAGCTGGAAAGTCTCCAGCTCCAGTTTAGAGATGGGAAACTGAGGCTCAGCTAAAGTCAGGGACTTGCTTGAAACATCTCTTGGGGTTTGGGGGCAGGGGTGATGCCTCTGCCCAGATGGCTGTCCTCCCCACACCAGCCACTAGAGGGCGCCGGAGCTCAGCACATGCGGATGGCGGTTCTCACCGCCTCCCCCGCGCCTGCCCTCAAATGTCCCGGAGCGAGGAGCGCTGGAATAGTGTGGCCCCGGGGGGCTGTACCCTGCTGGGAGGAGACAGTAGACCCCAGGCCTGAAAGAAGGAGAGGAGAAAAGGGGAGCTAGAGGCGGGGACTTGAGGACCCTTGAAGCTTTTCCCACGGCGGGGGAGGTGGGGGCGCGGAGGGCAGTTCTCCCGCTCAGCCCCTCTGAATCTACCTGCCTAGTCTCTCTCCTCAGTGTGCCTCTCTCCGTCTCCCTGCCCTCGATCTCTTGTGTCTGTGCTGTGTCTCTCTCTCTGCATCTTCCTCTTTCTCTCTCTCTCTCTCTGTACGTTGATTTCTCTCAGTGATTCTCTGTGCAGTGTTGCGCGTCTGGCTTGGTGTGTCTCTGTTCTTTCGGCCTCGGCTTCGTCTCTCTGTGTGTGTCTCTGCCTCCTTCTCCTGTGTGTCACTGTTCATCGTGTCTTTCTCTCTGGTTTTCACGGCCTCTGTCTCTTTTTGTTTCTCTGTCTCTGTCTCGCTCAGTTGCCTGTCCCGTTCCTCGCGGCCCCCACCACCCAGCACATGGGGGCTCCGGATCTCAGGCCCTTCCCTCCTGTCTCCTCGCCCCGGCAGCAGCAGCAGCGAGCTCACAAGCTTCCCAGTCCTGGCCAGGGGGAGGGGGGCGAGGGAGGAGGAAGGGAGGGCAGCCTGGTGGGCCCACCCCTTTTTGCCTTTCCAGGCTGGGAGGCTGGGCCACTGGGCCTTTTAACGGCCCCAGGCAGGCTGTGCGGGACACGAGCTCCGGACGCCCGAGCCTGGCCCCTCTGGTCCCGGCCAGCCCGGCCAGCATGCAGCAGCAGCCCCTACCCGGGCCCTTGGCCCCTGCAGCCGAGCCGACCAAGCCCCCCTACAGCTACATAGCTCTGATCGCCATGGCCATCCAGAGCTCACCGGGGCAGCGGGCCACACTCAGTGGCATCTACCGCTACATCATGGGCCGCTTCGCCTTCTACCGCCACAACCGGCCCGGCTGGCAGAACAGCATCCGCCACAACCTGTCGCTCAATGAGTGCTTCGTCAAGGTGCCCCGCGACGACCGCAAGCCGGGCAAGGGCAGCTACTGGACGCTGGACCCCGACTGCCACGACATGTTTGAGCATGGCAGCTTCCTGCGGCGGCGCCGACGCTTCACCCGGCGAGCAGGTGCCGAGGGAGCCAAGGGCGCTGCCAAGGCACGCCGGGGACCCCTCCGAGTGAGCAGCCAGGATCCAGGATCCCCCGACGCCGTGACTGGCAGGCAGTGCCCATTCCCGCTGGAGCTGCCAGAGCCCAAGGGTCTGGGCTTTGGGGGTCTGCTAGGGGCCTTGCCAGCTAGCATGTGCCCTGCAACCCCAGATGCCGGGCCCCGGCCACCCACGGAGCCCAAGGAGATGCCCGCACCTAAGCCTGCAGGCCCAGGGGAGCTCCCTGTGGCCCCCTCGTCTTCCCCATGCCCGGCATTTGGCTTTCCTGGGGGCTTCTCCGAGGCCGAGGGTTTTAGCAAGGCCCCCGCACCCATCTTGACCCCAGAGGCAGGCATCGGGGGCAGTTACCAGTGCCGGCTTCAGGCCCTGAATTTCTGCGTGGGGACTGATCCAGGCCTTGAGCACCTCTTGGCCTCAGCAGCCCCCTCTCCAGCACCACCCACCCCTCCAGCCTCACTCCGGGCCCCGCTGCCCCTGCCAGCTGACCCCAAGGAGCCCTGGGTCGCAGGCAGCTTCCCCGTCCAGGGAGGCTCCAGCTACCCACTGGGGCTGACCCCCTGCCTATACCGGACGCCAGGAATGTTCTTCTTTGAGTGAAGCCAGCCTGGCCACGGGCAGTCCCTGCGGGGCACCCGCCAACTACACCCTCCAGGCTGAGCCTGACTCAAGGATTTGGGGAGCTTTCAAGGGACCCAGGCCTGGCAAGCCAACGACCGGGACAGGAAGCCAAGAATGGAATAGTGAACACTCAGCCAACCCCCGGGGCCTCCGGACAGACTTGAGGGAGAGGGGAGGCAGGGCCCCCTTGGGATTTACTCTGTGGCTCTCAGGGCCAATAAAACCAGTGTAATGATGAGGGTCAGCTTCCTGGATGTTGGGGGGTTGGGGGCCGGGACGCCTGGTTCCGTGTGCGGTGGCTGTGGGATTGCGGGGCAGGGGACCCTGGATGGAAATGTCCCATGTGAGACTTTCTCCTGCTGGGGACTTTCTCGGGGAGTTTCCCAGGAAGGTGGAGGAAGGGGGAGCAGGGAATAGGGAAGAGAGAAAAGGAGTGTAGCCAAGAGACACCCGGCAGGGGGTGAAGCAGGGCTGGCCCTAGGGGCTGATTCTCCAACCCCAAGCTCTGGCACTCTGCACCCCACCCCATTCTGAGTGGGGCAGAATCACTGTGACCATTTGCGGCATTTATTCTCTCCTGGGCTTGTCTGCATCCTTTTACGGAGCCCTGTGCAACTTGGAATGTTATTCCCACTTTTACAGTGTTAGAAACTGAGGCTCAGAAAGTTCGGGGCTCACTACATCCGACTCCAGGTAGCAAATGAGTGGCTGTACCCTCAGCCCCTGTCCCGCAGTCTGAGCGAGGACGCAGGGGTGGCACACAGGGTAGGAGCAGAGCCGGGGGTGACCCCCAGAGTGAGAGGGGCTTTTATGGAATCCTGGAAGGCCAGTACGAAAAAGGCACCCTAGCCCCTTGCACAGACAGGGAAACCGAGGCTCAAAAGGCAGGCACCAGGCCCCTTGTCTGCATTTCCCACATGAATGGGGGCTTTTCCTGAGCCCCCCAGCTCTCCAAAGGCCTCCTGAGGACTTCTTAAGAAAGCATTTCTGTCATGAAGGCAGTGGGTGGCTGTCCTAGGTACAGATCAAAAGCGACTGAGCCCTGACCTTTGGCCTCTTCTGGCCTCCCCCTTGGGCAGAAGCAGGAGAGATGGGTATACACATGGCCCCTATCAGAGGAACAGACTCAGGGACCTGAAACCTCCCTGTCCCCACCCCCTTCACTACCAGAGTCGCTGAGGCAAAGGGCTTCCTTCTGGAGCCTTGGTACCCCCAACTGGATCCTGGGTGGAGGGAGAAAAGAAAGAAGCCTGGGATACTGGGGGGAGCCCCTTTCTGGCATTTGGTGTAGGTGCCTGATGGGGCTTCTGTCCCACGAGGTGACACCCAGGGGGCTGGGGACCCCTTGGTGGGGCGTGCAGCCCAGTCCCTCCAGAGGCCCTCGCTCAGGCAGGCGGCCATGCTGATTTCAGTCCCGGCTGCTCCCTCCTCCCTCAGCAGGTCCCCTGGGGCCTGGGCGGAAGCGAGCCCGGCTGGACAGTCCCAACTGTCTGGTTCCCACAGACTCTAGAGCCGCCAGGGTGGAGGGGGGACCTGCAGGGTGGGGGCTCACTGTGGCCGGAAGGGGTTGGGAACATGCCCGGCCGGCCGTGCTGTGGGGCCCCTCCCCACCGCACGTGCCGGACCCCAACCTGGAATCCATCCAGCAAAGGGGAGAAGAAGAGAGGGTCTATCCTGTCTCATCACACACAGAAAGTCTCGTTGGGTGAAGAGGAGAGGAAGTTCTGTGCATGAGGGAGGAGAGGGGAAGGAGACGCTTCTGTGGGTTTGTGCCAAGGTGTGTGTGCGCGTGCATGCATGTGTGTGTGTGTGTGTGTGTGTGTGTGTGATGCACAGAGACAAAGAGATAGTTAGAGACAGGGACAAACAGATTCGGGGGGTAAGTGTTCTTTCTCAGCGGGGTCAGGGAAACAGGCCTCTGCCGGGCACTGTTCCCTGTGGCGCATTCCTGTGGAGACCTGGTGACCCGAGTCCCTTCCCAGCCTGTGTCATAAGCTAGTAGGAGGATGAGGAGGCTGGCCAGACTGGGGGCCCCTCGCCCCTGCATCCTGTTCCAGCCATCCTCTAAGAAGCTTAGCATCTGAACGGGGCTGGGGGCTTGGGGAAAAGCAAGCCCCGTCCCACCCATGCAAAAAGGGGTCAACCACAGCTGCTGCACAGACTCAGCTACAGGGCCGGAGCCCTCTCTCTGCGTCCCTCTCTGACCCCCCAACATAGTCAAGAAGGGAAGACGAGTCCCCTCGCCCCAATTCCCAAGCAGGACCCTGGGCTCGGCGCCGGCCTTGAACTCTCTGTATGAGCCTGGCTGAGAGCCCATCTCTCTGCGCCCTGATTTCACTCCCTCTGCCCAGCAGGAGTTGGGGAAAGGGCAGCCTGACTCTGAGTCTGGGTCCCAGGGGAGGGTCTGACGTGGGGGACTGCCTGGAGGGGATCCCATCCCCGGAGGTGCTGGACCAGGAGGCCCAGACACCATGATCTCATGTTGCCCTCAGCTTGCTGCCCAGCCGGGGGACCCCACCCACTGGGCCTGCTGCCCTCACATTCTTTCCATGACCAACAGACGCCCCGCGGCTCCTGCCCGGCCACCCCCACCTGGAGGGGTGGACAGTGCTTAGCAGAGATTCAAAATGCCTAACATGGGCTGACCCAGAGAGAGCACCTCAGCGCAGATGGACAGATCGAGGCCAGAGAAGGCAAGCGAGGTGCCCAAGGTCACACAGCAAAACAGGAGCAGGTAACCATTCTACTGCCTTAACTGTGTAGCTCTTAGAGGACAGGGGCTGTCCCATCTAACTCTGCCTCAGGGACCTTCCTCCCTGGAGGCTTGTCTGTCTCCAGGGGACTTCAGCCCCTTCACCTCATCCCCAGCAGGTTAGAGTGGAAGAGGGTGCCGAGTTGCCTTGTAGAGTCAGGCTCAATCAGATTCTAGCACGGTAGAATCAGGGGTATTTAAGAATATTCCAGAGTTTTAATCACAGCCGCTTAGATGCTTGGAATATCAGCGCTGACAGGGCGTCTCCTGCCCTGAATCCCCTCTACACCAAGTACCAAGTCACGTGGGGTTCCAGGAAAGGGGAGCCCGCTGTCTTCAGAGGCGGCCCCTTCCCGCCCAAGGCTGGCAGCTCTGAAGGTCAGGAAGTTCTTCACCTCCTGGTCCTCTGGTCTCTGCTCTCCCTGCCCCCAGGGAGGCCACCCCCACCCGCAGGGCTGGGCCTTTCTCAGACTCCCCCCACCCTCCACATCTTATCTCCCGCCGCTCTCCCGCCCAGCGGCTTCCTTCCCCGGTTTATGGCATTCTACCGCCCAGAGCTCCCACACTCCCCACCCCAGATAGCGCCCTTGGCGGGGCGGGGGGGGGGGGGGGGGGGGGGGGGGGGGGGGGGGGGGGGGGCGGCTGGAGACCATGCCCTGATGAGGGTGGGCCACTCCAAGATTGGGTTGGCCAGCCTGCAGGGAGTGTACGAGGCCGAACAATCCAGTCTTCAGCCAGAACGCGGATGATTCCCTGATTCCTGTCACCCCCAAGGGCCAGGCTGCCAGGGGTAGTAGGTCCAGCGCTAAACGCAGGAGCTCTGGAGCCCAGTGGCCTAGGTTCAGATCTCAGCTCTGTCACTTCCTAGCTGTGCAACCTTGGGCAAGTTGCTTCCCCTCTCTGTGTTTTCCTCATTATAACATATGGACACTGACATACCTACTCCTGTGCGGAGACATGAGTTAAAATTTGCAAAGTGCTTAGAACCCAATCCAGCACAAGGAAACCGCCACGTGTTTAAATTTTTTTTAAAAGTTGGGTCCCAGGGGCAGGTCCCCTTAACCTGATCTACTCCCCAGGATAAGGTCCGGCTCTCGCGGAGGTGGGGGGATAGAGGGGAGGGAAAAAGCCTGTTACAGAGACAGGCTTGGGGCTCAATTCCTGGCATTTCCACTTTCTTGCCATCGGACTCTAAGCAAGTGGACTCTCCAGGGATCACTTTCTTCATCTGTAAAATGGGGGTAATGTTTTCAACCCCCCCAGACTGGTATGTGAGAAACCCCGTCCCACACACCGCGTGTACAATTCAGCCAACAGGAAAGAAATTGGAACACAAGGCAGCCCCACTAGGGGGCCCGGGGCCCTCAGCCCCTTCCTTTGCATGTGGCAAACCTCGAGGTTCCCGCACAGTGGGAGGTGCCCGATCCCTGTTCAGGGCCCCACTGGTAATGGGGTGGTGCAGGGAGGCAGCTGATGAGGCCAAAGGAAGCGCTTCCAGGGTAAAAACAGGCCGGAGGCCCATTTAATCACACAGCCCGAATCCCTGGCCTTTCCAGGGCTGCCTCCTCCTGGCCACAGCCCGAAGGGGCCTTGATCTGTCCTCGGTACAAGTGAGTGGCAGACCCTCCTGCCCCTGGAGACAGCCAACTCCCTGGTGAGTGTGTTTCCACCTCAGGGCCCTTGCACTTGCTGTACCCTCCACCTGGAAGGCTCCCTGGTTGACTTCTCAACACCCAGAGGCCAAGTTCAATATCACCTGCTCAGAGAGCCTCCCCTCACCCCTTTATCTGATTAGATGCTTCCAGATTCGTCTCCATCTCCGCACCCTATTCCATCTTCTCCACCAGGCACCTGTTGCAATGTGGGATGACGCATTTCTAGGCGTGTTCACTTTTTATCGTGTTTCTGCCTTGGGCTGTAAGCTTCAGGGAGCAGGGGTTGGTCTGCCTTATTCATTGTAGCCTCTTCCCTAACCCAGCGACTAGCACACAGAAGGCCCTCGATAAAGATTTGCCGAGTGGACGAACGGAGTCACGGGTTCATCCGTTCGCCCCGGAGTAAAACTCAGAGAAGGCTCCAGGGGCTTGGCAGCCCCCTCAGAGCAAGAGCCCAAGTTAGGGGCCCAGGCTGTCCGGCTTCATCCCTGCTAGCCTCACCCTCTCTCCAAACTGCCTTTGCGCTTGCCCTTCCTTCCACCTGGAAGTCTTCTACTAACCCTCAGGGTACCCTTTCATCTCTGTGCGAACTCTGTCCTCAGAGAAGCCCTCCCGGGCTGCCCCCGCCCACCCCACCACGGCATTCTAAATTCACTACAGCCCCGGCCAGAGCTCTCCCTCCTCGAATAAAGCTCCACAAGGCCAGGGACTTTCGTGTCCTGGCTGCTTGCCCCCCCAGCACCCAGAACACTGCCTGGAACACAGGGGGGTCTGGAGACATAGCTGTGGAACAAACAGCCACGCTGCCCACATCCCTTGTGTGATGATGTGTGGTTCCCAGGAGCCAGGTATGGTTATCATCCCCATTTTACAGACAGAAAACTGAGGCTCAGAGAGGGCAAATAAGTAGGTTTGAACTCCGTTCTGTGTGACCCGAGCCCAGTCTTTGTCATCAGCCGGTCCCCCTAGAGGCACATGAGCCCTGCATCTGCCTCCTGTCCCCCCACTTCTCTCAACCGCTCAAGCAGACACGGTCCAGCCTCCTGCTGGCCTCCTTGCCTCCAGCCTCTCTCTCCCACTCACTGAGCTTGCTGGCTTCAGGGATCCTTATAAACCGCGGATCTGGCCATGTGCCTCCTATGTTCAAAACCCCTCCATGTCTCCCTGTTGCCCCGATTCAGGCTGGCATTTGAGGCCCCTGCCAACTTCTCCAGACTTATTTCCTGCTTCATCATAGAGACTCCACAACAACCTTGCTCTTAGCTACAAGGCCTTGGACAGGCGATCCCCTCAGCCTGGAACGCCGTCCTCGCTCTATCTGGAAAAGGCCCGCCCCTCAGTGCTCTCAGCTTCAATGTCACTTCCTGTCCCCAGAGAAAAGAGCATAGGAGTTCCTGGTTTCTTCCATGTCCCTCCAGCTTCACCCTGACCCTCAAGCTCCCAGCAGGTGGGGTTCCAGAGGGTGTGAGCTCCCTGAGGGCAGGGACCATGACTCATTCACCTCCAGGTTCTAGCTGGGGGCCGGGCCCAGAGCCGGGACTCAACAAATAGCTGTGCCGTGATTGGCGGTATCCGAAGTCAGACCGCCTGCTTTGCATCGTGACCCCAACATTTACCGGCTGGGGACTCAGGGACTTGTCCATAAACTCCCTGAGCCTCAGCTTTCTCATCTTAATGAAATACCTAACGAAAATACCCACTGGTAGGGTGGGGATGAAATGAGTTCATAAATGGAAATCACTTGCTACAGTGTCCCGTGCTCAGTAAATGACAGCCATTAACATGCAGAAAGGAATGTGGCTCAGTGGGTTAAAGCGTCTGCCTTCAGCTCAGTACATGATCTCGAGGTCCTGGGATCGAGCCCCGCATCAGGCTCTCTGCTCAGCGGGGAGCCTGCTTCCCCCATCTCTCTCTGCCTGCCTCTCTGCCTACTCATGATCTCTCTCTGTCAAGTAAATAAATAAAATCCTAAAAAAAAAATGTAGAAAGGAACAGGTGCGTGGACAGCCACGCGAACTTGATGTGGGTAGGCCCATCCCTCGGGAAAGCCCTGGCTGCTGGGCAGTCCTGTCCCTGGCCAAATCTTTTCCCACCGCTGCCTTGTTGGGTCCAAGGTGGCCAGTGGAATTCAAGGCCATTGGATGCAGACAGGAAGAGGCAGCGTCACCAGGGCCTGGTGTAATCCAAACCAGATGCGGCCTCAGACCCCTGGGGGTGGTCACTGCGGGCCTGGCCAAGGCCCAGAGGCAGGAAATAGTCTTGGAGGAACGCTTTCTGGGCTGGAACCAGCCAGGAGGAGCTGTCCCGTGGAGGGGGTTAACCCTTCTTAGCCCAGAGCACCTTGGAGGGAAGGTGGCAGGGTCATCGTTGTAATGGGCACCGTGCAGAAGGGGCCCACAAGCGGCCACTGCGGTGGGCAGACAGCACCAGGCTCCCGGCCTGGTACCCGGGACTTGAAGAAGCACAGCCCAGAGCCTTGGCCGTGGCCCTGGCTCCAGCTGGCAGGCCCCAAAGGGCCATGGATTCACTCCCTCCATCGGGATGGCTCCTGGGGCAAAAAGCTTTTTCCTGTGAGGCTGCTGGGGATGGGAGTTCTAGGTATGATGGTAACGGGGCTGGGACCCAGGCCTGCGGACAGGCAGAAACTCAGCCCCATTCTGGAGGGTTGGCACCCCCAGACACTTTTTCCTTCGTATGCTCTGTGGCTCTTAGAACAAAATTTCTCTGAACCTCCATTTCCCCACCCATATTGTTGAGTCTATATCCTTTACCTCCGGGGACCAGGGAAGGTCAGAGGAGGCCCCTGATAAATCAAAAAGAGCTTTCCAAGCTGTGCTACTGGGAGGTGATGGGGACAGAAGCAGTGATCAGCCCTGATCCATGGTTCTGGGTGGCCTTCCTTCCTAGGAAATGTTAATTTGCTGCGTGGCCTCAGGCAAGTTCCCTTCCCTTTCTGAACCTGTTTCTTCATCTGTGAAATAGGGTGAATGCGCACCCTGTCCCATCTTGCGACTGTCACAATGGCCTAGGAGTGCCAGTGGAGGGCAGAGCAGAGGATGTCATTTGCATATTATAGAGCAGGAAACTGAGACCTGTGCTGAGAGTCAAAGGTCCTGGGTTCTAGTCCCAGCTGTTGCTCTCTGCTCAGGGGCCTTCCTCGTTTTGGCCTCGATTTCCCCAGCTGGATCCAGGCCCTGGATCTCTGCTGTGGCTGGACCTCATTTCCTCATCCTCCCCCCACCCCACCCCACGGCTGTGACTCATCCCTCATCATCACGCTGTGTGGCCGAGGCTTAGCCTGGGTGGGGGCCAGCGACGCTGAGAGAACTCAGAGGAAACCACAGGCCTGGCCCAGCTGGCAGGTGGCGAGCGGGAGGGCAGGCAGGGATCCACAGCCCTGGGGGCCTGGTCTATAAGCATATGCTCCATCAAGGACCCCAACCCAAGTTCCCCTGGCCCCCCTACCCTGAGTGTAAGACCCGCCCCCCAGGCTTAGACCCCAAAGTCGCCCCCCCACCACATGGCACTTGCTGCAGTGGGAGGCTGTACCCACCTGCTGGTACGGGGCGGGGGCGGGAGTGACAACCCTGACCTTGCCCTCCAGGCCTATATTCATGGAGTCAGGGGAGGTAGGGATGAACAGGGACCTGGTCTGTGGCCAAGTCCAAGATTTCTCAAGAGGCAGGCAGTGTGCAGCGGTCAAGAGCAGGGGCTCTGGGCCCTTACTGTCTGGGTACCAGTCCCGGCTCTGCCCTCTACTAGCTGTGCATCCCTAAGCAAGTGGCTTAACCTCCCTGAAGCTTGATTTCCCCATCTGAGAAATAGGCCTAACACCACACCTGCCGGGCAGGATTACCGTGACCGTGAGCAATCAGCGTGGTGGTGAACACGGGGAGCTGGAGCAGGGCTGGTACCCAGCCGCCCTCGAGGCGTGCCGACTGCTGTCACTGCCGCTCCTGCTGGAACCCCGTCACCCCAAGCAGGCCGACCAGCTGCCCCACTGAGGCCTCCACTTCTGCCTCCGTCGTCCTCACACCAGAAAGGCTGTGCCCTCTTCGGGTCAGGCTCTCCGGCCCTCTGGGCTCCATGTCCAGCAGATGGAGCCCAGGGCTGGAACCTGCTGTGGCCCGTGGGAAAGAGGGGAGAACAGCTCTCTCCCCCAAGGCCTCTGGGGAGACCCCCATCCCTGCAGGTCCGGCAAGGGCGCCACAGGCCTGCCCGAAACCTCGCTCCACCTAGAGGCTCTGCCTTCGCCGACACCTCGTTCTGCTGAGAAGGCGGGCGGGCTCATGCGCAGAGCCTTGCCCTGGGAGACGGGAGTTCAAGCTCCAGCTTCTGCCTGGTTGAATAGCCTTCAAGTTCCTTCCCCTCTCTAAGCCTCAGTTTCCCCTGCTATAAAATAGGAATGATAATAACGTCCACCTCAGAAGCTTGCTGCGAGGGATAAATAAGTTAATCACACACAGGCAGTTAAATGGAGCCTTGCACCCGGTAACCACCCAATGCATGTTGGAAGGTGCTGTGACAGAGGAGTAAACTGAGGCCCAAAGTGGGGAAGCCACTTGCCCAGATCCAGGGCTGGGCAGCCTGGCTCCCGAAGCCGCACCGGGAGCCACCATGTCCCGCCCTGAAGTTCAGCCCTGAAGTTCAGCCCCTTGAGCGCCCGGCCCCCAGCTGCGCTTGGGGAACAATAGTCATCCTTGACCTCATCCAAGTCCACATGCACACACGGGGAAGGAAGCCACATCCAACCTGTACATTTATTTACAAGGCACAAGCTGAGAGCAGGTGGGGGACTGCCTGATGGCTTTCCCACTCCTCCTGGGCCTGCTGACCCCAGGATTCGAGGCCATGGGTGACCCTGGGGATGAGGGCCCGGAGTGGCTGGGCTGGGCCCGCCTGGCCCTCAGGCAAGCTCGGGGGTGGTCTCCCTATCCCGCAGGCCTCCCCCCCCCCCCCCCGCCCCCTCCGCCAGGCCTGGGCCGGGCGTTCTTCTCTCACGCAGAGTTCCTGTGTGTTGGTGGTCGTCAGGAAGGTGGGCGGGGGGCCGGGCCGGGCCAGCTGGTGTGTACTAGGCCTTATCTGTTGGGAGTGGGGAGGCGGGCGGGGGCATGGAGGTCCTCTTTCACAAAGCCTGCTCTGTCTCCCCTGGCAGCTGGGCCTCAGGAATTGGCCTTGCTGCCTTCCTGCCCCACCAAGGGCCTCCCATCCACGACCGCAGAAGCCCCATATGCTGGGACCCCCAGCCTTCCCGTTCCAGCTAGGAGCAAGCCCAAGCCAGGGATGCCCCAGGTGAGGCCAAGCAGGGGTCACCAGGGCAGCAATTCCAAGAGGGGGTGCTGGGGAGGGAACAAGGGCCTGTGGCATCTGGGCTGTGGCTGACGGGCCGGGGGCCTGTCCGGGGAGGCATTAGCAGGATGAATTCAGGCCACATCTGAGGCGGCTCACATCGGGGAAGCAGTCGGTGCGCGGGGTCGTGGGGAGCCCCGAGCCTCCCAGCCTGGTGCAGCCTTGTCCTAGCCAGCCCACCCTGGGGATCTGGCCCGTCTGCTCTGGCCTTCTGGGCTGTGTGGCCTCAGCCCTGGCTGCTGTGCGGCTGCATCCAGGCCTCTGCCGCTCCCGGGGCTCAGACCCCCAGAGCCATGAGTGCCCCCGAGCTGCTGATCTTCTTGAAGCGGTTTGCAGCACTGACAGCAATGAAGTTTTTCTGAGGAATGAGGAAGAAGGATCCCAGTAACCCTTGGGGCCGAGGAGAAACTATGGCACAGCTGAGCACCTCCTAAGTTCTCATTCGTTCTCCGAGGGCCAGACGCTAGAGAGGGTGCAGTGCCCAAAATGGCCACAGGAGGTGCTACGACACCATGGCTTCCAGGACTCCTTCCCAGATTCAACATGTAGGGCAGCCAGATCCGAGCACCTCTCTGCTCTAGATGCTCCAATGGCTCCTATTTTGCTCCAACTGAAATGTAAGCCCCTTGCCACGGCCAACGAGCCCCTCCACCCCCTGCTTCCCATTCCTCTCTGACTTTATCTCCCTTCACCCTTTGCTCGTCTCACTCCAGCCTTACTGGCCTCCTACCTTTTCCTCACGCTTGCCAACCATGCTTGTGCCTCAGGGCCTTTGCACTGGCTGTTCCCTCTTCCTGGAACACTCTTCTCCCCAGTACCAGCATGGCTCACTCCTCAACTCCTTCAGGTTTTTTTGTTCACGTGTTCCTTCTCAGTGGGCTCTTCCTGACCACCCTATTTAGAAGTGCAACCTCTCCCCTGACACTCCTGACCGTCCTTATTTCTTTCTAGAGCCCTTCCTTAACCCTCTTTCATAACTCCCTACCCTCTATCCAAAGTAAGTCCACAAAGACTAAAATCCTTGTCTCTTCTGTCCACTGGTATACTCCCAGTGCCTAGAAGGAGTAGATGCTCAATACATATTTGTAAAATGAAGGGAAGGGGCCAGTGATGGCATCAGAGATCTTTTCCTGAGCTGGAGCCTCAAACGGACACCCCTCCCCAGGGTGGAGGGGGTGGGTGGAGGGTCACTGCTTCAGGACAGGAACCAACCCAGGACAAAGAGAGAAACGCCAACCCTGTTTTCCAGACAGGGCTAGGCCTGGTCTGCAGAAGCTGCCAAGGCAGGGCCGGTCGGGCCCGGGATCTGCCAGGAGCTCTTCCCGCCTGCAGCCCCTCCCGCCTCCCCACCCTGTCCGGGGGTACCTTCCAGCGCCTCTTCATGAGGTATTTCTTAAGCAAGATCTGGGACTTAAGGCGTCGGTTACAGCGCTTGGCTTTCTCTGCCAGGTTGTTGAGCCAGGGGTGGGCAAGGCACTGGGCAGCGCTCATCCGGGCCCTGTGGGGGAGGGGGCAGTGTGATGAGGGCAGGCAGCAGGCCCGTGAAGCACCAGAACCCAGCCAGCCCCGGCCTTCTTCCTGCTCTGCCAGCGCACGCATGCGCAAACACACACACACACACACACACACACACGCACACACACACTGGGCTCTGGGCTTGCACACGTGGGGTCTGTGTCCTCAAGTGAGCCTCACCTCTGGTCCTTGACAATGAGGTTGGAGACAAAGTCTTTGGCCTCATCGGACACAGCCTCGAAGGTCTCCTCATCAAAGTACCAGTTGGCAGAGAGAACATTGTTTAGGGTCTCTGTGTCATCGTCTCCCAGGAAGGGGGAGAGGCCGCTCAGCCTGGAGACAGAGGATGTCGGGGGCAGGGAGGTGAGACCGGAGATGCTGAGTCACCTTTGGGGTTTCAGGGGGGTGGAAGCAGATTCTAAGAGGCAGCACCATGTGCTGAAAAGACCCCCAGTCTCGAGTGGGACAGACCTGGGTTTGATTCTGGCTGGGTGACCTTGGGCAAGTCACTTCCCCTCTCTGAGCCTCACTCTTCTCATCTGTAAAATGGGCATAATCATCCCAGCTTCCCAGGGTTACAGTGAAGAAGAGGGATGATGGCGGTACAAAAAACGTCTGCTGCCCCTCGGCGCCCACCCTGGGTCATCAAAGGATCTGCTGTCCAGGAACCTGGACTGGGACACTATGCCTTCAGGGGCCTTCATTTCTCCATCTATGAAATGGGTACAAAGTTCCCCCTTCCTGGCTCTCCCCAGCATACCCCATCCCAGCAAAACCCTGACTGAGGGAGTGGGGAGGTGGAACCCACCTCACCGAGACTCCAAGGCCAATTTTGGCCTCAGCTGCCCACCTACGTGCCCCCAGGACTCACAGCATATAGGTGATGACCCCCATACTCCACATGTCTGTCTTATCGGAGATTTGGTCATAATTCACCACCTCAGGTGACAGAAACTCTGGGGTCCCAAAATTCACCTTTAGCTTCTCATTGGGATTATACCTGGGGGTGAGAGCAAGAGCTCAGAGCGCGGCCCCCAGCCCATTCGCTGCACCCTCCGCTCCTCCCCTGTCCCCCACCCACCTCAGAGGCCTGCCCTGCCCTCCCCACCACCAACGGGGTACCTCCTCGCCAGGCCAAAGTCAATGATCTTCACCAAATGGCCCGTGGTGTTGACACACAGGATGTTCTCTGGCTGAGGAGAAGGGGGTGGCCCAGATTGACCTCTGACCCAGCTCACCCTGCCGCCCCACCCGGGTCCGCCCACGCCCCAGGCTCTCGGGGGCAGCCTGTCACAGGCACCGACGAGGACCCTGATGCCCCGAGAGGGACTTTTCCAGGGCGGGAGCCGTCTTCTCCCGGCTTCCTTGTTCCCCCCACTGGTGTCTAACTGAGGAAGGGCTCAGCCAAGGCTCCTGGGAATCCTGTGGCCCCAGCACAGGTGAGTGTGTGAATGACGGTCCTGCGAGGCCGGACCCTCCCTGCGCTGGGCCTCTCTGTGACACAAGGACACAGAACTAATCTGAGGTTGCAAGAGAAGCATTTTAAGTAGCTAAAAATGGTTAAAAGGCAGGAGACTTGGCGCAACAACCCCGCCTTCCTGATCTTCGACACCTTCCGAAACCCAGAAGCCCTGGTTATGTGGCCACGCGGCACCAGGTAGCTGCCACCCGTGGACCCCAGCTGGCCGAATGAGTGAGGCCTGCGGACTGTCCCCGCCTGGCTCCCTGCAAGGCACTGAGCAAGGTCAGCGGAGGGACAGAAATACTCTTTCTGGGAACGTTTTTGCTGGTGCCTAGCTCACACAGGTTGCTGCTATACTTCACGGCTTTGTTTTCCGGTCTCCCCTTCTAGAACCTAAGTTCCTCGAGGGCAGGCATCTTCGTCTACTTTGTTCACAGCTCGTCTCCAGCACCTCGAACGCCGCCTGCCGCCGAGGAGGCCCCTGACAGATGCTTGCGGACGCACGAACCAACACTCGGGGCGCCCGTGAGGGGCCAGCCTGAGGCGGACACTGGCAATACTGTGCGAGCTCTAGGTGGAAGACGCTGAGCTTGGGGCTCCCGGGACAGAGGACGTGTGCTCAGGACTACGCTAAAAGCCCCCGAGAGCTGGGACCCAGTCTTGTTTCCTCTCTGTTGGATCCCTGGCTCCTGGTACTTCGGGAAGCCTCAATATACCCTTTGGGATCCGCGGCTAGAAGGAGGGAGGGAGGGAGAGAAGGATGGATGGAGGGGGACGGGATCGTCGGTGGCAACCCTGGCTTCAGGGGGCCTGCTGCGGCTCCTGAGCCCCCCGGGGAAGCCCCGGTACCTTGAGGTCCAGGTGCAGGACCCGCATCTTGTGCATGAAGAGGATCCCGTCACAGATCTGTCTGACAAAAACCATGGTGTCCACCTCGGTCAGCTGGTAGTCCTCGTCCACGATCCTCTCGAAGAGCTCGCCGCCCTCGATGCTGTGTGCACAGAGCCCTCTGCAGGCTTGCTTCCGGCTGCCTGGCACCCCCGCCCGGCCCCCTGCCCCACGGCCAGCACTCACTACTCCATGAACAGGACTATCTCGTGCGACGTCTCGATGGCCGCGTACAGCTGAATCAGGTTGCGGTGGTTTAGCTGGTTCATCACCTCGATCTCCAGCAACACCATTTCCTGGGTACCGGGGAAGCCAGGGCCACCGGCTGAGTGTCCCCCCTCCCACCACCACCCTGCCCTCTCCGTACCTCTGCCCTGGACCAGACCTGTCAGTCCCATCCAGGATCCCACTGCCCGGCCTCCTCCTTGCCGGCCTCCCTGCCTCCCATCTCTCCCCACCTGCAGCCCGTGTCCTCACCCCTGCTCGTTCCTGCCAGGACACTGTCCCTTTGCCAGTTCTTCCCCTTCTCCTCCCGACGGGATACTGGGGTGCCCGAGGGCCGGTCCTCCACTCACCACTCTACCCACTCTGTCCCTGAGCTTTCTCCTCAAGTCCCAGGACTTGCCATTCCCTGCGGAGGGGACTGATTCCCAAATACGCATGTCCGCCCCTGAGCGCGCCCTTGACCTGCAGGCACCGACAGCTCCCGCAGCCTGCCGGCCATTCCCCTCGGATGGCTAAGAGACCGCCTGGATCTCTCGGGTCCAAAAGAAACCCTTGCCACGGCCCCGGCCCCACGGCTGAGCTGCCCTCAGCTGGGCCTGCCCCCTCGCCCAGGTGAGCAGGCCCTCAAGCCAGGAGCCGTCGCAGATTCCTCTCATC
Organism: Nasua narica; assembly: GCA_028533885.1. Taxonomy (NCBI): domain Eukaryota; kingdom Metazoa; phylum Chordata; class Mammalia; order Carnivora; family Procyonidae; genus Nasua; species Nasua narica. The sequence continues at coordinate 97,942,319 of CM052811.1, read as the reverse complement.
CTCACAGCCCGCCTCGGGAAATCGCTCTAGAGTTCAAATCCAGGAACTTCTCACCGGCTCCACCACCCCTGCCTTCCTGGCCTGAGCTGCCGTTATGTGTCACTTTGAGAAAGGGTGAATGCCAACTGCCGCACTGGTAGCTTGAAGTCAGCCGTGGTAGGACTATGGGCGCCAGGGAGATTGCCAAATGCTACAGATCGGGCCTCGCGCCCCTGCCCGTCCCCTCAGCCCCCAGCATCACGTCACGGCCCCAGTCCTTCCATTTTCCCCGTGATGCTATTCCTTTACTCACATCTCACTCTCCCCGCCGCTTCCTCAGAGAGGCCTGACCTCACCGCCCTATCTTAGCGGCCCCCATCGGCCCACGCTCCTGTACGCCCGCCCGGCTTTATTCTCCTTCCTAGCACCGCTCAGGGCCGGAAGCCGCGCGTCCTGTGAGCGTCGTGTTGGGCTGTCTGCCCTGGTCTCGAGCGTGTCGGCCCAGGCCGGACACAGACGCTTTGCCGCCGCTTCTCCCAGCGCCTGGCGCAGCGAACGGCCCAGAAAAAGTACTCACTAGTTAATTAATTAATCAAGAGCTGACGGCAGGTCACCTCACAGCACATATGTCTGGAGCATCTACGCCCAGCCAGGTCCGTGACAGAGGCCTGGAGACCCCGCGCTCAAGCAGAAGGCCCGAGAAAGGGGGAGTCACGTGGAAAACGCACACCTTCCCGATGCGCAATGATGGAGAAGCAGGGCCGCAGGGCTCTGAGCCTCTCCTCTAGCTCCCCCCAGCATCCAGACCTCCCCACGCGCTGTGTCTCTGCCTCAAATGTCCACAAGCTCCCTTCTCAGCTCCCTGCCTCAACCCAAGGGTCCCCCAAGGTCTCTGTCACTCCTGGCCTTCAGGCCTTCTCTCTCACTGTCCCCTTGGTCTGAAACCCTCTTCCCTGCCTCCCCACCGGAACCAGCTCCTGCTTCGAGACTTCGCTGGAGAGACACTGGCCAGCTGAATCTGGAAGCTCCTTCACAGCCCCCTTCTGACCCCTGCCTGACCCCCATGTGACCTCTGCCTGACCGCCACGTGACCCTTACCTGACCCCTGCCTGACCCCTGCCCTAGCTTTCCTGAGCGACAGCCCTCACCACAACAGGTGGCTAGGTGGTCATCACCCCCTCACTCCATCTCCCTCCACCTCCTCCTAATTCACTCATTCATCCACTCACTCATTCCTTAAACAAGCACTGCCCTCAGCCTCCTCTGAACCAGGCCCCGGCCAAGCGTGGAGGCACAGCTCTAGACCGGGCCTGATTACCTGGGCACCCCCTGAGGGCAGAAACCATATTTGCTTCACTTTGGGACCCCTGCCTCCCTACCCGCCCTGTGCCCTGCACAGGGCCTGGCCCAGAGCCTGCACTCATCGGCATTTCCTGGATTAAACCAAACAGAAGACAGGAATGTCCTGGGCCTAGAAGGGGAAGTCCTCAGGATAAGTTTACCAACTGAGGTGTCTCGTTTATGGGTGGGGGCTTCAGGTCCCTGTGGAGGGGTTGTCTGCCTGTTCGTCTATCTGAGTGACATCTTCAGCACATCAAGGCTCACACACCAAGCCCCTGGTGCAGACATATGGGTGGAGGGAGGTCAGAGGCACCCACTCAGGATCCCCTCTCCTTCCTACATAGCCAGCCCCTATACCTTGTCTTTGGGTGTCTGCTTCTTGATGACCTTGGCTGCCAACTTGAGGCCTGTGGCTTTCTCTGTGCAGGTACAGACTGCTCCAAACTTGCCGCTGAGGAGAGTAGAGGTTGGGAGTGAGGGGGTTCCCAAGGCCACAGGGCTGAAGTAAGGGGCCTGTGCTCTGCTCCTGTCTGGGTCCCCCTCTGGGAGCTGGGACGCCTGCCCCGGCCAAAGCCGGGAGCTCTATGGCAGGGGCAGGGGCTGAACCGCACGAACCATGGGCCCAGGGGGGGTAGGCTCATCCACAGGCCGGCCCCTGATGTGACAGGTCACAGCCTTGGGCTAAGCAGGGGCCTTGGGGCTCAGGCCCCAGGGGAAAGCACCTGGAGGGCTTTCTATGAAGCACTTGGAGGGGGTCAGGGTGGTGCATGAAACAGAAACAGGAAAATACTGTTCGTTCCCTACAGGAAATACTGAATGATCAGTGGTGTGTCTGTGTGAGAGGCAGCGCCATGAGTGCGAATCAACCCATGTGACAGCTTGCGTACGAGGGGTAAGAAACCACGAGGAAGTAACTGTCCACGTAGATCGTGTCCAATCGGGGTGTGTCTGGGCCGTGCACAGGAAAGATGTGAGGCCCTGGGGCCCGATGCTCTCCTGCCTGCGGGCCTGGGGCTCGGGTCCCAGATCTCACCCGCCCAGCGCCTCCTTGGAGTTCAGGCTGAATTGACTGCTGACGTTCCCGGGCCTCAGCTCCACGATGCGGTGGGGAAAGGGGGCTGGGGGTGGTGGACAGTCATCTGGGGAGAGAGAACAGGGCCATCCCAGTCAGTCTCGGAGCAGCTGATGAGGCGCCCCAGCACCGCCCCCTCCTGCCTGGCCGGGGCCCCATCCAGGGAAGTTTACCGAGTGATACCTGGGGGACAGCTGGCTCCAGGATAGGGGTTAGGGGGCCCAGTTTCCAGTTCCAGCTCTGCCACCAACACACAAAATGGCCTTGGGACTCTGTCAGAGGGGGCTCAGCGTCTCCTGGCACAACAATGGGGACAACTGATTGGACTTCTCAGACCCTCCCACATGATACCGTGTGAAGTCTCCATCCCAAGCTCTCTGCATTTCCATTAAAGAAAAAAAAGGAGGGGGGGATGAAAATGGTGGAGTGCCAGAGAGGCGTGCCTATGTCTGGCGGCATCTGCTTACCATCCCCTCTAATTACAGCACAAGCTGGCCAGTCCTCCGGAATGGCTGCCCAACCTGGGCACGGCCCAAGGGCAGGGGGTGGGCCCTGGAGGACACCGGGACCGAGATGTTTGGTGGGGAGAGGCTGCCATCTAGCGGCAGTTGCGGGGAACAGCGGGCCCTGGCGGCTCGCAGGCTGAGTCATCGGGAATGGAAACCTCTTTATAAAAATAGCAAGAGGCAGCAGGGAAGCCGGGCTGGTGATAAATCTGATGGCGCTTGGAGGTTGTTCAGGTCCCATCACCCCAAGGATGCGATTTCTGGAGGGGGCGGGGCAGAAGCCTCTGCCGCTGCTTGGGGGAGGAGGCAGGGCTTCTGGCTGCCGCCCAGCCGCCAGGCCCTCCCACCCTGTCTGGGTGGCACTGTGCCGCTGACCGGGCAGGCTGGCTGGGCTTCCAGGGCACCTCAGTCTGGAGAAGGGGGTGTCAGGATACTCTGGGCTCCTCTGACCCCATCTAACCCCACCCCCAGCCCTGCCGCACCCCCACCCAAGCACGCATTTCCCTATGCACCTGCTCCCCAAGCTTGCTCATGCTCCGTGGCTCCTGCTGCCCACTGAATAAACCACCAAACCACCAGCTCCTTGTCTGATCACCAGTTAAGGCCACTCCACGGTCTTGCCCCATCTCACGTGCCCAGCTTCCTTGGTCACCGCCCCCATCCACAGGCACCTGTGCTCCTCAGCTCATGGACCCTCTGTGGCTCTCATGACCCTCCCCACCCCCTCCAGGATGCCCTTTAACTACCAAAGCCTGGCTTTTGAGCCCTTCTACAGACTGACTTCAAATTCCTTTGTCCAGAGAGTTGGTGCTGCTCCCAAACCTGTCTAATTTTTTTTTTTCCAAAACCCCTTTGTAGACAAAGTAGAAGAAAGTCAAAAGTGAGCCCCGAAGTGAGTCTGTTTGGACAGGTTCAAATCCTGTCCTCTCTGTGAACTTGGGGCACTCACTCCATTCCCCTTTCCCTGACCCTTCGTTTCCCCATCTATCAAAAGGGACTAGGAACTTATGCTTCCTAGAGTTGCGTGACACCCAGATGGGTCAGCCTGGGTGAGGCACGGCTCAGAGCAGCTCAGTCCTCTAAACAGGGAGACGTGGGGACACCTGGGGAGCCCCCTTCCCTCCCCAGCCTCCACCTGCCCCTGGCCTACCCAAAATCTGGAAGCAGTCCTCCTCCCTGGCTGTGAGACAGGGGGCCTGCCCCACCTCCGATTTCTCCGAGGGAACAGCCTGGAACTCGATCCCCCTCGAGGTGTCCCCTTGCACCTTAGCCTGGCCAGCCTGGCCTGGAGCCTTCTCTCCTGCTTCCTTCTGGCTGTCTGCCAGGACGTTCTTCCCTCCTTCTGCTACCTTGGCTGGCCCAGGATCCGTGGGGCCGGGGGTCACAGGCACCCCTTCAAAGATGAGCTCTGATGCCTCGCTCAGGGGTTTCTTAGCTGGCAGATCCTCAGGCCTAGAATGTGAGAACCCAGAGGCGATGCCTTCAACAATCACAGCGCTGCTCCTGCCTCGGGGAGGCCTCGATGCTTCCAGAGCCTCTTCCGCAATCTGGGGCTGATACAACCACCCCCCAACCCCGTCCCCGCCGCGGCCCCAAATGCATTTTATAACGAAATCAGGGGATGTTAATAGTACCATGCATGTCTGTGGTCATTCTCTGGACTATCGATGCATCATTAATAACTACTAATAGGATGGTTGTTTTGGTTAATCATTAGGTGGCTGGCTACAGTTAGAGAGCTTATGGAGCTCTTGATTCATACAAACTGCGACTGCAATTGATTAATTGGTGATACCAATGTATTAATTGATACTAATACCTAATTCAGCCTCATACGGTAGTAGCATCGTGGTTTACAATCTATCACTAATATCACTCATGTGATTAGAATGCAGGTAAGTCTAACAGATTGCCTCGTAAGACTGATGCTGTATTATGGTCAGGAAAGCATTAGTAATGATCCACCAATCTGATGATTAGTCATTTTTTCATATGATAGTAAGAAGAACGGTGATCTTTTCCTCCCAATAGCTCCGTCCTGCCCTCAGCTAGAACCAAGTTCAAAGAGTAAGGGGGACTCTGGCCTCCAGATGCTTCGTGAAGAGGTCTTCAAGGACCTCTCTGTCTTGACATTCCCGGTGTCTATGAACTATCACCAAGTCCTAGTTTCTGCGGGGGCACAACGTAGGAGAGCCAACGCCCAGGACAGATGCTAAACATCGGAACTGCCCGATCGAGCACGGAACACGGTGGCCACAAGGCCTGAGACAGAAGAGCTAAACGCACCTGCTGCAGACAGAGCCTCAGACCCCTCCCCCCTGCCCGATGGGAGACATTCACCTGGAGATGATGGCAGGGCAGCTGGGGCTGTGCAGAAAGGCAGGCGAGCCCCTCCTGGCCCCTGCTTGGCCCTCCGCTGCCTTCTTGTGTACCTTGGACTCTCCGGGGCCCTGGCTGCCGGAGGCCTCCTGCTTGGCAGCGGGCTTCTGGACGCTGGCCTCGGCTGTTGCGGTCTGCTGGGGCAGGGCTGCTGGCTGCCCAGCACTGCCCTCCGCAGGCCCCCCACCCAGGTCGCCATCTCCCTCGGGGCCCCGGCTGCTGGTTGGGGGTTGGGGCAGGGCACCATCCTCTTTCTTTAGGGCAGCAGCTTTGTCATCTTTCTTTGGGGTGGGTGGATCAGGCTCTTTCTTTGGATGTGGGGTCCCGGCTTCTTTCTTTGCATCTGGGGGGCCAGGTTTTTCCTTTGGGTCTGAGGGGCCAGGTTCTTTCTTTTCGTCGGGGGGCCCAGGACCTTTCTTTGGATCGGGTGGACCAGACTCTTTCTCTGCAGCCAGAGGTCCTTCACCTGCTGTACCTTTAGGTGCCTTGTCTGCAAAGGAAGCGGGATCCCAGTCAGGATCCTCCCTCCTCCCCCAGCCGGGCTGGGCAAAGACCAGCTCCCGGCCCAAGTCCCCACCGAGGTAGCAGTTTGCAAATGCTTCTCCCACTGAGGCTCTGGGGCCGTTTCATGGTTCTGGAGATGGGCTGCTGGGGGCCTTGGAGGCCCTCAGGGGAGATTCTGGGTCCTCTAATGCACCTTGATGCCCCCACCATCGCTTGCCCTGAGTGTGTGGGTGCCCTGCATGGGGCTCCACATTTTCCCAGTCTCTCCGGGGAGGGCTTCACGTCAGCCTTGACCCAGCCCAACCTTACCCAGAGATCGTCCTCATTTCTGGGTCCTTCGTGCGCCATACAAAAGCCTGGGGCCCAGAACTCCCGCTGAGGAATGGGCTCGGCTCTGGAGCCAAACACCCCTTCCCAGGCTCCTCCCTCTGCCTCCTGCCCCGGCTTGGCACCTGTTGGTGGGCCCTGGAGTCCCAGCTCCACCGCTCCGTTTTCTGTCGCCATGAGGTAGGGAGGCGTGCGCTGCTGCTTGTCTAACTCAGGTCTCTCTAGCTGCAGAAAGAAGAGTGAGGTGTGTCAGGCTGTCGGACTCCTCCTCTTGTCTGGCTGAGAGGACCCAGGGCCAGCTGATTGAGGGGAGAGAGGTACCTGGAGCAGAGAGGGGCAACCTGATGGCCGCCTGGCTTGCAGCGGCCGCCCACGAGTGCTCTTGGGGCAGTTGTAAGGGATCAGGCTGGGTGGGCAGAGGCGGGGGCAGGGGCGCAGGCAGGGAGGCGGGGACGGAGGAGAGGATCTCTTACACCAGGGGCCATGCAGCTCGGACTGCCACCACCTGTCACTCTTGGCCCCCGTTCAGAGGACACGGCATTCTTCCCACAGACCGGCTGGGGGGGAGAGTAGTGTTGGAACGAGCAGGAAGAGAAAAGGGAGGGGGGCCCTGGGCCCCTGAAGGAGCAGCCTTTCCCCGGGTCTTGCCCGGGATCACTGGCTTGGACGGGATTGGGCAGGGGGGCTGGCCCAGGAGGGGCTCCCCGGCAAGACCAGAGGACAAGAGTATGCTCAGGCTGGGCCCTGCACTGCCCACCTGTGCGCCCAGAAGCTGGTGAGAGCCACACAGGCCCTGGGGATAATCACCCTGACCCCACTGCCCAGCTCTGTGCCCGCGATCCCTGCTTCTGGCCTCCAGACCTGCTTGGGGGCATCTTTAGGGAAGAAATTATCCCAGAGGCACTTGCTCAACATGTCTGTGGGCCTGAAAACCTTTTCTTTTGAAAATGAATTTTTCTTGGGCTCCTGGGGAGACGGAGGCTGGCCTGCTTGGAAGGAGGGGGCTGGCTGGTAGAGAGTCTTTTCCGAGGATCCTCCACCATAGCGGGGACCTGGGGGCCACTCATGCCCGAGGTGATCGAGCTGAGATGGGATGGGGAGAGGTCTGATCCAAAGAGCCTTCCATCCTCCAGGGGCGGCCAGCCCAGGGCCTGTCTCTGAGGCGGGCCTTGAGAACCGGCTGGGCTGAGCGTTCTGGAAACAGCTCTGTAGGGAGCATCTGGGTTCAGGGCCTTTACCCGAACTCCAGCTCCCACATGGAGGACACCAACCTTACCCCCAGAGGGAGGGAGGCAGAAATGACCAGAAAAAGCAGCAGGTCTGAGCAAAGGAAAATTATGTAGCTGTGAACAAAACTGAGGAGGCCAGGGATGAAAGGATGCAAAGCAACGTCCAAAATGGAAGAAGAAGGAAAAAATTTCAGCCGTGTGCAGAACAGCAAGTAGAATATGCTATCATTGGACAAAAGAGGGTAGTAGGAATAATAATACATAAACTTTCACCTTCCACAAATAAGAATTTTTTGGGGACAACAAGCAAGAGACCGAGGAGCGGGGGTGGGAGGGAGAAGTCACGGCCCATCCTTTTACTTTTTTTTTTTTTTTATTTGCATCATGAAGTATGTGAATGGAATACTATTCAAAATGAATGATTATTTTTGAATGATTTTTTTTAAAGATTTTATTTATTTATTTATTAGGAAAGAGAGAGAGTGAGAGAGAGAAGGTCAGAGTGAGAAGCGGACTCCCCATGGAGCTGGGAGCCCGATGTGGGACTCGATCCCGGGACTCCGGGATCATGACCCGAGCCGAAGGCAGTCGCCCAACCAACTGCGCCACCCAGGGGCCCGTTGAATGATTTTTTTAAAGTGAGCAAACATTGGGGTTGTTGGTGGTAGAGGCTAGTAAAAACCAAAGTTGGGGTCCCTTCCCCAGTCTGGATGACTTCTTGCCCTTCCTGGCCCTCCTCACCTCTGGCTCCTTCCTTCCAGGCCCAGGTGACAGTCTGCCTCTCCTGAGGGGCAAAATACTAACGAACACCTGTCTAGTATTCGCTCCAGGTGTGCTTAGGTAGATTCACTCGTGTGATCTTCAGAACAATCCATTGAGGTAGGAACTACTACAGATGGGGAGACTGAGGCACAAAGTAGTTGTGTAACTTACCCAAAGCCATTTGGATTGTCAGGGACCGAACTAGGATCTGAATGAAGCCAGGCTCTCCTAAGAGAAGGGTACTCCCATTTTTTTGAGGGTCTGCTGTTCTGTCTATGCACGTTGTCCGAAAACTTCATCTTGATAATAACTCTGTGGGGAGCTCCCATACTGTTTCCTAGATGAAGACAGGGGATCAAGAGAGTAGCGTGCCCAAAGTCACTCCACAAGGGAGTCGAGCCAGAAATGTCCTTCTTCAAACCCCAAAGTCCTCTTTCTTCCCTAAAATCTCCTAGCCCATGTCTCGCCCCTCTCTCCCCGCCCGTGCCCCCTTTAGGGTCTGACAGCTTTCTGAGGGTTCGAATGCTCCCTCCCCGGGCCTGTTCCGGGGAGCCCCTGGCCCTCTATTTGTTCATTCCCGCAGCACCTTCTGGTTTCGTGTGAGATGTTGGGCCCTCCTCCTTTGGCCTCCCTCGGCTCCAGGCTGATCCCACCATTGACGGGCGGGCTCCGGGAGCCTCTTGAGGGCAGGCGCTTTGTGACGCTCACGCGCATGTGTCCCCAGCACAAAATGTACTTGCCAGGCAGTATTTGGTGAGTAAGCGACTGACTAGCAAGGCTCTGGCCTGGGCTTGGGGGATTACTCTGGTACGATGGCCCTCACTGACATTCCCTTGTTATTAACCATATTTTACCCCGTGCGCCGTGTCGGGGCCAGGCCTGACTCTGCCAAGAGCTTTAGCCAACTCGCTGGATCCTCAGAGGCCTGCCGGGCTGAGGATTAGGCCACTTTAAAGGTGCGGAAGTTGGTGCTGAGAGAAGGGAAGGGGCTCCTCCTGAGAGAGTCACGCAGCCACTGAATAGCGGCGAACTCCCTGGATTTGAATCCAGCACCACGCCCTGCTAATCCCAAACTCCAAGCTGGGACAACAGAAGGGGCTTTCTCTGCTACATTTGTTACTGTTAAGGTTCCCACACAAGTAACATTTCTTAACGTCTCACTAAGCCGGGCAGGCCCCGGGGGTAAGCAATGTCGTGGCAATTGCGGCGACACACCTACAGAGTAGTGGTTAAGGAGCTCTGAGACGAGTAACCGAGGCTGAGACCAACGCTGTCGCTTGCCTTATCTACAGGACGAGCACCTTCCTCCTAGAGGGGGTGTATATAGCATTTAGAACAGTAAGTGTTGTGTACATGTCAGCTGTTTTCTCCCCATTTCACAGACGTGACCGGAAAACTGAGTCACAGGGCGAACTCACAGAGCTGGGTTTTAAAGCTCAGCTGGGAACCGCTCTGCCCCCGTGCCCCTCCCAGGGTGGCTGGGAGCACTCAGCGAGCACAGGGTATGGAGAGCGCTTGGCATCGTCCTGGCAGCACTGTGGGCTCTAGATACTGTGGTGGACACCGCAGGTAGAGTGCTCAGCTGTCCCGGCGGGCTCCTCCGCGGTCCCTCCCACTGGGATGAGAGGCTGGCCTGGTTCCGGATCCACGGGATTGCCTGCAGCTTGCTCGCCCGGCCCGGGTTAAGCTCAGCTCCCGCCAGCTGCTCCCTGGGAGTCCCCGGGCTTCTTCTCAGCGCTCCCTTGGAGGCACAGGGGAGGGGCATAGGGAAACCTCCTCCTCCCAGCCGGGGGCTGCCAGAGACCCTGCCCACCCTCAAACGGGGCTCTCCCGCCCTGGACCAGCTGTGCAACTGCCCTCTTTGCCTCCACAGGGGCAGGGCAGGAAGTGGGGCAATGCCAGGACCAATTAAACCTGCCAGGGGAATTAAGGTCAGCAGGACGCAATTATGCCTGTTGGATTTAACAAGGCCAGAAGGAAGGTTTCTCCAGCCAGAGTTCACGGCTCCTTAGGCCTCATGCCCTGGATGGCTCTGCATTCCAGAAGCCTGGCCTCTCCGGCTCACCCATCCCCAGGAGAATTACTTGGGAGTGGAGGGGTTAACTTCACCCTGGGCACTGCTTCCCTGGCTCCTGGAAGGAAATGGACCCAGCCAAGAGGCTTTAAAAGGCCCTGCTCAGAGAAGACATTTCCCGGCCTCACCCTCTCCCTGCTCGGCTGTGATGGAAAATCCAGGGAGTTGAGTAACCTTTCTGACTCCGAAGAGAGCTGCCAATTCCCCTCACATCTTTCCTGACACGGGAGCCACTCAGGGCCATTTTCTCCTGTCCTCTCCCACCTCTGGCCCCTAAGCCCAGGGCTGGGGCTGTATCTCCAGTCCTCTGGGGGAAGGCCTAGATAAGACCCTGTCCTTCCTTCCGAGGCTGGTAAGCAGAGTCTGTGGACACTCTGTGTGGCAAACCGAACAGAGATCCCTCTGGAAGCTCGAGCGACACACTGATTCATCTTGAAATCGTTGCGTTTTATTGCTAAGGTTACTTACTGAATGCTCTAATCTGTGGCAAGGGCTGACCTGGTCACTTCAGGGACACAGAGATGTTGAAGGATAGTGAGCATGGTGCATTTTCGGTGAAAAATGATTGTAAAGTCATTCATGAAGTAGGATCCTTTTTTGTTGTTAAAAACACTTATTAACGGGGCGCCTGGGTGGCTCAGTTGGTTAGGCGTCTGCCCTCAGCTCAGGTCATGATCCCAGGGTCCTGGAATTGAGCCCCTCTTTGGGTTCTCTGCGTGGCAGGGAGGCTGCTTCTCCCTCTGCTTCTGCTCTCTCACTCACTTTCTCTCTCAAATAAATAAAATCTTTAAAAAAAAAATTAGGAAAATGAGAAAATGTCTGGAGGGATATAAATACACATATTAATAGGTATGGGAGTAGAGATGGTTTTTATTCTTTGGATCTTCCAATTTTTTTGAAATGACTATTTGTGACTCTAAATGGATTAATAAATAATTTGAAACATGTCAGTAAGCACACAGATTTCTAGACTTCAAGACAGAAAGTGATACAAGCTATAGGAAATATAAAAACAACATGGAATCAGACAGCTGGTCAGGGATGGCGTCTCCGATGAAGGCATGGCTCCGGCCAGCTTTCTCAATGCCCAGGCCCCCCAAGTTTGTTTTCAATGAAGCCTCTTTAGAAGGGAGCCCCAGGACTCTCTAACCAGCACATCAGGTGACTCTCATCCACACCCAAGTTTGAGAACCCCCAAGCCAGAAGGCCAGCTTCGGGGCCCTCCTGAGAGAGTCCAGCTGGTGCGGCTGATAAGCTCTTCCAGGCTTCTAGAGTCTGGGCTGTGCTTCTCACCCGGTGCACCTGGGAAATGTCTGGAGAGCTTCCACAACCCCTAAAGCTTGAGCCCTTCCTGAGTTCAAGCCACTGAAAGCAGAATCTTTGGGAGGTGCAGCCCAGAATGCTGGTATTCTGGCATTTTAAATTTCCCCAGAAGATTCTGATGTGCAGTTGGAGTTGAGAAGCACTGCTCTGTGGCTCTCCCAGGACAAGAACGTCACCTCGTTTCTTTGAAATGCCCCTACAAGTTAGGGTACAATGGCGTGCGTGGCAGGTGTTCCCTCTGATTTGTTATGTGGACTGTGCACACTGTCTCCGTATTTGGGGCTCTGGGGATCTAGATCAGACCCAGCTCACGACAGGGACCATGTCCGTCAGCTTTGTATCCCAAGGACCTGGGGCACAAAAGGGTGCCATTATTAATAGTAATAGCCACAAATGTTTGTTGTGTGTTTACCATGTGCCATACTAACTCCCTTAATCTTCAGGGCAACTTGATGAAGTAGACACCGCTATCACTCCCATTTCCAAGAGGAAACTGAGGCACAAAGGGGTAATTTGCCCTCCCTGAGGGAGGGAGGGTTCCAGTGGCGCTGGAATGTAAACCCTAGCCGTTCGGCTCCCGAGCCCGCCTGCTTAATTACTACCCCATACCACGAAATGCCCACTGGGGAGTGAGATCGTGAGTGACTGAAGACTGAGACCGCATCATCAGGTTGGGAGCCCAGGACCCGGCATTGAGCAAGTGCTCTGTAAGTGTTGAAGAGCAAGCGCCCCCACTTTGGAGGGGCCCCGGGACGGTGGGAAGCCTTCACTTTCTCCCTCTCCCCCGTTTCAGCCCAACGCTGCAGCATAAACAGCAAAGCCAAAAATAGCCAGGTAATGACGTCAGAGGAACAAGGTCATCTGAAAATTACCCGGGGCCACTGGACACCTCCCTATAGGATCAAGTGGCAGGAGGGTACCCCAGGCTGGTGCAGCTGTTCCAAGAACAGGAAGCGTCCCAGGAGCAGACTTGGAAGCACCGCTTCAGGAAGGCAGGGCCAGTGGGGGCGGGGGACAAATGCAGACACATAAAAGAGTAGAAGCAAGACCCAAGTACCGAGCATAGACCTGGGAGTCGAAAGAAATTCAGCTTTGCACGACAAGTTACCCCTGCCATGTGAGCTCAGGAAACGGCTCAAAATGCGGGGAATGCACGTTCTGTCGGTTGCACAGGAAGGCTTCCCAGGCCGCCATTGGGCTATTTATAAAACTTGAGGTCCATTTGCTAAACTGGGTTCCCGTAAGAACCAGGGGGTGCGAGAAGTGGACCTGCCTGGGATGGCCGGGGGTGTCCAAACCAGGGGTGAGCAGGGGGCTGGCACTTTGACCACCCTGGCAAGCATTCAGTCCTGCCAAGGCTTGTGACTTTATAGACTGGCAGCCGCCACCTCCCTGACAGGAACCCAAGCTTCCAGCATGGTCTGAGGAGATGCCTGCTGTGTGAAAGTGGGGAGAGAGGATCTGCCTCCCAGCCTCTGGGACGCTTCACTGGAGGTTCCCATTGCAAGACCAAGAGCTGAGTGAGGGCTCCAGCCCAAAACGTCACCTTCGCAAGACACTTGCTCCCAACCTAAGTTGCTGGCCCTGGAGGTTGACGGAAACAATCTCTTCTTCACCTGGGGGGGGGGGGTGGGTCTCTCATCAAGTGTCCTCCAGTTCCAGAAAGAGCCAGGAGCTCCTGAACGGGCCCAGCCCCTACAGCTGGCTCTACTCAAGGGATGAACTTGGTGCAGAGCAGAGGGCACCCGAGGGCAGACAGCCCCAGATCCGCAGTGTGACTTTGGGAATAGTCATTTAAACGTGGAGCCTCAGTTTCCTCATCTGTCATATGACTTGTTGGAAGGCCCCATGGAAAAGCCTTCTGCTCTCCCTTATTCTGGCAATGGAGTGTTGGCTAGGGAGATAAATACCTACTCAACAAATCAGCAGCTCTCCCATGTCACATGGGCAGACCTCACAAAGGTGACATCCCAGGGAGCTGCAGAGGGGAAGAGTGTTCTTGCCCCCCAGATGTCCTGTTGTTTGGCCTGGGCACCAAGGGTCATGGGAGAGAATGGCTGCTGGCTCCCCAGCCCATAGAACCTTCAAGCTGGGAAACCTGTTGTCTCTTAGGACCTGCAGGTCTCTTCCCTAGCACGGTGGTCCTCACGCTTGGGCACGCAATGGTCCCCTGGAGGGCTTGTTTAAGCACCCATTGTTGGGCCCCACATCCAGAGTGTCTGACTCAGGACGTCCGCAGTGGGGCTGGAGAATTTGCATTTCTGGTCCTGATGAGGCTGATCTGAGGGGCCACAGACCACCCCTGGAGGACTGCTGTCCCAGGGAAAAGTCCCCCAGCCCCCGTTGCTAAGCTTGCAGCCTAATTCCTACCCATTTTCCTGAAGCCCCTGAGTAGTAGGAATGTTCTGTGTGAGAGGAAAATGCAAAAGCGCTCAGTTGTCACTACAGCTGATGTTTCAAGAAGGAGCTGCACAAAAACCGACGCCATGAAGGACAGTGGGTACCGGCAGCCCCTTTCCACTCCTCTCTGAGTGCCTGCGCTGGGGGGCTTCCTGTATTTGTCCCTACTGCTGTGGTGACAGATTACCACAAGGGGAAGAGAAAGGCTAATGAGCAACCAGAATCAGTGAGCCTCCAGGGTAGACATCAACCTCCAGCCAGTAAGGGTGATTTCTACAGGCTCAACTCAAATCCCTCTCCTTTCTTGCCTGCACAAACTCCCATGGAGTCTCTGAGAGGTCTCTCTGCTCCTCTTGCTGGTTGTTAACTCACAGCTGCTGGCCCCGTCCTGTCAGGTCATTAGCTTTGGGCAAACAGCAGGGGCTTCTGGCAACCCCTGGTGACACATACCCTCTGATAATTAATACTGGGCATATGACTCAGGCATGGTCACACTGAGTCACATTGGCCAACAAGAATAAGTGCCCAATGTGCCGTTACTGCTCAGAGTGCCTTTGGGTCATGTTAAAGCTGGGAGCAAACTGTCCTCCAAAGAGCAGGAGGAAAGGTCCTTTCTAGAAACATTGTTCTAACTTCTATGCTGAGGAAATGGAACCCAGAGAATTCAAAATGATATGCTCAAGGTCAGAAAGCCAGAAGCCACTCTCCTAATTCCTAATCTAGGGCTTTATACACTAAATACTGTTGTGTTCTTTCTGAACCTTGTGACAATTAACCCAAAGCAATCCGTGTCCCCTCGACCATGGACACTGTAAGAACTGCAGTGGAGAGAAACAGAAGAGTTAACGAGCACAGTATCGATTTTACCGTGATGTCCTTAAACTGCCTCCAACAATAGAAAAACCACTACTAGAAATTCTCACATCTTGGAAAAGCCAAGGATGGGAGGGACTTCCTTGCGGTAGTAAGAATTCACTGAACATTCTGTGCAGTCTTTAACCAGTTCCAAGGTCAAGAGAAACATCAGAAAATATGTGTGTGTGTCAGAGGACATTATTCAGGGATTAGTCCCCTGGAGTGATCTGGGCTAGATTTCCGCTTCCAGAACAACCCTTGGAAAGACCTCAACAAGACAGCGCACTGGTCTCCAACATACTTCATTGAAGTTCAAATGGCAATCCAGGGGCAGGAGAGCTCCCTAGACGTGCCCACTTGCAGTGATCGAGCAGGTGGCTACAGAAAAATAGAAATATGAGAGTAGGCTTGATGTGGTTAGAACAAATTCTGAAAATACTCAAGTTGAAAGAGCCTTACTGATCTTTCCAATTAAATCTCCTCATTTGACAGAGGTGGAAACTGAAGTCCAAAAGAAGAGAGTCACTTGTTACAAGTCATGCAGTGTGTCAGTGACAGAAGTGAGATTAGATTCCCTCCCCCTACTCTTCCAAGTGACATATCACAGCCCCAGGTGGAGGTAAGAAAGACAGAGGGTGTTCTCTTTCCAAATCTGATCTGAAGGCTTGGAGACAACAATCAACTATATAAGTCTGTCTGAAAATGCAGAGTTCTAAGACTTTAAAATAACATAATAAGAGAGTTGTCTCCAGAAAGGCTTTGCCAAAGGCCAATAAGTATTTTCTCTAGGCATGAGTGCCGGTAATATTGACATCACAGCAGCCAAAAGGAACTTTCCATTTTGCAAATGTGTATGACAGGATCATGTCATTAACCATGCTTTTGGGAGGGATTTATATTTTCTTTTAAAATTTTAATTACAAAACTTGGAAATGATTTGAAACATTTCATTTAGAGACAGACACGATACATTAGAAGCACAAACAAATCTGTCCTATAAATAGAGTCTAGAAAAATTCTTTGCAAAACAAGCATTTTCAATGGAGAAAAGCAAACTCAAAACAATGGAACAGTATGCTGCTGTTAAAATTGGCATTTACAAAGTATGCAGTAATATGGAAATACATTTGAGTTACTACTATGCTCACACACATCCCAGGTAAATATATGAATGTGGTAAGAAAAACTCCAGTGTAGAGAAACAGACTAAAGCTTCATACAAGAAAAAAGCAGATCATACAAAGTGTACCAGTGATCAAGGTGAGTGATATATTTTTTTCTCTTTCTTCCTATTACCAGGTATTGTCTGAATGGTATATAATTAACAATAAACCCTATCTTAAAAACTGAAAAAAAAAATGATGGAAAACCCACCCAATATTTTTGCATAGAGCGAATGTAGCCGCTTTCTAGTCACTCAGCAGCGTGTCTCTAGGACATGACTGTGTGCACACGCTCCTGAGTGGGAGCATGTCAGTGTCAGGCTAGAGACTTTTCAACTCTCCTTACCACCGGGCTTGAACAATGCTGCCCCAAACTTTTTTTCATATTACAGCTTATGACCACGGACTCTATTTTGTATCTTGACACACTTGAAAACTGGAGAACTACATCTCCCACCCTTGCTCCTGAAAGAAAACCTGGAAATGGCTTTGGCACCAAAACAAGATGAGAACCTGCACTTGTCTACAATTCTGAACACATTCACATGCTTGTCTGAGATGTTCTAGGATACTAGTCCCTTAACCACGTGGGTCTCAGCACATCGGACAGGCCAGGTTTTTATTCCTTTCTCGCTAGCAAGATTTTAAGGGAAAGGCAGAGGCTAATTGATGCCTTCAGGTCAAGGTTAATTAAATCTGGTGAAATATTTCCTGGTAAAACCCAGAGTTTTCTAAGCCTTTTCCCCTACCCCTCCAACTATGGTTTCTCTGGGTGAAATGTCAGCATCTGCCAAACCATTTCGGGAAGCTGATACCCTCAGTACATAAGAGCCCTGCTTTGACCTGAGCTCTGTCTCTTATTCTATTGCAAGAACAAAAATAACAAACACCATGAGACATTTTCAATGTCAGTATCCTTCACTGCAGTGCTAGAAAATAGAGTGGATATGCAAGAAGGCAAAAGGAAACAAGGGAAAAGTATGTTTTGTCCCCAGGCTTTTTTTTTTTTTTTTGTAGCAACTACACTGGCTTCAGCTGGATAACAAATTGTCCTGGAATTCTTGGCGTTGGTGCAAACATGTCAGCTCCCTGGTTACGCCTTCGTCACCACTCAAAGTACCACACGCTTTAACCTTCCTGCTCTTTCCATAGGCCAGGGTTTGTCCCGTATCCAGGAAACTTTATATGTTGTCTAAACTGAGCATCCCAGCAGGCTGCAAGGCAGATGGCAGCTTGGGACTCAGAATGTTGACTGATTCCTACCTGGATCCACACCACCATGCTGTAACTCAGCCGGTCTGTGCAGAAATAGGAGCCCAGCCACGTGGTTAACAGCTTTTTTAACTGCTACTCTCAGCAATGAGGAACTTTCTCAGCAGACAAGATTCAGAAGGGAACTGAAAAGGAAGCAATGTCAAGATTTATCCAAGGGGATGCACAGGTTTAAGCAGATACTCAAGCCAACAAGTCCCCAGGGCTCGGCTAGGCCAGGAGCGGGTAAGAAACCAGGTGTTGCTGACCTGTCCTCAAGTCCTCAGAACCTCAGGTCACTAGCCTGGGATGTCTGCAGAGGATCTAGACTCTTCTCCAGGTCTGCCTCCTTGTCACTAGTTTCTCATAAGAGGTTTCACACTTCAGTCAGGGGGAAGCCAGGATATGCCCAAGGTAGCACCTGAACGTCATTCAATCCAGAACACGTACAAAAAGAGCAAGGTACAGAGTGTAAAGCATGATAAGATTTGTATAAAAATTAAAGGAGAGAGGAGATAGATATACATCTATGGTGGCTGTCTTTGCAAAGGACCATACCCGGCAGCACTATCTGTGAGGCTGGGAACTGAACAGCTGGGAGAAAAGGTGGGGAACTTTGTCTTTGCAGCTTGTGAATTCTGAACCATGTGAATGTATAACGTTTCAAAGAACGAATTAAAAACAAATGCGGAATGCTATAATCTTATTATTACGAAAAAAAAAAGAAAAATGCCCTAGAAATCCACGTGTTACATAAAAACATTCTGGAAGATTATTCAACTGTTATCAATGGGGTACTCCTAGGAAAGGGGAGCAGGGAAATAAGGAGACTTGCATGGTTTATTCTAAATGTCTGTATTATTTTAATTGTTTCCAAAAGACATACTATACTACTTTGGCAATTTTTACTTAAAAAAAAGAAACATCTTTAAGAACTGCAACCTTGGGACGCCTGGGTGGCTCAGTTGGTTGAGCAGCTGCCTTCAGCTCAGGTCATGATCCCAGCATCCTAGGATCGAGTCCCGTATCGGGCTCCTTGCTCGGCAGGGAGCCTGCTCCTCTCTCTGCCTCTGCCTGCCTCTCTGCCTGCTTGTGTTCTCTCTCTGTTAAAGGAATAAATAAAATCTTTAAAAAAAAAAGAACTGCAACCTCACCTTCAAAAACAATCTCTGAACTCCCTCAGCACTTTTAGCGTCTCGCATTACTCAAGTCACGTCTTATCTTGTTACAATGCCTCGTATGCAAGTCTCATCTCCGTTAAACTCTGCAGCAGCTGCAACGGTAGCTACTTCCACTCTAGCTCCACTTTCCAGGGACGAAACTCTGTGGAAAAGAACCGGCAAGGAATAAAACAGCCTTGGTCAGGATGGCAACGAAGCAATCACACATGGACAAAATGACCAACCATGGTAAGAGTGAACAGTAATCTCACAAGTATGTTAATGAGCACAAGACTATTAGCAATAGGAAGCCATGACCAAGTCAAAACAATGCTAAAAACAAAGTCCTTCCCAGAAATTGTGGGAATTCTAACCATCTGCATGTGCGCATGAGCTAGGAGATTTGCAAAATTGCCAAGCGTAGTATGACAGCCAGATTTCTTAGTAAAAATCAGTAAATTCCTGTCAGAGGACAGGTTCTTTGCTTAGGAAAATTTCAGAGCAACCTCTGAGTGTTGAAAGTGCAGCTCCCGCTAGAATATGGCCTGAAGGGATAAAGAACCTGACTTCTTCTGTAAGATGAAAGTGGCAATTTTGAGCTTCAGAGGAAATGGGTGACTATAGTAGAAATGAGGATCATGTGAGGTGATCTGAGAGAACTTGGTACTAGACAGACGGAACTGAGGAGAAATAGCCTGCTGCTGGGAAACTGAGGAATTCTGGGAAGCAGGAGGCAATGGATGTTGGCCTCTCAATTTTAAGCTCTTTGCTCTGAAGTAATGTAATTCCTTGCGTCTCCAAGACCTTCACATATTACCACCCCGACAGGGGCCTGTCTGGAGAGGGCAATCCAGAAGGATCTACTAGGTCCATAATTCTCAGTAATACTCTTTCTAGGACCCTCATTTTGAGGGTTGGATTTATTATCTTACCTAAAACAACCAAAACCAAAAAATGGGCAAAATATATAAAACATCTGATACCAGATTGAAATATATGAATGACAGTGAAGTATCAGAAAACTGCTGATACGAGGCAGGGATGGGAAGCTATACCAGACAGATAGACACAAAGGGGCTCAAAAGATGAACAGGAGAAAAACCCAAGCAAGAGGTGACCAGAAAAAATGAAAACCCTCCAGGAACCCACGAGAGATAGGAGGACTGAGGTAGAACTGGATTTCTCACAGGACCGATATCTATGTACCCTTCCCTCAACTACCCTCTTTCTCACACATCACATCCAATAGATCAGCAAGTCTTGCCAGTTACAACTTCAAGATACACTCAGAACCCAACCATTTCTCACCACCTCCATTACTGCTACCCCAGCCCAAGCTCCTATTAGCTCTCACCTACGTGCCCCCCATCCCATTCCAGACCATTCTCCACACACCAATCAGAGAAACATTTACCACATGACAGAAGAGGACGGTTGCTTGCCTATGGTATGTCCTCCCTCCTAAAAGGTAAGCTCCATGAAGGCAAGTTCTTCTACTTATGTTCATCGCTGTACTCCCAAATACTAAGTGGTCCCATGGTATATCCACTTAACGCCAAGTAAATAGTTGTTCAATGAATTACATAAGTAGGTATGGACCTGGATACTACACTTCTGGGAAATGAATAAAGGAACTGTATCTTGCATCAGTCAGTGGGTCTTCAGTAGGCTCAGGGATCTGCAAATCATGTCTTGCTTTATCATCCATCACTAAATCTACAATAGCCTGTTCATAATGCTTATTGAATGAATAAATGAAAGGAATGTAAAGTAGGTTTACTATCTTCTGTGGTGCCTAGGACTGGCCTGGGCAGAAATATGGATGCTTTTATATCCTTTAGCACAGGAGTAGAGGACTAGTGAAGAGTAGAGTTCATAAATAACACCAAGTTGAAGAGAAAATACGCTATTTAACATGGATCTAGCAAATTCTGTGCCAGCTACAAAAATACAGAGATGACTAAGATAATTTTTATTTTCGAGGACTAAGAAAATTTTAGGTATCTGGGTCTCTACCGGTTTGTGAATAAGTACAAGTAATTGAGCAGTATAACTGTTCTACTAGAGACATACACAGGAAACATTCAGGAGACGCACAGAAGGAAGTGATCATTCTTGCCTGCAGAGGTCAGGGGGTCAAGGAAGGATTTATGAAAAAGATCTTACTTTAGTCTTCTAAGGAAGTTTACCAGATGAGAAAAATCCCATTTAGGAAAGAAGGCACAGGTCTGTGTGAACACACATTCACGATTGCCTTCCAGAGTGGTTCCTGGATGGGAGTTAACAAAATATGGAAGGACAGAAAAATGTTACAAAGCACATTCCTTTAAGGACAGAGCCTGTGCTTTAAAAAGTTCCTGGGCCCTCTTCCTCTCAAAGTACCCATTTCTCCAATAAGACGTGACCTCTAAGGGGGCTTGTCAGAATTAAAAACATGAAGTAACAAAATCAGGGAGGGGAAGACAAACATATTTATTCGACTCCAGTATATCGGAGGACTTAAAACGTGTACTGCACAGCATTCCCTGTTATTATCAGCATTGAGAAGGAAGAACGTGCCTTAACAGCAGCTCTGCCCCAAAGCTTGCCGATGGCTGCTGTGAGGCTCCTTGTAGGTCCATGGCTTCCTCGTGGCTGTGCAATTAATGAGGCTTCCACCCTTGTAGAGACAGGCCCCTTACCTCTAAATTCATTTTGGGCAGAGATGAGGAAAGAATCTGATATACTGACTGTTCCTCAGGTAAGCCATGACTTAAATCCTATCTTAGTATTTAACTATCTTTATTTTCTGATTAAAATAGAAAAAAGGGGGGAGGGACAAAGAGGCAATAGAAAGTATATACTGTGCTGATACAGAAACTTTAAACTTAGAGTTAAGACTCATATTAAAGGTTGACTGATGGTTCAAAGGAAATCACTACATGGTGTCAGAGCAAGACATGCATCAGTTGAGTCTCATTATTGGCCTCAATAATGTAGGAAAACAATTCTCAACAAAATTGGAGTCCACAGTTGTCAGGTACGCTCTGTTGGGCATGGGCAGGTAAAAGTCTCGAGAAATGGGTTCTCTCCATGCCCTGGTGACAAGGAAAGAAGGCTCCTGGTTTGATGAAAAGAGCAGCTTCTGTTCCCAGGTGATGCCTGCAGCTCACGGCTCAGGCTAGCAGTGGAATCGAGTGGAGAACTTGGGAGAAACGGGCACAGTCAGAGGCTGGTCACTTGACTTTACTTCCACACCCTGGTACTTGCGTATTGGATTTGCCTTGTGCACCTGCAGAGTAAGGAAAGAGAATCACCACTGATCAGGATGTTAGAGAACTATGTGTATAGTTGTTTTTATTTTTTATTTCTTGAGAAAATGTTTGTATAGTCTTATGGATCCCAATCACGATCCAAGAGGGGGGGAAAAACGCAACCCAGCATAATGGAAAAGCACCTGAGCTTTGGTGCCCAAGCAGGTTTCTATTCAGGTCTTGGGGGTCCCTCAGTTTGCACCAAAGAACATCAAGCCTAACACCAGCTTGATTGTTTATTACTAGGTTTAACAGAGCTGTACATAATTGCAGCAGAAAAGAGATACATGTTAAGAATATGTCAGAGTGGGGAGTGGGGGGCTGGGATAACTAGGTTATGGACATTAAGGACGGCATGTGATGTAATGAGCACTGGGTGTTACATAAGACTGATGAATCTGAACTCTACCTCTGAAACTAATAATACACTCTATGTTTAAAAAAAAAAAACAAAACAACTGCCAGAGTACAATCTTAAACTTATCGAGTCTTAATATTCACCAAAACCATGGACAAACAAACAAACGAAAACCATAACCAGGAAGGGTTGCTGGGAGGAGGCCAGCCTTCCTTCTGGGCAGTCTAAAACAATCCTGAATTAAGTCAGGTTAGTGAGAGCTAACTAGCATTGACTGAACTGTGCTTTAGGACACTGACATCAGCCTATACTGAGAATCACTCTAAGTGTAACACCTCTAAGATGGGGACAAATAATAGAGGCAGTGCCTAGTGTTAAAGAAAAATCAAAGAACTTCAGGCTGGAAAAAAGGCTGGTTTTGTGAGCATATCTAGATTGGGGACTGTATCATTTTTTCAACCAATCAGCAAATGGCAGTTTGGATTTTGCCAAGTTAGTCCCTTTAAGTTTGTCCCTAGAGCCTTCTTGAGGCCACAATCATCTCTGCCAACAGCTATAAAAGCAGCTGGCCTAGCCTTTTTAGACAAAACTGCAACAACTTATGTATTTATATAACCATCCTTTTATCAATCCCATGAAGTTCCATCTAAAACTGTCTCTTTGCTCATTAATGCAGTGAATGCAGCTTGCTGCCCTCGGGGTGAAAAAGTCTTTACTGTGAGTTAAGCTTTCTTTCTGAATAACTTAATATCTAAATCATTATGCTAGTGTTAGCAATGAGGGTCACATGGACCAATATGTGCTATAACCCCAAGAAATTTGAGTCAATTATTAAGAGAAAAATGAAAATATAGTTGCGACATAATTCCTGTGTCCTTCCCTATGTATTCTTTTTTTTTTTTTAAAGATTTTATTTATTTATTTGAGAGACAGAGAAAGCAAGAGAGAGCATGAGAGGAGAGAAGGTTAGAGGAAGAAGCAGACTCCCCGTGGAGCTGGGAGCCCGATGTGGGACTCGATCCCGGAACTCAAGGATCATGACCTGAGCCGAAGGCAGTTGCTCAACCAACTGAGCCACCCAGGCGCCCTTCCCTATGTATTCTAGTCTAATTGTAAAACCACATTGGTTTTCTTAAGTCTAAAGGAACTAATAAAAATAAGTTAGATAAATAAACAAGTCCTAGGAATGCATCACTCTGCGTGTTATACCACATGATATGCTCCTTATGAAGACCCCTGGAAGAAATTCTGTCTGAATTCAGTATCAAGACTAAATGTATTTTTCTTTAACAACTAGCTTGTTTGTATCTCATGAACACTGTGAGTTTTGTAACTAACAGGTTGGTTCCTAAAAAGAGCCAAAATTATGGCTCAAACTTAGCAGATACATGGATTGCAAAGTGCACATCTTTAACACTGTTCGCATGACAACTTTGTCACCGTTCTAGGTTTGTGTGATTTTCCACCTTCACTCATCTGTGATATGTCCTGGTAGGCCACCTTAGATCCTTTCTAGGACAAGGCAAGGTACAGATAAAACAAAACAGAGACAACTTTGGGTTAGTCAGTGTTCGTGCTGCCCAGTTACCAGTTCTTTCCGTAGCCTGGCCAGCTCCTCCCTCTGTTGTTCTTCCTCCTGGTGCCTGGCCTCCTCCAACTGCTGGACTTTCTGAGCTTCTACCTCAGCCATTCTCTTCTCCAGCTCCTGCCGCTCCTTGGCTCTCTTCTCGGTAGCCAGCTGGAAAGGTTCCTGAACTAGAGAACCAGAAAGGCCCTCTGAGTACAGAAACAGAGAGAGTATTGGTGCATAAGCAGGACCTGCATAAACCTAGCCCCCTGGATGCAGCCAAGAGGCACAGACATGTATGGCAACAGAAAGGATAAGTTCTAGGGAAGCCCTGTTAGCAGAAAGGTGGAGCACACCACATACAAAAAGTCCTAGAATTTTAACAGTTGGAAGGGCTCCTGGAAACCTTCTAATTCAGAGAAAAGCAAGACTCACACAGATGAAATATCTTGCTCAAAACTACATGGTGATTCTGAGACATATGTAGGAGGAGAATCCAATTTTCTGACACCTTACCCAGTAGGATATCAGGAATCAAACGTTTTATACCTAAGGCTTATTCATGGAGTTCATGGAGAACTCCAGAAAGAAGTCCTGGCTCTGCCTCCCTCACTTATTACTCTTTGGCTGAGTAAAGCCGATAACTGCTGCTGAAATGCCAGCTGCCTTTGCCCAGGCTCTTGCTCTATGAATCTAGCCCCAATATACACTGCAAACTCAACACCAGGCACGGTTCAACAAAGACAAAAAACCTAGTCTAAGAAGAGAACAACTAGATCCTCTAAAGGCAAATGCTTCTGGTTGACACAGCTGATACTGATATAACTGAGACCCAGCATCCCCCCTGGGAAGTTGACAATTCTGACCTGATCCCCCAAGAGTACATATAATACTACCAGCAATGGATTTCTTCTCTTTCTTGGGAACAAAGGGCTCCTGGGAGATGACGGTGTTTGGACGAGCCTTGAAGCAAGCTGCTTCTCTCTGCTGTTTCAGTTCTTCTTCCAGCTATTAGAAAGAAAGTCTGTTAGATAAGCAACAGCGCAACTTTCTATGACTGCTGCCTCAGTGGCTCAAGGACTAACGCTTCTAAATGGCTTCATCAATAAAGGCAGGAGATGATTTCATCCAAATCCCAGTTAAAATCCCCTTTACACTGAGTAGATCAGACTGACAACCTCGGAATCCACTGAGAACGAGAAAATATCTTTAGGTACTTTTAAGGCCTATCTGAACACAAAAATAAATGTGTGGACATTATATACCCTTGGATGGGACCATCTATAAAGTATTCTCCCTTCCAACCCCCAAAAGAATCTAACCAGATTTTTTTTTAAGGTTGTTATTTATTTATTTGGGAGAGAGAGAGAGAGAGAACATGAGCAGGGTGGGGAGGGGAATCGGGGGAGAGGCAAAGGGAAAGAGAAGCATACTCCCCAATGAGCAGGGAGCTCAACACGGGGCTCAATCCCAAGACCCTGAGATCATGACCTGAGCCAAAGGCAAATGCTTAACCAAAAGAGCCACCCAGGTGCCCCAAATCTAACCAGAATTTAATCAAGCCTCTAGATTTAACCACTCATTTATAGGAAATACAGAAGATACAGGAACATATTAAATAATACCATGGGAATACGGTGACCAAAATTGGGATTGTGGAAATTTTTAGGACAAACAAGCCAGTTTATTCCACAAGTAATATGTAAGTAGAGGAGCCTACAGAGAAAAAGGGATTTAGAGATTTATCAAACAAATGCAATATGTGGGCCTTATTTGGATCCTGATTTGAACAATTCAATGAGAGATTTGGGGATATAAGAACACTATTTGTCACTATTAGAAGATTACTATTAATCTTTTTATGTGTGATAGTATCATGGGGTTTTTTTATACTTGTATTTTAAAAGATACATGCTGCAGATATAAAGATACATACATATCTTTACTTGTTGTTTTTGGATGAAATGAGGTGACACTTAGAATTTGCTTCAAAGTAATTCTTTGTTGGTAGAAATATCCAGTGTAGAGGTTAAGTAGGTAGAAATGCAGATGAAATAAGATTTCCCATGTTTCGATCACTATAGAACCAAGTGATAGGTTCATGGAAGAAGATCATTATACTATCCTCTCTATGTTCGTGTATGTTTGAAAAACTTAAAAATTTTTTTTATTATAGGAAATATCCCACACAGACATTTTGTGTCATAGTCCTGGAAAGAGAGATTTGCTACTACCTCTAAAACAACAGTCCTAAGTTTTCCTAGGGAACACTACCACCAAGGGACCTATGTCCAGTCATGTAAGCAATCACATCTTTTGACTTTCTAGAAAGATTAGCCCAGAGCTCCTTTTGAACAGTGTAGGATACATGATGATATGAAAACATTTACAAATAGGGATTCAGGGGAATTTTTTTCCAAATGGGGCAGAATTAGATCCCAATTATACCAACCAACAATCAATTATTTTTAATCACCTGTCATCTACAAAGAGCAAAGAGCATACTATGTTGAGAAAACAGCATACCATATTGAGGATCTACCCTCATCAAACTGTTTCTTATCAAAGTACTAACAGAAAGGAGTGAACATGTAATGAACAAATTTAATAGAATAGATGAGATCTTAAACTCCCGATGCAAAAAGAGCATGTTAGTTCTCACATGCCCCGGATGATCACTTGAGAGGTCAGTGAACTTCAGCCTGCAGGCCAAATCCAGCTTACAATCCCCTTTTGTACAGCCCGAGAGCTAAGCTTGGTATTCACATTCTCAAGGGTTGAAATACATTCACACACACACACACACACACACACACACAAACACACACATAGAATATGTGACAGAGACCATACGTAACTTACAAAGTCTAAAATATTTACTATCTGGTCTTTTATTTTTTATTATTTTTTTAAAGATTTATTTATTTATGAGAGAGAGAGAGAAAACACGAGCAGGGGGAGGGGCAATGGGAGAGGGAGATAAGCAGACTCCCTGTTGAGTGGGGAACCTGATGTGGGCCTTGATCCCAGGACCCTGAGATCGTGACCTGAGCTGAAATCAAGAGTTGGACACCTAACCGATTGAGCCACCCAGGCGCCCCACTATCTGGTCTTTTATAGAAAGTGTGCTGATCCCTAATTTAGAGTGAGAGTCCCTGAAATAATCCAGTCTAGGTTAGTTCTCAGATGAATTTCAGTGTAGTGGGTCTACCTATTCTAACAAACCAACAATGATGCAACGAACATTTCAGCTGCTCTCCCCATTCCCTACCTGGTGCTTCCAAGTCTGTGCCTTCAGAGCACCTCTTCTGTCAGTCTCCAGGCAGAAAGGCTCAATCTGAGTTGTGTTCTTCACCTTCTTCTCTGGCAGGTTAATGGTATCAAAATGAGGCAAAGGAAGTGCCTTAAACTTGGGCACCTAACAGAAAGGAAAACACAAGATTTAAGATCCTAAGGACTCTCTAGCCAGAAAGCAAGAGCTGCTCCAAAATATCTGCATGAATCTGAAATACAGGAAAAGCCAGTTTTCAAAGCAGCATGGTATGTGTAGCAGAAAGAGTAAGGGGCTCAAAAGGAAATCTAGGTTATCCTCCCAATATTGCCAATAGCTAGCAACACGATCACTGGCAAGTCACTTAATCTCCTTGTGCCAGAAGGGTTATTAAAAACTTGCCCTATTTATACTTCATAAGGTTCTTGGAGGGATCAAAGGAAGTCAGTGATTTTATAGCTAAAAGTACAACATAAAAGATTATCTGTGACAGATCAAAGAATAGTATTATGCTCTTGCAGAAATGGAAACACCTACCTCCCCTTTCTGCAGTTCTTTTATTTTCTTCTCCTTCTGTAACTGACGTTCTTTGTCTCGAGAATCAAAAGAGAAAGGGCATATTTCCACAGTTCTTGCCTCTGGGATTTGGGGCTTAAAAGGCACCCCATAATGTGGCACAGGTTGAGCTCTTATCACTACCGGCTCCTCCTCTTCCTAAGGGAAAAACCGTAGTTTAGACACAAGCTCTCTCTCACCTCCTCAGAATGTGGTGTCAGAAGACAGTACTTGAGAGAAATCATTAATTATGGCAAGTCACTCAAACTCCTAGGTGTCTTTGCTTCCTTTCCTATCAAAGAGGGATAATACCTAAGTCATCTACCACTTCACAGGGGTGAGACCAGTGTGAAAGCATTTGATAAAGGACTAACACAATTACTCTTAAAGGATCTAAAGGGAGGCTATAAAACAGCAATGAGATCAAACAGTGTGAACAAAATGAAGAACAGAGGAGAGGTACTAACTAAGCATATACCTTGGCCTCTTCTTTGACCCAGCCTCCAGACTCCACTAAAACATGTGACTAGAAGTTAATGGTTGCCAAACCCAGAATAGGACCAAGTAAGTTGTTTGGGTTCAAGCTGGTAACATAAGATTACAGTGTATTTTAGTTTCAAATGAACCTATAAAAAGGTTTATGCTTGAGATCTGCTATAAAATTACCCTAACTCTGGATATTTATAGATAAAATGGGAGCTGTAACAAGAAACTAGCCTGATCAATGACAGTTTATGTATTCCAATTTCATGAACCATCACTACACAGTAACCTTAGCAACCCTTGGGTTAGTGGAGATCAGACAGGGTGGATATAACTGCTCACTGTGAATTTTAGAAGTCCCTCATTGAATGGTGACAATAGCTTAGGCAAAATAAAATACAGGGCTTGCCAACTTTTGATCCAAGTTATGACAGGCTGATTTTCAATGCTACAGAAATGGATAAGCATCTAATAAATTCTATAACCAGTCACTACTGAAGGCCAGAAGATTCATACTCTTACCAACTACTTTGCTCTTGGGGGAGCAAAAAAGATGATCGAATGTTCATACCCATTGTTAAAGACAACTCCAGATAAGAGTGGTTCCCTTTGAATTCCATTAAGCTTAAGAAAGAGGAAAGCTTAAATTGATAAAGTAGAAGGAAGAAAACTCCCTCTACCCCAGGGAATCACCTCATCTTCTTTGGTGGGCATGCGGATTCTGTTCTTCAATGCAAAGGCCGGTGACTTGGGGACAGTGATTGGAAGTACTTTCTTCTCAGGAACACCCTATAAGGAGTAAGCAATTCAATTAGACATCCCAGAACAATCTCTACTAGGCTGTGTGATAAGATCAAATCCCTCTCGGGGAGCCTGGGTGGCTCAGTTGGTTAAGCGTCTGCCTTTGGCCCAGGGTCCTGGGATCGAGTCCCACACCGGGCTCCCTGCTCAGTGTCTCTTTCTCCCTTACCCTCTGCCTGCCACTCCCCCTGCTTGTGCTCTCTCTCCGTCAAATAAATAAATAAAAATCTTAGAAAAAAAAAAGATCAAATCCCTTTCTTAAAGGGGAGTTCATATACCAGGAACCAAAAAAAGTCTAGTACTTTAGTATATTGCTGTTTACCCAGCATACTGAAACACAATAGCATTCTAAAGGTGGATTATCATACAGAAGAGCAGCAAATAACAAGAGCATGGCTAGAGTACTATATTCAGTAAAAATAGGATTCATCACAATCTTTTTTGATGCTTATGAAAAATACCACAACAGAAAACAAACTAATTCTGATATTTTGTTTCTCTCCCTTTCTATACTCTAATCCCTCAAAAACAAAAATCAAAAGAGACTTCCAAATGCAACTAGGATCAGAAAGATACTGTCCATTTTCTTGAACCTATTCCTCACACAACTCTACAATGAGAACTTATGTTCAAAAACATCACCCTCAGGGTGCCTGGCTGGCTCAGTCGGGGGAGCACGTGACTCCTAATCTCCAGTCTGAGCCCCATGTTGGGTGTAGAGATTACTTAAAAATAAAATCTTATGCGGAGAAAGGGGAACCCTCCTACACTGTTGGTGGGAATGCAAGCTGGTGCAGCCACTCTGGAAAACAGTATGTGGGTTCGTCAAAAAGTAGAAAATAGAACTATTACCCTATGACCCAGGAATCACACTACTGGGTATTTACCCTAAAGATACAAATGTAGTGATCTGAAGGGGCATGTGCACCCAAATGTTTATAGAAGCAATGTCTACAATAGCCAAACCATGGAAAGAACCTAGATGTCCATCAACAGATGAATGGATAAAGAAGATGTGGTATATATATACAATGGAATACTATGCAGTCATCAAGAGAAACGAAATCTTGCCATTTGCAACGACGTGGATGGAACTAGAGGGTATTATGCTAAGCAAAATAAGTCAATCAGAGAAAGACAATTATCATATGATCTCTCTGATCTGAAGAATTTGAGAAGCAGGGTGGGGGGGTGGGGGGGAATGAAACAAGATGGGATCAGGAGGGAGACAAACCATTAGAGGCTCTTAAACTCATGAAACAAACTGAGGGTTGCTGGGGGTTAAGGGGGTAGGGATAGGATAGCTGGGTCATGGACACTGGGGAGGGTATATGCTATGGTAAGTGCTGTGAAATGTGTAAGCCTGATGATTCAGACATGTACCCCTGGGGCAAATAATACATTATATGTTAATAAAAACATATATATATAAAAAAAATCTTAGGGGCGCATGGGTGGTTCAGTTGGTTAACCGACTCAGGTCATGATCCTGGAGTCTCCTGGATCGAGTCCTACACTGGGCTCCCTGCTTGGTGGGGAGTCTGCTTCTCCCTCTGACCTCTCCCCTCTCATGCTCTCTCTCTCTCTCAAATAAATAAAATTTTAAAATAAAATAAAATCTTTAAAAAAAATTACCCTCAAAAGGCAACTGGAAAAAACTACTGGGCAAGAGCTAGTTAAATTTTCTTCTGCCAAACAAAGAACAAGAACAAACAGTTCACAAAGATACACAAGAGACCCAATCTCAATAGTTTTTAAAAATATAAATTAAATCAGGTTATTCTTCACCTATAAGACTGAGTAATATTTGATGGACTGATTAATACCAGTGTTGCCATGTACAAAAGAGAAGTCAGTACTCACAGTTGGGTAAGAATATAGGTCATAAATTGGTATTACCTTTGGGAATTACCTATTCATTTTTTTTTTTAAGATTTTATTTATTTGACAGGGAGAGAGAGAGCATGCACAAGCAGGGGGAGGCTGGAAGAGTAAGAGAGGCCAAAGCAAATTCTCTGCTGAGCAGGGAGCCCGATGTGGGCTTGATTCCAGGACCTTGGGATCACGACCTGAACCAAAGACAGATGTTTAGCTGACTCAAGCCACGTAGGCCCACCCCCCACTTTTTTTTTTTTTTTAAGATTTATTTATTTGACAGAGAGAGACAGCAAGAAAGGGAACACAAGCAGGGGGAATAGGAGAGGGAAAAGCAGGCTTCCCGCTAAGCAGGGAGCCCAATGTAGGGCCCAATCCCAGGACTCTGGGATCATGACCTGAGCCAAAGGCAAATGCTCAATGAATGAGCTACCCAGGCGCCCCTATCTATTAAATTTTTAAATGATCATACTCTTTCACCCAATATTCCACCTCTGGTATTGGATCTCTAGTTTAGTTTTTGTTTTTAGGTATTATTTCAATATATTTTTTAAAAGAATAAAAAATTGCAAATAACTCAATTATTTATCAAAAAGTATCAGTTAACTCCTTTTTTAAATTGTGGTGCATCCATACACTAGAATACTATACAACTATAAAGAAGAATTAAATAAATCTTTATTACTGACATATTATAGTGTTCATTATATTAAGGGAAGAGGGACAAGTTGCTGAAATAGACAGTATTGATTTTTTATTTTTAAATATATATAATTAAGCATAGAAAATAAAATCTGGGTTAACAGCTGTTAACTCTCATACTTCTTTGAGAGTAGATTAAAAGAAGCCATGAATTTTCTATATTCCTTAATTTTCATACATTCAACTACTCTGAAGACTTTTCCCTTCATGATCCCAAAACACTGCCAACTTTTTAAATCCTTACAGGCTGAGTTACATGTACCATACTGTGCACATCATTCAAGACTAACACATTTTAGAAAGTTCCATAAGCACTTTCTGATCATCATAGAATTTACACTCTATCACAAATCTGCCAATTAATCCTAACTATAAAATAATATCTCTTGGGCTTTTTTGAATGAAGTGTTATGACCAGATCAATTTAAAAGAAATAAAAATAAAAGCTGCACCATTATTTACAACAGCCAAACCATGGAAGCAGCCCAAATATCCACTGATAGATAAATGGCTAAAAAAGATGTGGTGTGTATGTGTGCATGCCTGTGTGTATACACACCCACACACACACCAATACCAATGGCCTATCATTCAGCCATTACAAAAAGAATGAAATCTTGCCATTTACAACAATATTGATGGGGCCAGAGAGTAGAGTGCTAAATAAAATAAGTCAGAGAAAGATAAATAGATACCATATGATTTCACTCATATGCATAATTTAAAAATCAAATGAGCAAAGGAAAAAAGAGACGGAGAGAAACCAAGACACAGACTCGTAACTATAGAGAACAAACTGATGATTACTGGAGGGGTAGTGAGGTGGGTGGGGGGATGGGAGAAATAGGGGATGGGGTTAAAGAGTATACTTATCATGATGAAAAAATAACATGATAAAATCAAACCCTTATGTGTTACGTTCACTGTGTATGTTGTCTCTATTGTACTTCCTCTCCACCTCTTCACCACCGTACACAGGCCACACCACTGATTACCTATACCATTCCACTAGCCTTGTAATAGTCTTTCAGCTTCTCATCTCATTCCTCCAATTCATCTTCTATATATAGTCAGAATTATTTGTCTAAGACACATTGGATCACATAACTTCCTGACTTAAAAAGTTCTTTAATTGCTCCTGTGCTACCTACGGTAGTTTACCAAATTCCTTGCCATGAAGTACAAGGTGCCTCATAATACGCTGCGCTGACTCTTCAGGCTCATCTCTTGCCCCTTCCTACGGCTCACCCTCCAACCACTACGAACTACTGGCAGTTGCCAAAATGTTAACGCTGGTTCTCTCAATACCTTTATTTGTGTTCTCTCTGAAATGTCCCAGCTGCTTGAAAGCACCTAAGCCTTCTTTTCAAGCCTCCACTGAAGCATCTCGTCTTTTACAAAGGTTTTCAATTGATCTCTCCACTCCCAGAACCTCTGAAATGACCCCTCTTTCCCTGTATATAGTTCTAGGACAGTACATAACAAACTTCACAGCACTGATGTATTTAGATGTTCAACTCCTGTTAACCTTCAAGAGGGGGGACTATTATTCCACTAATCCGTAGTACCTAACAAAGACTTTGGCAAGTATAAGGCATTCAGTATATGTTCACTGAATACATATAGTAAAAATGAATAACAGAATTTGTACCTTGGACTCTTGGACTCTAATTTATACTTTGGGAGAGATATTTCTCCTTAATCCCTACAATGCTGTAACTGCTTAAAATATGTTTGGAATGTCTTTCTTGGAGTGGCTTTCAAAGCTAATTTTTAAGCAATGCAAGGTAGTCACTCAATATTCACTTTTAATTATGCAAAATTATTTTCAGCTCTATTATCCTGGACTACTTAGTTTTAGTTCCAAATGATTTAGATTAGCTCTTAAAAGCAAATTAATCTGGGGCGCCTGGGTGGCTCAGTGGGTTGGGGCCTCTGCCTTTGGCTCAGGTCATGATCTCAGGGTCCTGGGATCAAGCCCCACATCGGGCTCTCTGCTCAGCAGGGAGCCTGCTTCCCCCTCTCTCTCTCTGCCTGCCTCTCTGCCTACTTGTGATCTCTCTCCTCTCTGTCAAATAAATAAAAATAAATTTTTTTAAAAAAAAGCAAATTAACTTTTAAAATATGAACATTTGCTACTGCTGAAGAGATCCAAGACTGTGTGCCATACACTCGAAGGTAAGTGGCTTTTCCAAAATGCTTGTATAACATCAGTCATTGAAAAGAATTTATACACTGCCAAGGTGACCACTATAAAGAAAATGCTCATTCTGCTGCGGAAGCTGTTTTCTAAAGAAAGCCAGGATCACTAGGAATAGTGAAATCTCATATAGCAGAAATTATAATGAAAGTGACAAAAGTCCATGAAATGGGTTTTCAAATAATGCTAACCATAAAACAACCAAGAGCCTGTTGTTCTCCAGGTAGCCACTAGCCTCTTGCTAGGGCACACTCAGAGCATGCAGGAGTGGGAAGAACATGAAGCAAGGCTCAGAGGTTAGTTCTAGCCCTGCTCTGATTCTAATTTGCATAATTTGGGGCACATTAGAGAGCCTTCTAGGCCTTGAGTTTTTGGTTTTGTTTTGTTTTGGTTTGTTGGTTTGGGTTTTTTTTAAGATTTTATTTATTTGTGGGGCGCCTGGGTGGCTCAGTGGGTTAAAGCCTCTGCCTTCGGCTCAGGTCATGATCTCAGGATCCTGGGATCAAGTCCCGCATCGGGCTCTCTGCTCAGCAGGAAGCCTGCTTCCCCCTCTCCCTCTGCCTGTCTCTCTGCCCACTTGTAATCTCTCTCTCTCTCTCTCTGTCAAATAAATAAATAAAATCTTTAAAAAAAAAAAAAGATTTTATTTATTTGTTAGAAAAAGAGCATGAGTGAGCAGAAACAACAGGGGGAGCAGCAGAGGAGAGAAGCACATTTCCTGTTGAGCAAGGAGCCTGACGTGGGGCTCAATTTTAGGACCCTGACATCATGACCTGAGCAAGACAGATGCTTAACCGCTGAGCCAGACAGACGCTTAACCGACTGAGCCACCCAGGCACCCCAGTTTTGGGTTTTTTTTTTTTTTAAGGTTTATTTGAGGGGGAGAGAGAAAAGAGAGAAAAAGAGTGTGAGTGGGGAGGGGCGAGAGAGAGAGAGAGAGGGAGAAGCAGACTCCCTGCTGAGTGTGGAGCCCAACATGGAGCATGGTCCCAGGATTCTGAAATCATGACCTAACCCAAAATCAGACACTTAACCAACGGAGCCATGCAGCTCATTTCTTTTCATAAAATAAATTAATAGAAATAAATACCTGAAGATTCATTTAGTTCTAAAATTATCCCTCTTTTCCTTTTTTCCCCCTCTCTGCATTCACCTGGCAGAGATGTGCATTTTAAAAGAGCAATGGAAACCTCTAATAAGCCATGAAAGAGCTATCTATGAGTGGCTCAATCCTCACCAACTGGGGGAGAGGAAAAGGTGATTTATAGGTAGCAACTCTGCAGCAATGACCCACCTACACCCCATCTCTATTGCAATCAGTGCTATCAGAACTCAATCAGAAATTTAAAAAACCAGGGGCACCTGGGTGACTCAGCTGGTTAAGTGTCAGACTCTTGATTTTGGCTCAGGTCATGATCTCAGGGTCGTGAAATTGAGCCCCGTGTTGTGCTCTGCACTCAGCACAGTCTGCTTGAGATTCTGTCTCCCTCTACCCCTTCCTCCAGTCATGCTCTTTCTCTCTCTAAATAAACGGATACACAATTTTTAAAAAATTTAAAAAATGAATATTGGCTTTCTAAAAACAGAAGGTTTCTTGTTTACTCTTTTAAATGTTTCTAGTTGTAAGCTACTTGAGGGCAGGGTTGTCACCATTTACATTCCTTTGCATTCTCCACAGGACCTACAAGAAGTAATAATTAGTTCGATGACATATGTTGATTGACAGTACTGTCCTTATATGTCTACGTATCAATCTGCTCTACCAAACTGTGAAAACTGTGAGGACGAGTGCTGTGTTTTCCCCCGTCTTTGAATTCCCAGTACCTAACACAGCCCAGGCCAGTGTGTTTCAGCTGGTACTATTACTCGGTTACCCACTATCAGAGTGCTTCTGCAGCGATATTAGATGCAGGGGCTATAAAAGTGAGTAAGACAGATGTACGCAGTCCCTGCTTTCAGGAAGCTCACATTACTAGTGGAGGAAAAGGACAATGAAAAGGTAACAAATCAGGTATTCCCTGATTTTCAAAAGTGTTCTGAAGAAACCTAGTGGAGTGTGCAGCTAAAGGATAGTGGGCAGGAACTCCTAATAGGAAGTTCAGGGAAGATAGCTCTAAAGAAGTGATATGTGGTTAGAAGTGGGCAATGTGATGGACAGATGGCGCATTTAGGGAAAGCAGCCCAGGATAGGGGAGGGGATGTTAGGGGTGAGCACTTCTCCCTACAGCAGGATATGCCCCCAAATGCCCTGGGACAAGAGCAGTTAGGGAATTACTGTGAAGCAATGTTATCTCAGGGAGTATGGAAAAAAAAAAATGCCTGCTGGTCTCCCCAAGTCATCCCTAAAATATCACTGCTAAAATTACTCACTGGCCTTACCGACACCACATCCACCCCTGTGGTGCCCCAGGTCCCCACTAGATGTTGGCACCAAGTTCACATTTCACACCCTTGAGCTCGAGGTTTTCATCACTCCACCTCTGCCCCAAGAGCCCTTTTTTCATCTCTGCCTCATGGCCCACTGCTGCGCAAGCCCATCTCTCATCAGCCCCGTTGTCTCCTTGCCACCCATCAACCACAAGTTTAAGAGCACAAGAAATACCATAAGGACATGTGGAAAGAGCTTCAGCACCAGAGGGACGTGGATGAAGAACAACAGTGGTAAACAGACAAACTGCATTTGGACTCTGGGAAGCAGGCTCCTCTGTGCTGCTAGAAGAGTCCAGAACTAGAAGTTATGGGACCTAATTGCAATTCTGCCACCAACTTTTAAAAATATGAGCAAGCCACATTCTCCTTCCAAAGCCTCCCTTTCTAAAAAATGAAGAGGGTAAGAGAATACACCTAATGTCTCCTATGCTCTGCTTCTCTAGAAACCAACAGTTGAAGTAAAATCACTGGAAATTTTAAAAGGGAGAACTACAAACAGCCAGTGTCAAACTCAAAACCTGAGTCTGCTAAAATAAACAATGGTAAGTCAGCACTGTGGGGGAGAATAATATAGTGCTCGAGGAGATGATCGGTTCAAATCCTGGTTCTGCATACTAGAAACCTCCTAATGTCTCCTCCTCATCTAAAGAATAGGGCTAAAAATAAAACCTATCTCTTAAGAATTGCTTCAAGAAATAAGTACGATAGGGCGCCTGGGTGGCTCAGTTGGTTGGGCGACTGCCTTCGGCTCGGGTCATGGTCCCGGAGTCCCGGGATCAAGTCCCATATCGGACTCCTGGCTCTGCGGGAAGTCTGCTTCTCCCTCTGACCTTCTCCCCTCTCATTCTCAGTCTCTCTCTCTCTCTAATAATTAAATAAAATCTTTAAAAAAAAAAAAAAAGAAAGAAGTACAATAATCTACATAGAACACTCGGTATGAGGTAAGCATGCGATAAAATGACAGTTATTACTATTAACAACATGACTGCTTACTATGTGTCAGACACTAAGTTCTCACTGGGGCTCTCTCTAATCTATGCTGCACATAACAAATCAAAACTCCAGGGGTGGGGCCCAGGAATCTGTTTATGTAATAAGATCCCCAGAGGATTCTGAGAAGCAGCGGGATTTGGCAAACACTTCCCTGGAACACACCACATCAATTCAGTTGCATCTTACTTACCTAGTGCATGGCTGATCTGCTTATCCAGAATTCTCAACAAGGCATAACCTGGTACAAGGCTACTCTAAGATCTAACTTAACTCTTACTGAACTCTAGGTACACTTCCACACGTACCACTTCAATCTAGCATGTCCAAAGTAAAACAAACTGCCAGCCTAATTTCCTAAATCAGCATTTCTAAAAATTAAGTTCAGGTAAGACGGATAATATGGAAGAGGATGTTAGGTGGGGTGCAGCCTACTTTTTTTAATAGTCACATATTTCCTAAGACATTTCTATTTAAAAAGGTACCTTCTATTTTAATATAAGAGCACAGACCCTGCAACCATACTACCTAGTATTTATCCCACCTCTGCCATTGGTTAGTTTATGATCTTGGGCAAGTTATTTAATCTCTGTATTTCCTAACTGTAAAGCAGATTGATAGTAAGATCTATAGTGTTTACCTCATAGGGTTATTATGAGAATTAAATAAGTTATTATACAAACTGAAGAGCTTAGACTAAAACTCGGCACATAATAAGCTTTATATATTAGCTATTACTATTGTTATTCATGGCAAAAAGTACTAGTTTTCCATTTACATAGTGATTTAAATGTTCCCTTTAAATTACTTTAAAAATGATCGTTCGTTCTAAGATTATATAAAGTCAGGGGCACCTAGGTGGCTCAGTCAGTTAAGTGTCTGCCTTCAGCTCAGATCATGATCCCAGCATCCTGGGACTGAGCCCTGCACTGGGCTCCCTGCTCAGCAGGGAGTTTGCTTCTCCCTCTCCCTCCAGCTCTCCCCGCTCCCGCCCCTGCTCTTGTTCTCTCACTCTCTTTCTCTCAAATTAATAAATAAATTTTTTTTTTTAAGATTTTATTTGAGACAAAGAGAGACAACGAGAGAGAGCACAAGCAGGGGAGTGAGAGGTGGAGAGGGAGAAGCAGGCTCCCCACCCAGCAGGGAACCCAATTCGGGGCTCCATTCCAGGACTCTGGGATCATGACCTGAGCCACAGGCAGCTGCTTAACTGACTGAGCCACGTGATGTCACTTAATAAATAAAACCTTAAAAAAAAAAAAAAAGAGGGACGCCTAGGTGGCTCAGTCGGTTAAGCAGTTGCCTTTGGCTCAGGTCATGATCCCAGGATCCTGGGATGGAGCCTGGCATTGGACTCCTTGCTCGGGGGAAAGCTGTTTCTCCCTTCTGTCTGCTGCTCCCCGTTTGTGCTCTCTCTCTCTCTCTGACAAATAAAATCCTTTAAAAAAAGTAAAAGAAAAAGAAAAGCGGTCTCATATACAGAAAGCTATCAGTTGAAAGAAGATAAGGGATGGGAAGATGGGAAGAACTTTTTTAAGCATTATGATGCTTTTTTAAAGCCTGGAAAATATAACTTTGGATTGCTTCTGACTTAGTACTAAGAAAATAGGTAAACAAAATTAAGTACACAGCCCAAGGTAATATATTGGTGCACAGTTTCCCTT
The DNA here is from genome assembly GCA_028533885.1 of Nasua narica. Classification (NCBI taxonomy): domain Eukaryota; kingdom Metazoa; phylum Chordata; class Mammalia; order Carnivora; family Procyonidae; genus Nasua; species Nasua narica. The sequence goes on along the minus strand of CM052811.1, from coordinate 97,903,805 downwards.
AAAACATAGTGACTCCAGGGGCACCTGGATGGCTCAGTGGGTTAAAGCCTCTGCCTTCAGCTTGGGTCGTCATCTCGGGGTCCTGGGATCAAGCCCCACATCGGGCTCTCTGCTTACCGGGGAGCCTGCTTCCTGCGCCGCCCCCCCACCCCCCGCCTGCCTCTCCGCCTACTTGTGATCGCTCTCTCTCTGTCAAATAAATAAATAAAATCTTTAAAAAAAAATAAAAAATATAAAAGATCCTGAACTCTGGAGCCAGAGTGCCTGAATTCTTATCCTTGCCCCACCATTCACTAGCTGAGTGCCTTAGGAATGCCACTTAACTTCTGCACCTCAACTGCTTCATCTGAAAACCGTGATAATTCCAGTAAATCACCTGAAGGCATTGTGGTCAAAATGAACAGATTAAGACACAGAAGGGGCTTAAGAGTGTGCCTGGCACATAATGAAAGTGTTGGCGAATACAACAGTAACAACACACGATGATGAGAATGTGAAAGCTTGGGTCATATGCTCCCTCCTCCACAAAGCATTCCCTGAACCTTCTTTCTGTCTGGAAGAGTTATTATCTCCTTTGAGTTCCTATAGTACTTTTAACTGTCACCTCTCTTAAAATACTTCTAATTTTATCCAAGCCTCACTCAAAAACATTGAAAAATACCAAATACACCAGCTCTCTTTACACCTTAAAGAACTGGAAAATTAACAACAAATCAAGCCAACCCCACGTACAAGAAGGGAAATAATCAAGATTAGAATAGAGATCAACGAGTTAGAAACTAAAGAAATAGTAGAACACATCGATGAATCCAGAAGTTGGTTTTTTGAAAGAATCAATAAGATCTATAAGCCACTGGCCAAACTAATCCAGAAGGGAGAGCACCCTAATTAACAAAATTATGAATGAAAGGGGAGAGATCACGACTAATCCAAAGGAAATAGAAACAATCATCAAAAATTATTATCAACAGGGACGCCTGGGTGGCGCAGTTGGTTGGGCGACTGCCTTTGGCTCGGGTCATGATCCCGGCGTCTTGGGATCGAGTCCCGCATCGGGCTCCTTGCTCCGCAGGGAGCCTGCTCCTCTCTCTGCCTCTGCCTGCCTCTCTGCCTGCTTGTGTTCTCTCTCTGTTAAATGAATAAATAAAAAATCTTTAAAAAAAAATTATTATCAACAGCTATATGCCAATAAGTT
>CM052811.1:97800686-97902110 GCA_028533885.1 Nasua narica | reverse complement strand
AAGGAAGATGTGGTACATCTATACAATGGAATATTATGCCTCCATCAGAAAGGATGAATAGCCAACTTTTGTATCAACATGGACGGGACTAGAAGAGATTATGCGGAGTGAAATAAGTCGAGTGGAGAGAGTCAATTATCTTATGGTCTCACTTACGTGTGGAGTATAAAGAAAATCATGGAGGGCATCGTGAGAAGGAAGGGAAGGGTGAATGGGGGGAAATCGGAGAGGGTGATGAACCAGGAGAGACTGTGGACTCTGAGCAACAAACTGAGAGTTTTGGAGGGGAGGGGGTGAGGGGGTAAGCGAGCCTGGTGATGGGTATTGAGAAGGGCACGTATTGCATGGAGCACTGGGTGTGGAGCATGAACAATCAATCTTGTAACACTGAAAAATTAAACATATCTGGGGAGAAAAAAATACTTCTAATTTTATATTATTTATAGATATGTTGTCTCCCTTACTCAACTTCAAGTTTCCTGAGAGTAAAACCCACTTTTGATGTGTCTCTTTATCACTTATAGCTCCTAATACAATGCCCCGATTGTAGTATATACTCAAATATTTGTGAACAGGTAGATATTTCGTCACGAGCAGGACGTTTCCACCAGCATGTAGAGCCTCAACCATTCTTACCACAACATCTTCCAAGATTTTAGTAGGACAAGGTCTGGAATGAAATTCAAAGTGTTCATCCTCTGATTTCTTCTTTGACTCCCGCTCCTGGATTCTCTTCTCAATTTCCAAATCAAAGCCAATAGGCTGAGTAGGTGGTTTTACAGGTGGTTTCTTGGGCAAGATGGGCCCACCTTCAAGAATTCTGGGATCAAGTTCCCGTGCTTTGAATTTGTATCTGTAAGATGAGAGTTTAAATGACCACCACACACACACAAAAAGATTTTGTTAATAAAATGATACCTACAAAAATAATAAAGTAGGCCAAAACAGAAAAAAGTAATTATTATGATTATCCAAGCACAACAAAATTTCGACTCTCTCCATAGCCATTGTCTCTGCCTTCAGAACAAAGAATAAAGAAGCCAGTCCTAACATTCCCACTGCTTTAAAGATTGGGGTTTCTCTTCCCAGAGGAAGCTGCCCCTCCTCAAAAGTACAAAAAGGAATGAAAGCAGAAGACAGGAGACAAACTCCAGTGCTAACCACATTATGTTCTAGTTTCTTCCACCAATAATAGCTGTAATGAGCCCTTGGGTAGCCATAAAGGGTGGGATCTACTTAAATGAAACTCAGAGGACACTCCTTAATTGGAATCCTGAGTAAGTTCTCCCACCCTAACCTCTGCATTCTTTTTTTTACCAGTTTATACTCCAGGATATCTCCATATTCCCACTTCCAATTTCTTAATCATTGAGGCAGGGGCACAGACTCAAATGCCATAAACTCCAATGGCATGAAAAACAGCAGCTCTCCCCATTATAGAACCAAAAAGAAAGCAGGTACTTGGAACTCCCCCTCAAATGCTGCTGATGAGACTTACTGTTGTAGTTTCTCGAGCTCCTCTGCCTCCTGATCTGCTGCACTTTTACAGGTCACAGGCCTTGTGCGCTGTTTGGTTTGCAACACAGGAGTCTGCGGGTCTCTCGATATCTTGACCACAGCAGATTTGGAGGGTAACAGAGCTGTAAAGCAAGATCACAGGCATTCACCTGGCTCTCTGAGACCCTGTTTACTGTAGGTGCTGACTCGGCTAGGCAGCCCGTGATGCCACATCAGAGTGGCTGCCCTCCACACTCAGCTCAGCTCAGCTCATATCAGTCACCTTGACAAACATGCAACGCCTTCTTGCCTGTCACTCGTTATTGAGGGGTATGATGAAGGCTGTCTTGGGTAAACTCTATTATCATTTTCTGAACTTAAAATCCACTTATGTCTGAAGGACTCATTGCTGCATAGGCATGTACCAGCTTTTTATTGATAATGACAACTATTTTGGTTGTTATTGATACGTAAGATTCTTGCTTATTCCAGCTTTAAAATAAAGCCTTTCTTAAGATCAAGTATTAACTCCCAATTTTGTGAATTCCCTAAAAGCAACTATATCAAAACACCAAGAACACCTCTCACAGAAAGTAAAATAGAGCAAGTAAAAAAACTATGTCGAAGCATCAATCTTAAGGCCATCACTACCATTCATAGAAAATACTGATTCACCTGACCAAGGCAACCTTGTCAATTTTCATAATTATTTAGAATGAACCCTCTACTTTAGATCTGATCGCGTAACAGCAGGAAATAGAAACCAAATCTATTTATAAATATTTACAAATTTTTTACAAATCTATTTATAAGTCAGTCTTCAAGTATACATATAACCATTATTTATAACTATGTAAATAAAAATTGCAGAAAATACACCGTACACAAAAATAAACTCAAAATGGATTAAGGACCTAAATGTCAGATTTTAAATCATAAAAATCCTAGAAGAGAGTACAGGCAGTAATTTATCTGACCTCAGAGCAGCAACATTTTTCTAGATACGTCACCTGCGGCAAGGAAATAAAAGCAAAAATAAACTAGTGGGACCACATCAAAGTAAAAAGATTCCGCACAGCAAAGGAAACAACAAAACTAAAAGACAACCTATGAAAGGGAGAAGATAATTGCAAACAACATATCCAATAAAGGCATAGTATCTAAAATATATCAAGAACTTATACAACTCAACACCAAAAAACCCCAAATAATCTAATTTAAAAATGGGCAGAAGACACGAACAGACATTTCTCCAAAGACATACAAATGGCCAAAAGACACATGAAAAGATACTCAACATTACTCATCATCAGGGAAATGCAAATCAAAACCACAATGAGAGATTAACTCACACCTATCAGAATTGCTAGAACCAAAAACATAAGAGGGGGTACCTGGGTGGCTCAGTTGGTTCAGCATCTGCTTTTGGCACAGGTCATGATCCCAGGGTCCTGGGATTGAGCGCCACATCAGGCTCCCTGCTCAGTGGGGAGTCTGCTTGTCTCCCTCTCCCTCTGCCCCTACCCCCGCTCATGTTCTCTCTCTCTCTCTCTTCGATAAATAAATCTTAAAACAAAACAAAACAAAAAACACCTAAGAAACAAGTGCTGGCGAGGATGTGGAGAAAAAGGAATACTCACACACTGTTGGTGGGAGTGCAAACTAGTGCAGCCACTACAGAAAACAGTAAGGAGGATCCAGTAATTCCACTACTGGGTATTTACCCAAAGAATACAAAAACACTAATTCAAAAAGATATGTGCACCCCTATGTTTACTGTAGCATTATTTACAATAGCCAAATTATGGAAGCAGCCTAAGTGTCCATCAATAGATGAATGCATAAAGATGACATAATATACACACACACACACACACACACACACATATATATGTACACACACACACACACAGTGGAACATTACTCAGGTATAAAAAAGGAAATCTAGCCATTTGCAACAGCACAGTTGGACCTAGAGTATAAGGCCAAGTGAAATAAATCAGAGAAAGACAAATACCATAAGATTTCACTCATGTGTGGAATTTAAAAAACAAAACAAAAAAAAGAAAAAAGAAACAAACCAAGAAACAGATTGATAACTATAGAGAATGAACTGACAGTTACCAGAAGGGAGGTGGGTGGAGGGATGGGTGAAATAGGTGAAAGGGATTAACAGCACACTTACCATGATAAGCACTGAGCAATATATAGAACTGTATACTATACACAGGAAATTAATAAAACACTATATGCTAACTATACTGGAATTAAATTTTTTTTTTAATTGCAGAAAATAATTTTTCTATTTGCCAGGACCAAGAGTCTAAAAGCAGGGCATATCAGACTCTAAAAATCACATATTATTTGGAAAAGTCATGTTTAATATTTAAATTTCCATTAGAACAAAAAAACATTATTTTTCTAATCTAACATTTGACAAATGACTACTGGAACATAATAACAATACTAAGGAATGCTGTACTTAAAGAAGCTTGCCTAACACAGCACTAAACAATGCCGATGCAAGAGCAGAAAACACTGAGACCTTCAAAGGGAAAACGACCAAATTCTGCTTTATCCATTACACAAGCCCTATACTCTGGACAACTATTTTGTACCATTTTCATTTCTCAAACTTCCTTACCTTCCTTCTTGCAGTAATTTTTTTCTTTCTTTTTTTTAAATATTTATTTATTTATTTATTTATTTGAGAGAGAGAATGAGAGAGGGAGAGAGCATGGGAGGAGAAAGGTCAGAAGGAGAAGCGGGCTCCCCGCGGAGCAGGGAGCCCGATAGGGGACTCGATCCCGGGACTCCAGGACCACGACCTGAGCTGAAGGCAGTCGTCCAACCAACTGAGCCACCCAGGCGCCCAGTAATTATTTTCATAAAGACAGAACTAGGAGATTAGAACCCTCTCTTATGTTCATCCCAAACCTACAAACCTGCCAGCATTTACACCCATTCCTCTCTCTTCCACCCTCCTTTCAAAGAACAAGCACTCCACCTGAGCTAAGTATCCCTCCCCTATCTGTCCACACAGGTATCAATCACTGGTTATCTCCTTTCTGCCCTGTATCTTTTTTTTTTTTAAAGGTTTATTTATTTATTTAACAGAGAGAGAACACAAGTAGGCAGAGAGGCAGGGAGAAGCAGAGAGAGGAGCAGGCTCCCTGCGGAGCAAGGAGCCCGATGCGGGACTCGATCCCAGGACGCTGGGATCATGACCTGAGCCCAAGGCAGCTGCTTAACCAACTGAGCCACCCAGGCGTCCCTCTGCCCTGTATCTTTAACTTCTTTCACTGCCAGGGACTTCTTAGGACAAAGGTATGTTCTACCTATCTCCCCCTTCTCTTGACTCTTACATCTCCCTCTACATTCATAGTACTTTCCATAATATGTAATGATCTATTTCTCTCTCTCATCGAGTCACCAAGTCCATTTTATTCACTGCTATACCCCCTACACCCAACAGTGCCTAGTTTGCAGTGGTAAAATTTGTCGAATGGCTGAACAAAAGCACACAACCCTGAATGAATGGAATACTTTAATTTTCTATAGGTCACTAGGTCACCATGACACTTTGATACATGGAGAAGGTATAATTCCTGGCTGATTACTGATCAGGAGGATCAAGGTGGTTGATGGGTATAAGTAGACAGATAGCCGGGGTAGGGCGGGGGAGTTCAGAGATGCTCAGTGGTACATGTGTTGTCTGCATACAGGCACATGCCATACTTTAGTTCAAAAGCTAGGATTTCAACTAAAGGCAAATTTGTTTAAGCAAAGGGAATTCTAGGGGAGGCTATAACATTGTTATGAAACTTACTATCATCCTTCTTGCTCCTCAAGTGATATCTGTTAGGGGTTCGTTTATGAAAGGCTTCGACCTGCTGTGCAAGGGGCACGTACGTAGAAGCTGTTTCATCAAATGTTCTTTTCTTTCCTTGGGACAGGTTGAAAGGCTTAATAATGGTGCATCCCTTAGTCACTCTGGCCTGTAAAGAAAGAAGTTATTCTCCCAATGAAGTGTTATGGAAGAGCTCAGATCTACCACAAGCCACATATTTAGCACAGAGGATCAGAAGAAAAAAGGCCTGTGGTGAAGCCAAGATTATTATTCTTAAATTTGTCAGTCCTTGAGCAAGAGTTAAAACTAGTCCATTCCCACCTTTTAAAAAAGCGAGACAGGATGTAACACTTAACAAATTGTCTGTTCTGCAATAGTAAATAAGGTGATTTTTCCCAAGCATGTCAATGTTTTAAAGCCAGCAAGAACAGGTTTTCTGAGAATTAGAGAAGGAAAAAAAAAAAAAGCCCCAATCTCATTAAGAAAAAGCTGATTTGGGTTCTGGGTCTATATCAGGTCAGGTAGCTGCCTGAATCAGAATCTCTGCAGACATCTTCCCCAAAACGAAGAAACGAAGAAGCCTAGCCCTTGAGTGATTAATTTTCATAAAACTGATCTCCGATTGGATATAAAACTCTTTAAGGATCGATATCTCAAAGGAAGAAGCATAACCCTAGAGTTTAAGACTGCAAAGGACTGATTTCAACAAGTGATGATGCCCACTGCAAATGCAATAGAAATTCTTATTACTAGAATTTCCATTTAGGATTCTTACTGTTTCTGTTAGATATGAGTGGTCTGCCCCCACACCATTTTTCCCATAAGCCCTATCATATATTGTACACAACTCTATAGACACAAGAAGTTTTTTTTCAAGAATTTTATAAAGCACAAACTGCAACAAGCTGGGACCTACAGTTTGCCACACATAATTCTACGTGCTTTATGTACATTCTCAATTCAGTTTTCATAGCAACTTCATAAGATGCTTCCCAGAAAAACAGAGCAATTTCTTCAAGATCATATAGCAAACAGGGCAAAGTGATCTATCTTAACTCAAAAACACACTTCTCTCAATTATATTATTAGAAGTAGTGACCCAACTACTACACCTGAAATCCTTGCTGAATTAGTAATAAGAATATCCACTGAGCCAATCAACTTACAGGAGACGGAGGATGCTTTCGAAGTTCAGATGTAAAGTTCACTTCCTTATATTCCTCCTGATTCTTAGGATGTTGTTTGATTCGTTCATCTGTGCGGAAGTGGAAGTCAACTGACTTGGTTACCTGGCTCACTGATTTCTTCACAGGTTGCCCTGAGTGAAAAGCAGAGTAAAATACACAGGTTACACTAAGAATAGAGAATATCAGTAAATCTCCTTTATCTAGTCCTTTCGGTATTTCTATCACCATGGATCTAACTTTGTTCACTCTCTACACATCACCCAAAACTTGAAACAGTCCTCAGGGACACTCCTGTATGTGCCTTATTCACTGAGTACTATTGGCTTGAGGACCTTTGGTCAGATGCAAACTGCAAAGAGGTGGCACAAGGGGTGAAGAATCCCATCTCCCAGGTGTGGTCACAGCTCTGAAGATGCACAGTAACTGGAATTCTTTTGACAGGAAAAGCTATAGATTGACTTGAAAAGGATACTAGAAAAAAACTAAACATGTCTAAGTGGGAAACCCTATAAACTCCAGGGGTGCTTTTTCAACCCAGTAAGCAGGGTTTTATAGCTTTGACCTCCACCAATAATAACTCTATTTAAAAGCAAATCAGAGGGGCACCTGGGTGGCTCAATGGGTTGAACCATGGGCAAAGGGCCTCTGCCTTCGGCTCGGGTCATGATCTCGGGGTCCTGGGCCTGCATCAGGCTCTCTGCTCAGCAGGGAGCTTGCTTCCTCCTCTCCCTCTGCCTGCCTCTCTGCCTACTTGTTATCTCTTTCTCTCTGTCAAATAAATAAATAAAATCTTTAAAAAAAAAAAAAGCAAATCAGAGCTCTGACCCCTTGGCTCCCTCAGTCCTACTTTTCCTCTGTAGCTACAACTGGATTTACTCAGCTTTCTTTTCCTCTGTCGAGGATTAAAATGGGAAAACAACAACAAAAAACTGGCCTGCCCAATGGCTTTTATCTTCTGTCTCAATCTTAATCCCTCCTTTTTCTAATACAAAGAAAAAGAATTAGGAAGAAAAAGGAGGGAGGAATTAATTTTACTTAAAGAAATGAGGGAAGGCCTCGAATGATGAGTATGAGTCCTATAATTAGAGGCAGAGAGCAACAGTGTGCTCTAAGAAAGACCCAGTGTATGTAATACTTTAAGTAAACTCTACGCCCAACTTGGGGCTTGAACTTACAATCCTAAGACCAAGAGTCACATGCTCTATTGACTGAGCCAGCCAGAGGCCCTGGCCCAATGTATATAAAACATTCTAGGGAACTGTCATTGGGATATAAAGGGTACCAGCTTTCCAATAAACACATCTTTTTCTACTGACTACCAACCAAGAAAGCCTTTTTCCTTTTAGAGACTTCAAAAACCCTACGAAGATAATGAGAAGCACCCCTCATAAATCAGACTCAACAAGAGCCAAGCTGACCTATTCCAGCAAGAGCAAGTTTCTTGAATTCTTCATTTTTTTTCCGCATCTCCACCACCTCCTGTTGCATTTTTATTCTCTTCTCCAACTCTTGCTCCTCAGTACTTTTTAGAATCTTCTGCCTAAGGGGCAAATCAGTAAAGGAAATAAGAGAGAAGAAAGAGCCTCATGATTCAAAACAATCTAAAGGTATTGCATAGATTAGATTTTTAACCTGTGATAAGATAACCATCAAAACCAAAAAGTATTCTGATAAATTGATATTGACTTAATTAGGTAACAGTATGAAAAAAAAACCCGATTCACAATTTATACCAAAATATTGAAAACTTCTCAAAAAGATAGCTAAATTAGACTACAGAAGATAATATGAACAACTCATAAGTTTGACTATACGGTGATTAGCTTTTAGGCCACAGAAAAGGTAAGATGAAAATAACAGTAGAATGGGGAAAATATTTGTAAGATATATGACAAAAGTCTATTATATATGAAATATACACTGTGATAAGAGAGAACAGACTTAGGAGAGAAACCAACCAGAGCTTAAATCCCTACCCTGTCATTTCATTTTCTGCCTGTGTGATCTTGAGAAAACTACTTAATCCCTCTGAGCTTTAGTTACCTCCACTGTAAAATGAAGAATATAAATATTTATCTTCACAGAATATTTGTGACTATTAAATTGGATATTTCTGAAGTACCTAACACATAGTAAAAGTTCAATTTAGATTAGATCAATGAGACTATCACTAAGATCACTTACAGATAAACAGAAAAAGAAACAGACAATTCACCCAAGAGGAAATATGGAAAAGATGTTTACAATAACAGTAATACAATCCTGTCAGCAATCAAATAAAAATTAAAATAATTTCATGCCATCAACATTATATCAATTAAATTTGAAACAATTTTAAATGTAAAAAAACAAATTCAATGTGGATGAGACTACAAGGAAATAAAAATATTCATCCAAAGTTGACGGCACTATAAATTCATACATTCATTTCAGAAATAAAATTGGTAAGGGGCCGCCTGGGTGGCTCAGTCAGTTGGATATCTGATTCTTGACTTTGGCTCAGCTCATGATATCAGGATTGTGAGATCAAGCCCACATCAGGCTCTGTGCTGGGCTGGGAGTCTGCTTAAGATTCTCTCTCTCCCTCTGCTTCCTCAGCCCCTCCTCCCTCTAAAGAATATATATGTATTAAAAAATAAAATTAAAATAAAAAAAAGAAACAAAATTATGTGGCGCCTGGGTGGCTCAGTGGGTTAAAGCCTCTGCCTTCAGCTCAGGTCATGATCTTAGGGTCCTGAGGTTGAGCTCCGCATCGGGCTCTCTGCTCCGCAGGGAGCCTGCTTCCCCCTCTCTCTCTGCCTGCCTCTCTGCCTACTTGTGATCTCTCTCTGTCAAATAAATAAGTAAAATCTTTTTTAAAAATTTAAAAAAAGAAAAGAAACAAAATTGGCAATTAATATCAATAGCCATAACACTAGGTCATACCCTATAATCAAGGGTATGATTACCCTATAATCAATTTCTCTTTCTTTAGCCTGAAGAGATTACTCAAAGTCCCTCCCAGTAAAGATGTTTGCTGATTATTTGCAATAGTCAAAAATTGGTAACTGCATTTTCAACAAGAAATGGTTAAACATTAATTTGATAGACTATTAATTATTAAAAAAGGATAAATATGAAGCTTTTATAGTAACAGTAAAACTGTTCAATTCAGGTAGTAAGAACCTTTACTAACTTTTTCCTTTTATATTTCTTTTAATTTGCTTTTTTTTAATTTTTTTTTAATTTAAATTCAATTAGTCAATATATAGTATATCATTAGTTTTTGATGCAGTGTCCAGTGGTGCATTAGCTGCATATAACACCCAGTGCTTATCACATCATGTGCCCTCCTTAATGCCCATTACCCAGTTACCCCATCCCTCACCCTTTCCTTAACCCTCAGTTGTTTTCCCAGATTAATTTACTTTTGTAGCATATTTTTCTCAATTTTTAAGATGAGCATCCCCAAGATATAAAACAATTCACCTCACCATGGTTACAGCTTTATGAGTTTCCCAAGTTCCACGTGCTCCAGACCGCAGATATACCCACTTATAATTTTACTCTTTTGACTCTGAAGTTTAAATTCAGGAAAGAAGCATACCTCACAGGCTGTATACAAGACACAGTATGTCTGCCCTTGGCTTTCTCTGGCGAAGACTCATGTCTTTCTGAAGTATCTTGATGAGCACTGCCTTCTTCCTCTTCCTCTGGCTTCTTTTTATTATTAGAACTTCAGTTCAAAAGGACAAAAAAAGAAAAATACTCTCAATTCACTAAAGCATACCCTGCTGTACCCTCCTCCCCCAAATCGACCACATATGGCTTAAATTTTCTCATTCTTTAAGACAACAAGCATGTCTCAACCGTAAGATTCTTCCAATAGCACCATTAGATCATATGTACCAATGGATACAATAGGTAAACTTTGAGAACACCAATAGAAGTCAAGGTGAGAACTGTCTGATGATGGTTCAGGAGGGTCGGGAGGGATTCCAGCTTCTCATTATCAAATGCACAAATGGCAGATAGCTAACTGCTTCCTAATATCTATTCTACTTTCTTATTAAGAAAACTCCAATTTTGGGGCGCCTGGGTGGCTCAGTGGGTTAAAGCCTCTGCCTTCGGCTCAGGTCATGATCTCAGGGTTCTGGGATCAGGCCCTGCATCGGGCTCTCTGCTCAGCGGGGAGCCTGCCTGCCCCCTCTCTCTGCCTGCCTCTCTGCCTATTTGTGATCTCTCTCTCTCTGTCACATAAATAAATAAAATCTTTAAAAAAAAAAAAGAAAGAAAGAAAGAAAACTCCAATTTTGTTTGGGGCAGCAATGTCCAAAGACAAAAGTGCTATACTTGTTTCAACAGCCTCTCATGCAACTAGGGAGAATGCAAGCGACGCAGCAGGGCAACAGAAGTATAAGCAGGGTTTCTGGAAATTTTTCACTTCTGTGATATGGGTGCTGCCCCTCTTCCTTTGCCATATCCTCCTTCTTCTCTTGAACATGGATGTGATACTTAGAGGTATAGCAGCTATCTTGTGACAATGTGGCAACAAGTACAAGGTAGAACCTGAGAAACAGAGTTGCCACCTTGAATAACAAGTATGAGAAAAGCTAACACAGAGATGCTGCCCTGGCATTGTTCAGCCACTGAACCAAAGCCAAGAGCAAACTTCTGTGAAGCAAATAAATCACTAATCTTTAAACTACTCTAGCTGAATAGGTTATTACAGCAAAATACATTCGTAACTAATAAAAATAAGAACAAGCACCATTGTTATTAACCATAAGAGCAAACAGGAGTAAAACCTATGACAACTGACAGAAGCTGTGGCTACTTACACTTTCATTTTTTTAGAGGGTGGAATTTCATTGATGATTCCAGGAGTAGCACATCTCTTAGCTTTCATTTTTACATGATGTTTTTCTTTCTGTTCCAAATCTTTCTGAGCAGAGAGTCTAGCAGATCTTCTATGATACAGGAATTGACAAAATTTATCTGAAATGAATACATCTACTACAGATATGCAATTGTGCCCCACAAATGTGAAAGTATGTCAAACTGCTGAGGGCTACAAAGAGTTTAATGGTATTATTTCCACTCTAAAAACCTAATCTCTTCTTGTCTTACTGATAGCTTTTGAAATCTCATCATAAAATGTTGGTACTCAAACATAGCCAATTTTTTTTTTAAGATACTGGCAATCACCTAGTACAACTCCATCCTTTTATAGGTGAAAGTCCAAAAAGACGAGGTGGGGGCACCTGGGTGGCTCAGTCGGTTAAGCGGCTGCCTTTGGCTTAGGTCATGATCTCAGGGTCCTGGGATCGAGCCCCACATTGGGCTCCCTGCTTGGCAGGGAGCCTGCTTCTCCCTCTCCCTCCACCTGCTGCTCTGCCTACTTGCACTCTCTCTCTCTCTATTGAATAAATAAATAAATAAAATCTTAAAAAAAAAAAAAAGGATAAGGTAACTTGACCCTGTTACATAGCTAATTGCTATCAGACTTGACATTTGAGGTCAGGTCTCCTGGTAATTGACTAAGGTGATTATTTTCTCCCTTTTTTTAGCCAGAGTCCCACCTTCCTGGTAAAATATACCACATGCCAAAAAGAGCACAAAACAAAAATTAAGTTAAATGATTACAAGGTTAAAAAAAAAAAGCCAATTACAAAGTGAAGACTCATGAAATCACCACCCAAGCTAAGAAACAGAACACCGGCAGCAGCTACTATCCTGACTTATTTGTCTAGTTTGTTTCACTCAAAATTATGTTTATGAGATTCAACCACCATAATTCATATAGCTTCAATTCAGTGATTTTCAATGCTGTGTAACGGTCACTGTATTAATACACCACTATTTATCCAGTTTACTGCCAATTTTCATATATGTCTCTTGCTACACATGTGCACATGCTGCTGTTGGGTATAAGTTGTAAGATTGTTAGGTCAGAAGGACATTGGTTATATTAACTAAAGCTGTTTTCCAAAGTGCTTGTACTAATCTATGCTTACCCTGGCAAATTTATATTATAGTCTGTATTGCTCTACACACTCCTGAACACTTGATATTGTCAGATGACTTAACGTAGCTCGTATCTAGTAAAATCTCGTTGTGGGTTTTTTGTCTGTTTAAGATTTTGTTTATTTGACAGAGAGCAAGCGCAAGTGAGCATAAGCAGGGGGGCGGAGCAAGGGGAGAGGGAGAAGAAGGCTCCCTGCTTAGCAGGGCTCGATCCCAGGACCCCAGGATCATGACCTGAGCCAAAAGCAGACACTTCACAAACTGAGCCACCCAGGTGTCCCTCATTGTGGTTTTAACTTGCTTTTCTCTGATTACCAGTGAGATAGAGCAACTTTTCATATGTTTACTGGCCATTTGTATATTCTCTTTGATAAAGTGGTAGTTCAAGTCTCTTATTTGTTTTCCACTGGGTGGTCAATCTTTTCCTGATTAGTAGGAATTCTTTGCATACTATGAATATAAGCTCTTTGGTAGATTTTATGTGTTACAAGTATCTTCTCCCACTTTGGGGGTTGGGTTTTTACTCTCTTTATGGTATCATTGATTAGATAAAAGTCTCAAATACAAAAATAGCCCTCCCCATTACGGTCAGTGCTTTTCTGTATTCTATTTGAAAAAAAAAATCTTCCCCTATTCCAAGGTCATAAAGATATTCTCCTTTACTTCCTTATATGAGCTTTAGCTTTCATATTTAGATCTACAGTTCCACATAGAATTGACTGGTTTAGGGTGCCTGGCTGGCTCAGTTAGGAACATGAAACTCTTGATTTCAGGGTTGTGGGTTTGGGCCTCATGTTGGGTGTAGAGTTTACTTAAATAAAGAAATAAATAAGGGCGCCTGGGTGGCTCAGTTGGTTGAGCGACTGCCTTCGGCTCAGGTCATGATCCTGGAGTCCCGGGATCGAGTCCCATATCGGACTCCCGGCTCTGCGGGAAGTCTGCTTCTCCCTCTGACCTTCTCTCCTCTCATTCTCAGTCTTGCTCTCTAATAAATAAATAAATAAATAAAATAAAATATTTAAAAAAAAAATAAAGAAATAAATAAGCTTGAAAGAATTGACTGTTTTATATGGAATAAGATAGGGACCAAGTTTCATTCTGTCTATCTGGATATCCACTAGCCAAGCATTGTTTGTGGGAGCACTACTTCCCACAGATCTATGGTAACATCTTCGTCATATATCATGTTCATATATGGAAAGGTGAATTTCTGTTTGATTCCACTGGTCTCATTAATCCTTGAGTATTACCATAAAGATTTAATTACTTCATAATAATATGCCTTTCTATGTACTAGACACTTCAAAAGTATCTGGCTATTCTTAGACCTTTGCATTTCTCAATGAATTTTAGCATTAATTTATTCAAGTCCAAAGTGAAAACCACTGAGTTTTTAATGGATATTACATTGAATCTATAGATGACTTAGGGGAGAATTGACATCTTTACAATACTGAGTCTCCCAATCCATAAATATGGTATGCCCTGCCATTTATTTAGATCTTGTTTAATTTTTCTCAACATTTTCTTTATAAAAGTCCTAAACACTGTAAAGACATTATTACATATTCTGACCTTCATGCTACTACATAGAGTAACAATTTTTAAATCTTTTTTTTTTTAAAGATTTTTATTTATTTATTAGAGAGCGAGAGACTGAGAATGAGAGGGGAGAAGGTCAGAGGGAGAAGCAGACCTCCCGCAGAGCCGGGAGTCCGATATGGGACTCGATCCCGGGACTCCGGGATCATGACCTGAGCCGAAGGCAGTCGCTCAACCAACTGAGCCACCCAGGCGCCCCAATTTTTAAATCTTTATTACGGAGAATATCAAGCATATTTTCAAAATAAAGAAAACAATATAATAAACTACTAAGTACTCATCATTCAGTTTCAGAAATTATTGACTCAGTCAATCATGTATCAGTTTTCCCTCCATCCACTCTCCTGGATTTTCAAGCAAATCCTAACTAAATGTCTATCTTTCATCTGCAAATATTTCATATTAATCTCTAAAGGAAAGTACTCATAAAAAAATACACGGAAGGGCATCTGGGTGGCTCAGTCAGTTAAGTGTCTGCCTTCAGCTCAGGTCATGATCTCAGGGTTCTGAGATAGAGCCCACATTGGGCTCTCTGCTCAGCAGCGAGTCTGCTTCTCCCTCTCCCTCTGTGATCTCTCACTCTCACTCTCTCTCAAATAAGTAAAAATCCTGGGCGCCTGGGTGGCTCAGTTGGTTAAACAACTGCCTCTGGCTCGGGTCATGATCCCGGAGTCCCGGGATCGAGTCCCATGTCGGGCTCCCGGCTCTGCGGGAAGTCTGCTTCTCCCTCTTCTCCCTCTGACTTTCTCTCCTCTCATTGTCAGTCTCTCGCTCTCTAATAAATAAATAAAAATTAAAAAAAAAATAAAAAATAAAAAAAATAAAATAAAATCTTTAAAAATAAATAAATAAATAAATCTTTAAAAATATATATATGGAGTAATAAAGAGCAAATTTATTCAGTTAAGGAATGAAGTAATGGATGTACTGAATGAGTATTAAAGAGTGCATATTATAAAACATAGACAAAACACAAAACTACAACTATTTGAAGGCACTGGAAAGTTACCAAAAGCAGGCAGAAAACAGAGGAACATTTATCCATGAAAAACAGCAACTTCAAAAGTAAGAATTATGAGTTAGCAGCTTTTTGGCCTGAGGTATTCCCCAAATGTAGCAGCTCCAATAGTAGAAAATTCCAGTCTCACTGGCTAGAGATAGCAGAAGAATTCAAGGCCAGTATAGCAGCTGGAAATTTAGAAGAAAACCCTAAAAGTAAAAGAGCTACAGAAAAGATGTCACTCAAAATCTGAGCAAAAATTCTGTACAGTTCCTGCCTGAAAGCTAAACCATGTGTATTTTAGGGGAGACCTAGGGAGCCTAGCAAAAAGGCAAGCACCTCACCTAATGAGGTGTCCATCCTTAAAAGACGTAACTGCCAAGACTGGTGAGTTTGCTGCTTTTTTTTAATCAAGTATATTCCCCCCTGTGTATACAGTAGGATGGTACAAAGCTAACATCTTCTAGCTTGAAGAGTCAGTAGACAAACATCAGAGCTGGCAGAAAGGCAAAATTTCGATGCAAAACTCTAGAAGCAAGAGGACCACAGAGAGGATGAATATTTAAACCTAAGTATAAACTCTACTCAGAGTCTTGGCTGACCTCTAACCTTTGCAGACCCAGGGGAGACTGCAGGGAGCCAGACTAAAAAAGCAGCAATGTATGCAAATACATGAATAGCCAATAATCACATGAAAATGTGGATCAACATCATTAGTCATCAGAAAAATGCAAATTAAAAACAATGAAATATCATTTAAAAGACTGACAATACCAAGAGTTGGCTAGGATGTGGAGCAACTGAAACTCTCATATATTGTTAGTGGGAATATAAATGGGACAGTCACTTTATTTATTTATTTTTTTAAAAAAGATTTTATTTATTCATTTGACAGAAATCACAGGCAGGCAGAGAGTCAGGCAGAGATAGAGGGAGAATCAGGCTTCCCACTGAGCAGAGAGCCCGATGCGGGGCTCGATCCCAAGACCCTGAGATCATGACCCGAGCCGAAGGCGGAGGCTTCAACTCACTGAGCCACCCAGGCACCCCGGGACAGTCACTTTAGAAAACATCTGGCTGGGGGTGCCTGGGTGGCTCAGTGGGTTAAAGCCTCTGCTTTCAGCTCAGGTCATGATCCCGGAGTCCTGGGATCGAGCCCCACATCAGTCTCTCTGCTCAGTGGGGAGCCTGCTTCCCCTCTCTCTGCCTGCCTCTCCGCCTACTTATGATCTCTTTGTGTCAAATAAATAAATAAAATCTTTAAAAAAAAAAAAGAAAACATCTGGCTGCTTCTTATAAACATACATTTAATATTATGGCCCAGCAATTGCACTCCTAAGTATTTACCCAAGAGAAATACATCTCCTCAACTACTCATAGCAGCTTTATATAGCCCCAAACTGAAAACAACCCAAATGTCCATCACCAGAAGATATCCATTCAATGGATATCCAAAATAAAGATATCCAAAATAAACTGTGGTATATCCACTCAATAGAACTTATTATCAGCAATAAAAAGAAACAAACTACCAATACATGCAATGACATGGATGAATCTCAAAAACACATGCTAAGTGAAAGAAGTCAGATATAAGAGAGTACATATAATTCCATTTATAAAAATATCTAGAACAGGACAAATCTATGGTGACAGGAAATGGAACAGTGGTTGCCTCTGGGTGGGAGGTAAGAGACTGAGAAGGCAGAAGAAGCAATACAGATTGACTGTAAAGAGATAGGAATGAGAGAACTTTCCGAAGTGTTGGAAATGTTCTATATATTTTGGTTGTGAGATTATGATTGCATGGTGGTATGTATTTGTCAAAACTAATCAGACCATACACTCAAGATCTATACATTTTATTATATGCAAATTATTACCCAGCAAAATTAGTTAATTTTTTAAAAGTGGACTGAGAATCATAAAAATTAGAAAGAAAGAAGGCAAAGCACATCAATACAGAACCATTTTGGACCATTACTTAAATTCAACATACAGTGATGTTATAAAATCAAGAGTAGAATTGCTGGGTGTCTTCAGGGAAAAATGGCTAAGGGATGAGATACCAAAAATTAAAACATGTATTTGCGGTAAAGGAACACCTTCATGGAAAAATTATTATGAGACATTAAGGCCTTATTGACTCTTAACTATTCTGTGTCAAAGAAGTTTTGGCCACCTTTTAGCCTATCTATTGAAACCATGTGAAAATAAAATAGTAAGGAATTTTCCTGCCTTCGGCTCGGGTCATGATCCTTAAGTTCCGGGATCGAGTCCCACATCGGGCTCCCAGCTTCACGGGGAGTCTGCTTCTTCCTCTAACCTTCTCTCCTCTCATACTCTCTCTCACTTTCTCCGTCTCTCAAATAAATAAATAAAATCTTAGGGGCGCCTGGGTGGCTCAGTTGGTTGAGCGACTGCCTTTGGCTCAGGTCATGATCCTGGAGTCTCAGGATCGAGTCCGAAATCGGACTCCCGGCTCTGCGGGAAGTCTGCTTCTCCCTCTGACCTTCTCCCCTCTCATTCTCAGTCTCTGTCTCTAATAAATAAATAAAAATAAATAAATAAATAAATAAATAAATAAATAAATAAAATCTTTAAAAAAAAGGGAATTTTCACAACTATCTATACCTTCTTATCCCAGTTGCCATTCCTTTCCAGATTAGGCAACTCTGGACTCAGATAAATTTGAGATCTGAGATTAATGGCACTAATGTTTTACCTCTTACTACACATTTTCATAATGCAGTTTCATTTACAAAGTACTGTCACATACCATCTTATTGGGCCCTCTCTGACAAGAAACCTGAGGGATATGGTTATTCTCAGTAAACTGAGATTTTGAGTGGTAGAGGTACCTGCATTCAAAATAAAACAAAACAAAAAAACCACTCAGGTCTTCTAACTCTGAGAGTAGCTGGATTCCTGTCACACCATCATTTCCAAAAAGCATTCAGAATTCAGTCAGGATGAAAGACAATTTTAGCAATCATACACAAAATGGAGAAGTGAAGACACTAACACTTTCCTGAATTCTGAAGAAATCTATAGGACACTGGGTCCCTTTTCTGTAGGTCTCATTAACAATCTAAACGTGGAACAGAAACACAGAATCAACCAGTAGCAATCTCTTAAGAGTCTTGTGATATATGGTTGGTTGAGATTTCACAGAATTCTTTGACTAAAACAGTCTTCTTTACTCGGGACACCTGGGTGGTTCAGTCGGTTAAGCATTTGACTCTTGATTTTGGCTCAGGTCATGATCTCATGGTGTGAGATCGAGCCCCACATCTGGCTCCACACTTCGAGTCTGCTTGAGATACTCTCCCTCTGCCTCTTCCCCAGCTCCCATGAATACTCTTTTTTCTCAAATAAATAAAATCTTTTTTAAAAAATAATAATAAAAAATAAATTAAAAAATAATGAAATGGGTTTCTTTATCAAAAAGATTAGGATAAGCTTGTATGATACCATCCTCAAAAGGCAATACTCTTATGCCAACATGAAGCTTAGCAAAGAGTAATTTCATCACTTCTGAGCAACAATACATATTATTATCTGCATATAAGTAATATCATTTGCCATTCCTCTTCCTTGCAGATATTCTAGGTAACATCAAGGTGTAAAGCAGACACCTCTGGGTGGCTTAGTTGGTTGGGCATCCAACTCCTGATTTCAGGTCAGGTCATGATCTCAAGGTTGTGAGATTGAGCTCCTCATTAGGCTCCCTGCTGGGCTTGGAGCCTGCTCAAGATTCTCTGTCTCCCATCCTATGCTCACTCCCTCTCTTTAAAAAAAAAAAAAAAAAAAAGGATACTGATGCAAATACAACATTCAAAGACATTAAATGTTTTAAGATCACCAGTGCCAAGACTGCAGCTTAACCCATCCATCCATCCATTCATTCATTCATCAAGTATTTATTCAGAATACATAAATTCTTGCCCTTATGAAATTTACTTAAACCTATAAACAGGAAAAAAATATCTGTCATATTTACACAATTTACACAAGTACATGACAATCAGTTGCAAATAGCAAGGGCTTCGGAACCAAACTGATCAGTCAGAATTCTGGCTCTGATATAAACTTCAAGCAACTTAGCACCTCTAAGTTGCTTATCAATAAATTTAGCATACTATCTACAACGCATAAATGTTATGAAGATTAAATGAAGTAATATAGAGTCTAATATAGTATGGGACGCATAGTAGGTATTCTGACAATAATTATTCTTTGAACATTATTAATATAACCACCATTTTGAGCCCTGAAACAGTCTTACCTCTGAGGCTGCACTGGAGTATATTTTGAGGTGGTTCCCTTGACTTCCAAGGAAGAACAAGCATCTGATGGAATGGACTGTTCCACCAGATTTTCTTTTTCTGCCTCTTTGTAGTAAGTGTTGTCAACTGTGGGAGAGCAAAAACTAGTCAACACTCAAATCCCAAGGAAAAAGTTAGAGAGACACAGATATATACATATCTGTGTGTGTGTGTGTGTGTGTGTGTGTGTGTGTGTGTGTATCCCTTCTAAGCAATGGAACCATTAGTTCCAGTGACATCTTATACAGAAGTCCAATTTATAAAATCTACTTTGGTTGAAGCGGAATTATAGGATCCAAGGCCTATCTGCCAGCCTAACTCACCACCTCAGAAAAAAGCAGCTCTGCCTTTTAATGCCGATACAACCATATAATCTGGCATTATGGGTATATCCACCAGCTTTTCTCCCCTCCAGAAATTAAAAACACTAAGAGTTAAAATATATAGCATTTGCAAAAGGGAAGATAGGAGTGGGAAGGGGAAGGAGATATTTTATCATAAAGTATTCTGATGTTACCATTATGGAACAGAAACAAAAAAGTACTTATAAGAATAAGGAGAGGAAAAAAAAATAAGGAAAAAGAACAATCAAGTAAAGCCTTCTTAAAGAAATAGGATTTGCTGGTATAGTTTATGAACTGAGCCTTGATAAAAGAAAAAAGCCCCAACCAAATAAATGGAAGAAAAGTTAGGCTGTGAAAACACAATTCATGCATTATTTATTCCAGAGAACAATCATTTGGATCATTCTCTAAAGAAATTTTTTTCTGGAGGGGAGAAAAAGAAACAAAAAAAATGATAGTGTATTATGTCAAGGCTACAGTAGAGGCACGTACCCCATTTAAAAGCAGAGATGATTAAATTTTTTATATTCTTAAAATTTAAGAATAATTCTTAAATTATAATTATAAATTATAATTATAAAAATTATATAATTATAAAAAATAGTTCTTAAATTATAAAAAATTTAATATAAAAATTTTACAGGGGCACCTGGCTGGCTTAGTCAGTAGAGCATATGATTCTTGATCTCAGGGTTGTAAGTTCAGGCCCCATGTTAGGTGTAGAGATTACTTAAAAATAAAATCTTTAAAAATACATATGTTATAGACTGTCTACAAAAAATGCACTTAAAATATAAAGACACATCATGCTAGCATTAATCGAAAGAAAGCTGGAATGGATATAACATCAGACAATGCAGATTTCAGAGCAAAGAATATCACCAGAGATAAAGATGACCATTTCAAAACGATAAAATTATCAATTCCTCAAGTTGCCAAAAAAACCTAAATATTTATGTACCTAATAACAGAGCTTCAAAACACACAAAGCAAAAAGTATAAGAAGAAATAAATAAAACCATAAGTATAGACTGAAATTTCAATCTCTCCCTCTAGTTTATGGAACAAATTGACAGAAAAATCAGTAAGAATATAATAGTCATATGAGCAAATGTGTAAGGCTGTATTCCAATAAAACTTCATTAACAAAAACATGTTGCAGCTGACTTATCAGGAGGACATAACAATAGCAAACATATATATATAAAATAAAAAAGCCCCAGATACATAAAGGAAAAACTGAAAAAATTAAAGGGAGAGATAGATAATTTAACAATATAGTTGAAGATTTCAATATCCCCATTTTCAATAATGAATAGTACACTTAGATAGAAGATCAATAAGGAAATAGAAGACTTGAGCAACACTATCAACCAATTTGACCCATATTGATATTTATGTAATTCTCCATTCAATGACAGCAGAATACACATTCTTTTGAAGTGCACACAGAATATTTACCAAGACAGACCATATTCTGGGCCATGAAACAATACACTTAAAAGGATCCGAGTCACACAAGTAATGTTTTTTAACCACAATGGAATTAAATCCCTCAAAAAATCAGTAACAGAGATGATTTCTAGAACCATTCCCCCTCCATATATTTGGAAATTAACTAATACACTTCTAAATAATAGGTAACTTGGAATTAGCAGAAATACAAACTAACAACACTCACTCAAGAAGAGATAACCTATATCTGTTAAAGAAATTGAATTTGTAGTTAAAAATCTTTCTACAAAGAAAATTTCAGACCCAGTTGGGTTCAATGGTGACTTCTACCAAACATTTAAGATATAATATCAATTCCATGCAAATCCTTCAGGAAAAATGAAAAGAAGGGAATATTTAAAATAAGGCCAGCATTACTCTATCAAAATCAAAGGCATCACAAAGAAAATCACAGACCAATATCCCTTATGAATAATATAAGAAAAATTCTCAACAACAATGTAGCAAACTGAACCTTAAAACAGAAAAATACCATTATAACCAACTGCAGTTCATCCCAGAAATGCAAGGTTGGCTTAACATTGGAAAATCAGTGCAATTCAACATATTAACACACCAAAAAAAAAAGAAAGAAAGAAAAATATCATATAATCATCTCAATACAAGCAGAAAAGGCATTTGACAAAATCTCACATCTATGACAAATAAAAATCATCAGCAAAATGAGAATAGACGGGAACTTCCTCAGCCTGATTAAGGGTATTTATGAAAAAAACTATAGTTAACGTCATACTTTTTAAAAGATTTTATTTATTTATTTGAGAGAGAGAGGGAAAGTGAGAGAGCGCATGCACACACACAAGGAGGTGGGGAAGGGGATGGCAAAGGGGTAGAGAGAGGGACGAGAAGACTCGGGGCTGAGTGCAGAGCCTGATGCAGGGCTCAATCCTACCACCTCGAGGTCACAACCTAAGCCAAAATCAAGAGTCAGATGCTCAGCTGATTAAGTCACTCAGGCACCCCAACTACAGTTAATGTCACATTTAAGTATGGTGAAAGCCTAAATGCCACAACAGGCATGTCTACCCTTTCCACACCTATCCAGTACCTTACTGAAGGCTCTAGCCAGTGCAATATGCAAGAAAAAGAAATAAAAAGGATATCTGCAGATGACATGATCATCTATTTAGAAATCTGATGGAATCTAGGGGTCCCTGAGTGGTTCAGTTGGTTAAGCATCTGTCTTTAGCTCAGGTCCTGATCCCAGGATCCTGGGATAGAGCTCCCCTTGGGCTTCCTGCTCAGCTGGGAGTCTGCTTCTCCCTCCCCCCAGCACCGTCTTGTACGCGCACACTCTCGCGCACACCCGCACTCTCTCCCTCTCTCTCTAATAAATACATAATATCTTTAAAAATAAATAAATAAATAAAAGAAATCTGGGGTGCCTGGGTGGCTTAGTTGGTTGAGCGACTGCCTCTGGCTCAGGTCATGATCCTTGAGTTCCGGGATCGAGTCCCACATCGGGCTCCCAGCTCCAGGGGAGTCTGCTTCTGCCTCTAACCTTCTCTCCTCTCATGCTCTCCCTCACTTTCTCTGTCTCTCAAATAAATAAATAAAATCTTTAAAAAAAAAAAAATCTGATGGAATCTATAAGAAGCTATTAAAACTGGTGAGTTTAGAAGGTAGCAGGATAAAAGATTAGTATATAAAAATTAATTGTATGTCTTTGTATTAGCAATATAATAGGAAGTTGAAATTAAAATAGAGGTATGAAATGAACTTTGGGAACACAAGTACAGGAAATCAGTTAGAGTAAAAAAGGATATTTGAGCTAGGACCTTTTCAAGTATATTAAGGGGCAGAGGGAACAACACTAACGGACAGGTGAGAATATGTAATATGAAAGAACACGGACTCTGGGAGGCCTAAGGGGCCTACACATAAGCAATGTGCATGGTCTTCAGCACATGAAAGGCCCAGCAGAAGTCTCTTGCTTTGGGGCACACTATTGACAAAACAGTCTTAAATTGACAAATTAGGTAGTATTACATATTCTTTCAATTCAAGAAGAGCACAAAGACCACCCAAGCCACAGAAAATCTGCCACACATAATGAACTAATGAAATTCACCTGAGGATACAGCACTCAGGCCACAGACATTCCAAGCATGTCAAGCGAAACATGCCATTCGGTTCTAATCCCTTCCACAAGAAAGGTAACGGATGCAAAAATCCAGGGTCCTTGTCCTGATCCCAAATTCAATGGATGTCATCTGTGCCCGTGAATTAATTATTTTTTTTAATAATTTTCCCAAAGGAACTAGTCCTTCTTTTTTTTTTTAAAGATTTTTTTTATTTATTTATTTGAGAGAGAGAGCATGAGAGGGGAGAAGGTCAGAGGGAGAAGCAGACTCCCCGTGGAGCTGGGAGCCCGATGTGGGACTCGATCCCGGGACTCTGGGATCATGACCTGAGCCGAAGGCAGTTGCCCAACCAACTGAGCCACCCAGGCGCCCGTGAATTAATTATTTGAAAGTCATCCTAGCAGCTTAGACTTTGTAAACTAGAAAAGTTCACTAAAAATATAGCTATTTCCTGATATGGCTCCTCTAGTTAATGGTCTAATTGAAGCCAGTTTCAGATTTACCTATAAGAGTAATATTCAAATGTTCTAAATTAATTGTGGTGATGGCTGTACAACTACTCTATGAATGTACTTATAAAAAAACACTAACTTTAGTGTTAGTGTTTAGGTAACGTTACCTAGTGTTTAGGAAACGTTAGTAACTTTAGGTGATTTGTACAGGTGAATTATATCTAAATATAGCTATCATTTCTAAAAAAAGAATCATTTTTAAGTATTTATGATCTCTTCAAAAATGCTTCTTTTTGGGGTGCCTGGGTGGCTTAGTGGGTTAAGCCACTGCCTTCAAATCAGGTCATGATCTCAGGGTCCTGGGATCGAGCCCCGCATCGGGCTCTCTGCTCAGCAGGGAGCCTGCTTCCCCCTCTCTCTCTCTGCCTGCCTCTCTGTCTACTTGTGAATCTCTCTCTCCCTCTCTCTCTCTATTAAATAAATAAATAAAATCTTTTTTAAAAAATGCTTCTTTTGTTCTGATCAAACAGACAATATTCTGCAGACTTAGTAACCACCAGTCTAAATATCAATTATCTTTTAAAATCAGATACATGACTCAAAGAATCCTTGTACAATGGCAAGCAGTACATTCCTCTCTCCTGCTGTTTTGTTCCCGGTCAGACTCAGGTTAGGCTAAATCTTGTCATAAAAAGAAAAGAGTTACATATCTGGCAATAAAAGTCAATGTTAACTTAAGTTCCAAGAGATTTAAATATATATATAATGCATCATTAGTGTCACATTCACCATGAAATGAATTAGCCCACTTCACCAATAATAAACCAAAGGATACAACACTTACGTAATTCCCCCAGATCCCTCAGGCTCTTAATACACTGTTCCACCATTCTACCAAGGACCTTTTTTCTAAGATGATCTTTCTTACCTGGTCTCAAAGGCGTGACAATAGCTTGCTGAGGATTAGGCTTCCTCAGAGGAGTTTTGCCCTGAAAAAGCCCTGCTATGCCATTCTTCCCAGGAAACTTATTCTCCAAATTGGCTTTCTCTTCTGTGAAATGGTAAGAGTGTCATCATTTAAATAATCAGCAAGGAAGTAAAATAAGTCAGTACCCTGTACTTAAAATAGGTCCTTAAACCCCTCTACTGGTACATTTCTAATTCATTTGGCAAGTACAAAGTTCTAGTGATCAAAAAGAAATGAGTACACATTATACGTCAGAGATAGAGACTGTAAAAACTATCAAAACTATCACTAAAACACTGGCAACACTGAACAATGTATCATAGAAAAGAAGTGCGGACTCTGCATTGTGAATAGCTACTTATTTTTGCTTGATACATATTTGGACCATACAAGCATGAACTGGCCTAAAACGTCATGTTCTTCTCAAAGAAAACTGTAGCCATTAAGATCTACAGGACTTACAAGGGTCATATTATGGTCTGTTTGAGTTGAGGTTCTTCAACCATGGTGGCAAGAGGTGGGTGTGTGAGGATGGGACCTAGGCTCTCTCGAGGAATTTTATCTTGGGTTCTGCTGTGCCCAAAAGTTAACCCAAAGCAGTGAAATGTCTTTTCTACCAAGAGCCTACCAATAGACAGAAGCTTTAGGAATGTGGTGAGCACCAGCAATAACACTGTGCATTCATACTCTGACTGCAAATGTGTAAAAAGATACGATTATTTGGAAGAGAATTAGAAGATAATATATTAGAACTAAGGTGGTTTTGATAGAATAGTGGGATTAATTTTTTCTTCCACCTTATATTTAATAGTATCATTGTACTAATATTTCCTATTTTGTTTCTAAAGAAACTTGGATAAAAGAATAGATAACCCAGACTTTTCCTTGAGGTTTCAGCAAAGCAAAGACACAGGGAACACCCTTGTAGGGCAGCTGGCCTTCTTCTCCACCCTTCGTCAACATCACTTCCAACAGATCTCTCCTCTCAGGATCCCCACTGCATACCATTAAAGAAGAGAATGGCAGCTACCATCACATTTGGATACTGCATTATAAGTAATAAATGCAGCTGCAATGGACTCACTTTTTTCTCCTATCACATACTGATTTTCTTTTAATAAGGAGGATAAACACATGCGAAAGAATAAAATGAAGAGATCCCAGGAACTACTAACCTGACATTTCAGTGGTCTCACCATATTATTACAAAGTAATATGAAAATATAACCACATCCTTATTTATTGTTGTACTGGTGTCAGAGTTTGTGTCAAATCATATGACCAAACATCAGGCAGTCCTATCTGTTTGGGGATTGGGTTCTGAGTAGCATAATCCCTCCAGCAAAAAAAGAATTGGTAAAGGAAAGCAAGAGAGAGGTAACTGTAATTACAAAAAGCAACACAAGAATCCTTGTGATGTTAGATCTGTTAGAACTGTTCAATATCTTGACAGTGGAAGTAGATACACACACCTACACAGGTGATAAAATTGCATAGAACTTATTACATAAAGGAATATGAGTACAAATGAAACAGGAAATCTGAGTAAGATAGGTAGATTCTATCAATATCAATATCCTAGCTGTAATATTATATTCTGTGCCCAATGATAGTAGAGCAACTTTTTATGTGGCTGCCATCACTACAGACATGTTCTGAATCCTAGAGTTTCACTGAACTTTGTTTCATCTGGATTTCCCCATATAGCCCTAAAGATTAAATACTTATCATTCTTAACTGTAAAATAACATTAATTTGTACTGACAGTCTGTTTCCAAAACACTGGGCATTTCAATTATTTCTATCATATCACGGATGATAAAGTATCTTGGTGAAAAGAAGAATTTATATTTTAGTTATTTTCTTGCAATTCCTTCTGTTTTTTGAAAGATACTCAGAACAAAGCAAGCCACTAACCCTTAAAATGGCCAGAGAAAGCCAACACTTACCAAACCAAGAATCTATGTTTTGGGTATCTTCCTCATCATCCAAAGAGGTAAAATTGATGAAGTCCGTGGGAGCATCATAGGAATAGGAAGTTTTAACTTGTGACATTGTCCCCTGCTTTGGCACAGAAGAGCAGGTTTTTCCCAGTACTCGTGTTACTTCTTTCAACAGATCACCTTCTAAAGAAAGAAATGGTTCAGAAACTTGGTTGCACATTAATCTAAGGTACTGATTCCCCAGCAGTTACTTTGCCTTTACTACTACATATGCAATTCTGAAAATGACCTGGACGAGTCGCCTTACTTTTCAGACCAAACTAAAAGTTAACTTCTCTCTTTTTTTTCTTTTTTAAAGTTTGTTTGTTTGTTTTAATTTTTTTTAAAAGATTTTATTTATTTGAGATAGAGACAGTGAGAGAGAGCATAAGAGGGAAGGTCAGAGGGAGAAGCAGACTCCCCACGGAGCTCGCTCTCTCTCTCTCTCTCTCTCAAATGAATAAATAAAATCTTTTAAATAAATAAATAAAATTAAAAATAAAAAAAAATAATCTACAATGCCACACTATTTCAGTCTATCTCTCTTTCTCATTCTTTTTCTATACATATACATACACACATATGAATCTGCTTCACATATTGTGAACATTTTCCATGCCAATACATTTGGATATTTTATCAATTGATGGCTGTGCCATAATTTACTTATACCCTATTTTTAGGTATTTCCCAATATTTTCACTTTAAAGATAATACTAGAAGACAATATGGGGTGCCTGGGTGGCTCAGTCAGTTGAGTGTCTGCCTTTGGCTCAGGTCACGGTCCCAGGGTCCTGGAATCAAGACCTGCGTTGGGCTCCCTGCTCAGTGGGGAGTTGGCTTCCTCTCCTCCCTCAGACCCTTCACCTCCCCACCCAGCTTGTGCTCTCTCTCAAATAAATAAATAAAATCTTTAAAAAAAAAATGAAATTGATGCTCTTGATACAAACTGTGAAAATGTTCCTCAAAAGAGCAATACTCACTTATATTACCAGAGAGGTATCCTGAGTCCCCAAACCATCACCAGTCCTAGGCACTAATAACTCTCAGTGCTCATTTTCTTTATATTACACCACTATCCCCATACTCTGAGATAAATCGTGAGCTTAGTTACACCCAACTTCATTGCTCAGTGGTTTGGCCAGTATTTCATTAGCTTCTCTCAGTGGACTGGGGTAATTCAGAAGGGACTTGAGTGACTCAGAAACATTTGTTCTAATAAATATTTGGTTTACATAGAGACATCAATCTATATACCAGAGAACTTCATCTTGCCATGTGTCTTCTATGAACTCACAGCAGCCAGAACTCTACAGATACCTTTATAACAATGCCCCAGTTGAGGTACTTAGGTAGAAATACGATTATTTTAGAATTGGGAGGAATCTTAAATAACACCTAACTTTTACAGTTTATAGATAAGAATTAAAGCAAAAAAGGCTCTTTCACAATCACACAACAGAAATACTAACAATCATGGTAAAAACAGGTCCCAAAGGTACTTAGTATATGTACCAGGTGCCATGAAGTACTAAATACATATTATTTCTAATACTCTCAACAATCCTGTAAAACAGCAATTATTATTCCCACCCTACAAGAGGAAGCTGAAGAGAGAAATGACTTGTCCAATATCGCACAGTTATATAATGCAGAAGTAGATCTAGAACTGAGGCTCCTAACTCCTATACAATGTTCTTTCCACATTATCCAGCATATATATTAATGTGAATTAATATATAATTATATATATATTAATATATATATTAATTAGAGAAGCATATTAACATAATAAGGCCTTTAATTCCATAATAGTACTGTATTTCCTAGTAGATCCATTCTCCATAGTCTTTTGGAGACTCCTCTGAATAGAGGAGTCCTTATTATTTTCATTCTAAATTTTTCACTTCCCCCTATTTCTACCTTCATTATTCAATTTAACTCAATAAGCTATTTGTTAGCAGTCCACTCTTATTATACACTCACTAGGAGCCTTAAGATGTGGGCTTGATTATACTGGAGCTCCTTTCTCACTAATACTGAAGAATAAGACTCTGTCTCATACAAAGTAGAAGATCTAGTCTCAGATACAAAGGAACTTAAATCTAGATAGGAGCTAAGGTCCCAGCACACCCAATAAATAAGATAGTAATAAATAAATAAATAAATAAAATAGTATATAATACTTAAATTACATCGTGCTAAGCAAAATAAGTCGATCAGAGAAAGACAATTATCATATGATCTCACTGATATGTGGTATTTAAGAAACAAAACAAGGGATCATAGGGGAAGAGAGGAAAAAATAAAACAAGATGAAACCAGAGAGGGAGACAAACCATAAGAGACCCTTAATCATAGGAAATAAACTGAGGGTTGCTGGAGGGGAGGGGGATGGAGAGATGGGGTAACTGGGCAATGGATATTAAAGGAGGGCATGTGATGAGCACTGGGTATAATACTGATGAATCGTAGACCTGTACCTCTGGAACCAATAATATATCATATGTCAATTAATTGAATTTAAATTTAAAAATGTTTTAGGGTTGCCTGGGTGGCTCAGTTGGTTAAGCGTCTGCGTTTGGCTCAGACCATGATCTCAGGTTCATGGGATCAAGCCCCACATCGGGCCCCCTCAGTGAAGAGTCTGCTTCTCCCTCTCCCTCTGCTGCTCCCCCTGCTTGTGATCTCTCTCACTGTCTCTGTCAAATAAATAAATAAAATCTTTTTAAAAATGTTTTTTAAAAAAAATAAAACAGGGGCGCCTGGGTGGCTTAGTGGGTTAAAGCCTCTGCCTTCGGCTCGGGTCATGATCTCGGGGTCCTGGGATCGAGCCCCGCATCGGGCTCTCCGCTCAGCAGGGAGCCTGCTTCCCCCCTCTCTCTGCCTGCCTCTCTGCCTACTTGTGATCTCTCTGTCAAATAAATAAATAAAATCTTTAAAAAAATAAAAATAAAAAAATAAAACAAAAAATAAACTTTCATTCAACTTTAAAAATATATTTAAATTACACTGTATAAACTGTAAGTATAAAGAGAATTAGAAATTAATATGGCTTAAGAAATAATTAAATATTTTTCTTTGAACATCATCTAAATAGTAGGAAGCACCTACATTTTTTTTTTTTTGGGCAGGAGTTGGATTTATTGGTGGGCATGAATACGACGGGAGGGGCAGTGCTGAGGTTCTCAAGAGTGCAGAGCCCTCCCTTTGTACAAGGGGCCACAATTAGGGATGTATTTGACCCCACAGCCATCTGGGATAAGCCGTTTCTCAGCCACCATGTCTTCAAATTTATCCACATTGAACTTCGTAAAGCCCCACTTCTTGGAGATGTGGATCTTCTGGCAGCCAGGGAACTTGAACTTGGCCCTGCGTAGGGCCTCAATCACATGCTCCTTGTTCTGCAGCTTGGTACGGATGGACATGATGATTTGGCCAATGTGGACCCTGGCTACTGTGCCCTGGGGCTTTCCAAAGGCACCCCGCATACCTGTCTGCAGCCTAGATTGGAGATAGCCATGAGGTCAGACCTCAGCATCCACCGCGAAGGGCTGTCTCCAGGGTCCCTTAGGGCAGCCCGTACAGTCAACAGGCTACATACACACCGAGGAGGCTACTGTTTGCAGCCATGGCACACTGGGCCCCTATGGACAAGGAGCACAGTCGGCTTAATCGGCTGCAGAGGAAGCACCTACTATTATAACGAAAGTCACCAACTCAATCACCACCTTCTAGGCTTGGAGTAGCCACAGACAGTTCTGGCCAATAAGAACGAAGTAGGAATCTGCTGAGGGATTCACAGGAAAACTTATTTTCCTGATACAACCACAGCCTTGTTCCTGCCTTCTCCCTTCACCTTTCTTCTTGCAAATGCAATGGCTAGAGATATGGCAGCTATCATGCACACAAGTGGATAGCCAAGAAAATAACATTGACCCTGACATTGCTAAGCTACTGACCATTGATCAAATATCAGCAACCACCTACCTCCAGACAATAATACTCTTTTTGTTTGTCATTATAGTCACATTTTCTGTCACTTATAGCCCAAAACAATCCCAATTAACATAGAAGTCCAAAATTCTAGACCTGTCTCTGGCATTTACTAGATATATACATGACAACAGGCAAGTCACTCTACATTTCTGCCTACCTACTTCCCATAAACAAATGAGAAAGCATTTCAAGTGCTTTAAAATACACTACTGTAAGATATTATTACTGCCTTTTGACCTACTGATACCTCTCCTCTCCTTGACCACATTTGTATTCAAAGGACCCTCACTGAAAGATTCCCCAGTGACTGACAGTGGTTAAAATTCCCCTGCTGCAAGGAATAAGTTTTCCTGTTCTTGTGAACAAACATGCTGGAAGACATGGGAAAATCTTGGATTCCCATGATCTTAATGCCTAACCCAGGTCACTGGGAACACTTCCCAGGCAGGAATGTAATGAAGACTACTAAAGTTGGGGGAGGGAAGAAGCAGGAATGTAATATGCAACAACCCCACTTAGCTTACTAAAAATCATGATTTCCACCAAAGCATGCTACTGAAAACCACCTGGAAAGTATTCAAATTTAACACTCACACTTCTTTCTTTTTTTAATTATGGAGCTGAACGGATACCCTCTTTGGAGGGTAACTATATTTTTCTTTTTGATAGAGCTTGCCAAATGTAAAAATACTATAGTATTGTTCATAAAAGCCCCAAAACTAAAAACCAAAATTCCACCAATAGAAGATTGGTTGAATAAATTATGGCGGGACGCCTGGGTGGCTCGGTTGGTTGAGCAGCTGCCTTCGGCTCAGGTCATGGTCCCAGGGTCCTGGGATCGAGTCCCACATCGGGCTCCTTGCTCAGCAGGGAGCCTGTTCCTCTCTCTGCCTCTGCCTGCCTCTCTGCCTGCTTGTGTTTTCTCTCTGTTAAAATAAAATAAATAAAATCTTTAAATAAATAAATAAATAAATTATGGCACAATCATATAATAAAATATTAAGCAACTTTAATATTAGGTAACTTTGCATATGTGATAATATGTGCACAATGAGCTCCGAGAGTGGTTAAGAAAAGCAAAATATAAAAGTGCGTATTTCCATTCATGTTAAAAAGAATCAAGGAGATTCATATATACCTTTGTTCACACATAAGACTACTGTGGGAAGAGACATAAAAGTGTTACCAGTATTTGGGTCTGGGAAGAGAGCTAGGAGTTCTGGGTCAGGGGAAGACTTTTCACTATATGAACT
The DNA here is from genome assembly GCA_028533885.1 of Nasua narica. Classification (NCBI taxonomy): domain Eukaryota; kingdom Metazoa; phylum Chordata; class Mammalia; order Carnivora; family Procyonidae; genus Nasua; species Nasua narica. The sequence continues at coordinate 97,870,044 of CM052811.1, read as the reverse complement.
TTTATACTCTTTGAATATGTTTTATAAATGTATACCTTTTCAGTTTAAAGAACTAGTTAAGCAGTATTTATTACCCCCAAATTGGTGTTTACAGTCCATAAGTCACTGGGCTTTCTGGAATTTTTTGTTTATGAAGTACTCTTGGTAATCCAGCAGTAATTGCTAAACCTCTTGATTTTGGAAATAAGGCTTCCCATTTACATGGTCTATAAATTGGCTACTAACTTCACTTCTCCAAATGTTATCCATCCCTTCTTTTTTTAATGTTTCTGTATAAAAACAAAATGCTCCTGGGTATTGAATAAAAAGTATTAATAAAAAGTATGTAAAGTTGAAAAAAGTTAAAAATAATACTAGCTATTAATCATTGAGTACTTATGACATGCCAGACACTGTTGACAGCATTTCACATGTATTAACTCACTAAATCTTCCAATAATCCTATGAAGCAAGTACTGTTACTCTCTTCATTTTACAGGTGAAGAAACTGAGGCAAGGAGAGATTTACTACTTATTCATGGCCACACAGCTATGAAGTAGCAGAGCCAGCATTTGAACTCAGATAAGCCCTAAAGGGTGTGTCCTTATCCACTACCTCTCATATTAATTTTTTTCTTTAGGTAATCTCTATCCCCGACATGTGGCTCAAATTCATAACCCCAAGATCAGGAGCCACGTGCTCTACCAACGGAGCCAGTCAGGCACCCCTCTTTGTGTGTGTGTGTGTATTTATGTATTTATTTGTTTTTATTTATTTACTCTCATATTTATTTAAAAGATAGATATTTATGTAGATAAATAGAAATGTCAAGGAACAAGGGATAAAACCATTTGTAGATAATAACTTCCAAATACTGTTCACTATAGTCCAAGCACTTTACCAGGCACTTGACATAAATCATCTCATTTAAACTTGATTAACAATATACAAGGTAGATATCATCATCACCATTTTACAAATAAGGAAACGAGTTCAGAATAATTAAGCTACCCCGAGATTACCAACTAGTATGTAGCAGTGTTGAGTTTTAAGACTAGGTCTGTCAGATTCCAAAATCTAGAGTTGCTATAATGTTCAGGTTTTTCCTATAGCATTACTTCAAAGATGAAGTAGATAATGAAATCATACTAATCTGTCGGACAAATGCAAATATTAACTCTGCTTTACATAAAACTAAGCATCCCTGACAAACTGTTCATAAAAGAAATACTGGTAAATTAAGAATCCTATTTTAAATACACTGAGAAAGCTCTAAGCTAAACCATCCCCTAAAGTAAAACACCACCCCTTAATTTCTCTTTTTCTTAAGTTTGTACTGTTGCATAAAAAGTTTTTGCTTTACATAATATGGAAGTTAGTCTGAACCTCTCAGTGGATATTCTAGAGTAAAAGAGACAAAGAGGGTATTTAAGCAATCAGACAGAGGGATGTCTTCTGAGGTCTAAGAGTGCATTTGATTGATGGGGGTCAAAAGGCAAGAGGCTCAAATCTAAATATGCCTAATCTTTATTTAGGTGAAAATTTTAAAACCAAAATACTATTTTTCTAACATGACCTCTTTTTTAAAAAGCTTCTTTTAAGCTATCTTTTGGTCTAGTATGACCAACTCAGGAGATCATCCCCACGAACCCCCCTAAAAAGGGAACAAGTAAACAAATATACATATATATATATATATACTGAGAAGTCTGACTCTCTTCAATAAAAGGTGATAGCACAAGTACATGAGCAAAACCAAAAGTAACTACTGGGTTATGCTGATTTCACCATGCTGCTTCTCCCACAAATAATAAAATTAAGATGTGAAACCTTCAAAAATTAAAAAGCACAAGGCCTAGTGGGAAATGGAATAGTCCAGGGCCTGGGCCAACTGTTTAAATGAGAGAGCCCCAGGCATGATGGGAACTGGATGCCTTCCTGCACCCCTTAATCAAGATTGAATTTCTGTCAACAGGTCTCACTGAAATAAAAAAAGAAAGAAAAAAGGCACATGCGTCAACCACATTCCCCCAAACAAATCAGACTGCCAAGCAAGAGAATCAGCTTCACGTTTCAAAATTATCTGAATCTACCACAGCGCTAGACTCCTGCCAAACTAGAAACATTCTGAGTGAAGAAGCTCTTTCATACCAATAATCCTACATCAGAACTGAGGAAAAAGCCTCTCCCATATTATGAACTACTTAGGTTCCTTTTAGAACTGCCCATTAAGAGCCATCATATCATATAGCTCATTTTTGTTTCCAGAGAGTAAAGACTAAAAGGATATATATAGAGGCTCCTGTGTGGCTCAGTTGTTAAGCGTCTGCCTTTGGCTCGGGTCATGATACCAGCGTTCTGGGATTGAGCTCTGTGTCAGGCTCCCTGCTCAGTGTGGAGTCTGCTTCTCCCTCTGCCATTCCCCCTGCTTGTGTTCCCTCTCTTGCTTTCTCTCTCTCGAATAAATAAATAAAAATCTTTTTTAATAAATAAATAAATAAAAGGATATATATAATCTCTTCCCTTAAGAAACTCATATTTGAGTGGAGAATACAGATAATTGTGATACGGGGTGAACCTTGCTACAAAAGGGGAAAAACCAAGGTCACTATGGAAGTACAGAGAAGGGGACCAGGAGGGTCAGAGAATGGTACCTGGTGGAAGTGATGCATAAAAGATACAGACAGTGGTGAGCACAGCATAATCTATAGAGATGTTGAATCACTATGTTATAAACTGAAACTAGTGTAGCATTGTGTGTCAACTATACTCAAGTCAAAAATTTTTAAAAAAAGAAAAAGAAAATAGATATACACAAAGAACAACAACAAGATACAAACAATCCTGAGTTCTACAAGCTAAGGATGAATACCGACTTTTTCTAAGGAAAGAGATAAATGGAAAGGGGAAATGAATGTGGGAAAAGCACATAACAATTGAAGAAGATTGCAAAAGAAGCAATGCAACTTGTTTCCACATTCGTTTGAAATTAACTTCCATCATGTCCTGTCCCTCTTCACTCTCAAACCAAAAATAACTAGCCTTGACAACCTCTATAAATCAAAAGGTGCATGTTCAGAGGAGGTGGGGGAAAACTGCAAAAGGGTGCATTCTAAGCAAGGCTGAAATAGTAGATTAGTAGCTCCTAAACAAAACAAAGACTTTGGTGGGACAGATGCTCTCAAGCACTTCACTATGCCCTTTGTGAGCTGCATTGTACCTATTTCTGTTGGAAAAATACCATGAGTTAAACAACTGGTAATATAATGGAGTAAAAGTAAGTCAAGACTTCATTAGAAGTGTATTAGTTAAATGGTCCCATCCCAAATGGTGCCATTTCCCCAGGCACACCCTCTCCTACTTTCACAAGGGATAAGAGATCCTGTTACCGTACCACAAGTTAAATAGAGTTGAGTTATTTTCATCTTACCCAGAGAAAAAACACCTACATTTTTTTGTACATAAGGGATTAGCAGGAGTCAGTAAGTGGCAACATAATCCAGCATGCAATTTTAACTGTTAATCAAAGTCACAAACTAAGTCTAAAGGAAGTTAATGGACTTTGTGTTTCCACATTTATGTTTGTTAACTTCTATGTTGAAATTGGATCTGTTTACAGAAACAGATGCATGAAGCTTCCAAAATTGGGTCAATTTAAAATCCAATGACAATCCTTCACTGTCCAAGCACTCAGAAGTCAGCACAGGCACATGGACACTTGTTGTAATTCATCACTGTCCAGAAACCTCAAGCACATATATTTTTTATCATCTCTTTCCCCAAACTTGTGAGTTATGGATTACAAACTCAGTTCTGCTTTATTTAATTTATCCGTAACTCTATAAACCCTAAACTACTCTTATACAACTAATAAGACCTGGATAAAAATCAATGATGCCATTTACCTTCAAACCAAATAATGACACAGAGCTTTGTAGAATACTAAAAGGAAATTTTTGCAGGATATTAGGAAATCTCTGTAGAATATCAAAGTGTTCTGCTGTTTCAATAATAAGAAGCCAAAAAGAGTTTGTAAGGGTTGATAGTGGGGCTGCATACATTCCTAGTGAAATCTCAATCACTCAGTCTTAAAGAGATTTACATCCTTCAAAAGGTATCCTTCTTGTGGGGCACCTGGGTGGCTCAGTCGTTAAGCATCTGCCTTCAGCTCAAGTCATGATCCCAGGGTCATGGGATTGAGCCCCGCATTAGGCTCCCTGCTCAACAGGAAGCCTGCTTCTCCCTCTCCCACTCCCCCTGCTTGTGTTCCCTCTCTCACTGTCTCTCTCTGTGTCAAATAAATAAATAAAATCTTTTTTAAAAAACCAAAACACAAAAGGTATCCTTCTTGGGATGTAGATACACAGGTACCCAAAAACCTCAAAAAGTGATTGCTTACAGGATGCCAGGAAGTGACAGTGACCGGGGTGAAAGAGATTTTTTTTTTTAAGATTTTATTTATTTCTTTGTCAGAGAGAGAGCACAACCAGGCAGAGTGGCAGGCAGAGGCAGAGAGAGAAGCAGGCTCCCCGCCGAGCAAGGAGCCCGGGACCCTGGGATCATGACCTGAGCCGAAAGCAGCTGCTTAACCAACTGAGCCACCCAGGAGTCCCTGAAAGATTTTTAACTATAAAACTTTTTATACTATTTTGATTTTTGTACCATGTGAATGTATCACATATTTTAAAAATATAAATTTGTGCCTGTGTGAATATACACTATTAAGTGGGTATGTAAATCAGCATAATTTTCCTGTGAGGCAATTTGGTGTTATGTACCCAAGTCTTAAAAATATGCATTCTTGGGACGCCTGGGTGGCTCAGTTGGTTGGGCAGCTGCCTTTGGCTCAGGTCATGATCCCGGCGTCCTGGGATCGAGTCCCGCATCGGGCTCCTTGCTCAGCGGGGAGCCTGCTCCTCTCTCTGCCTCTGCCTGCCTCTCTGCCTGCTTGTGTTCTCTCTCTGTTAAATAAATAAATAAAATCTTAAAAAAAAAAAAATATGCATTCTTTTAACCAATGATTTCACTGCATAAAATACTATAGCAGAACCATATAATGGAATACCAACCACAGAGCCATTAAAATTGTTGCAGAGGGATGCCTGGGTGGCTCAGTTGGTTAAGCACCCGCCTTTGGCTCAGATCATGATCCTAGGGTCTTGGGATAGAGTTCTGCATCCCGACTTCTTGCTCAACAGGGAGTCTGCTACTCCCTCTGCCTGCCGCTCCCCCTGCTTGTGTACACTCTCTCATCCTCTCACTCTGACAAATAAAATCTTAAGATAAAATAGTGTTGTAGCAAATTTTAATGACATGAAAAAATGTTCATAACCTAATTATTAAGTTGAAGAAAATAATGAAAATTTTTAGTGTATGACTTTTTAAAACCAAATATAGGCACAGAAAAATTTAGAAAGAAATCTGTCAGCAATAGTTTATCTGAGAGGTAGGATAGTGAGTGATAGTTCTTTCTTTTGCTTTTCCGTATTAAATAAATTTTCTTCCAAAATATGTTACTTTTGAAGATATATTAAACACTTTTGATGGTAATTATTAATGTTCCTCTTATTCTTTTTTAATGTAACTCACTTTGGACACAGCCTTACCTGTGGTTTATTCCGTCAGTCCACCTGCCTACAGGCTTGATTCAGAGTTGCAATATACTTTTTCACGTCTCTTCTGAAATGCTAGCAAGTACTTATCAAGAACCTGGAAAAAACAGAAAGGTGATATAACAGGTTCATGTTCTCTGTAGTAAAAATGGTTAACAAAGAATAGGGAAGGGCTATAAAACACCAAGGATACCCCCTCTCAAAACCAAAGAGTGCTTCTAAGAGCTAAGGTCTAAACAGTTTAAATCTGGGGTGCCTGGGAGGCTCAGTCGTTAAGCGTCTGCCTTCCAGTCGGGTAGTGATCCTGGGGTTCTGAGATCGAGACCCGCATCGGGCTCCCTGCCGGGGGAGACCTGCTTCTCTCTCTCCCACCACCCCTGCTTGTATTCCCTCTCTCGCCATCTCTCTCTCTGTGTCAAATAAATGGGCAAAATCTTAAATAAATAAATAAGTTAGTAAATAGCATAAATCTACCCCAAATGCCAAACTTAACTGTTGTTTCAGCTTGTTTTTGAGTGTACATTTGCTGTCTCGTGGTGTCTTTAATATTATACACTCGCACTTTAAAACTAACTTTCCAAAATCCGCAATTTAGGAGCACTGACACCAAGGGGTAATGGTGTACACTTCTGTCCTATTCAAACATCAGGACAAATAGTAGGCACACTTACGATATGGAAAGAAAACAAACAAACATCTGTGTTCCTCACCAAAGCCACCCTTCTTGAGGGCGGGGCTACTGTTTCACCCATTTCTTGAAATCTAGATTGTGGGCCTCAGTTTTCTCCTCTATAAAGTGGGACAAAGAATAGCACCTGCTTCGTTGGCTTTGTGGGACAATTAAGAGAGAAAACGCACGCAGGCTGCTTAGTCCAGTGAAAGCTTATTTCATATGTGCGTGGTAACAATGGTCGTTACCGTTATTAGCTTAAGTCTCCCGCATCCCTTACTTCCCCCTATTTCCCAGGGTCGGCCTCCGCCTCTACCTCCAGACGCAGCCCGCTAGTCCCGGTCGGGACGCACTTCACTGGAAAATCCTGTCAGCAAGAGAAGGGTCGTCCGAAGCCCGACTCCCTTTCCGCCTGGCCAGGGCGGCGCCACACAATACGACCGCCTCAGAAGCCCCGGGCAAGAGGCGCTTGGAGGCGCTACGGGCTTGGGGGCGACCTCCGGTCGTTCGAAAATCAGAGAAAGAGCAGGCCGCACCCCAGCTGGTCCCCGTTTCTCCCCAAGGCTCACCTCGCCTCAGCTCTTGACAACCGAGCGCCCGGAAGATCCGCCGCGGGACTTCATTCAGTACCGTTGAAAATTTGAACCCAGGCTCTCTAGTCGAATGCACCAATCAGAGTGCGGGAACCGGCAATCCTTAGTCTCCCGATTGGCCCAGAGGATCGCAGGGACGCCGGAAGTCAGGACGAGGGACAAGCAAACAACCGGCCCGGGAGGCTCCTGGGAAATGTAGTCTCAAGCCACTGCGTGAGCCCTTTGGAACAAGTCTAGTGAGGAAATTACTAAAAAGCCCAGAACGACTCCAAATTATTCGGGAGAGGTGGTACCAACCGAAGAGATAAGGAGTCGCTTCAGGTAACAAAAAGGCGCGCAACTGGACCTCCCCAAAACTTTCACGAAAGAAAATTTATAATTCTTCCTATAGTAGTGCATGGTGCCTTGAATGTTCATAAGAATTCGATTCGTTTTAATATAGAGTCCCCTATATACAATATAGACTCGCCCTCAGCGTCTCTCCCAACCGTGAAGGAGTTTTTCCAAGTCTTTATTGAGCTCATCCCCTGATATTCCTGCTTTAAAGCCGCAGTTTATGATTGGTTGGTCCTTCCCTTTCAATTCCGTTTACGTTCCTTGCTTTATCATCCTTGTATTTTAGAAGAGAAAACAAAGCCTCAGAGAAGTTGAGTGAATTGTCTAAAATCAATAAATGGAGGAGGAGAAATTTGAATAAGGGCGTCTGGTCCTATACATCATCAATAATCAGCCAGAAAATAATAGCAGTTACAAGGGGAGAAAGATCACTACTAAAAACTACAACGTTTAAGAAAATAAGCCTAAGACCTTTATCTGAAAATTAAAAACTGTGAAACTTGGTTAAACAACTATAAAAATAAGTAAAGGAGATTATATATTTTATTAGAGGATGGGAGATCCAATATTGTAAAACTGTTAATTTTTCATATGAAGAGTTCAAGCAATTCCAATGAAATTCTCAATCGATTTTGTCATGGAACTTGCCAAGTTGATTCTAAAATTTATGGAGAAGGGGAAAGCAGAAGATGTGGCATCTGAAGGAAAGTAGTGGGGGAGCCCATACAAGCTCTCATGGGCGTTAACATATTTTTAAACTATCGTAATTTTTATTTTTATTTTTTTTAACTATCATAATTTTAAAAGTATAGTTAATTGACTCTATGGGGATACAGTCATCAAAATCCAGACAGGAAAACTCTGCAGGACAACAGATCTGATTTCTTCAAAACAAACAGCAAGAGTAGTTTTGTTTTTGTTTTAATACTCCTTCCTATTTTTAGAGATACATATAGAAATGGCAGGGATAAAATGACTCTAGAATTTGCTTCAGAATAATCGGGAGAGTTCAGGGAGGAATGTCGGTGGGAGTACTGATGAAGCAAGATTAGCCACAAATTGATAAGTGTCGAACCTATCATTCATATATATATATATTCATACGTTTGTGAAGTTTTCTAAGTTTTTTTAAGCAGGATATTACCATAGGAATTTTTTTTTAAAGTTGAAGAGTCCAAAAACAGACCCACATATATCAGAATTTAGTAAATGCTGACTAGAATTTCGAATCAGATGGAAACAAACAATGGAGGTAAGACATTTGCTTTTCATTTGGGGAAAATTTGTTAGATCTTTATCCCATACCATTTACAAAAACAAAATTCAGTTGAATTAAAACCCTGAAGATAGGGGACGCCTGGGTGGCTCATTCAGTTAAGCTCCTCCCTTCTGCTCAGGTCATGATCCCAGAGTCCTGGGATAGTGTCCCACACTGGGCTTCTTGCTCAAGGCGAGACTGCTTCTTCCTCTGCCTGCCGCTCTCCCTGCTTGTGCGTATTTTCTCTCTCTGACAAATAAAATCTTAAAAAACAAAAAACAAAAAAACAACAAAGATAGGGGGAAAAAATCAAAAATTTTAAGATTTTAAAAGACTGTTTATGATGTTGAGATAGGAAATTTTTAAATTATTTCCAACACATATAACAAAGAATTAGAACCCAATATATAAATAAACAAAAAAAAGTCACAGAATCAGTAAGAAAAGGACAAAAACTCAATAGGATTTTTCCTATTGAGGATGGGGGAAATGGGCAGTTCTTAGAAGAAAAAACAAAATTGGACAAAATGGACAAAAACTCAATAGGATTTTTCCTATTGAGGGTGGGGGAAATGGGCAGTTCTTAGAAGAAAAAACAAAATTGGCCATTAAAGATAATGCAAATGGGGACTCCCCTCTACTTGCTAGATAGGATGCTGCCCCATTCAGGAATCCCTCAAAAAAGCCAATTAGATCTTTAAATTAAAAAAAAAGAAAGACATGGAAAGGTAGTTGGCCTCAACTAGTATACTGAAATTTAAATTCTATTTACATTAAATTTAAATTAAATTTAAACAAGAAGGTACCATTTTCATCCACCAGATTGCCCAAAATGAAAAGTTTCATGGTATCAAGGATTTGCAAGGTAGGAGAATGAAAGGATTTGGCTGCTTTAGAGGGCAAGTTAGCAACATCTATTAAAATGTCAAACATGTAAACAAAAAAAAGTCAAACATGTATGCCCTGTGACCTAGGACTTCTAGTTCTAGGTTTAGTTCCAAGAGACACACCCATCTACTTTCACATAGAGGCACAGAGACACAGTCATTAAAGCATGAATTGAGCACCCACCATGTGTCAGTCACTTTACTAAAGTGGGGATAGAATCGTGAAAAAACAGACAAAATCTCTGTCCTTGGGAACCTGGCATTCTATGGAAGAAGACAGACTCTAAACAAGGTAAATAAATGTAATGTATTAGGAGGTGAAATATACAAAGTCGTCTGCTCTCCAGGCCCCAAGGCGTGGATGGCAAGGAGAGGAGGAAGGCAGGGGCTGCACAGAGACAAAGGAAGGACGGGCTCTGCCAGGCCCAGGTGGGGATGGAGGTAAAGCTAGTTTGCTGTATGTTGGCAGAGCAGAGGATCAGAGCTGTGCCGTGTCCAGGGCCTACTAGGCAGAAGGTGCCCAGTGGGTGAGAGTGAATGAGGCAGTGCCTGTAGGCCAGGACGTGTGCAAGAACTTCCCAAGTCGTTCCAAGGGGTAAGCCTGACCCAAGGGATTCATCTCGTGTCATTCCTTCTGCATTTATTACATTCTAGGCTGAGGCTCAAGTTCCCATTCTTCATGAATGGATGGCTGCGCAGTCTGAAATCACCAAAGCAGTCTTTTAGGGTGAAAGGAAGCATAAACACATCTGGTCCACTCTCTCTACAATTTTAGCCATCACTGTTTTGGCCTTATCTGTGAGAAGAGGGTTTGTAATTTTAAGTAGGGTAGTTCAGGTACTTTTGGATGAAGACCTCCAGAAGGTGAAGAGTGAACCATATAGATAGCTGAGGGAAGAGAGAGTTTCAAGCAGAGGGAGCACCAAAGTGTAAAGGTAGGAGCATAGCAGGCATGTTTTAGAAATAGCTGGCAAGTTAGTGGCTGGATCAACTACAAGGAGGAGAATGTCAGGAGATATTCTGGCAGACCAACTAGGCCATTGTGAGGACTTCGATTTTTACTCTCAATGAGGTAGAAGGCCTGGGAGGGTTTTGAGAATTGATTAGCTCTCTGCCTTTAATGGGATAATTCTGGCTGTTGTGCTGAAAACAGGGAAGGAGAACAGGAATGGAAAAAGGGAAATCAATTAGTAGGCTGTTACACTGTAGATGTGAGAAATTGGAAACCACCTAAATGTCCATAAGTAGGAGGGTATGTTAATAAACTGTAGAATGGAATACTAAACATCAGTTCAAAAAAGTTCAGCTGATCTGGACTGATGAGGCAGTATCTTTTTATTTTCTTAAGATTTTTTTTTAACTTATGTATTTGACAGAGAGAGAGAGAGAGATTACAAGTAGGCAGAGACAGAGGGAAGCAGGCTCCCAGAAAGCCCGATGCGGGGCTCGATCCCAGGACCCTGAGATCATGACCTGAGCTGAAGGCAGAGGCTTTAACCCGCTGAGCCACCCAGGCGCCCCAATGGAGCAGTATCTTTGAGACACATTTTTGGTTAGAAAACAAATTGCTGATTGATATAAATTCATTACGAAACCATTATTTTTTTTAAAGATTTTATTTATTCATTTAACAGAGAGAGAACACAAGCAGGCAGAGAGGCAGGCAGAGGCAGAGAGAGAGGAACAGGCTCCCTGCCGAGCAAGGAGCCCGATGCGGGACTCGATCCCAGGACGCTGGAATCATGACCTGAGCCGAAGGCATCTGCTCAACCAACTGAGCCACCCAGGCATCCCGAAACCATTATTTTTTTTTAATTAAATTTATTTTAAGTAAACTCTATCCCCAATGTGGAGCTTGAACTTACAACACTGAGATCAAGAGTCGCACGCTCCACAGATTAAGCCAGCCAGGGACCCCTGAAACCACTATGGTTTTTAAAAATATGCAAAACAACCCTCCACTTTTCCTGTGAGTGTGTATAAATAATGTCAGCTAGCACTTACCTGGCACTTACCATATGCCAGGCACTGTTTGAAGTGCTTTACATATAATAACTTATTTTATCCTAATAATAACGCTATGAGGTAATGTCATCATTTCCAGTTTATAGATTCAGGAAATTATGGCTCAGAGAGGGTGGACGACTTCTCAAAGGTCACACAGTTTGTATGTGACAGAGCCAGAATTTGAACACTGGAAGTCCAGCTGCAGGGGCCAAAACCTTAACCACTGCCCTGCATTGCCTCTCCTAAACAGAGGTATATATATGAGAAAAGGTATGGAAGAATTCACAACAAACTGACAAGTGTGGGAACTTCAGAGGGCAGGGACTAAACTGGATTGTAGACAGAAAGGACAGATAATGTGAGTTTTATCTAAAAACAAAAAGAATGTAGCGAGATTTGAATTTATTGTTTTTTATAATAGAAATCTGGTAGGGGAGAAAAATCTGCAAAGGAGAGAGGAGAAGAAGCCAGAGCATCAGAAAGCTATTCAGGCTCTTCAAACTCTTATTTTTTGAAAGTGAGAGAGAAAGAAAGAACCAACTTCTACCCTTGCCCCTTTCAAATCTGCTCCTTCACTCTGTGTCTGTCAATCCCTCTACCATCTAAACCAGTGGTCACCAGGCCAAAAATCTGTACTTGCCTTCCAGCTCAGTGGAGGCCTCCTACTTCATGGAGAATGGACACCAACCACCCATTGGCTCTGGATGGCAACTAACTCTCAGACACCTCCAGGCAGGGTGGCTGCAATCACCTAAGAACTCTCGCCTGGAGAAGGCTGCAAGTATGAGCCTTTGGTGACAGCCATCAAAAGGATCCCTAGAGAAAGGGGCACCACTCTGTCTTCCATAGTTCCCATCCAGCCAAGCAAAGGGAAATCTGTAGGTGTTTCCTTGTCTCTTTCTTCATGGCTGATGTGAAATTCTTTTGGAGGAAGGAGGACACAGACCTTAGCAAACTGTGATTAAGAGCAAAAGACCATAGGAAACAACCCAAATATCCACCAACTGATGAATGGGTCCATAAAAGGTGATAAACCCATGCAATGGAGTAGTATATTTTAATAAAGTGCATTAAGTACTGACATATACTATAACATAGATGACACTGAAACCTTATACAACTAAAAGAACCAGACTGGGAATGACAAATATTGTATGATTCCATTTATAAGAAATTTCTGGAAGAGGCAAATCCATAGAGATTAATGTTTGCTAGGAGCTGGGTGGGGGGATGGGGAGTGACTGCTAATTCAGGGGTTTCTTTTCAATAAGCTCATGTAAAATCAGTGCTAGCCAGGCCCAAATGGGGCCTTTGTCTTTTGGGAGTAGGAAAGAGAATCTCAGGAAATCCCATCCTCTGCATTTGCAGTGGGCACTGGCTTGGTACATCAGCCAGGTACTTTAATATTTGAGATCTTTTATATTTAAATATGTCTTAAAGTTACAAAATAACACATGCTTATGACAGAATGGAGGGTATATGTTAGGTGCTGTACATTCCCGACTTCACTTCATCTTTGCAATACCCTTGCTAGGTAGGTTCAATCATTTCCAATTTCCAGACAGAAAAAACTGAGGCTCAAGAGAAGTGACATGAACTGCCCAAGGTCACATAGCAGAGTTAAGCTGTACAGCCAGGTCCATCTGGGTTCATAAACATATATGAAGTAAAAAGTGAAAAAGCCCTATGCCTCCTACCACACCCCATTGCTAGTCCCTCACCCTCAGTTAAAAAAAACTAGTATTTAAAAAAATTAGTGTTGGGGCACCTGGGTGGCTCAGTGGGTTAAAGCCTCTGCCTTCAGCTCAGCTCATGATCTAAGGGTCCTGGGATCAAGCCCCACATCGAATCAGGCTCTCTGCTCAGCAAGGAGCCTGCTTCCCCCTCTGTCTCTGCCTGCCTCTCTGCCTACTTGTGATCTCTCTCTGTCAAATAAATAAATAAAATCTTTAAAAAAGAAATTAGTGTTAAAAGATGAGTGTGTATCTTTCAGAAATCTTTTCATAAAAATACAAACCCTCATATATCTATATTCAAACATGTACACATTTAGATATTTTTATATATGCATGTTTATATATTTTTGATTTCTTACTTTGAAAGTAATATTTTCTTATTTATAATACTTGAAAAATATAGGAACAAAGAAGAAACAAAAAATAACTATTACATAAATTTCAGAAACAACATCTCCACTATTAATATTTTAGTATATTTCCATCCAGTCTTTTTAAAATTTATTTTATTAGATATTGAGTAGATATAAATACAAATATATGTATGTAGAACATATGGTTGTATAAAGAATGAGGCAACAAAATCTGTATACATATGTACAATTCAATTTAATAAGAACATTTCCATTATCTTTCAAACTCTCAATTTTACCCAGTTCCCTGGTTCCCCAGTTCATCCCGAACCCACTCCTGTTAATGTGCAATGGCTCTCTTGAATTTTGCATTTATCATTCCTTTACATTTCTTTATAATTTTACCACATATGTATAGATCCCTGTGTTGTTTTTCTATTGCGTCAAAACAGATTACCCCCAAACTTACCGGCTTAAAATTACAAATGTATATTATTTTATACAGTTTCTGAGGGTCAGAAATTCAGCAGTTAATAACAGTGGTTCTGGCTCTGGGTCACAGATGAGGATATAGTAAAACTGTTGGCTATAATCACCTGGAGGCTTGGCTGGGCCAGGGGAATCTTCATATGACTGTCCGCAGGAGCTTTCAGTTCCTCACTCTCTGTAGGGTCTCTCTGCAGGGCTGCTATAACAGGGCAGCTGGCTACCCCCAGAAAGAGTGATGAGAGAGAGAAAGAGATAACCTAGTCTTGGAAGTGACACATCATCATCTCTGACATTTGCCATCGGTAACATAAAAACAGCTCTGGTATATTGCAAAGGTGTGAATATCAGGAGGGAGGGATCTTAGGGGGCCATTCTGGACGAGCCTGGCTACCACAAACCCTACACAGTATGTAGATCAGTTTTTTCTGTTTTCAAACTACATATAAATGGAATCCTACTTCATTACTCTCTTACAATTTTTTCATGCAACATGTTTCTAAGATTCTTTTATGATGTGTGTAACTAAATGCACTTATTTTCCCACTGTATCATATTACTATGTATAAATATACTACTATTTGTTTAAACGTTTTGCTATAATGGACGGAGGAGTAGTTTCCAAATCTTTGCTATTACAAGGGGTGCCTCTGTAGGGATGCTTGGGTGGCTCAGATGGTTAAGTGTCTGCCTATAGCTCAGGTCAAGATCCGGGGGTCCTGGGATTGAGTCCTGCATTGGGCTTCTTGCTCAGCAGGGAGCCTGCTTCTCCCTCCACCTGCTGCTCCCCCTGCTTGTGCTCTCTCTTTCTCTGACAAATAAAAAAAAATACAATCTTAAAAAAAAAAGTAGTGCTGCTATAAACATTCTTTTTTTTTTAAGTTTATTTAAGTTTATTTATTTTTTAGTGGTAATCTCTACACACCCAGTGATCTCTACACCACCCCGAGATCATGAATTGCATGCTCCTCCAACTGAGTCAGCCTGGCACCCCTGCTGCTACAAACATTCTTATACCTGCATCTGCACATGTGCAAGAGTTATTTTAGAGCATATATCAAAGAATAGAATTTCTGGGTCATAGGTTATGGGCATCATCAATTCTACTAGGTAACAATACGTTTTTTTCCAAGGTTATTCCATTTTCCTGAACCACACTTGATTTTATCAGATTTTCCCATTTTTCCCAGTCTGGTGGGTATGAAATGGCATCTCACTGAGGTTTTAGTTGTCATTTCCTTGATTACTAATGAAGTTGAGCATCTTTTCAGATTTATTTCTATAAATAAATAGAATTTTTTCTATTTCTGTTCCTCTTTAGCATCTATGCAAGGATTTTCTCCACTTTTCTTTTGTCTTTATCATATTGATTTCCTAGCCTTTTTCCTATGCATGTTGAGATTGTGAGTTGAGATTGTGTTGAGATTGTGTCACACAACTAATTTTGTAGACTTTTATTTTCACTTAACATTACACCACAAGCAAAAAAAAAAATTTTTTTTACCACAAGCATTTCCTCATCATCTAATCTCAGCAAACATGTTTTTAAAACAGTGTTTTCTGGGGCGCCTGGGTGGCTCAGTTGGTTAAGCATCTGCATTTGGCTCAGGTTATGATCCCAGGGTCCTGGGTTCAAGCCCCATACTAAGCTCCCTGCTGATCAGGGAGCCTGCTTCTCCCTCTCCCTCTGCCCCTCTCCCCCACTTTGCTCTCTCTCGCAAATAGATAAATCCAATGTTTAAAAAAAAATTTTAAAACAGTGTTTTCCAATTAAAACAATATAGTCGTGTTAGATAACATAGAAAAGTATTTTTTAAAAAAGAAAATCACCCATTATTTGACTACCCAACAATAACTGTCTTTTTGCATTCTGATAGAATTTCTTGTACTATATTTTGTGTGTAATGTACATTCTTTTTTTAATATTTTATTTATTTATTTGACAGAGAGAGAGAGAGATCACAAGTAGGCAGAGAGGCAGGCAGAGAGAGAGGGGAAGCAGGCTCCCTACTGAGCAGAGAGCCCGATGCGGGGCTTGATCCCAGGACTCTGAAATCATGACCTGGGCGGAAGGCAGAGGCTTTAACCCACTGAGCCAGCCAGGTGCTCCTGTAATGTACATTCTTTATAAATCATAATTCTCAGTATAGTTTTGCAATTTATTTTTTTCAGTGTTATGCTTGGAGCATTTTTCCACTTCATGAAATATTATTCAATTACAGTTTTAATGTGGGAATTTAACCCATGTAAACCGTCACCCTATTTATTTGATCTTCTTAATTTTTAGTTTTCTTTCCTGTGTTATAAATAACCTTGCACAGACATCTCTGTGGATAAATCTTTGGATGCATTTTATTTCTTAAATTCAATTCCAACCAAAGATCATTTCTCAATGATCTTTCCAGGCCCGTGTTTAAGGCTTTTGGTAAATATTGCAAAACTCCCTTCCAAAATATAAATCTCTTCATGTCCTTTCTGTTCAAAACGCCTGGCTGGCTCCTCTGGTGTCCACGCAATGCCCTGCACATGCAGATACACAGTTACATTCAGTCTCCGCTACCACCACTCCCCCCTCTCAGCCACCCCAGTTTATTTCTAGGAAACACCATGGATCCTCATGTTAGACCTCCATGCCTTTGCTCAGGCAGCGCCCTCCACCCAAAATGCCCCTAACCTCCTTTCTCTTCCAAGCAAAATCCTATTCTCCTTTTAAGGACCAATTCAATAAAGCCCATGTCTCTGGGCAGGGTGGATCTGCCCTCTGCTGGGCCCCCAAAGCACATCATAGACTTCCATAGTGATAATTTTCACATTGAAATAATTGTGACACTGGAGGTTTCACAGATTCACACAAATCATCACATCCTGTCCTGGAAGTTTAAAACTCTTCCATGGGTGGGGGTGGCACCCCCAGGGTGCAGGGTGGGTCAGTCGGTTAAGCGTCTGCCTTTGGCTCAGGTCATAATCCTAGGATCCTGGGATGGAGCCCCACATCAGGCTCCCTGCTCAGTGGGGAGCCTGCTTCTCCCTTTCCCTCTGCTGCTCCCACTGCTTGTGTTCTCTAACTCCCTGTCAAATAAATAAATAAAATCTTAAAAAAAAAAAGCTCTTCCTTGTAACATAATAGAAAGTTCAGAAATTGGCCCCAATACACTTGGGAATGAAAATTATGATAATAGAGACATTTCAAACGAGTTGGGAAAAGATGATAATATTGGGATAACTGGGTGGTTATTTGGAAAAAAATTATAGATTCCTGCCTCACACCAAAGTGACTTTATGATGGCACAAGATTGAAATGTAAAATATGAAGCTATGTAAAAACCAGAAGAAAATAGAGAATTTGGTCTCTAATGTTGAATTGGAGGTTTTTCCTAAGAATGACATAGAACCTGGAAACCACAAAGGAAAAGACTGATAAATTCAGATACATACAAAGTAAAAGTGTGTCGTGGTAATAAATAATAAACTGGAAAAATACTTAAATCTTAGGTATAGAAAAAAAGGATTAAAATTCCTATAAATCAAGAAAAAGCTCAAGGGAAAGACCAACTGAAACACCCAGTCTAAAGGGCAAATGAAGTGAACAGAGAATTCGCCAGAACTAGAACTGGCCTCCCTCCCCAGGGGCACCTGGGTGGCTCAGTCATTAAGCTCTGCCTTCCACTCAGGTCATCATCCCAGCATCCTGAGATCGAGTCCTGCATCCTGGGATCCAGCCCTGCATCCAGCTCCTGCTCGGTGGGGAGCCTGAAAAAGAACTAGAACCCCCACCCCCAAAAAGACTCATAAATATGAAAAATTGCTCGACTTCTCTCTTAATAAAAAGAAATGAAAAATAAAAGTGCCTCTTGGTTTTTTATCTATCTGATTGGCAAGGAAAATAAGGTTTGATAACACACTGCAGTTCAGGATGTAAGGAAAGAGGCACTCTCATACTTTATTGATGGGAAGGCAAAGTAGTACAACTGCTATGGAGAGTATTTTGCCAATATCCATTAAAACAAAGCAAAAACAAGTTCATATATTCATTTACTGGTATTCCACTTCCAGGAATTTACCTAACAGATAAACTCCCACATATGCGAAATAACAAATGGACAAGTTATAGCATTATTTGTAGTAAGAAAAGAATGGAAACTACCTAAGTGTTCACGAATAGAATATTAGGCAAGGAAATTATATGGCATGTCTATATAAAGCTGTCTGTTGATTTAAAAAACTGAAGATCGAAAATGTGGAGCTCAGTCATAGAAGCAAGATGTAGAAGTGTTTACAGCAAGCTATCATTTGTATAAAAAAATCTGTACATGTAATTTGCCTGTGAATACAGTGATCATCTCTGAAAGACCTCAGAAGAAAGTGATTATTGCTGTGGGGAAAGCAGGGATGGGAAGAGGACATAACTTTTTCACTCTATGCTCTTTGCATATTTTTAAGACTCTGTTTTCCTGTATACCTATTTTTAATCAATTAAATTAACATAAAACAACCCTCAATGTTTAAGATCAAGTCTAACTCACTTCCATGGTAGACTTTCCAAACTCCTCCCATGCTCATTTCCCCTCCCTCACTACCTTCCTGTCAACTTGCTTCTCCTTCAGTTTCTGGAACATGCCAAGATCTCCCTGCCTCAGGACATTCTGCATAAGCTGTTCCCTCTTCCCAGGTTGCTGTTCGTAGCATGGGTCAGCATTTTCTTATATTTCAAGTCTTGGGTTCTGTGTCATCTCTTCAAAGAGGCCATCCCTGGCCACCCTACATATACAATTTGTTGAATAAATGCTTCTCTCTCTCACTGGGCAGGCAGGGTGGTTTACAAACACCCAGTCTAAAGAAGTACCTCCCTTCACTCTCTTCATGACAATACCCTGATTCACTTCTTTCATAGCACTAGTCACTATTTGCAATTACCTTGTTTGTGTATTTTCTCAGTTGTTTACTCTCTCTCTCTAGCTCAATACTGTCTCTCCTTTCCATGAAAACAGGGACCATGTCTTGTCTTGTTTCTATCTTTAGCAACCCAAGTAATAAACATTTGTTGAATATATTTATGCAACATATACTATGGACCACACACATTGCTACAGATTTTATAAATAACAACTCTTTCAATCCTCTAAATAACTCAATAAGGGAGATTGGTTTTTTATCTATTTTACAGTTAAGGAAATCGAAGCACGGAGCAGTTGAGGAACTTGCCCAACTGACAGAGTTGGAATCCAAGACACAAGATTCTTAGCTGTAACGCGACGCTTTTTAGATATATAAACTCACTAATGGATTTGAAACAATGAACGAACTCATGGAAAAATGAATATAAACGCTGGTTTTGTTTTGTTGCGTCTCCGGATTCTCCAGATCTGCCGCAAGGGGGCGCTCTTTCCCAGGTCTTGACGCCAGTCCTCAAGGCGCGCACTCTGCGTCTCGGGCTCGCGCGCGCTGCCGCGGCACCGGAAGTGACTGAGCTTGCAAGTTCCCCCGGTCTCTTCAGGGGAAACTGAGGCCGGCTCGTTCGGAAGAGACACCGCGAGCCGTCAGCCAGGTAGGCCGGCCCGGGTCCGTGGCGCGGAACTTGGCCACGAAGAGCCCTCGCGTCTGGAAAACGACCTGGCCGATGAAGGGGGGATGTGGCCCCCCACGGCTCGCGGGGCTCGCAGGTGAGAGCGCCGCCTCCCCTGTGCGTGGCAGGCGCTGCGCCCAATGGGAGCCCTCGCCGTCCCGCTTCTGTGCCGACTGGGCTCGCTGATTGGCCACGCCGGGGCGGGCCGCCGGGGGCGAGACCCCTCCTCCCTGAAAGGGCTAGGGGGCGCCCCTGAGGGAGAGTGGTTGCCTGGCAACGGGGCGGTGGCCGGGCGGGTACCCGGCCTAGCGCGTCGGAGAAACCGCCAGGCCGCAGCCCACCCGCCCCGGGCTCCGGAGAGGTGCAGCCCCCGGCCCCCAAGCCCTTCTGGGGGCGCCAGGAAGCCGCCTTGGGCCTGTCCTCAGGAAAACGTGGTCTTAGCTGTTGTGGGAGGGGGGAGGCTCGAGCAGGCCTCAGTTCCTCTCCCTGACCCGAGGAGAGGCCCGGCGCCTCACCCTCACCCCGTCTTTGTGCAGGGCGCCGGCGGCCATTGTGTCCGTGCGGGGAATGGAGGACCCGGCAATCCCCCCCCACCGCCGCCACGTCCAGGGCCTTTGGGGAAGTCAAAGAAAATCAGCGGTGTTTCTGGGGGGTCCCCGGCCGTCAGCCTCCCGGAAAGGCCCGGGGATGGCCTTTCCGAAGTCAGACCGCAGATCCGAGGCAGTTTCCCCCTCCCTCTGTCCCTTCTCGAAACCTTGAGCCCCATTGAGAAGTCCCTTCAGGGTTTCGGAAGCCTTACCCTGAGCTGGTACTTAAATAGAAACAACAACAACAACAAAAATCCTAAACCCCACACCAGCCACCTCCGGGAGAGTTCTCCTGGCTCCCAGTAGGAGGCGGGAGCCAAGGGGCGTGCAAGAGCGAGGGGGCTGGGCTCCCGGGTGTCAGGAGGCCGCTGCCGAGTGGCCGCCCTCGATCCGGGCGATGGAGGAGGAAGCAAGCGAAGGGACCGGTTCCTGAGCTTCGTAATTCCTGTGTCGCCTTCTGGACTCCCAGCCTGCCGGGTCGCATGATCCCTCCAGCCGGAGCTCTTTTTTTTGCCAGCCGCCGTGAGGCCGGCTGAGTTGCCGGCATCCCGGCTGCCACCTCTTCTCCCGACCTATGTTACAAAAGATCTTCCGGGGGTTGCACCTGCCTGCGGCTGCCTGAGACGGATTTGAATGTAGGTGGTGCGGAGGTGGGGGTGGGGGGCAGACTGCCCGTGGGGGTGACTTTCTGAGGAAAGCATTTCGGAGAAAAGGGGGTGGCTGGGGTTAAAAAAAAAAAAAACACAACAAAAAATGCCGGTATGGTGATTCAGAAACAGCCCACGGGTGCTTTCAATTTGACTTCATTGAAGTCTTTTGGAAGCTAGACCCGGACCTTCCTGAGAGCCACAAAGAAACCAGTTCTGGTATCGAGAAGGAGAATGGGATATTGTAGGGTAAATGGCATGCATATTAATTTTTTTTTTTCCTGAAGCTCTTTCTCTCCCATCAGAACCCTATCTTGGCTTCGGATCTCAGAAGAGGACCACTAAGCAGAGACCAGACTCAGTGAGAGAGCAGGTGTTTTGGACAATGGACTGGTGGAGCCCATCCCTATTATAAAGATGTCTCAGAGCAACCGGGAGCTGGTGGTTGACTTTCTCTCCTACAAGCTTTCCCAGAAAGGATACAGCTGGAGTCAGTTTAGTGATGTGGAAGAGAACAGAACTGAGGCCCCAGAAGGGACTGAATCAGAGGTGGAGACCCCCAGTGCCATCAATGGCAACCCATCCTGGCACTTGGCAGACAGCCCTGCGGTGAATGGAGCCACTGGCCACAGCAGCAGCTTGGATGCCCGGGAGGTGATCCCTATGGCAGCGGTGAAGCAAGCGCTAAGGGAGGCCGGGGATGAGTTTGAACTGAGGTACCGGCGGGCATTCAGTGACCTGACATCCCAGCTTCACATCACCCCAGGGACAGCGTATCAGAGCTTTGAGCAGGTAGTGAACGAACTCTTCCGGGATGGGGTGAACTGGGGTCGCATTGTGGCCTTTTTCTCCTTCGGTGGGGCACTGTGCGTGGAGAGCGTAGACAAGGAGATGCAGGTATTGGTGAGTCGGATCGCAACTTGGATGGCCACTTACCTGAACGACCACCTAGAGCCTTGGATCCAGGAGAACGGCGGCTGGGTAAGAACCACGCCCCTTGTGTGTACCTTTCCCTTGGCCTCCCGTCTGTCCGGGAGATGTCTAACAGCCTCTCCCCGGTCTCTCTTTCTGTTGTGCTGGGTGCTTATTGGAGACTTTGTTAAGATGTGACCGGTCTCATTGCACCACAAGAGGTTAACTGTTCTCAAATACAGATGACCTAGTTCTTGAAGGACCAGGCGTCTTTCATTCTGGTCACCCTCATGACCCTACTCTTTCATACTTGTGTTCCAGTTTCTCAGCAGAGGAAAACATAGACTGTGTGTTCATTTGACCCCAAATCTTTGCAGGTGGGAAGTTATTCCAGTGTTCCCCCTCACCCTGACAAAATGGCTCACCACAGAAAGGGCTGATGAGTGTAATGCCTCTGAGCCCCTCCAGTCTTACCGCCCCCCCCCCACCCCGGGGATGTTAATCTTGTCCTGGCTTCCCTCCCACAAATCAAGTTCCTTTATTTCAGAGTTTGCATACACGTTCCTCTCCTCTCAGAACAGGGCACGGCCAGGCAGAAGTTCCCACTGGCTTGGATGGCTGAGGATTGTCAGATTTTAGGGCAGTGTAAGCTGTGCCAGTGGGCCAGTTGTGTTTGTGCTGCACCCCTCTGTTCGTTTGCTCTAAAGTGTGCAACTTTCTGCATGGTTGGCCTGTTTGTGGAGCTCTCGCTGTGTCACGCATTAAGCCTGGGGACTTTGCACCTCACTGCCTGGGGTCGGTTGGGGAGCTCCAGCTGTTCTGCCTGTTGCTTTCCGGCCAGGGCCCTAGGGCCTCTTCAGGGAGCACTGTTGGCTGGCAAAGCAAGAACCTGGTCTGTGGGGCTCTTTGGGCTATGTAGGTTCAGTGACAGACTTCAGAAACAAGCTGACATAGGTGTGAGTGCCAGCCCTGCCATTCAACCAGCTGTGTGACTTTGGACAGGCTGGTTTACCTTCAGCCTCAGCTTCTTCCACTAAAAAAAAAGGTGGCAAGCCCTTTTTGCCTTGCAGAATATTGTAGATCCTTTGGAGCTAACGTGAGCAGTGACTGGCACCAGCAAGTTTCTGTTGTAGTTGTTATTGGTTCCAGACACGGGAGTCGTACCCCCATTCCTTTACCAGGGAGGGAGAATTCTCTTGCCCATCACCAACTTTGGAGCAGATAGTGGTGAGAGGTTCTTTACCAGTGGTCATTGTAAGCAATTTTTGCTCTTCTACAGTGAACTCAGCCTAGTTTCCTTGCTTATCTCCCTATCTGGGGGAGATGCAGGGCTTATGAGACGTATTCGGTCCCCTCAGAATACCCAGAAAATTGAGCAGGCTGTGCAAAATAAGTCATCTATTGAAGGAGCTGAGGTGGAAGGGGCCTTGCACCGTGGACTCAGGAATGTCAAGAATGCAAATTATCCATAGGCTTGGCCTAGGGCGTGGCACTTCAGTTTACCTCTGAGCCAGAGACTGCCTAGTTTGCCCTTCCCCCGTCTTTATTTCCCATTTCTTTGCAACTTCATTAACTCTTCCTGCTGCCAGTTCTTGTAAAATACAAAGGGGTCAAGTCAATAGAGGTCAGATGACTGGGGTGGGGTTGGGGGAGGTAAAGGTGGAGAGCTCTCAGAGCTAAGGCTGACCGGACTTGAAAGCCCTTCTGTAAATGAACTCCCTGGGGGGATAAATGATTAAATAGTTCCTGTTGGTTTGTATGATGGCCTCGCCTATTCCCTCCTGCTTTGATTCTCTTTGGGGGCAAATATTTGTTCAGCTGATTACAGGAGGGACAGGATTCCAGCACTTCAGACCCAGCCTCTGAGGCATCTCCTAGTAGAGACGTGGGCTGTGTGCCCACCTTGCCTGACTATTGTCCTTGGCCAGGGGTGCTAATACCAGGTGGGTTATTGCCAGCTATTAACAAAAGGCAGTCTGGGAGAGGTGCCTGTTCCCCGGAGCAGCCTCTGGAGCAGCCTCTGCAGAGCGCTGCCTGGATCAGAGAATTGCCAGTCGCCCAGTATTATATACAGAAAGAGGTTTTAGACACAGTGGCACTGGGCAAGTTCATTAGATGAAGTTCAAACCCCTGGATTGAAATTCCAGCTTCTGTCTCTTTGCTCAAGAATTTTCAGAGCCCGTTAGACAACATACCATATGTTACTTCCTCTTGGTGAACAGAGGGGATGTGTGCAGCACCATTTCTGGGCACTCGTGCTCCCTGAGGCCAGGAGGTAAAGAGTAATTGAGTGGAGATCCTTTGGATAGAAGCTACCCACACACTCCCTGTCAAGTACCATCCTGTTTGGGCTGCACTGACGGGTTACTGCAGTGGCATCTCAAAACCTTCCTGGAGGCTGTGGCGGATCCACGAGTGTAGGAGTTATGGGCCATTACTAGCCTGGGATATGCTTTAAATTTAGCATCCCTACAGAAAAGGGGAAGGAAATGAGCGTTTACAGAGTACATCCTATGTATGAGGCATTGTGTTGGGTCCTTTACTTATGCAACCAAAATTTACTGAGCATCTCCTATGAGGCAGGCACTGTGCTAGGTGCTGGCAATAAGCCTCATGTGATACCTTCCCTCCTGGAAATGACGTGCTATTTCATATATCCCGCACAGTAACTTTCCAAGGTAGGTGGGTTTCTTCCCAGTTGACATGTGAAGCTCTTGATAGCTCAGTGACTGGCTCCAGGTAGCCCTCGGCCAGTTAAGTGACTGAGTGGGAATTTACACCTAGGTTGGCCTGAGTCTGAAGCCTAAAGTCTTTTCCATCCACATCAGGTTGTTCTAGGAGTAATAAAGTGACCCAGATATCCTGGCACAGAAAGGCAGAAATGCTGTCGGGCCACACAAAATATGCCCGTGGAGGTGCTCACTCTGGTCTGTGATCTGACATTGTTCAGGAAGCCACAGGTAGAACAGTGCCTTTGTTGGCAGTAGCAGGTTCCCCAAGGCATGTGTGTAGTAGCCTCAGATTCTGGCATTGGTAAAACTCAAGTAGGCATCAGGGTTTTGCCCAGTCAGAGTGGCCTTCTTGTTAGTTCTTTCATTGTTAAACCCTCTCAGGCCCGGCCAGTAGATAAGAATCCTGTGCTTGTGGCGGGGAAGGTGGCCTGCTTCAGATATATCAACTTAATTGTGGGTGAGCTCCAAGGACTGGAATTCCACATGTAGCCACACCACTGCCTCCCCGGAGTCACCTGGCAAGTCACCTTTTGTGTGTCTCGTCCATCCATCTCTCCTACCTATAAAGTAGAATAACGACAGCCACCTGCCGTAGCTTGACTCTAGTAAAGAATCTAGAACAAAAGCCCTTCCTGGGCCTTAATTGTAGGGTGGAAGCACTTCTTTTAATGAGTGGACCATCTGCCTCAGAAAACTGAACTTTGGCCCGAATCTCTCAAGAAACAAAGCCAACTCCTGAGATATTCATCTAGAATGGAATATGATACAACCTTCCCTGTAGGGACAGAGTGTTTTGGGGACTTTCCAATGGGAATGGGGACAATTTTAAGGTGAGGACCCAGGTGGGCAAGCCATTTTGGGATCGCAATCCCTTGGAAAACCCTGAGCTTGATGGAAAACCACTGTCAAGAGCAATGAACAATGTGTGTGGAGAGAGGAAACATAATTTGGCCTTTCCCAGGCTGCATGGTTCTGTGGTCTTCTAGTTTCTATAGGTTTCTTCTTGCCTATTCTGGCTTCTTTGGCATGGATATATGCTTGCTGGAGGACCTCAGTGACCTTTGCAGATCTCAGCAGCTGTTGGCAATTTTGCGGTTTTCTTGGGGAAACCCCATTAGAAACCCCAAACGTGGAAATTTTTAGTAATCTCATTCAGGTCCCAAAGTGAGGTAGAAATGTCTCAGGGACTCCACCTCAAAACACCCAGTTCATCTGGATGTACATTTGAGGTTGCTCTTGAAACTCTGTCACCATCACAGGATTTTCCAGACCTCCTGGGACTAATTTCCCCAGAGACCCCATAGAGCCCTTCAGCTTCTGGTAGAAAATTACCCAGGTGTTTTTTCAGGGTCTCCCAACAGAACCCAGAGGGTTTTCTTGACTTTTGTGTGGGCAGTCACCAGATTTGGTTGGGCGGCAGGAAGCAGTGGTTGTCAGCTGTCCTTTCCCCAGCAGGTATCTGTCCTGAGGCCAGTGGGCTTCGGCATTTTCCAGCGTCCTCGGCCCTCCATCATGGGGCTTTCTTTCAGCAACTGTGGTCTTGTCTGGGTTTGGCATGAATAGATTTAGGAGTAATTCTCAGTGAGCTGCTCCTGGGCAGAAGTATAAACTCCTACTACCTTAATTAGCAGGGCGCTGTCCCTACCCCCAACCTAATCCCACGGAGTCCTCCCTAGGGACTCCTTTTTTTGTTGAAGGAGTCACTCTGCTCCTGGAGTAGCTTCTCTTCTGTCCTTCCAGCCAACAGTCTTTCTTCC
The DNA here is from genome assembly GCA_028533885.1 of Nasua narica. Taxonomy (NCBI): domain Eukaryota; kingdom Metazoa; phylum Chordata; class Mammalia; order Carnivora; family Procyonidae; genus Nasua; species Nasua narica. The sequence goes on along the minus strand of CM052811.1, from coordinate 97,843,928 downwards.
CCATTCCCAGCTGGCAGACCTGAGTCAGACAATCCACTGGGTCTTTTTGTTCAGCCTGGGGAAGAGAAGACTCAAGAGAATATGATCACCAGTTTCAAATATCTGGAGGAAGAGGGGCTATGCCTTTTTTACTGGTAGAGTACCCAACAGAACTTGGATAAATGAGAGGAAAGTAGCATTGATAGCATGAACTTAGTATAAAGAAGACATTTTTCACACTATTCTATCTCTACCAGATTTAGGAGTTTCCTTTTTTTTTTTACCCAGAGAGAGAGAGAGATCACAAGTAGGCAGAGAGGCAGGCAGAGGGAGAGGGGGAAGCAGGCCCCCCACCAAACAGAGAGCCCAATGCGGGGCTTGATCCCAGGACCCTGAGATCATGACCTGAGCCGAAGGCAGAAGCTTTAACCCACTGAGCCACTGAGTTCAATTTAGGAGTTTCCTAAAGGTGGAGTCCACATCTTGTACACCCTTGTTTCCTCAGCACTGAGCAGAGGTCTTGGGCATAGCAGGTACCTAATGAAAGAGATGCCCACCAGATTTCTGAAGAAACAGACAGTTATCAAACCAGAATAATAGTAATGGGAATTTTCATTAACCTGATCATTCAGTCATTGATTCAAATGATATTTTTTGAGCTCCTGTGTCCAGGCTGTCCTAGGTATTAGGGGTACTACTGCCTTAAATAAAATTAAGTTTCTGTCCTTGTGAAGCTCACAGTCCAGTGGGCAGAAGCAGACAATAAGCCTGCAATTACATATATAAAACATATCAGGTGATAGTAAGCACTATGAAGAAAATAAAGCAGGTCAAGGTCATGCCTTACAAGGGAGATGGGGCTGCAGTTTTAGGAGAGATTAGGGAGGGTATCACCAAAAGGTAATGTTTGATTCAAGACCCGAAGAATGTGCCTACAGAAGAAACAGCATGAGGAAAAGTGGTTGGGATTGAGAGGGGAGAGGTGGCCAAAGGCCAGATCGCGCAGGGCATTATAGGCCATGCTGAGGACTTGGCTTTGATCGAATGAGAGAGAGGCCAGGAGAGGGTTTGCAGCAGGGGTGAAGTGATCTGAATTCTGCAAGGACTGCAGCCAGGAGGAACCAGTGACGAGGCTGGTGCACCCGCCAGGTGAGAAAGAAGAGTGGTTTGGATCAGGAGGCTGATGTGGATCAGGAGAAGTGACTAGAGAATACAGCCAGGCTTGCACATGGTGTATTGATGGAAGCCACATCATTTTTTAACCACGTAGAGGTCGTGAAATCAAGGCTAAATAAGCTAGATGTTCTTCAGGGATAGTTTGCTTCAAATGTGGTATCCCAATTGGCCCTCCGTTCTAGCAGTAGTTCGGTCTGAGTAACTGCAGCTTGTCTGGGCCTAGGTCCCAGCTCACCCACATCTAGCTGTGTGACCTTGGGCAAGCTCCTTGAGTTCTCTGAACCTTGGGGCAAATAATACCTGCTTTATCAGGTCATGGCAAAGACCTAATGAGGCATGCCTGAGATGTGTAGAGCCTGACACGTGTTGGTATCATAATTCTTACCATCTTCATCACAGAACCCACATCAGAAACTCATCCATTCTCCTTTTTTGGACTGCATGCCCCTCCAACACATTCTCAAGTCAGACAGGTCCTAGCAGTGTTCGTGGTGGCAGCAGCTCTTGGTGATCCTATGTCACTGTGGTACAAGCTCTGGTCTTACAATCAGGATTCCTGTTCTGCTCTCAGTCTGCTCAGACTCACTATCTTGCCTTTAGCCGACACACTTCACCCCCAGGCCAATTCCTCCAAAGCCTATTTCACATTAGTTACATTTGAGGATGGCTCTTTTCTATCAACAGCTACACTTTAACTACAAAAATTAAGTAATCCCAGTGTCAACGTAGGGTAGTTTCTGACTGACCCCTCAGTAATAATAAACCACATTTATGTAGCACTTTACAGCTCAGAAAGCGCTTTCATATCCACCATTCCTTTTTGATGCTTATAGCCACCCAGGGAGGTGAGTAGGAGGGAAGTCAGGCTCAGAAGGGTGAAGTGGCTTGCCAAGGTCACACATCAGGAGGAAGATGCAGAGCTCCCATTTTCGGATCTGCACTTGACCACTTCTTTGCTGTGTGATCTTGGGCAAGTCTTTCAACTTGTAAACGGCCATAATAATAGTGCCTTATTCTGAAGACTCAGTGTGTTAATCCATGTCTTAAGGCTCTCATAACAGTGACTATTCGTATCAGCAGTAAACAGCAGCCACATCCTAGGGCTCCTTATGGCTTCTCGTTTATTACATATTGATTTTTGCAAATAGTGTTTTTGCAGAAAGAAACTGCCTTTGGGACCTTCTGGTACTTGGTTCCATCCCTGATGAGACTCCCAGTCCAAGCTGGAGCCTTACAAGCTAGCTCTAAGCTACAGGGCTTCCAGAACTCCCCTCGGAACTAGAGGTTTTTCTCTCGCTCTTCAGGAAATGCCATTGCAATGACTTCCATGGACTGCTTCCTGTCCCAGCCCTGCAGCCGATTCCTGCTGGCGAGAATGTACAAACTGGAAAGTCATGTCCCTAAAGGCTCCCCCCTCCCCACAAACTGCTTTTTTTGGGCATGTCCCTCCCTTTCCTCTTGTCAGTTACTTTCTTTCCTCCCTCCCTGTGCACCCTTCACCTAGCTTCTCTCTCCAGCCCTCGATCATCCATTTAAGATTTGAAAATGCATTTCCACTTAATTCTGTCAGGCTTTCCCCCCCATCCCATGCTGAGGGGCTAGTCAGAACTCTTGAGCTCTCTTCATGGCTCCATCACTCAGTAGCAGTTTCAGTCTGGGACTCCCCCTAGAGGAACATTAAGCCTGTCACTTGCAGTGCCTTGTATCATCCATTAACCCTGAGTTCCCTCAGAGGTCCCCACCCCACCCCCGCACAGGATGGAGACTCCTAAGAGAGATCTTAGAGGTTTGGCACATGTAAATCCTGCCTCTTAGAGATTGATGACAGAGGATAGAGTGAAGTGGAGCCGGCCCCTCCCCCCTTCACCTTTCAGGAGGAAGCTAGAAAGGTTGAAAACCTTGTTGGACAATCATCTGAGGAATGGGAGCTAGCTTGGGAGGGGATTGGAACGCACTCAACTATGCCTCAGATCCTTTGTTCCGCTCTTGAAAGGGAAACATTCCCCTCCCTCCTCCCTGGCCACACACACGTGCCTTTGTTCCCCCGGTCAGGCGGAGCCTGGAACACACTGTCCCTTCCAAGGAGCCTGACTTGCCTCCCCAGAGGCTGGCCTCCTGGTCAGCAGGACTGGGATTTTAGCTCAGGAACCTCCCAGTCTCCTGTCCTTCCCATGGAAGAGCCTTTCTCTCAGAGGCTGAAAACTTGCCTACAAACAGCTGTCCAGAGACTTCCCTGGAATTATTCTACGGGATGCCCGCATCCCAGGATTAAACAGTCCCCCCCTCTTATTCCACTTGGTGATTAATATTATTGTTAGCATTACTATTAATAGTACCTAACATTTATCAAGTGCTTACTTTATGCCAGGCATTGTTCAAAGTGCTTTACATGTATTTATTTATTCCATTCGCCTAGCAGCACTTTGAAGTCGGTGCTGTTATTATCCCCATTTTACAAATGAGGAAACTGAGGTAGAGAGAGGTTAAACAACTTATGCAAGGTAGCATGATTAGTAAGCAGCATAGCCGCTTCCAAGCTCCCACTTTTTAAATACTGCACTCTGCCCTTTCCTCCTCACTGTACCAGCTAGGTGATGGTGGGTGTTTATCCAGTGCACTTACATGACAGCTTTCACCAACATCATCTCTGTGTTACTACCCTAACAACTGGATCATTACAGGACACTGAGATTTGGAGGGCTTGGTTAGCAGAAGGAGGCAGGGTCAGGATTTGAAACCAAGACTGCCTTACTCCAATGCCTGTGCTCCTTATTTCTCCCCTCCTTTAAAACCCTCCAAGGTTATCGTCATTCTATGGTTGAGAAAACTGAGGCTCAGAGAAAAATGACATGTGCTCAGGGCCTCATAAGCTAATAAATTCCAAGGTGATCTAGGATTCAGATTCGAGATGACACCTCGACACTTTACTGCCTTAGTAGTCTGTAGCATGATGATAGTAGCTTTTATGCGCATGTGGACGCTTTCTTAGAATTTACCAGACTCCTTTGTATTCATCATTTCAGGTAGGTGAGGTGGGTGTGTTCAGTCCCATTTCAGGGAGAAACGAAGGCAAGTGGGCTTGTCCCACAGTAAATGGCAGAGTCGGACTTCGAATCCATGTTCTGACTTTTAATGCAGTGTTATTGACCATGCCTGTCTTCCCTAAGGCTGTTCATTGCTTGGAGCTGTCCTCAGAGTTGTGTTTCATTTGTTAAATTAGCAAATACTGGTGAAAGCTTTATATGTGCTAAGTGCCGGGGATACTGTGGATACTGTGGTGAGTGGATCTGGGTCCCATCCCTCAGGGGTCTGTTTCCATACCACATACCTTGGGCCTTGCTGGTATCCTTCTGCCATCTGAATCAGGCCGTGTGTATCACTCATCCACCCCCTTCGTTGCCAGACACACCAGGCAAGGTTCATTATAGTTGGTGTGTATTGATCACCTTCCATACACCAATGGGTAAAAGTCTGGACTCAGATTTGAAGTTTAGCTTGCTTGATTTCTTGCTTGTGGTGTCATACTAGGCATATCAGCTTCAAATTCTCACCCTTAAATCTGAGAGAATAATATCAACCCATCAGAGTAAGCAAGAAAGCAAAATGCAAAAGTATTTTTTAGTAATGATAACAGATACTGTGTGTTGAGTGTTTACTCTGTGCCAAGTGTGGTGTTTATGCCCTCGACATAATCATCTTGTTTGATCCTCACAACCGTGTCAAGACAGAGCATCCAGAGCTTCCAGAGGCTCTCTGACATGTCTACACTAACATACCTTACAAGAGGCAGATCTGAGTCTTGCACTCAGATGTTTCTGGTGCCAAAGCCTAACCTCAAGCCACTGTGTCATTGCTTCTTTGCAGGTCCGGACTGGCTTATTTTACCCTGAGTTCCTGGCACAGGGCCGGAGGTTGGGTAAGGGCTCAGCCAGCATCTGCTCAATGAACATGAAGGGTTATTATTAGATGCAGGTTAGGTGACAAAAATGTCTCTGTCCCTAAGGAAGCAAACTCATTTGCAGCAGGAGGAATAGACCCAAAACACTCCCAGCAAACTGTGCCATGTCTGTGGTGTAGTTTCCAGAAGTAGAAGAGGACAGACGCACTGGCTGCATCCCACAGGTGCCTTGGACCTCTGCCAAACTGGCCCACTTCCACCATCAGCTATTCGGTTGATGCCTCGGTCTCAAGGCCCCTGTCTCAGGCTGCATCATCAGTATGCACCTTCTCCCTTGACAACTGCATCACCAACCCAGACCCTCTTCTGTGCCTACAGTGGAAAGGGTCAGGAAGGAGAAAGATTGCTAAAGGTTTGAATAATAGCCTTCTCAGCAGTGTGGCTTTGTGCAGTTCACAGAGTCCTCAGTTTCCCCATCTGTAAAAGGAAGATAATAGTCATCCCTTAATGAAGATAGTAGCAGTCTCATAGACATGCTGTGTTTCTTCAGCCTGGATCACTCTTCTTCAGGTTTGATCAGGGCAATCCTCTTACCATTTAGGTCTCAACTTAAGTGTCACCTCTCAAGACCCCCCCCCATGTTTACATGTTTACTCTCTCCTCCAATAAAATCTAAGCTCTCAGAGTGTAGGGGTTTTGTCTCATTTTTTCCTTCATCCCTAGCATCTAGCAGAGTGCTTGGCACATAGGAGAAACATAGGAGCAAATATTTGTTGAATGAGTGAGTGAGTGACCCTGTAGCCCACCTAGCACAGTGCCCGACATAGTATGCTCAGTCAGTGTTAGGCATCAGTATTACTTATTAGGAAGACGTAGACTATTTGAAGGTTTTCAGTAGGTGGAAAGATTATGACGAGAGCAGCCTCGGTAGGTAAGAACCGCTCAGGCAGATCTGGTGGGTAGAAAGTGTATGATGCATTTGGGAGGCAGCGAGAAGGCAGACTGGCTGAAAAGGGTCTGGGTTGTCAGTAATGCTGGTCAGGAAAAAGGGAGCAGTGGCTAATGTCAGAGGCTTCAGGGCAGAGGGATGGGGATAGTTGACAGTACAGGTGGGGCCAATGAGGAGAGGCCCAACTCGAGGGATGCCTCCAGGTCTCCCATAACCTCTGGGAAAGAGAATCCCTTGCCAGCTGGGGCACACCAGGCAGAACTGCAGGGAGATAAAAGCCAGAGGCACCTGCGACCTGTGGATCAGGTAGACTGCCCCGGTTGTTATTTTGGGGCTCTGAACCAGGTGCAGATTCAAAGGCTTGATTGAAGCCTTTGGCAACTCTTGTCTCAGCAGGGTAAACATCACCTGTCTCCTGCCACCTGTGGCAACAATGCCAGGAAGGTACCCTAGGCAGGCCCAAAGGGGCCCAACTTTCTTGCTGCCCTCATGGAGCAAGAAATACCCACTAGGAGAAGCCACTCCTTTCCTGTCCTATAGCTCCCTTTCTGAAGGGTTCAGGTGCCAATAAGATACCTCCTGACCAAACGGCCGCTGTGGTTCTGGCCCATGGAAAGCAGGGGCAGGGCTTTGGGAGCCGTTGACAGCTGGGCCCAGCTGGGGGAAGGGGTGAGTTTGGAAGCAGGTGCAGATTTCAGAGAGGGCGGGGCCTGAAGGGAAGTAGGGATCTTGGTAGACTACAAAATTTCCCTCCCCATCCCCCAGCCACAGCTGGCTTCTCCAGGAACCTGATGACCTAGTTACAGTGCTTAGAAATCGTTAGCTTAGCTTGCAGTTTAGGGCTGTAATGGTCTCTCCTCTCTGAGGCTTCCTGGGTCCAAAAGGTGTCCTGGCATTCCCCCAAGTGGGTTCCATGTGAAGGACATGCACTGTTATCACGTGTACAGGCTTCTTGTCCAGTCAGGCTTCTCCCTTCTTCCCTGATGTGCCCCTCACCTACCCAATCCCAGGGAGAAAAGAGTGCCCTGCCCCCACCCCTGCCTACCTCTGTCTGTCTCTGAGGGGTTGATGGGTGACAAATAGAGGTCACAGACTTCTTCCCTGGAGGTTTAGCGGAGAGGGAGAGAACTCCTATTGCCTTAGAAATAGCTTGAGCATATCTACCCATTTCCTCTTTACCTTCTCATCTGTGTGATGTTCAGACTTGATGGGAGGGGGTGAGGAAGAATCTTTTGGGGGCTCTGGAGGCTCCAACCCCTTCAGGCAGTAGCTACTCCTGGTATTCTTGGTGTCTGCCTCTCCATGGCCTCCCTAGGACAGATTCCTTCAGTTAAGAGTTAGGTACAAAATTTGCCAAACCAGGGCGCCTGGGTGGCTCAGTTGGTTAAGCGACTGCCTTCGGCTCAGGTCATGGTCCCGGAGTCTGGGGATCGAGTCCCATATCGGACTCCCGCCTCTGCAGGAAGTCTGCTTCTCCCTCTGACCTTCTCCCCTCTCATTCTCAGTCTCAAAATCTTTTAAAAAAATTTTTTTGCCAAACCAATTACTGAATCCTACTTGGTCTATAGTTATCCTTGGACAGATTACGTAGTCTCCCCCAGCCTTAGTTTACCCATCTATAAAAAGGAGATAATATATAGTACTTTTCTTTTCTTCTTCCTCCTCCTTCTTCTTCTTTTTTTTTTTTTTTTTTTTGTAACAAGGTGGTTTTATTAAAGCACCGGGACAGGACCCATGGGCAGAAAAAGCTGCCTTTGGTGCTACTCTTGGGAACATGAAAGTAACTGGTAGAATACATGGAACACTTAGCATGGAGCCTGGCATATGGTAATTACTCACTATGACAGCTACTATTACTACTATTGTTATCAGTGTCTTCACAGGCAATCACGTTGCTGTGATCACTATTGGAGCTACTCTCCAAGAGCAAACTTTTAGGCTGAGAGAGTATGTGGATATCCTTTGAACCAAGAGCTTGGAGATTTTAGGATTCCTGAAGCTGAGGACTGTGGCCCATAACCTCGTCCTCCACCTCCTCCACAAGTGCCCCAAGTCATGCTTTGTACACAGTAAGTGTTGCTGACCCAGCATTTGGCAGTAGGGCATATTTTCTTCGATCTTTGCCAAGTGCCTCCAAGAAGGCAGGGACCTCCTCCTCTGCTTTATTTACTGCTGTGTCCCTAGAACCTGCCACAGAACCTGGAACATACAAAGCACTCAGTCATTATTGTCAACTGAGTGGAAGGTTTAGTGAGTTGAGTATTAAAATACACAGGACTGGGGCGCCTGTGTGGCTCAGTGGGTGAAAGCCTCTGCCTTTGGCTCAGGTCATGATCTCAGAGTCCTGGGATCAAGCCCCACATCGGGCTGTCTGCTCAGCAGGGAGCCTTCTTCTCCCTCTCTCTCTCTGTCTGCCTCTCTGCCTACTTGTGATCTCTCTCTGTCAAATAAATACATAAAATCTTTAACAAAAAAAATAATAATAAAATAAAATAAAATACACAGGACTCGGGGCACCTGGCTGGCTTAGTTGGTAGAGCATGTAACTCTTAATCTCAGGGTTGAAAGTTCAAGCCCCGTGTTGGATGTAGAGATTACTTAAAAATTCTTTAGGGAGTGCCTGGGTGGCAGGCATAGTCAGTTAAGTGTCCAACTCTTGGTTTTGGCTCTGGTCATGATCTCGTGGTCATGAGATCGAGCCCCGCATCAGGCTGTGAGTTCAGCGCAGGGTCTACTTGAGATTCTTTCTCCCTTCCCCTACTACTCCTCCTGCTCTCTCTCTCTCTCTCACACACAAATAAAATCTTAAAAAAAAAATAAAAATAAAATCTTTAAAAAATAATAAAAATAAAGTACATAGGAGCACACCTGTATGTAGTAGGTACATGACACGTGTTTGAATGATTAAACAAGGTATTCTGAGGACTCTCTGAGTTTTTCCAGGATGGCTCCACTCCTTGTTTGCTGTGTGGCCGTAAGCCTCTTGCCCAAGCTCTGCCTTTTGCCTCATCTGTTGAAGACAGATAACACCCGCCTCGCCTCCCTCGTGGACTAGCTGTGAAACTTAGGGAGATGATAGATGAAAAAGCACTTTGAGAACTATAAATATTTGGTTTTGTTGCAGCTCCTTGACTGAGGAGGTCACAGTCACAGCTGTGTCATTCATTCATTCGTTAAACATTTTTTGAGTGGAAGCAATAGGTAGCTCTCTCACTTACCTGGCTTCATAAATTTGGACAATTACTTTAGTTTTTTAAGTCTGAACATCTGTCAAATGGAAATAATATTCTTTTCACAGGATTGTTGGGGGGAAAAACTAAAGTAAGGTACTCTGAGCTTATTGAGGCTGAAAACTGTCTCATTCGCTGTTGTCAACTACCGTTCATCCTAGCACTTGGTGGCTGAGTGTTTAGTGACATTAAGTCATTGGTTGCCTTCTGTAGTCAAATTACCAGACAAGGCCAGAATTCTGTGTGTGATTCAAATAGGAAGTAGAAATGAGTATTAACTCCTAACCTCAGGATGTCCTTGCCTGCGTAGGCTGGCCTGCTGAGTGGGAAGCCTGACCCAGCTAGGATCAGTGGTGCTTAAACATAAAACTGTGAGGCACAGCAGGCCTCACCCCACACTCACCTCTGATTCAGAACAAGAATAGCCACCCTTGTTCTACCCACTCTCTGTCTGCTACTCAGAAAAATTTCCCATTGCTCACAGCACCCATGTTCATATGGAATCTTAGGGGCTACCATATCAAAGAAATATTCAGAGAGTCATCAGAAATGGGCCTTTGGGGCAAGGTCAAGGAAGGGAGCCCGAGTCTAAGGCTCAGGGTCTCCTGGGACTGGGTCATTCAGCAGGTGCAGGCATGAGGCCCCAGGCTGGTGGCTAAGTGACGAAACTGAGAGATGTATAGGGCCAGACAAGAAGTCAGCCCAGAGGAAACTGCCTGCCTGTCCATGCAGGTGTCTGGGCACCTGGGGGCAGTTTCTGGTCTGATTTAGTGGTGGAAGTTGGCATTCCAAATTAGTACCCCAAGCCTCAGTGAGGGAAACCCATGGAACTCCAGAGCAAAACCTGTAATTTGCACCCAGATCAGTAGTACCTTTGAACACCTAGCAGACCCCTTCAGGTTGAAAGAAGCCCTCACTCTGGGCTCCACAGCACTTCTACTGGAGAATTTCCAAGGACAATGGAATAATAGTCATAGCTCCCTTTATGGGGCCCCTGCTGTGGGTTGAACACTATGGTGGAGGCGTTTTAAGAAAATGAGATCATTTTGTTATTGGAAGTATGGGCTATGGAGTCAGAGCTGAGTTTGAATGTGGGCTCCATCATGTACCAGCAGTTTGATCTTGGGCACCTTCCCCCCACCTTCTTTGAGCCTCTGAAAAATGGAGACAGTAATATGTGCCTCATAGGGTTTCCTCATACATGTGAGACTCAGCACAGATGTTAGGGTAACTTAAACAATAGTTAACATTTCTTGTGCAATTACACTTAAGTGTTTCATATGTATTAATTCTTTGAATTCTCAAAACAATACTATTGAGGTACGTACTCTTATTATTCTCATTTTACAGATGAGAAAAGCAAGGCATAGGGAAGTTTAAGGGATTTGCCCGAAGATGCACAGCTACTAAGTGGTGAGGTTGTGATTGGAACCCAGGCCTGCTGTCTCTGAAGCCCCCATGTTCAACAGCTGCATGAGGGCCCAGTAAATGTTGCTGCTGTTACTCTTGTATCCAACATTGTAACTGTCTGTGGTTTTTGGTCTGTCTACTGAATTCTGAGCTCAGTAAAGGCAAGAAACCCATCTTAATCACCTTGCATCCCCAAAGACCAACATAGTACTCATTAATATTTGCTTAATGGCTGAGAATATTCCCTGTCTTCATTAATCAATCAATAGCTCTTTATCGACCATTTCCTGTAGGCTAGATTTGAGCTAAATCCTGGGAGGAATGCAAAGTACAACTGTTCCTCTGTAAACGGAAGACTGGGTGTGTGTATGGGGAGGGGGGCATTCCAGAGCTCTGTGTCATTGGCAGAAACTTCCATAGAGGAGGCAGAAACAATACAGGTGGCTTGGGGATGTTTTCTAAACTGGGATTCCCACCCCTCCCTCACTGGGCCACTCCCTCCATCTCCTGCAGAACAAGGTAGTACAGATTCCCTACTTCTGCCCTAGGCAGAAACCACTCCTCTTTGCGCCCTCTTGAGTGAGGAGGGTGCATCTTTCTTGCTCTTGGAACCAGTTTGTGGGAGCCTAGAATGACAGGGAAAGAATCAGAAGTTTGGAGCTGGGAAGGGACCTTAAAAAAATCACTACTACCCCAGCACTGCAGCCAGAGTGATTTTTTAAAAACCAGCTTCGTGGGGCACCTGGGTGGCTCAAATCAGTTAAGCATCTGCCTTTGGCTCAGGTCATGCTCCCAGGGTCCTGGGATCGAACCCTGCATCAGGCTCCTGCGGGGAGCCCGCTACTCCCTCTCCTCCCCACTCATTGTCTCTCTCACTATCTCTCGCACTATCTCTGTCTCTCAGATAAATAAAATCTTGAAAAGAAACAAAATAAAAGACAGGTTTAGATCTTATGACATTCTTGCTTACAATCCTCCACTCACTTGGAATAAAGCCCTAAGTCCTTACCAAGTCCTTTAAGGCCTGCACGATCTGGTCCTGGCTGCCTCTCCATCCTCCATCCACTCCACCCCTCCCTCTCTCTACTCTGGCCACAGGGGCTTCTGTTTTTCTGGTGCCTGTGACACTTGTCCCTGTCTAAGGGACTTTGTAGTTGCTGTTCCCACTACCTAGAATGCTCTGCCTTGGTGTATGCCTTGCTAGTTCTTTCCCTTGAGCTCTCAGGTCACCTTCTCTGAGAGATTCTCTTTGACCTTTGGTCTAAAGTAGCTGAGCTTTTAAATCATTCCCTAGTCATTTGCCTGCTTGTATTTTTTTGTCATAGCATTGACCTCTATCTTACATTTTCCTTTTGTGTGTTTATTTGATTTTTGTCTGTCTCTTCTACTGGAATACAAGCCTCATGATTATAAGGACTTTGGTTTGTCCATCATTTTATCTGTAGTTCCTAAAATTGTTCCTTGCGGGTAGTAAACATTCAGCACATGATTTTGGAGTGAATGATTGAATAAATGAACAAACCGGAGCTATTTTATCCATTTTACATACGAAAAAACTGAGGCCCAGAGAAATGAAGCCATTAAGAATTGAGAGTGTTGTTTCAACTCACTTTTTGAATTGTCACTAAGTGCCAAGCACTGTATTCAGTGATTTACATGCATTATTTTTTGTCACTTATCTTTAATTGGTATAATGAGTTGTTTGGAACACCATTTTTTGTATACTTTTTTAGCACTTATTTATTTATATACTATTATTTATTTATTATCATTATTCATTTTATTTGACGGAGAGACAGCGAGAGAGGGAACACAAGCAGGAGGAATAGGAGAGGGAGAAGCAGGCTTCCTGAGGAACAGGGAGCCTGACGCGGGGCTCGATCCCAGGCATGACCTGAGCAGAAGACAGACACTTAATGACAGAGCCACCCAGGCGCCCCCACATTGTAACATTTAAAAGAAAACTAAACCAACTCTTTTTTTTTTTAAGATTTTATTTATTTATTTGACACAGAGAGCGAGATCACAAGTAGGCAGAGAGACAGGCAGAGAGAGAGGGGGAAGCAGGCTCCCCGCTGAGCAGAGAGCCCGATGCCTTGATCCCAGGACCCTGAGATCATGACCTGAGCCGAAGGCAGAGGCTTAACCCACTGAGCCACCCAGGTGCCCCTAACTCTTATTTTTTATTGGAACCTCATTCTGTTCTACGAAGAGTTGGAGGCAACTTAGGAAAATTCATGTAACTAGAAGGATTTAGCTAGGGGTGTCAGGTGAAAGAAAAGTATGGGTAAGAAAACAAGAGCCAGAACTAAAATAAGTCCACAGAAATGGATACATGACTCACTTTGAACTGAGCAAAGGTTTTCTATTATTGTTATGCTTGATAACTAAATTATGCCCACATTCTTGAAAATGTTTCTTGTTTCATTTTTTTAAATCCAACCACAGGGCACCCGGCTGGCTCAGTTGATGGAGCGTGCAGCTCTTGATCTCGGGGTTGTGAGTTCAAGCCCCACTTTGGGGGTGGAGCCTACTTAAAATAATAATAAAATAAAATCCGAGCACACACATGACCTTGGGGTTGTCCTGGACTGCATATAATAGTCCAGGATTTGTTGCTCCCTCACCACCTCATCAGCTGGGCTCCTGGACTGAGGCAGCATGATCTCTTCTTTCTCATTTACCTAAAGAGCCAGTCCAGTAGGGAGGAGCTTGGCTCTTGCCCCAACCCCTCAATGGACCCAGCCAACTTTGTTTCAAAGAGCCTTTTCCCCAGAAGATTTATTAACTGAGATATTGCCATTGAAGACCCAGTTCGTCTCTCAAGACACTTTGAACTAAATTAGAGACGACATAATGCACAGAAAAAGAGATCTTGTGAAGCCCACCAATAAATGGTGGGAGAAGCACGTCACAGCAGAGGGACCATTAGAGCTGGGGCTTAGCATAGTCAGGGAAAAGGAGGGCTGGTGCTCCCTGCAAAGGGTCCATGTTAGCTAAGATGTGCCAACTGGGATGGACTCTCAAAAAGAGACCCAGAAGCAGCAGTAGTCCAGTTTGGAGTATGTGTGGAAGGGCCCCTCTTGGGTGATAAAGCCAGAAAAGCCCCCACAGATCTGTGGGGGCCTTGAGTGCCAAGGAAAGATTCCAAGGCCCTCCTCGGCAGCCCTAGTGTCCCAGTAGATGAGTCATTGCCCAGCATGGATGCCCATCCTGACCGCCTGTCAGTTCGCTTATTCCTGGGTAGAAGTGCCAGCATCTGAAATGGGAGCCAGGACCTTGAACTGACAGTGAGCAGAAGAGTAAGTGTGGGGCATTTGTGAGTTCAGACTTTGGCCATCCCACGTGCATTCATTCATTTTGGTGATTCAGCAAATGTTTATTGGGTACCATTTACATGCCAAGGCGTTGTGCTAAGTGCTGGGGATGCTGTGATGAATAAGACAGTCAAGGATTCTGCTGTCACAGAACTCTTATATTAGTGGGGGAGATTGCCAGCCTGAAAAACAAATAAGATGATTTCAAACAGGTTAAACAATGTAAAGAAAATGAAACTGAGTAATGGAGTATCTAGGGAAACAACTTTACATAGGGAGGTCAAGGAAAGCCTCTCGAAGAAGGTGACATTTGACCTAAGAGTAGATTAAGGAGAAAGAGCCAGCCTGGGAAGATTTGAAGCAAAGATTTTGCAAACAGAAAAGGAAGACAGGGCTGAACTTGGCTTGTCCAAGCTTTGGGCCAGTACAAATACTCAGCTCTGACACTGGCAAGCCAGTCTGGGCCTTTGTTTTCCCCTGGAAATGCTAGAGATGATCTTTCCACCTCCCTCACAGAGATCCAAAGGGAATAATGGTAACTGCCACTTACTGGAACACGTAGCCCATGTCAGGTACGCTGTGCATTTTCTCATTTCATTCTCCTACCCAGCCTATGTGGTAAGTGGTCTGTTGGCCCCAGTTTTTTTTTTTTTCCAGTGAGAAAACAAGTGGTGAAGTTCTGTGCCCAGGATCCTGCAGCTTGTACACAGGAGAACCTGGATTCACATCCAGATTGGTCTGGCTCTAAAACTAGAATTTTTTCCATTGCCCCACCTTTGGAATAAATGAAGCATCGTTAGTTCAGGATATAGAGAAAGCTGCTTAGCAAAAGGAGAGTTGGGGAAGCATTTTGGGATAAGGGTCTTGAAAGATACAACTATCCTTGCCAACTGAGAGGACTCTCTTAGCTCATCTTCAGGAGGATGCCCCCAACCCGGGGTTACTCTTGGCCTTTGTCAGAGGCATGTTCGGACTTAACCAGCTGAGTATCCCCCAGTTTCCTGCTTTTACCATCTCAGCTGCTGGTCAGGAGGTTTGGGAAGGTGACATCATCTAGCTGAATCAGCTGCCACTTCTAGACACATTAACAGGAACTGAAAGTCATTGCCCCTTCCTTTTGGCTCTGCAAGTCTCCCCAGAACGAGCCTGGAGTACAGGTATACCACCTGTCCGCAGGGGGTTGACTAGACCAGTGCTCCCTACTTTTAGAGGACTGGAAGGCTCATTTTCTTGGGGAAAGCTGTCCAGAAAGCTGCTCAAGCGAAAGGATCAGAGTGTCTTTGAGGGATAGAGGGATTCACAAGAGAGCCCCGGGGACTCTCTTCCCCCTCCATTTAGCTCTGTGTCCTCGGCAAGAACTCCTGCCCTTCTGATCTCTTTTGCTTAAGTCTGAGGCCCAGGCCCAGCACTATGGGATGGGTAAACAAAAATGTTATTTGTGGACTTTGGCCTTATAGCATTTAGAGTCTGGTCAAGGGGACAAAAAACTTAGATTTCTATGCAGAGCATCTACCACACTATGCTCTATTGGATACCAGCCTCTGCCCTTTGACCCAGTGACTGTAAAGGAAAAAAATAAATGAAATAAATTTTTAAAAAATCAGAAGAAAGTAATAAAAAGATGGCTCAGTGCCAGGTGAGTGGGACAACAGATGGTTTATTTGCTCTGTGACTTTGCTTCTCTCCGCTTCACTGTTTTCACTTGTAAAATGGATTTCACCAGGGCAATGGCTCCTTGGGTCATTAGAATATTACATAACACACTGGAGCATTCGGCAGTGCGCCCAGCACCCAGGGAGTGTTCAATAAATGGTAGCCCTGTAGATAGGTTCTCAAAAGAAGGCCAGGCCATTGGATAAGGTCGGGGAGGGCTTCCCGGAAAAAGTGGGCTTCGACCCACCTTTGGACTTAGGTGGACTTTGGAGCCCGGATACACTGTGGATAGATGCTAATAGTCTGCTGTGTAATCTTTGACAGCTGATTTTACCTCTCACAACCTCAGTCTTCTCTGTAAAATATGGGTCCTGTTAGAACTCACCTCACAGGGTTACTGAGGGGGTTAGTTAATAAGGTGCTATATTAATAATGGAAACCACTGATAGAGTCCCTCTCCCTCATGTGCTATTGTTGTTTCTTAATGTGGCAGGGGAACTAGCCTGGGTAAAGCCTGGAAGTGGGATGTGGAAAGGCCTAGCTATTGCTTATTCCTTCTCTCACTTTGGCGACTCAATCGGCTGTCTCTCTGTTTCTTTCTGCCCTTGCCCCCCTCTGATCTGTTATCCATATAGCAACCAGTGATCTTTGTAAAATAGAAGTTAGATCCTGTCATTCTTTTTTTTTTTTTAAAGATTTTATTTATTTATTTATTAGGAAAGAGAGAGAGTGAGAGAGAGCAGGTCAGAGTGAGAAGCGGACTCCCCATGGAGCTGGGAGCCCGATGTGGGACTCGATCCCGGGACTCTGGGATCATGACCTGAGCCGAAGGCAGTCGCTCAACCAACTGCGCCACCCAGGGGCCCCAGATCCTGTCATTCTTCAGTTCAAGACCCTCCAGTGACTCATCATTCACAAGAATAGAAGTGGATACAGATGGAGGACAGTTCCCTAGAAATAAGTGCCCTGGGCTTATTCCTTCTCCGAAGAAGCCCTACTCCCCTGTTCCTGCGTGTATGCATGTGTGCAGGCACAAGTGGATGACACAGTGATGATGCTGCGCACCCAGGACATTTCACAATACGGAAGGACATTGACCACTGCCTTGGGGCTCCGAAGGTCATCAGGGCTGAGAAAGCCAAGGGCACTCAGGAAGGCCTTCCTTCTCTCTGTATCTGAGTCATTTCCTGAGAGATAATTGGTCATTCATTCATTTGTTCATAACAAATATTTATGGAGTGCCTGCTGTGCATTAGGCACTAATGCACAGCTATAGGTTGGGCATACAGTGTGAACAAACCAAAGCCCCTGTACTCACTGTACAAGCAAGGGCAAAGCAGGAGACTTAAAAAAGAACTGGGCAGGTGAGCAAGGGCAGGAGCAAGAGAGCACTAAGAAGCTGGGGGGGGGGGGTGACGGTGCTGGTTTGTACTGGGGGGGGAGGTATGAGCAGTGGTCAGAGCTTCGGCATAATTTAAAGGTTGGGCCAACTGGATTTGCTGATGATTGGATAAGAGGTGTGAGACAGGAGTCCAAGTTTTTGGCCTGAGCAACTGGAAGAAACTTCCTTCCATTTAATGAGAAGGGGAAGACATCAGGGCCGATAGTAGTTTCCTGAAAGGACTATGGAGTCAGATTGCCTGCATTCAAGTCCTAGTTTGGTTGCTGTTTGACTTTTGGCAAGTGTTTGATTTCACCAAACCTCAGTTTCCTCACATGTAAACCTATTGTCTGGGCCACTGACATTAAGGTGCCGTGAAAACTGAATGGAGGTAATTTTTCTGAAGGGTTTAGGACGCTGCCTGGCATATACTAAGTCCTCAGTAAGAATTAGCTCTTATAATCATCGTGAGGGGCAGGGAATCCCATGACCAAGCAGGCAGCACCTCCACCACCCCCTCAAGGAGCCCACCCTCCAAGAGGCAGCTCAGACACCATCTGTCCAGTAGAGAAAAGCCACAGGGAGACAGCTTTCAGGGGGCATTAGAGAGATGAGCCCTTCCCAAGAAACTTAATCTCATTCTCAGCAGGTGCTAATCCCAGCAGCCTCCCTTGGTATCTGAGCCCAGCCCACCCAGTTCCTTTTCCATCCCGCAGTGAGCCCCAGACTCTTCCCCCTCTCACCAGCTCCAACTGTCACCAGCACACTTCCTTACCAGATGGAGAGGCTCCAAAAGGAGGAACCTGCCATCTATCTGAGTGAGCCGAGTCCCTCGCATGTATCAGGTCACCAAGGGCTTCAGGTGCCACCTGTCCAGAGCCCCACCCCCATCCCCCAGGTGCCAGTTCCTGGGCGTGGTGCTTGATCCAGGCGGATCCAGGCTGGAGCCAGCTGGAGCTGGGGACTCCCATTGTGCCCCAGCTGCTGCCTGCCCTCCCACCCACAGACAGAGAAACAGGCTTAACCCTTTGGATACCACACATGTAGCCAGAGTTAGAGGTTGCAGTTCTTGAGTGCAATACTCTTGAATATTGCACTATTCCACCACACTGTTTTTAAGAAAGTTATTGTAAATACAACAGAATATGTAATGCATATATAAAGTTTCAGGAATGGGAAAAATGATCACCCATAAACTTACCACCCAATTTAAGAAATCAAACACTTATGAATACCTTCAAACTCCTATGTGCTCCTGTCTAGTCACAGCCATCCCCTACACATTCTCCTGAGATTTGTGTTTATTGTTCCCTTGCCTTTTAAGTTATTTTTTATTTTTTTAAAAGATTTTCTTTAGGGGCGCCTGGGTGGCTCAGCCGTTAAGCAGCTGCCTTTGGCTCGGGTCATGATCCCAGGGTCCTGGGATCGAGCCCCACATCAGGCTCCTCACTCAGTGGGGAAGCCTGTTTCTCCCTCTCCCACTCCCCCTGCTTGTGTTCCTTCTCTCGCTGTTCGATGTGTCTCTCTGTCAAATAAATTAATAAAATATGTTAAAAATATAAAAAAATAAAAGATTTTCTTTATTCATTTAGAGAGAGAGAATCCCAAGCAGACTCCTTGCTGAGCATGGAGACTCAAGGCAGGGCTCGATCCCACAACCCTGAGATCATGACCTGAGCCAAAATCAAGAGTCAGACGCCAATTGTCTGAGCCACCCACATGCCCCTCCCTTGCCTTTTAAAAATAATAGTTTTCCTGGGGCGCCTGGGTGGCTCAGTTGGTTAAGCAGCTGCCTCCGGCTCAGTTCATGATCTCAGGGTGCTGGGATCGAACCCCACATCGGGCTCCTTCCTCGGCAGGGATCCTGCTTCTGCCTCTCCCTCTGCCTGCCTCTCCACCTGCTTGTGCATGCTCTCGCTCTCTCTCTCTCTGTCAAATAAATAAATAATCTTTTAAAAATAATAATAGTTCTCCTATATATAAAGAATATTCTGTGGGCTTTTCATTTTCATTTAAATATCACACTGTGTGTATTCATCTGCAGTTTCCTTTTTTTATTCATCAGTGTTAAGTGTATAGCTGTACTTTGTTCATTTTCATATCCCCTTGTATGATTATGTCTCAATTTATGCATCCATTCCACTGTCAGTGGTTATTTGGGTTGTTCCCTTGTTTTTGCTGGGTTTTTTTGTTTGTTTGTTTTAATGTTTTTATCTGTCAGAGCACAAGCAGGGGGAGCAGGCAGAGGGAGAAGCAGGCTTCCTGCTGAGCAGGAGCCCCATTCGGGGCTCTATCCCAAGACCCTGGGATCATGACCTAAGCTGAAGGCAGACGCTTAACCGACTGAGCCGCCCAGTTGTCCCTGTTCTTGCTATTCCAAATGTGGTTTTGAACATTTTATGTATGTCTCCTCCACATGCACATGTTCTCTATCGCAGTGGTTCAGAGACTAGATTGCTTATTAGAATCACCTGAAGGGCTTGTTTTTTCTGGTGTTTTTGTTTTTCTTTTTAAGTAATCTCTACATCCCACATGGGGCTCAAACTTACAACCCCGCGATCAAGCATCGCATGTTCTGTGAAGCCAGGCGCCCCATGAGAATCATGGCTATAGGGTGTACACCCAGGAGTGGAATTGCTTGATGGAAGGTAATGCCTGGATTGCTTTCTTATGTGTTTGTAAGAGTTTACGCTGCCACCAGCAGCAGCATATGAGTTTCCATTGCTTTACATCTTTGATAATACTTGATAAGGTCAGACTTTAAAATTTTTATAGAGCTAATAGGTGTGAGATGGTGTGTTGTGGTTTTAATTTGCATTTCTCAGATTACAAGCGGGGTGGAGAATCTTTCCTTATTTCTATTGACCATTCATGTTTCCTCTTTTGTAAAATACTTGTTCATGTCTTTGCTGTTTCTTTTGATTGGCTTTTCTCTTAGGGATTTGTAGAAATTCTTTAAATATTCTGAATAGTGATCTTTTGTCTTCATGTGTTACAAATATAGGCTCTCAGTTTATAGATTGTCTTTTCACTTTCTATATGTGTCTTTTTGCAACTAGAATTTCTTAATTTAATCTAGTTTAGTATTTTCTTTTATAATTTACACCTTTTTTTTTTTTAGATTTTGTTTATTTATTTGAAGTGGGGATGGAGCACAAGCAGGGGAAGTGGGAGGGAGAGGGAGAAGCAACCGGATGCAGGGCTCAATCCCAGGACCCTGGGGTCATGACCTGAGCCAAAGGCAGACAGAGGCTTAACCAAGCCACCCACCATGTCCCTGATTTACACCTTTTATGTTTTGTTGAAGAAATATTCCCTGAACCTGTGGTCCTAAAGACATTTGCCTATATCTTCTTGAAAAAGTTTTTAAAATTTTACTTTTTACATTTAAGTCCTTAATCTGGAATTGACTCTCATGTCACTTTAATATTCTTGTTGGTGGGATACCTTTATTTCAGTAGGTTTAAATGTCTACAGACCTGAATTATTTATACTTTGGTTGTAGTTAGAGCTTATTATGTACACTGCATTAAAATTTCATATTGAACAAAGGTGCCCTCTTTGGGAAAGAGTTGTGATCACATTTAAAGCCCTTCTAAGATCTTTTTAAATTTTTTTTCAGATTTTAGATATGTTAATAGATTATGGTTATGTTTTTTTCTCTTTAATATTCCTTATTTTTAGATATATATACTGAACTGTATCTGGAATTTGCTGCAAAATAATACAAGGTTGAGAGAGAAGGAACAGATGAAATCAGATTGGTACTGATTTGATCATTATTGAAGCTGAGCAATGGGTACATAATGGTTCGTTTTTATCATTCTGTCTACTTTTGTACATGTTTAAATATTCTTATAATAAATGTAAAATATCCAAGGACTATTTCCAGAGTTACTTATGAGATAAAGCATCTTTTCTTTCTTTTTTTAAAGATTTATTTATTTATTTTGAAAGAGAGAGAGAGCATGCACGTACATGGTGCATGGGAGCCGGGGAAGGAGCAGAGGGAGAGGGAGAGAGAATCTGGGCAGACTCCCCGCTGAGTGCGGAACCCAACATGGGGCTCAGTCTCACAACCCTGAGATCAAGACCTGAGCCAAAACCAAGAGTCTGATGCTCAACCAACTGAGCTACCCAGGTGCCCTGTAAAGTGTCTTTTTTTTATACTTTATTGGCCATTTGTATTTATTTCAGAGCCAGTGGTCTCCATCTACTTCTGGGAGTCCCCAATAGAGTGTTCTGAGTAGGCAAGCAGGAGATTGATTGCTAGGGAAAACAGGAGGAGCTCAGGAGAAGAAAGATGGGATGTGCCATCATCATATGGCGATAGCCAGGCCACCCCCACTCCTTCCAGAACTAAGTTCATTCCCACCCTTCCTTTTTTTTTTTTTCCCCCAGAGCTATTAAGGATAATTTTTATTTTAACCAGAACCTTCTTTCCCTGTTATTCTACCTGGACACCCTTAACCCAGAAGGTAATGGAGCCTCATTATGGATTCTGGTCTTCCCCCATCTTAACAGCATCCTGGGACAAAGGGTCAGAGATGGTGGCAGCCTTAGTGCAATTAATCACATACTAGTGGTGTTATTTTGGCTTCACAGCATGCATACACCAGAGTTGTCATTTTTCATCTCATAGTGTAATAACTGGCCAGAGAGTCAGTCTCTGGGGAGTCCCAAATGCTTCTCATGGGAGAATCAAACTCTTTCTCTCCTGCTTTTTAATTTCAATGTATTTTCTTAGAATCAGTAATATGTTTATGTGGTTCAAAATTCGAAATGCCTCTCTCCCACCTGTGTCTCCTAGCTACAGTTCACTTCCTGGGAAAATAGACGGTAGACAAAGCAAACTATACGTTTCATCCAGGTTTTACACAGATAGTCGTATACTAATGCACACTAATGCACTAATGCACAGAAAGTCGTATACGTGCCTTGATTTTTCTCACTTAACTGTGTCTCAGAGATCGTTCAGTATCAGTCCATCAAAAGGTTTCTCATTCTTTTTGATAGCTCTATAGTATTCCATACATGGTACTATTCTGTATTTAACCAGTTCCCATTGGTAGGCCCTATTTTTGCAATCTCTTGCAGTTAAATATTCAGTGAATAACCCTGTCATATTTGTCATTTGGCCCATGCATGAATACAGGATGCTTGTGGGGGATAAATTCCTAGAAGTGGAATTGCAGAGCCAACGAATTTGTGTACTTACGATTTTGATAGATACCGTCAACCTGGGCGTGTGGCAGTGGTGCCACTTGCCAGGAGCATCTTTCCTCTCTGCACCCCTTCCAGTGGGGCCGGGTTTGATTCAGCACATTTATTGAGTGCCTTCCAGTGCCAAGTACTGGATACAAAAGATAACACTTTCATGTATCAAGTAAAATTGTTACTGTATGTCAAGCAAGCACAAGCACATTATCTGGTAATACCACAAGGAAGCCAACAAGGAAGGTTTTTTAGATGAGAAAACTAAAGCTCGGAAAGGTATTTTGACCCAAACTAGTAAGTGGCAGAGCAGGATTTAACCCCAAGTTTGAATCCTCTAACACCTGTGCTCTTAAAGAACACCCTTGACTGCCTCTCAGGAGAAATAACATAGGGTCTCAGCGTCTAACACAGGTGAGGAATGAGGCTCAGAGAGAATTAACTGTCCAAAAGAACACACAGCCAGAAAGTTACGGAGTCCCGAGAGGAGACCCACATTCATCCATTTAAGGCCTATGGTCTGTACTCAGCTGCCTCCCTTCCTTCCATGGGAAGAATGTCCAGCTCTCATTAGGATTCTGTTAAGAGAACTTTCCCCATCCAGAGTTCCAGTTGCCATACAGAGCCATAAGTTACTGGTTCTAGGTATGTGTCTATTGACTGTTGGAGGTGCCTGTAGACAAAACCCATCTAAGATTAATAATACTAATGACAATATAGTTGCTGCTGTTTATTGAGTACCTACCATGTGTAAGATACTATATAACAGGCCAGGGAAACATACTATTGTTCCCATTGTCCAGATTAGAAAAGTGAGAATAAAACAAGTTAAATAGTAGTCCCAAGGTCAAACGCTAATTAAAACAGAATCCAAATCCAGTCTTTTAGGCTCAGAAGCCCTCACTCACTCGCTCTGGTGTCCATGGGTTTCCCTTGGCTCTCTCTCCCTCTTCTCATTGTCCATATTGTTTGGTGCTCTCTCCAGAAGGTGAGTCTGGCTTCTCCAGTTCACACTGAATGCTTTAGAAGAAAGGACCCTTTAGCTTCCATTTACCCCATATGGCCCACCCCTACCCCCAGTGCTTAGCACAAGGTAGCCAAAGAGTAGGCTGCCACGTGACACTGAAGGGTTGGTGATGGCCCCCACTGATACTGCCTCAGAAAGGACTCATCTCCCAATTGTGTAACAGGTGTTCTTTGAACACCTGTCGTGTGTTCACTGCTCCAGTGGGAGAGGAGTATAAAGTATAGGCCTAGCTCTCAATAATTTAGATTATGAGACCACAAATACCAAAGTAAATGGA
Organism: Nasua narica; assembly: GCA_028533885.1. Classification (NCBI taxonomy): domain Eukaryota; kingdom Metazoa; phylum Chordata; class Mammalia; order Carnivora; family Procyonidae; genus Nasua; species Nasua narica. The sequence continues at coordinate 97,820,417 of CM052811.1, read as the reverse complement.
AAACACTAAAAGGATCAGAAGAGTTCGCAGGAGAGAGGATAGATCTTTTTTTTTTTTAAAGATTTTATTTGAGAGACAGAGAAAGTGAGAGAGCATGAGAGGAGAGAAGGTTAGAGGCAGAAGCAGACTCCCCGCGGAGCTGGGAGCCCGATGCGGGACTCGATCCTGGAACTCAAAGATCATGACCTGAGCCGGAGGCAGTTGCTCAACCAACTGAGCCACCCAGGCGCCCGGAGAGAGGATAGATCTTCTGCCCATTTTATAAACGTGGACCCTGAGACTCAGTGTTTGAGTAGTTAGCCCAGAGTTGTACAGCAAATCAATGTCAGAATGAGGACTCTGAACCCTCCACAGCCTCTCCGGGCAGAGCACTGTGTGCTCTGTGCTGGGTGGCCTAGGGGCTCCGGGCAAAGGGAGTCTGGAAGGATGGACCTCATGGACAAGAAGAGAGATCAAGATGTAGGATGAAAGGCTAAGATGTGGAGCTGTAATATTCCTAAGATATTATGGCTTGCACTTTAAGCTCTCCTTTTGAATGTGGGGAAACCCAGGCTTGAGTCATAAAGTAATAGCACAGGATCATTAAGGTTTGTCTAGTACTACTTTGTGTCCCTACATTATCTCATTGAGCCTTCGACTATGCTAGGAAGCAGAAAAGGTCTTCTTACTGTCAAGGGAACTGGGTCTTCTAACTTTAAATCCCAAGCCCTTTCCACCATCCATGCCATCCTCCACATCTCTATATTGGGAGAACACAGTCTCCACAGACAGACCTGGGTTTGAACCCCCTAACTCCTATATTTTGTGTGTCTAGGATCTTAAGGTTTGCAAACTGGGGCTATTCCAAGTAAAGAACAAGCACTTCGGGAAGCAAGCATATGCTAAGGGATGAATGACATAAGGGAGACATAATAACACCAGAGGTCCTGTAGTGCTTTTCTTCAGTGCACTTTCAAGTCATTGGTTTACATAGGCAGAAAGTGAAGTGACTTCCCCAAGATCACACAGTAAGTTAATAAAAGGTGACCCTGTGATTAGAACTTGAGTGTTGTCTCCTAGGAGAGCTTTTTCCTTACACAACACTCTACCCCTGAGAGGGCTCAGGAGGAAGGCCTGGGATAAGATTACAGCACTTGGGAGCCAGAGAGATCATCTGGTCCTTTGTCCACACTTGAACAGAAGAGGAAACTGAGGCCAAGGGTACTCAGTTGACATGTCTACAGCCACATGGAACCACTGCAGAGTGGGCGTAAGAGTCATGTGTCCTGACTCTGAAATCCCAGGGCCTTTTTCTGCTGCCATGCAAAACTTCCAAATGGCTTATTTTCCACACAGATCTAAAAAGCCTCATTCCAATGCCAATAATTTACAATTGGAACAACTGTTTAGTTTGGGGCGTTTTTTCCCAAATAGAATCTCGCTCGGTCGCTCTCTCTCCTTCTATCTCTGTCTCTCTCTTTTTTCTCAAATCATAGGATAATATACTAGAAGAAGAGGGGAAAAAAGCTTCAATGGAAGACCTTGGTAGAAAAAAGATGAACATTTGATAGAGTCTCTGAAATCTAAAGAGGTCCTCAACGCCAGGAAATAATTTAGAAACCAGCCACCTCATCTTTCCCGGCCATCTCACTATTTGTCCTGCCCTACCCACAATAGGCCTTCAGAAGGCCCACCTTCCCTTGGCAGCTGCATCTGGTGAACACCAACGGAAATCCCTGGTATTTTTCTTTGTATGCAACCAACCATGGAGATGTAGGTCAGGCATTAAAACAGCAATAGCTTTACCCCCTGCACCTGCAGCCAAGTTTGCTAAGCCCCATGAGAATAGGAAAAGGATGTTCCCCTCCAAACAAGGATTGAATCCACAAGGGCCCGTGTGGGTGGAGCTGGCTGGGACTTCGGAGGGTGCTGGAGAAGACCATCTGGAACGTGGGGACTAGGAGGGTAGCTCTCTGTCTCTTTCCCCCTAAACGTCTGCTATCTGCTGTGACTTAGTGGTACCACTGGCAGTGTCTCTGCTCCACTCAGCTTACAGTCATCGTCACTGACAGAGGAGGGCGGAAAGGTCCCATCCAACCCCCTGAGCTTAGCTGGGCCTCAGTCCTGCACCTGAACCCCCATGCCTGTCTGGTGTTTACGGGATTGAAGCTGCTACCCTTTGGGACCCAGCCTGTTTTCATTTCTGCTCTCAGCTGTCTGGTCTCCATGGACCTCACCTACAGGTTTGTGCGTGCCCGTCCCCCATAGTGCAGCCCCATGAGACTCCTCTAGCCTGACAGACTTTTCTTTGGCCTTTGTTCTCTCCAACAGAGCCTCCAGTTCTATGCCTGGCCCAGAGAAGAGCTTTCCTAGCCTCTCAGACAGGCTCTGTTGGCTCAACCTAGCTGTACCCTTCCCAAGACTTAGTCACTTTATGTACATTTGGGGGGGAGGAGGGTGCTGTGGTTTCAAGGCACTGAGAGGTTACTTGCGAATCTGCTCTGAACTGACCTCCCAACTGGCTGGCTGCTTCTGTCCTGAGCTTTCTCCTGCCCTGGACCTCATGTGTCTCTTTTGTAAAGGTGTGGGACCAAGATCAATACATGTACCATTGACCTTCAAGGTAACTTACAGGTGATATGCAAATAGACATTTTTCTGATAGTCACTGTTTTTCTTTTATGTTGATTTCCATATGTGGCAAATGATATTGGTGTTCTAGTTATAGTGGTAATAACATGTTGCCTTTTCATTTCATTTATTCATTTAGCAAATACTAAGTATCTTACTCCATGCTATACACCATTCTAGCTACTGGGAATATCTGCCTTCCTGAAGTTTATATTCTAAAAAGATAGAATGATCATGGGGAATGGAGGGTGGTGAGGCACCATTTGCCGGGGGGGGGGGGGGGGGTTTGCTTCTTTTTTGCTTGTTTTTTAATTTAGTTTTAAAGATTTTACTTATTTGTCAGAGAGAGCACAAGCAGGGGGAACAGCAGGCAGAGGGAGAAGCAGGCTCCCTGCCAAGCAAGGAGCCTGATGCGGGACTTGATCCCAGGACCCCGGGATCATGACCTGAGCGGAAGGAAGACACTTAACTGACTAAGCCACCCAGGTGTCCCTTTTGTTTCTTGTCTTAAATAAAGAGTGATTGGGAGGGGCTTTTCTGAGGAGGAGACACGTGCACAGAGATTTACATGATCTGAGGGAATAAACCATATATCAACCTGCAGTAAGAATATTCCAGACAGAAGGAACAAGTACAGAGGCCCCAAGCTGAGAAGGATGTGTTGGCATGTTTGAGGAAGAGCAGAGGAGGTGAGTATGGCTAGAAGAGAGTGAACAGAGGAGAAAGTGGTAGAAGGTGAAGGTTTGTGTGAGCCATGGTGGGGCACTGGCTCCTCCTCGGGATGAGATGGGAAGGCAGTGAAGTGTTTTGATTAGACAGAATGTGGCTGCTCTGGTGAAGGCCCAGAGGGGGAGGTGAGAAGCCAGGAGGCCAGGAAGGACGTGGTTGTAACAATCCAGGCAGAAGATGGTGTTGGCTTGAACCAAGTGATGGCGGTGGAGATGGTGAAAAGTGGTGGGATTCTGCATAAATTCAAAATATAAATTCAGAGGAATTTGCTAACAGATCAAAACTCAGATCAGCACTAGGGAGGATTTAGCAATGACTCCAAGGTGTTCCAGGCATTAGCACCTGAAAAGGTGAAACTACCACCATTTACTAAAAAGGGGAAAGATTGCAGTGGCACCTGGCAGGCTTAGTAGAGCATGCGCCGCTTGATCTCAGGGTTGTGAGTTTGAGCCCCACATTGGGTGTAGAAATATAAAAAAAAAAAAAGAAATATAAAATAAATGTTTTAAATAAATAATAAAGAGGGAAAAGATTGCAGAAAGGGTTCTTTTCGGGGGTGTGCACAGGGGGTTGAGAATTTTCAGTACATTTATTTACATATTTTTAATTGCGTCAATTGATAGGAAAATGTTAATAAGAACAATGATATATGGATAAAGCCAAAACAGTGATGGCTGAAATTTTGAAGGGAGTGGACCAGATGTGTTTGTGCTTCCTTTCACCCTAAAAGACTGCTTTGGTGATTTCAGACTGCGCAGCCATCCATTCATGAAGAATGGGAACTTGAGCCTCAGCCTAGAATGTAATCAATGCAGAAAGAATGACACAAGATGAATCCCTTGGGTCAGGCTTACCCCTTGGAACGACTTGGGAAGTTCTTGCACACGTCCTGGCCTGCAGGCACTGCCTCATTCACTCGCTCACCCACTGGGCACCTTCTGCCTTGTAGGCCCCGGACACGGCACAGCTCTGATGCCTCTGCTCTGCCAACATATAGCAAACTAGCTTTACCTCCATCCCCACCTGGGCCTGGCAGAGCCCGCCCTTCCTTTGTCTCTGTGCAGCCCCTGCCTTCCTCCTCTCCTTGCCATCCACGCCTCGGGGCCTGGAGAGGAAATGGCTTTGCTTCCATGAAAGAAATGATTTTGTCTCATTCTTCATCCCAAAGAGTTCCCATAGTTATCAACCTGGAAAAAAATCCTCAGAGGCTTTTCGCCTTGCCTTCAGTAGGTGAGAAACAAGGACAGAGAGTAGCAGCTCTCCTATCCCACAAGCAGTCCATCAGCAGACACTTTCAGCTCTACTTCTTTCTTTTTTTTTAAGTAAGCTATATCCCCAAGTGGGGCTTGAACTCCTGACCTTGAGATCAAAAACCATATGCTCTATGAACCTCAGCTCTTTTTTTTTTAAGATTTTATTTATTTGTTTGTTTGTTTATTTGAGAGAGTGAGCAGGGGGGAGAGAGAGAGAGCATTAAGTGGGGAGAAGCAGAGGAGAAGCAGACTCCTCGCTGAGCGGGGAGCCCGATGCTGGGCTCAATTCCAGGACCCCGAGATCATGACCTGAGCCCAAGGCAGATGCTGAACCAGCTGAGTCACCCAGGCGCCCCCCTCTACTTTTAAAAATAAATACTGAATCTGACTGCATCTCTTCAGCTTCCCTGGCACCATCCTGGCTAAATTGCTATCCTATTTCTCTTGGCTGACTACATCACCTTCTCACAGACTTCTTGCTTCTACCCTGGACCTCGGAGGTCTCCACCCAGCAGCCAGAGGAAACCTGTTAAAACCAAATTGGGATGCCTTGGTGGCTTAGTCGGTTAAGCATCTGCCTTCAGCTCAGGCCATGATCCCAGGGTCCTAGTCCCATGTCGGGCACCTTGCTCGACAGGGAGCCTGCTTCTGCCTCTGCCTGCTGCTCCCCCTGCTCATGCTCTCACGCGCTCTCGCACTCTCTCTCTCTCTCTCTGACAAATAAATAAAATCTTAAAAAAAAAAAAAAAAAAACAAAGTTAGATCATGTGGCCTGTAGTGTTCCCATGTCACTCAAAGGACAAAACCAAGTTCTTAAATGGCATTCAAGGCCCTGCATAGTCTGTCCCTTGGCTACTGCCAGACCCCATCGCTACCATTCACTTCACTGTAGTCACACTGGCATTCCTGGAGTGCCTGTGTTCCTGCCTTGGGGCCTTTGCAGTTCTTCCCACTGCTTTCCTCAGATCACTGTGATGCGTGTACCCTCACTTCCCTCAGGGCTCGGATCAAATGTCACCTCCTCAAGAAGCTTTCCCTGACTAGAGTTCTAATCCTCCCTTCTTCCATGTTTCTGTATAACCTTTTTCTCTCATTTATTTTTCTTTTTAGCGCTTATCACCATCTGACACATTTATTTATTGCCTGTCTCCTCCCATTAAATTGTAAACTCATGCACATGGGAATTTTCATCTGATTTAGTCACTGCTTTATCCCCAGTACTTAGCACAGGGCCTAGCCGTTAGTGGGTACTTAATAGAGATTTATGGAGTGAATGAGTGTCCTGAGCTAGCAGGGCAGCTTGTCTGGTCCTCCCTGCAACCTCACAGCTCAGTCCACAAAGGGGTCATGATCTGTCTTAGAAAACTCAGATTAGAGCTCCACCAGAGCTACTTGGCATCACTTTTATTTCCAAGATCATGGTAGATAAAGGGAGAGACTGGCCCTGCAGAGGCTGGGTGGGGGGCCCTTTCCCACCCACAAAGCACCCAGGGACCCAGGGAGCATGCCTGTCCTCAGAATTATCTCTGACTTCCAGGGCCCAAAAATAGCAGATCCTCATGAAATAGTGGGCAGGTGCAAGGGTGAAAGGGGAAGGAGGGAAAAGCTTAGTAACATCCCTCTGCATCTGTCCTATTGCACTGGCGAATTTAACATGTTCTGGAGTCAGACCCCTTACTCAGTAGCTGGTCATCTTAGGCAAAATCTCATCACCTTTCTTAGTCTTAGCTTCCTTGTTAGTAAAATGGGGACAGCGGTTACTTGTAAGATTTTGAGAATTCAAGCAGGAGCTTGGTAAATATTACCTATTTCGTATGTTCGTTTGTAGCTGTAAAAATCGAGACACACCACTTATAGCACAAATGAGGCCACTCAACATTTATTGAGTTCTGTGAACCATTTACTTCTTGCTGCCAAGCCTGTGACGTAAGCACAGTGCTCTCACCTTATTTTTTTTAAAGATTTTGTTTGTTTATGTGAGAGAAAGAAGGCACACGTGGCCACAGTTGGGGAGGGGTGGCAGAGGGACAGAGAAAATCCCAAGTGGACTCCTTGCTGAGTACAGAGCCTGGTGCAGGCTCCATCTCTTGACCCTGAGATCACGACCAGAGCCAAAATCAAGAGTCCGAAGCTCGACCGACTGAGCCACCCAGGTGCCCCACAGTGCTGTCACTTTACAGGCAGGAACCCTGACCTGGGGAGGTGAAGGGTCTTGCCCCAGGTCCGTCAAGTAGGCAGTCAGAGAGCTGAGACCGAAGCCCATACTCCAGGAGGCAGGAGGCCTTGCAGAGGAGTCCCTTTACCTCTATGGGTCTGTTTTCCATCTGTTTAGGGAAAGAGTTGGGCTAGGTATCTCTGAACCACAGGATCATGACACATGAATTCTTGAGTGACCCACATGTTACATCACGTGGGACAGCATGTTGCTTTGGGGCCTCCTGGTGGTGGTGATCTTGGGCAGGTTAGTGGTGCTCTGGGTGTTGACTGAGGAGCCTCCTGCTGGCCCCGCCCTGCGTCACCCGGCTGCAGACTGGAGTCCAGCTCCCCGGCCCCATCGGCCCCATCTCGGTCGTCTTGCTCTTCTGTACCTTGAGGCAGCTGAGGGACTCGGGTGGGGATGAACTGAGAAGACTGGAAGGAACTCAAATGTAGAAAATGCAACCCAGCAGGAGCTTTCAGCTCTGAGTGGGTGAGCATTCGTATGTATAGAGGGGAGGGAAGGGTGTTACAGGGATTTGCTCCCATCCTCAAATCCTCCAGAGCTGTTGCCTTCTGCTGTGGAATTCCAAACATTTCCGATCAGATAAAGGTGGCTGAAAATACCCGGACTTGTTTGGACTAGTTGGAGGTGGTGCTACGGTGAAGAGGTTGAGACCACAGGGGCAGAGGCCGGCAAGAGCGGGCCTCTCTGAGGAGCTTGCCCTGGGTCACAGATGTACCCATTGGCCTTTCCCTTAGAGTCCTACAGGTTTGAGGGCAAGACTTCGCAGGCTTCGAGGTGGAGGAGGATCAGACTCTTACGGCAACATGTCCTTCTACTCCAGAATGTTGCCTCTTACCTTCCACGCTAATTACGGGGTCTTCTGAATACCCTTCAGAGACAAAACTCAGGTAATCACTCAGCCATCCGTGTGTGAGCTACTTTCATCCTCTTCATGCTGTAGCACTAGTAGGAGTCCTTGGGGTGATCCCCTTCATTTTACAGATGGGGAAAGTCCCAGACTTTCCCAGTATCCCAGATAGGGGAACAGACTCAACCTAAGCAAGCCAGTGACAGTGCTGGGACACGAAACCCACATCTACTGACTGCCTGATGTTCCCTTTTTAACAGCATGCAACATTGGTCGGCACCAGATGAGGCGGTGGGGATAGCCTCGGGTGGAAATGAGAAGGGGATGGCCGCTCTGGACCACTTGGAGGCATAGACCCCAGAAGGAAACAGAGTTTTAGGGAGAGGGTTGGCCCTAGAGACCAAGTCTCTATTCTTTGTAGGTTGCTAACTCCAGCCCCTTCTGCCTGTTGCCTCAACACAATACAGAAGATCCCTTTTCCAGAACCTTCCCATAAACCTCCTGTCCCCCTCCCTGAGCCTGGAAGAGCTTGGTATCTGGGGGGTCCTGGTCACCCTGCCCAATCACCTGGTATCTCGGGGCCTCCTCCTAGTTTTGCCAGGCAGTGAGGATGGGGATGAAGAGAGAGAGAACTGGCCTTTCTTCCCTACCCTCCACACTGTCCACCAGTCAGCTGTACTCGTCAGCACCGTCTCTGGGCTCAGCACGGGGCTAGGCCTGAGAGACAGGGCTTGTGGTAAAAAATTAACAGTTCAAAGCAAAATAAGTCAGAGAAAGACAAATACCATATGATTTCACTCATGTATGGTATTTAAGAAACAAACGATCATAGAGAAAAAAGAGGCAAACCAAGAAACAGATTCTTAACCATAGAGAACTGAAAAGGGGGGAGATGGATAAAACAGGTGACTTGTTAAGGAGTGCGCTTGTCATGAAGAGCACAGGGTAATGTATGGGCGTGCTGAAGCCCTGTATTGCACACCTGAAACAATATTACACTGTATCTTAACTGGAATATAAACAAAAACGTGAAAAAAATGAACAGCTCAACAAACTGGCAAGAGAGCTAACTAAAGGAGACTTGGAAGCGGAAAGCAGGAGTCCTCCTTGTAGAAGTGACTTGGAGGTGAAGACTTAAGAGATAAATAGGAGAGACCTTGGCAGAGTAATCAGCATGGGCAAAGGTCCTGAGGCTGAAGAGAACATGGTATATGAGGAATGAAGCAGTCTGGCCCTAGACAAAGCTGAGGACATCCTGCAGGGTCTTATAGACCCCAGAGAAGGTTCATAAAATGCAAGCTGAGCCCTGGTCTAATAATAACAGTAATAATAGCCGACATTTATTCAAAGTCTGCTTTGTGCCCTGCAGAGTTGTAAGAGCCTTACGTGTATTACTGTTGAATACTCATGGTGTTCTTGTGAAATAAGCACATCTTTAATCTCCATTTTATAGATGGTGTCCAAAGCCAACACATCGTAAGTCTAGTTGCAAGACTTATTGGGTACCTGCCTACTCTTTGCTCTGGCAGCCTAGCTCAGTAGAGAAACAGAAGTTAATTTGTCACCAGCCTTGGCCTCATCCACATAGCACTGCCACTTTACCAATGAGGAAATTCTGCTGGGAGAGGAGCACAACCTGGTCCACCGCCCAGAGCAAGGCCAGCAAAGCTTCCTCTGCCAGCCTGTGGTGACTTGTTGGGCAGCCCTTGGGACAGAGTTGGAGGAAAGCAGCAGAGGAAAGAGGACCAAACTTGATGCCAGCCAGTGGGAGGAGGTAGAGGAAGGAGGCAAATGTTTTCTGAGAGAGCTGTCCAAAAGTGAAGTACTCTGCGAGTGTGGACCATCTGGAGTGAAACAGACCTACTACGTGACCTTGGCACTCCACCTTTCCGACCCCTGTCTAGGAAATGAGGATGTTAGGGATGAGCTTGTGCATCGCATGGGAAGTTGGATGATTATAAGATCACTTTGAGTCTCTGACTCTTTTTCAAGTGTGAGCCTCGGTCCTCACCCAGGACACTGGGAGAGTGAAAGTCTGTGGCCATCTACTCATGAGAAAATAGGGTGTCACCACGGATGAGATTACAGAGGGTTGAGAGGCGGGAGGCCTCGGAATTCCAGAGAATGCATGCATATGAGCATGTAGCTGCCTCCCAGGAGCCATTATGTGCTGGGCTCAGGAGCCAGACTGCCACATACAAATCCCAGCTCTGCCATTTATGAGCTATAATGACCTTGGGAGGGTCCCTTGACCTCTCTGCCCTTGTTTCCTCATCTGTAACAGGGAAAGTAACAATAACACTTGGAGGGTAATTGCATGGATTACATAAATTCGTACCAGAACTAAGCTCTTAGCACCATGCCTGGTACATGGTAAGTGCTCAGTAAATATCAGTCACGCTCCCAGGGAAGGAGGTTGTGAGCCCCTGCATGAGCATCTGCGCCCCCAGTAAATGCTTTCCCAAATTGTCTCTCTCTGCCCGTAAGACAGGCACCCTGGTTCTGAGCTGAGGACGTGGAGAGCCCACACGCGCGCTGCTGGGCCTGATAGCTTTCTCAATTCCCCAGCGGAGGTGTTATCTCCTCCCGGCACAACCACTTCCTTTTCTGAGAAATGAGCACATCTGTCAGGCTGAGCTTCTGAGAACTAATGGTGAGGGAGGAGGCGGGGGAGGAGAAGCTGGCAGCTGACAGGGGCCGAGTTGGAGAAAGATTAACATGAAGTTTGCTGCGCGGATGTCTCCAAATATTCCCTAAAGCCCGGATGGCTTGAGGCCCCCCCATGACACCCACTTCAGCCGGTAACACGGAGGTCACCCTGCCTTACTAAGTGCTTTCATATCCTGATCTTACCACCACTGTCTTGGGAGGTCAAAGTAGGAGAAACTGAGGTTCCAAAGTCAAGAGACTTGCTATGGCGTCCACAGCGGGGCTAGCTGGACTGGCATTGCCCCAGCACAGCGTGGTCACCCATCTCTGCCTCTGCCCTAACTGAGCTGCCTGTCTAAATTGCCCACATCCAAATCCAAGCCCATCCCCGGGGGAGGAGAGAGGGCTGTGTTCCTTTCACATTACTGAGGCCAGCAGCTCCCCCCGGGAAAGCCAAGGGAAGTGGATTCCAACCACAAACCTCACTTCCGAGTCTCCGCCTGCACCTCGCTGCCAAGAGAGTGATAAGGCCTCTCTGCTTGCCCCATCCCCCCTTCCTGCCATCTCCCAGGGATCTCCTAACAAGACCTCATTTATCTATTCAGCAGGCATGTATCAGCCTTTCCCTCGGGGAAACTGAGGCTAGCAGCAGAAAGTGACTCTGCAAGTGACTCATGGCCTGCCTGTGCAGGCCCATGACGAGGCCAAGGCAAGGTACAGCGCTGATGTCTCTGGCACTTTCCCTGGGCTGCGAGGAGCCCCTTCCTCTTCTCCACCTACCTCTTTCCCAAAATAACCAAGCAGGAAGGAAGTGGTGGGCCTGGGCCTTCCAGAGTCACCCTAGAGGAAGGAAGGGCCCGTCTGGCACAAGCACTTGTTCCCCCCACTGAAGCCAGGACGGAAGGGTTTCACTTTCCCTCCTGGTCTTCGTCACATCCTTTTCCTGTGGCACCTAGTTCCTCTCGGCTGGGGGCCAAAGCTCATTCATTCAGCTGGTGGCCTTGGGCAACCTTCCCCCAGGGAAGAGGGACTCAGGACTATAGCTCTGGCCCAGAATATGGGATTTGCTGCTGCATGAACTGGACCTTGGAGCTGACTCTCCCCATGTACCCTCTTTGGGCAGGTCTCTTGGTATCTCTGAGCCTCAGATTACCTGGGTGTAAACCAAGGTCCCCTTCAGTAATAGAAGTGCACGCATCTGGCCCACGATGGGGCCTTGAAAAGTATCGTCCTTTTGAAAGTGAACACGGTCCTGTATGGAGGTTGGAAGCAGATACTGGAGCCAGATTGTCGGTGCAAGCAACCCAGTCGCTGGGTGACCTCAGGCAAGTCACAGATTATCTGGGGGCTGCAGGTCCTTCGGCGGCGGCAGCAGCATGATGGGTTAACAACAGTACCCACTGCCCGGCAGTGTGGGGGCAGTTCCGTGAACTGATCTACCAAAAGGACTGAGAAGAAGAGTGCTTTTCTTGCAGGGTACGTGCTCAGGAAGCATCTGCTGCCACTGCCCCTGTGTTGGTTAGGTTCTCTGTGGATCGGGACAGCGGGGACTGAGATGGCAGGGTCAGACATCAGAATGAGCAAGAGGTCAGAACTCAGACAAATCCCCGTTCTACCACTTCGTCGATAGAGGGTGGGTGAACTCTGAGCCTCCATTTTCTCATCTGTAGAACGAGGCCATTGATAAATCTTATGAGGATTAAATGAAAATAGGCCTTCATTTAAATGTTCATCTAAAATAGATTGATTTAGGAGTGCTTGGGTGGCTCAGTTGGTTGAGCGTCTGACTCTTGATTTCAGTTCAGTTCTCTTGATCTCATGGGTTGCGAGATGAAGCTCTGCAGCCCTATATCAGGCTCTGTGCTCAGCAGGGACCGGGCTTCAGATTCTCTCCCTCTGCACCCCCCTAGTTGCGTGCACTTGCATACTCTTTCTCGAGTAAATAAATCTTCAAAAAAAAATTTTAGGGGCACCTGGGTGGCTCAGTTGGTTAAGCGTCTGCCTTCGGCTCAGGTCATGATCCTGAAGTTCCGAGATCGAGCCCCTACGTTGGGCTCCCTGCTCTGCTTCTCCCTTGTCCACTCATGTTCTCCCTCCTTCTCTCTCCCTCTCTCTCTAGTAAATAAATAAAATTTTTAAATAAATAAATAAATTCTAAAAAATAAAATAGATTTATTTAGGAGGCACCTGGCTGGGTCAGTCAGTAGAGCATGCAACTCTTCATCTTGGGGCTGTGAGTTCAGGCCCCATGTTGGGCATAGAGCTTACTTCAAAAAAAAAAAAATCAGGGGCACCTGGGTGGCTCAGTTGGCTGAGCGACTGCCTTCGGCTCAGGTCATGATCCTGGAGTTCCGGGATCGAGTCCCACATCGGGCTCCCAGCTCCTCGGGGAGTCTGCTTCTCCCTCTCACTTTCTCTCTCTCTCTCTCTCAAATAAATAAATAAAATATTAAAAAAAAAATCATAGGGGCACCTGCTGGCTCAGTAAGTAGAGTTTGTGACTCCTAATTTCAAGGTTGTGAGTTCGAGTCTCATATCAGGTGTGAGATTACTTAAACTCTTTTTTAAAAAATTATAAAATAGAGGGGCGCCTGGATGGCTCCCCGCTGAGCAGAGAGCCCGATGCAGGGCTCCATCCCAGGACCCCGAGACCATGACCTGAGCTGAAGGCAGAGGCTTTAACCCACTGAGCCACCCTCAACCTTTTTTACTTATCCCCACCCCCTCAAGGCATCTTTTTCTACATTCTTGTCCTAATTGCCTTCCCATGACATTTGAATACCACAGCTGTACTCTCTATCTCTTCATGTGCTGTGGCCCCATGGAAAGCCACAAACCACTGTAGTATCCAAGAATTTTTTGCTTTGCCCCACTGGAAGTGATCGCCCTCCCATTGAGAGCGTGCAAACTAGAACATAAGCTCCATAAAAGCGGATTTTGTTTGTCTTGCTCACTGCTGTATCTTCAGTGCTGGGCTTGGAGCATGGTTTGCACCCCAGAAATATTTACGGTGTGAGGGAGAGTCCAAAACCCTGCTAGCTCAAAGGAGACACTCAGTGTGGAGTCTTTTAAGCTGAGTTGGGGTTGGTACTGAGGAAGATGATGTGGAGAGGGTGACCAGTTAGAGGACACACAGGGGTGAGAAACACTTTGGAGTATGTCACGTCGGGCCAGTCCATGTATGTGGCCAGGACCTTGAAAGTGGTCCCACCCTTGGCTTCTCATGGGGACCCTGGTTCTTGGCTCACGCCTCTGAGGGGCCCTGATGCCAAGTCAGAAGATAGCAATTCCTAGTCCAAGCTCTACCACAAACCAGCTCTGTGAAACTAGAGAGTGGACAGGTGGGTTGGCCTTACTAACTTGTGGGGTCTGCCTGGCTGGGAGTCCATGACCCTGCCATGGAGGTCATTAGCCATTGCCTGTCCCCAGTGGCCCTAAATGCCTCTGTGACATCAGAGACTTCCCTGCAACCCACCCTTACGATCTCACCCCCCCTGTCCATCATGCCAACTCTGGCTGAAACTAGTGGGAACCATTGAAGAGCACTGGGGCTTATCTCTGCTTTTCCAGAACCGGGCTGCCCTGTAATGCTGTTTATTTATCCAGGGCAACCGCCCACTGAGAAAATGGCTGTGTTTGTTTCCAAGTGTGTCGTGTGAACCTTGAGCTAAATATACCCACACCGCTGCCTCCCTAGCACCCGCCCCGGAATAGCACACCCCAATTTGCTCATGTTCTGTCTGCAAAAGTAGTCCCCAGAATCCACAGCCCCTGGAAACACTCCTCCTTCTGGGGAAGGAGTCGATCCCCCGGCTGGGAATGCATGCGTCGGGGGCTTGGCAGGTCAGAGTCTTGTTCTTTATGACACCGAAATAAGAATGTTCCCTCCACCCTGGAATGACTGTTCCTGGACAGTGAGTGCTTTGTGCCCTTGCAGGGACGGGGCCTGTTTACTCCAGCCCAGCCCCAGAGAGGAAAGTTTCCTGTGGCTGCCAGCCCTCTACTTTAGGAAAGTTCCCATCAAGGGAGCCAGGCCTCTCCCACTTTGGCTGCAACCCCAGTGTCCCTGGTTTCTTGTGAGACATTGGGCCCCTTGGGATAGCCAGGTCTTTCTTGGCCTTGGTCTCACTTCTCCCATGTTCCCGGCAGTCCAGGCCTCGCCCCCATTATGGATCCATCTTTTTTGTGACTCCATTTGGGCCTACTTTACTTAGGACCAGAAAAAATTGTAACTCTTATAAGAATTTTCTTGTCCGGGGCGCCTGAGTGGCTCGGTGGGTTAAAGCCTCTGCCTTCAGCTCAGGTCATAATCTCAGGGTCCTGGGATCGAGCCGCACGTCGGGCTCTCTGCTCAGCAGGGAGCCTGCTTCCCCCTCTCTCTGCCTGCTTCTCTGCCTACTTGTAATCTCTCTCTCTGTCAAATAAAAAAAAGATCTTAAAAAAAAAAAAAAGAATTTTCTTGTCCGCCAGCACCGGTGGTGAGGCTAGCCAGGATGAAGGGGGAAAAGATAGGGAAGCATATCCACACCAGCGACGCCTGGGGAGCAACAAGGCCAAAGAGTTAGAGGCTGGCTGCTGCCACACCCTGGCCCTTCTCTCCCCAGAGCCAAGGCTCCCGCTCAGCCCCACCCCACATCCCTCTTCCTAGAATCCATTTTAGCCCTGCTGACAGGACAGATCGTCCCAGCCCCCCTGGAGGGAGGTGTCCTGAGACAGCCACACTTCCTTTGGAGCAGAGCAGCCCTGGGTTCTGATCCCGGCTCGGCCGCCTCTTCCCTCTCCAGTGTGCACATGGACCTCTGACCCCCCCTGATGAAGGTGACATGGGTAACTGGCTGCCACTTGGTAGACTTGCAGCCCCTTCACTTGGCTCATGTGTGTGTTGAGCACCAGCGGGGGCCAGACGCCGTTCCCGGCACTGGGTAGATAGAGACAGGGCAGGGTCTCTGCCCCTGTCAGGCCACACCTAGTGCAGGAGACCAGACAAAAACAAAGTGTCAATTCTGGTTATGAAAAGTGCTGGGAAGAAACATAAAGCAAGGTAGAGAGAGATGAATGGGTGCCATTTTGGAAGAGGTGACCAAGGCAGGCCTCCCTGAGGGGATGACGTTTGAGCGGATGCAGGAGTGAAATGCAGGTGATGATTGGGGGTCAGGCGACCCCGGCAGCCAGAACAGCGAGCTCCTGAGCAGATGTTCGAGGAAGAGCCAGGAGGCCGGGGTGATGAGTGTGCCGTGGGGAGGGGGCAGGTCCCTGTTGGCCTCGCTGGCCGTGGTCAGGAGTGGGGACTTGATGCCACCTGCGCTGGGAAGCCTGGGGAAGGCTGGGAGTGTGGGATGAGCTGGGAAGGAATGACACGGTCTGAATGGAGGGGCTTTTTCTGTTTTTTTTTTTTCCCCACAATACCTGGTAAACATTCTGGTAAAGGCTCTAGCTTATATGTCACTGCTGCCTCCCTAATGGCTTAATAAATATTGAGGAGTCTTTGAGTCATCGTGGCAGTTCAGTGCTCATGGCATTCTGCTAGGTACCAGGGATGTGAGCAGAAACGACACCGGCTTTCTAAGTGCAAGGCAAAGCTGTTGGAGGACTTTAAGCCCAGGCGTGCCGTGGTCTGATCTATGGTCTTTAAAAATCCTCCATGTGGAGCGTGAACTGAGCAGGGTTAATAAGACCAAAAGCAGGGCCAGGCAGGTCTCACAGGAAGCAGACTGGCCTGGTGGAACTTGGGAGAAGGCAGGTGTTGTCTGAGGCAGCAGCCACCACTGAGCCGGTTGGGACCAGGTGGAAAGGAGGGCCCATGGGCTCTGCGTTCATTCATCTGTGATCCATTCACACTCTAGGCACACACGCTCCCTAGGCCCAGGGAGTCTTGGTCTGTAAATGGGGAGAGCCGGCCTGCACTGCAGCATTGTTGGGAGGACTAAAGGACAAATGGAGTGCGAAGCTTACCCATTAAAGAGTGCTGCAGCCCTCCTCTCCCTGCCCCGCAGGCTGGCTCCGCCCTCAGCTGGGTAATCTAACCCACAGCCCCGCCTTCCCCATATCATGTGCTTCCCTCCTGACTGCCCTCAGGGCTGAGGGCTGTTGCTCACCTCCTTCTGCCCCCACCCCCAGTCACACCCCTGGGAGTGGGGAACAGGGACCAGACCTCACAGACACCATCCCAGTCCTGCATCGGAATAGCTATGCCTCTTCTCTGCCCTCTCTGTCTACCCATCAACCGGCCCTCCCTTCTCCGGAGGTAGAAGGAGCTGTAGGCCAGTAGTCCCCACACCTGGCCTGCCCCTGAATTCTGGGAATTTAGCCCTGTCCCCTCTCCCTCCCTGCCTCAGTTGCATCAGTGGGAAGGCTAAGGCCGTAGTGGTTGTGTACTGTGCACAGACTCAACTCCGTGCTCCTCCTCGGCTTCCAGACCACACGTGGGTCAGCTCTCGCTCACCGCTCCACCCTCATCTCCCCTCCCCTTCTCTCCTGGCCTCCGCTGCAGCCACTTAGCCTCCTGTCACGTCCCTGCCCCAGCCTGTCTCTTTCCCGCTGCAGGTTCTCTGGTACCACCTTTTAGCCAGCTCACCTTGGACAAAGCCCTTCCCAGCTTCGCACCGTTATCTCAGCAATAAAGCACATTGGCCATCCCCAGCCGGCTGGCAGGAAGGAGGGCGGCCTTGAACCCTTTATCTAGCCCAGAGTGGGCATGGATGGCTATAGTTTTTCAGATCACCACTGCAGGGATGCTTGAGTGGCTCAGTCGGTTAAGCCTCTGCCTTCAACTCAGGTCAGGATCCCAGGGTCCTGGTCCCTGCGGAGCAGAGGAGGCTCCCTGCTGAGCAGGGATGCCTGCTTCTCTCTCTCCCACTCCCCCTGCTTGTGTTCCCTCTCTCACCGTCTCTCTCTGTGTCAAATAAATAAATAAAATCTTTAAGTAAAGAAAAACAAAAATCTGCAGATCACCATTGCATGCAGGCGGCCCCCTTCCCCCGCCCACCCACATTACTGACAGAGGACTCCAACAGCACCCTCCTTTGTCTTCTCTCTCCCTGCAGGACACTTTCGTGGAACTCTACGGGAACAATGCAGCGGCCGAGAGCCGGAAGGGCCAGGAGCGCTTCAACCGCTGGTTCCTGACAGGCATGACTGTGGCTGGCGTGGTTCTGCTGGGCTCACTCTTCAGTCGGAAATGACCAGACACTGACCACCCACTTAACCTCCCACCCTGTCCTGCCCCCACCACATCCCTTTGTCCAGCCACCATTGCCACCGGGAGAACCACTACATGCCACCCAAGGCCACCTGCCCGTCACAGGGTCGGGCCTAGACTCTGGTCCCCTGCGATTAGTTTTCTAGAATCTACCATGCTTCTGTGAGAGCCGGCTTCCTCACACCTCAGTTCTCCTGGCCTCAGAGCCCACAAGGTTTCCCCAAAACCTGCCCCATGGAAGCTGGCAGGTGTAGGGGGTGTTTGTAGCTGGGAGCTGGAGGGCCCTGCCTGATTGGTGGAAGCTCCCGACCCCTTAGCCTCCCCAAGAATGCTTTCCTGTCAGGGAGCTGGTGAGTTTTCTGACCTTTTTCCCCAGAAGGAGAGACTAGATTGCCTTCGTTTTGATGTCTGTGGCCTCAGAATTGATCATTCCCTTCCAGGACCCAGGCTCCTCTTCCTTTCATCCCCACCTTCCCAAGAGCCACTTAGGGGCCACTTCTGACTAATTAGGGATTCAAGCTGCTTGGAATAAAGAAACAAGGACCAGGACCCCCTCCCCGCCTCTGGCCTGGCCAGAGTCCCTGACCCCAGCCCCAGTGTCCTCCAGGAGCCTCTGGCTAGAGGCCAGCCCCACCCAGGGAGAAGGGGGCTGTAGCTGCAGGAAGCGCCCCATGCCAAAGCTGGGGCAGCCCTTGCAGTGTAGCACCACCCCAGTTCCTTTCCCCTTCCCTCCCTTGGCTCCCATGACCGTGACTGAGGGACCAACTGGGCCCAAGGCAGGTGCCCCAGAGCTGTTGATGTCCTCAGCTGCCTCACTTCCTGCAAGAAGATCAGCCTGTGGCGTCTTTGCCTTGGGCTGCCGCCCATGGAGTCCAGGGATTCGGGGGCCTTGGCCCAGAGGTGAAGGGGAGCTACAGGGAGCAGCTGTGGGAGCCCTAGAGTCTTCCCTACCTCAGGCAGGAAGGGCAGGAGGGAGACCCTGCTGCACGGGGTGAAGGCAAGGGTGGTGGGAGGGGCCAGTCCTACCTGGCCGGACAGATGCGCGCTCCACCCCGATCCAGCCTGGCGTGCGGGGTGCCAAGGTCAGAGTGGCCTGGCCGGGTGTCCTTCAGGCCTCCCTCTCCTCTACTCCACCCATGGCCTGTCTCATCCCTGGGGGTCCCGGCCTACCCTGGCCGTCCCGGGCTCTCTGCTGTACATATTCAAGACTAGTTTTTATTCCTTGTGAAGATGATATACTATTTTTGTTAAGCGTGTCTGTATTTATGTGTGAGGAGCTGCTGGCTTGCTGGGCGTGTGCACGTGGAGAGCTGGTGCCCGGAAACTGAACGGCCTGATGCTCCCTCCCCTGCCCTGGTCCGGGGAAGCCAGCTGGGGGTCCTGGCTCCTGAGGGGCAACTGTCCCCCGCAGCCCCCACCCCACACTTGTTCCAGCTCTTTGAAATAGTCTGTGTGAAGGTGAAAGTGCAGTTCAGTAATAAACTGTGTTGACTCAGTGAGCAAAGGGCCTGGGCTCTTGTGTGCCCCGGGCTAGGGGAGGAGGGGCTGTGCGGCTGGCAGCAGGTTCTGCGGGGAAGCTGGGCACCACTGCTGGCTCTGCTGCCCTCAAGAGAGGGCCTTGGACGAGTCCCTTCTTCCTTCTGGGCCTGAAGTTCCCCACCTGCTCAGTGACGGGGGTTTTTTTTGTTTTTTGTTTTTTTAAAGATTTTATTCATTTATTAGGAAAGAGAGAGAGTGACAGAGAGCATGAGAAGGGAGAAGGTCAGAGTGAGAAGCGGACTCCCCGTGAAGCTGGGAACTCGATGTGGGACTCGATCTCGGGACTCCGGGATCGCGACCTGAGCCGTTGCTAGGCAGTTGCTTAACCAACTGAGCCACCCAGGCGCCCAGTGACGGGGTTTTTATCGAGCACTGGGGTGTGCGTGAGCGGGATGGATAGTCTGCCCTCGGGAACTGACGTTCTGAGGGAACAGCCACTTGGCAAGTGTTTTCTGAGCCCTGCTCTGCCCAGGCACACTCCTAGGCACCGGGACTCTGCAGTGAACAAAGCTCTTCCTTTATGGAACTCCCATTCTTGGGGAGATGGACAAATATAAGGATGGGTCTGGCCATCGGAGGGCAAGGGTGGAAGCTGGGTGACCGTGAGGAAGAATGGCAAGACTGATGAAGGACCTGGTGGGAAGGAGGTGGGAAGGAGTCAGACTTGAGGTAACATTTTTTTT
>CM052811.1:97770472-97800586 GCA_028533885.1 Nasua narica | reverse complement strand
GGTGACACCATTATAATTACAAAAACAAAGCACATGTCTGAGGCCAGTACAACCCGAGAGGCTCCTAGTGAGTGCCCAACAGTATGCAATAGGGGGGCCCGAGCTTGTCTAGGCTCCCTAGAAGAAGTGATGGGTTAGGGCCGGAAGAAGGTATGAGTAAAAGAATGGAGGAAGCAAGAAGAGTGGTCCTGGTCAAGAAGCAGCACGTGCACAGGATGAGTGTTGAGTAAGAGTTTTCTTCAGGCAGAAGGAAAGTTGGTGTGTGGAGTTGAGAAGAGGCTCCTGGGTCAAGACTGCGCCAGAGAGGTGGGGTGAGGGAAGCGAACTTGATCCTAAGGGCAGTGAGGGCCAAAGGGAAGTTGTAAGTCAAGGTGTGATATGCCCCCTTGGAGCCCCCAAAACAAAAACACCCTGTGTGGAGAAGATCTGGAAGGAAGCAGAGTGGAAACCTGGAGACCAGTGAAGAAGCCATGCTTTGATTAAGGCTCTGGTTCTCAGGGTGGGCAGGCCAGGTTTGTTTCCTAGGTCACCATTCCTGGACCTGTGACTTGGGCAAGTTACCTACCCTCTCCATGCTCCAACTTTCCCCTCTTTAAATGGGATTGATGCAGTACCCATCTCACAGGATTGTGATCAAGGCTGAATGAAATAACCCAACAGAGCTTGAGAGGGGACTGCATGGGGAGGCGCGGCAGCGATGACCCCACCATCTGGCGAGCTCCCCAGGAGATGGAAGAAGAGGCTCCCTCACAGAGGACAGCCCTTCCACTTGGAGCAGCCAGTGGTCCTGAAGGGGTCTGGGAAAGGGTTCGAGGATTTCGGGGGCGGGCTCTCCAGCCGAAGGCGGGGCGGGAGGCATAAGCCTGCTTCGGACGCTCCGCCCCGCCCGCTTTCAGGAGCGGGCTTGGCTGCCCTCTGGTGGCCGACGGGGGCGGTGATACTTGAAGCCACGCCCACTGCAGCTGCCCTTCCACGGGTCCCAAACCTCTGTCTCCCGCGGGCCAGCTTTCCCTGGTGTCTGTCCTCCGTCCTGCTCACCAGAGGGATCTCTACACTTCCAGTCTTGGGTACCGTATTCATAGCTTACCAAGGCTCTCCTAGGACTCAGGGTCATCCTCCCTAGTTCAACACCAGTCTCCAGCCATCCCCCCCTACCCCTACCCCCACAATGCCCCTGCCCTTTTACCTTAACCACTCAGGCCCCCTCTTCGGATTTTTGGTCCTTCTGGAAACATCTTTTCACATACAGGCGAATATATAGATATAAATATATTTTGATCTTCACCGCATTTCCCCCCCCCCCGCCTTTTTTTTTTTACACAAATGGTAACAGACACGGTCTGCCTTGCCTTTTCCCCCTAGATAAGGTATCTTATAGGAGTTCCCATATTCATATATGAATCCCTGTGTACTCATCGTGCGTGCAGCTTCAAGTTATCAACGCTCATGGCAGCTTCATTATTTTTTCTAGCTGTGTAGTGTTTTAACCAGACTTCTAACTCAGTGATTTCCAACCTTCTACATGCCATGGCACATGCATAAAATACTGGAATTGTACACTGAGGGAAAGCTGGGAGGGGTTTCAGACTGCCTATGTGGAGCCTAAGGGAAAATCCATTCCATTTCTATATACTATTTTTATGAGGAGATAAATGAAATGTATTTCATAGTGAAGTATTAGCTTTGACTGAAACAACAAATACATTATTTTATTTATTTTATATGAGCTTTTATAATCAAAATGGTTCACACAATTCCCGATCAAGGCTTATTAATGATGATCTCTGATTCAAATTCTTGGTAGTCAGCATCAACAAGAGACTTCATAGCCCCAACTAGGTGATAAAAGAAAAATTGTAGGGGCGCCTGGGTGGCTCAGTAGGTTAAAGCCTCTGCCTTTGGCTCAGGTCATGATCTCAGGGTCCTGAGATCGAGCCCCACATCAGGCTTTCTGCTCAGCAGGGAGCCTGCTTCCCCTTCTCTCTCTGCCTGCCTCTCTGCCTACTTGTGATCTTTCTCTCTGTGTCAAATAAATAAATAAAATATTTTAAAAAAGAAAAAAAAATTTTAACCATCCAAAGCTTACAATTGAAATTTAAATGTTCCAACAGTTCTTCCCCTTATTTAATTGACAAGTATAATGCAGTATCCAAGTGGATTTCAAATCCAAAAGAATTTTTTCATTTCAGGTATTTTAAATTAATGATAAGTTCCAGAACACAGGAAATGATGTAAATCTTTCAAATCCTTGGTTTTTTTTTAGAAAATTATAACTGCTATTAAACCTGGGCAAGGCCGAATAGCACATAGAGAGGAAAGGAGGGAGAGAAAGAGCACGAAAGGAAGGAAAGAAGAAAGGGACAGACTGTGTAGTAAGACCATTTAAACTTCCTAAGAATTCACAATGCTTTTTACATGAAATTATTCAAGCTAATCATGTGTAAACCTACTGAAATGAGGTGGTTTAAATAATTTAGGAGGGAATTAATACTTCATATGACTAGAATTCTAACATTAGTACATGGGCATTTATTAAAAGATCAAATAAGACATAAATGTATTGAGATCATATTTGTCAATCTTAAAGTTTGAGGAAGTCATTCTCTTTTTAAGTAAGCTCCACACCCAGTGCGAGGCTTGAACTCCTAACCCTGAGATCAAGAGTTGCTGGCTCAGTCAGTAGAGCATGGGATTTGATCTTAGGGTTGTGAGTTTGAGCCCCACTTTGGTTGTAGAGAGTACTTAAATAAAAAAGAATATAAACAATGTAGTGGCTAGCTGACAAGATAGTTTGTGAATTTGCTGCTGAGCAGGGAAATGACCAGTCCCCACATCAGGAAGACGTGGCTCAAATTGCACTGATGTGAAAAACAGTGCCCCCACCTCCTGCCAAAAAACAAACCGTTCCCCGTCCTATTGCCTTGTAAAAATAATAGCAATAAGTGAAAATAACGATAAAGCCCTTATTTGCAAACCATTTGTGTGGCAGGTATACATCTGCGGCTGGTTGGCCATCCCTTTTAGGCACATCAGTTTCACCTGGGCTTCATGCCAAGCTCCTTGGGCACCTGGAAAACCAACTCCTCCGTGGTTCCACAGACTTTGTGGAGGGTCCTTGTGGAGATGGATGGCCATGTGCTCTGTGGCTGACCCATGCAGTAGATGTCCAGGAAGAGCCCAACCTTGGCCATGCTCAGTTCATCCTGGTGGAGCATTGAGGGCGAACGGAGAGACAGGCTGTGTAGTGGTTGGGAGCAGGGCTCTCTAACTATACTTCCTGGCATAGCTGGGTGCCCTTGGACAAGTGTCTTGACATCTCTGTGCCAGAGTTTGTTTGTTTGTTTCTTTTTAAAGATTTTATTTATTTATTTGACAGAGAGAGAGATCACAAGTAGGAAGAGAGGTAGGCAGAAGGAGAGGAGGAAGCAGGCTCCCTGCTGAGCAGAGAGCCCGATGGGGGGCTCGATCCCAGGATCCTAAGACCAATACCTGAGCCGAAGGCAGAGGCTTTAACTCACTGAGCCTCCCAGGTCCCCTCCTTTGAGGTATTTCTCCACCACCTCCCAACCCTCATTGGTTGAGGGCTACTCCTATGTTATTTCCCCTCAGCATTTGGCATGCCCTGCCTGCCCCATGCTTGGGCCAAGCACAAAGGAACCTATAGTCTCAAAGACAAGGTGACTGTTTCTTTGAATGTGAATTGTCACCAAAGTTGCACAGGACTTCCGAGGATGGGCTGAGGGCACATGGCCGGGGCAACAACACATCTGCCACAACTTGTGAAGCTGTATAGTAAGTACACCAGCTGGGACACTCGCCTTGAGGTAGGAACAATTTCCTAGTTCCTTTGCTAATCCAAACAATACTGCAATCGACAAGCTGGTGTGTCCATCATTTTGCACACACACATGTATACGCACCGGATATTACAGAAGCAGAATCGCTGGGCCAAAAGATCTATGCATTTGTTGTTGTTTTGATGGAGACAGCCAAAGCTGTCATCCTATGGAACTGTGTGTCTCCTGCACCCTCGCCAACATCCGTGTTCACACTCTTTGATCTTTGTCAATCCGGTGGATGAAAAAATAGTATCCCATGCTTTAAAATTTCATTTGCAAAACCCTAATTGAAGTTGGCATCTTTTAGTAATTTAAAAGCCATCTGTATCCCTGATAAGTTAATGGATCCACACAATGACCAATGAAGGCTGCAAATGGCACGCAGAGACGCTAAGCATCATGAGCCTCCTGGCCGAGGAACACAGCACGCCCGTGAAATATTCTTGTCCAAAAGTCAGATTTGAATGTAACCAAAGCCTCTGAATGTAACCACCATAGATGGAAAATGCAGGGGATGGAGGGCACAATAAGTTACATGGGAATGTAATCAGTAAAATGCAGGTGGGGTGGGGGAGGGGGGACTCGTCAAGTGACCCTGCTTCTCTACTTACTCTTCCAGGAAGATAGAGCAGATCTGCTTTGCCCTCATTCTCCTGCTAACTAAAAACCTTGGACACTCTATATAAAACAAGCATAAGGAAACTCTGAAAGGTCATGAGAAGGCAAACCAGCCAGGGACCGCAGGACCCCAGGAATGACACGGTGGCGAGTTCCATGAGTTTTCTTTTTGCCTCAGAGATCCCAGACTTAGAGCCAAAGGAGCTGGAGCTCACTACCTGAAAAAGCCAATGGGCACAGAAAAGATGAAATAGCCCCAAGGCCTGCTTTCTCTAGTCAAAGGATTAAGAAAGGAACAACGCAGCAGGACAGAACTTTTAGACAGCTGAAAGCTCTCCTCCAGCGAAACACCACTGGAAAAACTGTGGCCCTTTGCACATCAGCAAAGGCCAGTCGGGGATTTGGCAACTTCCAGCCACTCTCTCATGAGTCAAGGCGCCCCGACATACCCACCAATGTGGGATGTTGTGAGATGAGGACCAGGGAGCCAGAACTTTCATGTCAGCTGCTCTTGCCTCCTCCCTCTCCGCACAATGCTGATGGAGGCCACACTGGGAGCCCACAACTCCGCCCACAACCTGGCATCGATGAAAGTGGGTAAAGGGACTAAAGAGGGTAAGGTTTCTACACTTCACTCAAATTGCGAAATGATGGCTCCAGACTGCGGAAAGGTACATGCACATAATGTAATACGGACAGCAACCACTAAAAAGCTATGCAAAAAGACACTCATAGGGGCGCCTGGGTGGCTCAGTGGGTTAAGCCTCTGCCTGAACCTCAGGTCATGATCTCAGGGTCCTGGGATCGAGCCCCCCATCGGGCTCTCTGCTCAGCAGGGAGCCTGCTTCCCCCTCTCTCTCTGCCTGCCTCTCTGCCTACTTGTGATCTCTCTCTGTCAAATAAATAAATAAAATCTTTAAAAAAAAAAAAAGACACTCATAAACACTATGGATAAGATAAAATGGAATTGTAAAAAAAAATGTTCACATTCTTCCACAGAAAGCCAGAAAAAATAAAACAGGGAAGTAAACAAATAACAGATAGAACATGGCGGGGGGGTGGGGAGATATGTCTTGGCATTGCAATACTTATATTAAGAGTAATGGTCTAAGTATACCAATTAAAAGATATTGGCAGAGGAGCACCTGGCTGGCTAAGTCTGCAGAGCACACGACTCCTGATATCGCATTGTGAGTTCCAGCCCCGTGTTGGGCGTAAAGCGTACTTAAAAAATAAAAATAAGGGGGCGCCTGGGTGGCTCAGTTGGTTGTGCAACTGTCTTCGGCTCAGGTTGTGATCCTGGAGTTCCGGGATCGAGTCCCGCATCGGGCTCCCAGCTCCATGGGGAGTCTGCTTCTCCCTCTGACCTGCTCTCTCTCACTTTCTCTCTCTCTCTCTCTGATAAATAAATAAAATATTTAAAAATAATAATAACAATAATAATAATAATAATAATAAGGGACGCCTGGGTGGCTCATTTGGTTGGGCAACTGCCTTCGGCTCGGGTCATGATCCCAGCGTCCTGGGATCGAGTCCCACATCGGGCTCCTTGCTCGGCACGGAGCCTGCTCCTCTCTCTGCCTCTGCCTGCCTCTCTGCCTGCTTGTGTTCTCTCTCTGTTAAAATAAATAAATAAAATCTTAAAAAAAAAATAAAAAATAAAAATAAAAAGATATCGGCAGAGTGAATTTTAAAAACCAACTATATGCTGCCTATAAGAAATTCACTTCAAATATAGAAGCAGCTGGAGAAGGAGGATAGAAAAGATGTATCATGCAAGCAGCAAAAGCTGATAGGTCTAAAAAGAGAAACAGATGAATCCACAATTAATAATATACTTCTCTCAACAACTGAGGGAACAACTAGACAGAAAATCACCAACAATGCAGAAGAACTCAACAGCACCATCAGACCATGGAAACCAATGGACATTTATAGAATGCTGAATTCAACAGCAGCAGAATACACAATCCCTCCAAGTGCCCGCCGAATATATCCCCAAACAGACCATGTTCTGGGCCATAAAACACACCTCAACAAATTTAAAAGAATTGAAATCACACAATGTGTTCTCAGTGAAATCAACTAGAAATCAATAATAGAAAGATAATCTGAAACTCTCCAAGCACTGAGAAACTAAACAACACTTTTCTAAATAATTCCTGGGTCAAAGAGGAAGACTCGAGGGAAATAAAAAAATACATATTTCATTGAACGAGATGAAGACACAACATATCAAAATTCGCGGGACGCAGTAAGGGCAGTGCTGAGAGGGAAGTGTGTATAATTAATGCACACACAAGAAAGAAAAAGAACTCTCAGTTCAATAATCTAAGCTCCCACCTCAAGAAACTAGAAAAAGAAGACCGAAGTAAACTCAAAGCAAGCAAAAGGAAGGAAATAAGGAAAAAAGTGGATGGAGATCATTGAAATTTGAAGACCTAGAAAGAAAGAACTCTGATAAAGGTAACTACATAGAAAAATATAAAAGAAGCAGTCTTGATTTGGGGGTTGTAACTCTGTTTCCTACATGATTGATTGGATTGATTGATTTAAGTGAGACAGAGATAGTGATGAGCAGGAAGGAGGGAGAGAAGCAGACTCCCCACTGAGCCGGATCGGGACCTGAGCTCAAGGCAGACGCTTAACGCTTAACCGACTGAGCCACCCAGGCGCCCCTCCTATGTGATTTAAAATACAAACGCATTCAAGGGGCACCTGGCTGGCTCTGTTGGAGGAGCATGTGACTCTTGATCTCAGGGTCATGAATTTGAGCCCTGCGTTGGATGCGGAGATTACTTAAATATTTTTTAAATGCAAATGCATAAAAAAATTAGAAATCGATGTTAATGAGCACATAATGTATAAAGATACAATTTGTGACAAAAATTTGCTATAGAAAGGGGGAGCATGGAGCCATATAGGAGCAGTTTTTATGTTGCTCAACTTAAATTGCTGTCAATGCAAGATCATTGTCAATTTAAAATGTTAATTGTGGGACGCCTGGGTGGCTCAGTTGGTTAAGTGTCTGCCTTGGGCTCAGGTCATGATCCCAGAGTCCTGCATCAGGCTCCCTGCTCAATGGGGAGTCTGCTTCTCCCTCTGCCTCTGCTGCTCCCCCTGCCTCTGCTCTCTCTCAATCTCTCTTTCTCTAGCAAATAAATAAATGAACATTTTTAAAAAGATGTTAATTGTAATCCCCATGGTGACGTGATACTTATGACAATATCTTAAAAATACACACAAAAGGAAATGAGAAAAAAGTCGAGAATTTAAGCATCACTATAAACCAACTAGCCCCAGGCACCTGGGTGGTCAGTCAGTTAAGAGTCTGCCTTTGGCTTAGGTCATGATCTCAGGGTCCTGGCATCGAGCCCCATATTGGGATCCCAGCTCAGTGGGGAGCCTGCTTCTCCCTCTCCCTCTGCCATTCCCCCTGCTTGTGCTCTCTGGCTCTCTCTATCTCTCTGCCAAATAAATAAATAAAAATCTTAAAAACAAAACAAAAAAACCCAGCTAGCCCTACTGGATATCTCTAGAACACCCTACCCAACAACAGCAGAATATACATTCTTTAGTGCACATGAAATGTTCTCCAGGATAGCTCCAGTAAAGCCACAAAACAAGCCTCAACGAATTTAATTTATTTCATTTATTTTTAAATAGGATCCACACCCAACATGGGGCTTGAAGTCATGACCCTGAAATCATGAGTTACAGGCTCTTAGGACTGAGCCAACCAGGCGCCCCTCAATAAACTTAAAAGGTTGAAATCATATAATATATCTTCTCCAACCACAGTGGAATGAAGCTAGAATCAGTAACAGAAAACTGGGAAATTCACAAATATATGGAAATTTAAAAAACACACTGTTAAATAACCAATAAATTGAAGAAGATATCACAAAGGAAATTAGAAAAAACTTAGAGACAAATGAAAACACAAAATACCAAAACTTCTGGGATACAGTAAAAGCCTTGCTTAGAGGGAACTACCACAATCTACCCAATGTAAAATAGGTCATTTGAATAACCCTGTAACAATCAAGGATATTGATTCCATAATTTAAATACCCACCCAGCCCACCACCCACAATGATTTCCCTAGAGAATTCTCCTAAATGTATAAAGAATTAACGCTTTTTCTAAACAATCTCTTCCAGAAAATAGAAGAAAAAGGAAGGGAATTACCTTGCTATCAAAACCAAAGGTGCAGATGAACCAATTGCAATCTTTAGCTTTAAGGTGGATCCTCGTTTCTGGGGCATCTGGGTGGCTCAGTTGGTTAAGAATCTGACTCTCAAAAAAAAAAAAAAAAGAATCTGACTCTCGATTTCAGCTCAGGTCATGATCTCAGGGTCCTGAAATCGAGCCCTTCAAGGAACCCACTGTAGAACCTGCTTAAGATTCTCTCTCTCTCTTGGGGTGCCTGGGTGGCTCAGTGGGTTAAAGCCTCTGCCTTCAGCTCAGGTCATGATGTCGGGGTCCTGGGATCGAGCCCCACATCGGGCTCTCTGCTCAGCGGGGAGCCTGCTTCTCTCTCTCTCTCTGCCTGCCTCTCTGCCTACTTGTGATCTCTCTCTCTGTCAAATAAATAAAATTAAAAAAAAAAAAAAAAAAGATTCTCTCCCTCTGGCCTCCCCACTCAAAAAAAAAAAAAAAAAGGTGGATCCTCATTCCAAAAAGATTCAAATAAATATAACTTTTATGAGGCAACTAGAGAAATGTGCATACCAACTAGATATGTGATATTAAGGAAATATTGTTAAAACTTTTATGTATATTGGGGCGCCTAGGGTGGCTCAGTTGGTTGAGCTACTGCCTTCAGCTCAGGTCATGGTCCCAGAGTCCTGGGATCAAGTCCCGGGATTGAGTCCTGGGATCAAGTCCCACATCGGGCTCCCAGCTCCACAGGGAGTCTGCTTCTCCCTCTCACCTTCTCCCCTCTCATGCTCTCTCTCACTCTCTCTCTCAAATAAATAAATAAATAAATTCTTTTAAAAAAAACTTTTATGTATATTAATAGTATTTGAGTCGTATACATTTAATAGCCCTTATTGTTTAGAGACACAAACTGAAATATTTGCAGATGAAATGATGTGACATGAGTCATTTAAAATAATTCTGGGGTGGGCCGCCTGGCTGACTCAGTTGGTAGAATGTGCAACTTTTGATCTCCGGGTTGTAAGTTCTAGCCCCACACTGGATGCAGAGATTATTTTAATATAAATCTTAAAAAAAAAATCTTAGAGGGTGCCTGGGTGACTCATTAGGTTAAGCGTCTGACTCTTGATTTTAGCACAGGTCATGATTTCAGGGCTGTGAGATTGAGCTCTGCATCCAGGTACACGATGGACATGGAGCCTGCTTAAGATTCTCCCTTTCTCCA
The DNA here is from genome assembly GCA_028533885.1 of Nasua narica. Taxonomy (NCBI): domain Eukaryota; kingdom Metazoa; phylum Chordata; class Mammalia; order Carnivora; family Procyonidae; genus Nasua; species Nasua narica. The sequence continues at coordinate 97,790,740 of CM052811.1, read as the reverse complement.
GGGCGCCTGGGTGGCTCAGTGGTTAAGCCTCTGCCTTTGGCTTGGGTCATGATCCAGGTGTCCTGGGATGGAGCCCTGCATCGGGCTCCCTGCTCCCCCCTCTCCCACTCCCCTTGCTTGTGTTCCCTCTCTCTCTGTCTCTGTCAAATAAATAAATACAATCTTTAAATTAAAAAAAAAGGAAGGGGTGGCTTAGTTGGTTAAGCGTCTGCCTTCAGCTCAGGTCATTGATCCCAGGATCCTGTGCCGAGTCTGGGATCCTTGCTCAGCGGAAAGCCTGCTTCTCCCTCTGCCTCTGAAGTTCCCCCCTGCTCCTTTCCCTGGTTGTGTGCATGCTCCCTCTCTCCCTCTTTCACTCTCCCTCTCTCTCGGACGAATAAATAAAATTAAAAAAAAAAAAATTCTACCTTTCCCTCTTCCATGCTCTCTCTCCTCCTTCTCTAAAAAAACAAAAACAAAACTTTGAAATAATTAATTAAAATAAATTAAAAATAAATAATTCAGGGGTGGAGATGGGGCAGTGAGTGGCCCAAGAACAGATAAAACAGATAATTGTGGTAATTGTGGTTGCTGGGAAGGCACGTGGAGGTTGTTAGATTTGTCTTTCCTGTGTGTTTGAAATTTTCCGTAAGTACTTTGGAGGACACTTCTTCCTTCCTTCCTTCCCTCCCTCCTTTCTTTTTCTTTCTTTCTTTCTTTCTTTTCTTTCTTTCTTTCTTTCTTTCTTTCTTTCTTTCTTTCTTTCTTTCTTTCTTTCTTTCTTTCTTTTCTTTTCTTTCTTTCTTTCAATTTTATTTATTCACTTGAGAGAGAGAGAGCATAAGCAGAGGGAGAGGCAGAGGGAAAAGGAGAAGCAGACCCTGCCACCCCCAGCTGAGCTGAGAGCCCAATGTGGGGCTTGATCCCAGGACCCTGGGATCATGACCTGAACTGAAGGCAGACGCTTAACCCACTGAGCCACCCGGACACTTTTTTCTTTCTCTGTAATCTTCCTGGTCATGACTTTTGCAACCCTTTTACTGCATTTATCTCCTTCTTACTGATTTGTTAGGTTGTTGGGTTTCGGGGTTTTTTAGCATATTAAGGAAACCAGTCCTTTTTCACCTTTTTAGTTCCTTATCTTTTCAGTTTCTTTTTTTTTAAACAGAGAATTTTACTATTACAGAGCGTTTTGACCCACATGTTTTGATCTCATGGATATGTTTATCCCAAGGCTATTTTGACTGTGAGTTTTGAATCCAAATATTTTTATTAGAATTACACTAATTCTTTTTATTTTCTTTTTTTTAAGATTTTAAGATTTTAATTTTTTAAGATTTTAGAGGCACCTGGGTGGCTCCCTTGCTCGAGCATCCATCCAACTCTTGATTTCGGCTCAGGTCATGATCTCAGGGTTGTGAGATTGAGACCGGAGCTCTGTGCTCAGTGGGGAGTCTGCTTGGGATTCTCCCTCTCCCTCTGCTCCTCCCCCACCCTCATGCACTCGCTCTCTAAAATAAATAAATAAACCTAAAAATATATATATTTTATTTTTAAGTAATCTCTACACCCAATTTGGGGCTTGAACTTACAACTCCAAGATCAAGAGTCACATGCTCCACTGACTAAGCCAGGTACCCCGGGATTACACGAATTCTAATACAGCAATAAATGCTTTTTTTTTTTTTTAAAGAAAGTGCTTTCTTGAGCAAGCTGCATGAAGTTAATTTTATTCCTCGATCTGTTATTTTATAACCAAAGTTAAATTCTTTCTAATGTTTGCTGTTATATATTTAATTTTACAAAATTATTTTTTCATTGCAATCAACTTGGCTTCATGGAATGAATGCCACTATGAGCGTGTGATTCTTCTCTCAGTCATGTTTATCCATATCTGATTTCTCCGGTTTTCTGCCATTGTGCGTTATCGGCTATTGTCCATTATTTCCATCTGGTCCAATTTTTCAGGTCAAATGGGATGATCTAAATATCAAAATGTTGGGCGTCTGGGTGGCTCAGATGGTTGGGCATCTGCCTTCAGCTCAGGTCATGATCTCCAAGTCCTGTGATCGAGCCCCACATCGGGCTTCTGGCTCAGCAGGGAGCCTGCTTCTCCCTTTGCCTCTGCCTCTCCCCCTGTCTGTGCTCTCTCTGTCTCTCTTTCTCTGAAATGAATAATAAAATCTTTAAAAAAATTTTTTAAATGTCAAAATGTTATTGTCTGTTTGAATTTTAGTCAATACCCAATTAAATGTGGTCAGTTTTAGCCTCTATCAATGTAATTTTGTGTTGTTGTTTTAAGATTTTATTTATTTATTTGACACAGACAGTGAGAGAGAGAGCACAAGCTGGGAGAGCAGCAAGCAGAGACAGGGCGGGGGTAGCAGACTTCCTGCTGAGCAGGGAGCCTGATGTGGGGCTCAATCCCAGGACCTTGGGATCATGACCTGAGCCAAAGGCAGACACTTAATGACTGAGCCACCCAGGGACCCCTGTGTTGGTTGTTTCTACACCATCAGTGATTGATAGGACGTAGTATTTGCTCGCAATTCTGCCTTTCCCCCACTCCACATTCATCATGTGTACTCAGATGGAGGATTTTTCTCTGCCCACTGATGTTGGGCTTGGCTGTGGGCAGACTGTATTTTCCAAAGATGCCCACAATAGTATCTCTCCCATCTCATATGCATCTTACGTCTCGCATTGTGACCATCAAGCCAGGAAGTCTAGTCCTCTCCCTCTTGAACGTAGGTGGAACTTGGTGAGCGCCTTGACCAACAGGGTTCAGCCGAAGTGATGCTATGTGTCTTCTGAGGCTAGACTATGAAAATGCAATATGCTTTCTTCTTGTTCTCTTGGAATTCTCACTCTTGGAACCCACCCACCATGTTTTGAGGGAACGCAAACTAGCCCACACAGAGAGACCACCTGGGGAAGCCACAAGAGAAGGATGTCCGATTGACTGCTCCAGCTGAGCTGTCGGGCTCAGCCAGCATCAACCATCAGAGTGAAAGCACCTCCAGAAGATTCTGCCCACTGCCTTTTGAGTGTTTCCAGCTGAGACCTCAAATATTCTAGAGCAGAGGCAAACAGTAATGACTGAATTCCTGACCTACAGAATTGGTGAGCATAATAACATGGCTGTTTTATGCCACTGAGTTGTGGGGTAGTTTGTAACGTAGCAATAGTAACTGGAACACCCTAGGACTTTCTTCAACCGGTGGAATGTGGTACTGATTCTGTGTGCTCCATCTGAACCCGGGGAATTAAGAGCATCCTGGGTCCCTAGTCATCTCCCTACCCCCTCGGGGGTCTCTGACTTCTGCCAAGAGAAGATAATGCCCTAGGTGCCCATTGCTCCCAGAACGAGGAGACAATGGAATAATTTTGAACCCAACTCTTATGGGCTGAGTCATGGTTCCTGCAAATTCATACATTGCAGTCCTAACCTCCAATACCTCTGCATGTAGCGGTATTTGGCGATAGGGTCTTTAAGGAGGCAGTGAGGTTAAAATGGAGTCTTTAGGGAAGGCCCTAAATCAATTGGACTGGCATGTTTATAAGCAGAGTAAATCTGAACACACGGAGAGACACCAGGGAGAGACATGCAAGAATATTAGCAAGCCAAAGACAGAGACATAGAAGCAACCAATCCTGCGAACACCTTGATCTTGGACTTCTAGCCTCCAGAACTGTGAAAAAATACATTTCTGTAGTTTAAGGCACTCGGCCAGTGGTATTTTGTTATGGCAACCTGTGATAGTGTGATTTATAATAAGAAATATATAAATTTGGTCTTAGTCCAGTTTCTGGCACAAACCTCCTAAAACCCTTGGAATTTGCTAAGTAATGAGAGCAAGGAAGGTGTCTCTTCTTATGCTAACAGGGTGACTTTTCCGGACCCCCACCTAAGGATTGCCCAGAGAACAACCCCTGTGATTAGAGGGTTGAACTTTGAATCCCACAGCCCCACACCCACCCCACCCCGATTCCGGGGGAGAGAGGGGCCGGAAGTTGAATCATTCCCCAAAGGCCAATGGTTTAATCAATCACGGCTCTGTAATGAAGCCTCCATAAAACCCCGGAAGGACAGGGTTTTCGGCGAGCTCCTGGGTTGGTGAACGTGGAGATGCAGGGAGAGTGGTGCCTGGAGGGGACAGGGCAGCTCCGGGCCTCTCTCCTGCCTGCGGGTATCTCTTCCATCTGGCTGTTCCTGAGCTCGGTCCTTTTGGAAGAAACCGGCGATGCAGTGAGTAAATGGGTTTCCTGAGTTCTGTGAGCTGCGCTAGTAAACCAAACCCAGGGAGGGGGTTGTGGGATCCTCTGAGTTCTAGCCAGTCAGTCATAAGCACAAGTAACCAGGGCTGGGGACTGGTGTCTAAAAGTCGGGGGCGGGGCTTCTGGGAGGACTGAACCCTTAACCTGTGGGAGCTGATGCTATTTCCAAATTGCGGGTCGGAATTGAGTTAAATTTTCTCTCTTTCTTTCTTTCTTTTTTTTAAAGATTTTATTTATTTATTTGACCAGGAGAGAGATCACAAGTAGGCAGAGAGAGTGGGGGAAGCAGGCTCCCCACCGAGCAGAGAGTCCGATGCAGGGCTCCATCCCAGGACCCTGAGACCATGACCTGAGCCGAAGGCAGAGGCTTTAACCCCCTGAGTCACCCAGGCGCCCCGAGTTGAATTTTCATACACCCAACTGGTGTCTGGAGCTGAACGGGAAACCCAACACAGGTTTCAATCCCAGGACCCTGAGGTCAAGACCTGAGCCAAAACCAAGTCAGATGCTTAACCGACTGAGCCACCCAGGCGCACCTTAACTTGGTCCCTTTATCCTGCTTTGTTTTGTTTCTTTACAACACTCACTACATACTTGTTTTTCTATCTCCCTCCACAAAAGAATGCCTCCTCCATGGGCCCAGAGATGGGCCCATTGTCTTATTCACTGCTGCATCCCCATGGCCAGGATTAGTACCTGGCAACAGTAGGTGCTCAGTAAATATTGGTTAATAATTAACTGAATAAAGGGGTGTCCTTGCCTTTGCTCAAGCCACTCTCTCCACCAGGAATACCTTCCCTTTCTCCTTCCTCCCTTTCCTAATGCCGCATATCCTTTAAGACTAAAACCTAGCTCCTATTCTTCCAGGAAGCCCTCCGTGACTGGCTGGGCTCTGGGCCCCTGGAAAGTGGCTTATCCCTGCCCTTCCCTCACCCCGGTACTCAGTCTTAGGTATACTGTAGGGTTCGTGGCAAGTAAGGACTGAGGTGGAGAGTGAAGACAGGAGAGAACAGGTCTGCTTTATTGGCATTAAGGGGAAGGAAGGGCCCTCCACAGGATCTAGGCCGAGTGGAGCTGCAGGGGGGCCGGCCCTGAGGCCACATCACTTCTTCCACTCCTTCTTCTCATAGTCCCACCGGGAGGCCAGGCCTTGCACGGGGTTGCCCTTCATATCCAGGATACGCTGGAGCTGTTGGGCCTTCCACTCATCCGTCAGGGTGATGGGCTTCTTGGGGAACACTGCAGGGAAGGCATGGAGGGGGGACAAGGGTGGCTCAGGACCCTGCAAGGCTTCCACCCTGTCCTCCTGAGCCGGGGTCTCCAATCACAGGAGACCCCCTTCCACCCCATCTGCCCCCCCACCAGACTCCCTGCTAAAGCTTTATTCCAGGGACCTCTGGGTTCTGGTCCCAGCTCTGCCTTTGACTCACTGGGAATTGGGCCAAGGTCCCTCCCCTTTCTGAGCCTACTTCCTTAGCTTATGGCCCAATAGAATAGGAGCGCTGATCCAAATTATAATTACTAAGTTTGTGCCCACTGACTGGGAAGGGCCCAGGATGAATGGTTTCTTTTGCTTCCTAAGGGGGTTGGAGGTAGGAGGTGAGGAAGGGGTATTCACTTTAAAAATCTGGGGAAGGCAGCAATTTGCTAAAAGGCTGGGGCACTCAAGAGGCATTTTAGGTGCCTTGATGTGTGTGCATCAGGAGTGGCAGAGCTCCCCACACGGCTCAGACTTGACTTCCTGGTCCACCTGCCCTGAGGCTGACTCAGCCTGTCGGACCCATCAGCACCGAACACTGGGCTAGACTAGAATTCTTCCCAAAGGCTCCCTTATTTCTTCCTCATGCAAGGCAGGAATACCCATCACACTCTCACAGAAGAAGAAAGGTGAGGGCGTTGGAGGTGAGGAGCTGGGGCACAGGATGCCAGCTCTTCCCCATCATCCCCTCCCCTTCTTCCGGAGCATGCTTCCTAAAGCTGAGTGGGCATCAGAATGACTTGGAGAGCTTGTTAAAACCCAGATGGCTGGGCTCACCCTCACAGGGTCTGACTTGGTAGATCCAGACTGGGGCTGAGACTTTGCATCTCTGAACATTCCCAAATGATGATGTTGGTCCAGGGACCACACTTGGAGCATCACTCTTCTGTAGTCATACGCCGTTAGCTGGGCATGGGACCAGCTAGCTAAAAACTACATTTCCCAATTTCCCTTGTGAGTAGACATAGTCATGTGACCATTTCTAGCCAACAGGAGGTGAACAGAAGGGATGTGGGCAACTTCTGGACCTTAGAGAGGAGTGCATCCCTTTCCCTGTTCTTGGCTGGAATGTAGGCTTTCATGGCGGAGCTGGAGCAGCCATCTTTTATGGCAAGAAGGAAGCCACATGTGGAGGATGGCCGAGCAATACCACAGCAGGAGCCTGACATTTCAGTCTCCATACTCTCCCTGGCCTTTTCTTGTGAGGAACAAAACCTGTATCTCGTTTAAGCTCTCATATGTTGGAGACTCTCTGTGACAGAAAAATTAATGGTTACTAACAGCAATCACTAACAGCTCCATTCAGGATAATGTGCCAGGCACTAGCTTACAGCCATTAAATCCTCGCAAGAACCCTATGATGTGGGCACTTTTATTTTCATTTTACAGATGAAGGAACTGAGGCCCAGAGAGGTAGAGCTCCTGCATCCCAACCCAGGCAGCCATGCTCTCCCCTTCACCCTGAACCTCTTTGGGGGACTTTTCAAAACTCTGCAGATGAGTGCCAGGACAGTTGCCCTGTAGGAGCTGGGCCAGTGTCTCTGACACAAGGGCACGGCCCAGGGCTGCAGCAAGGTGAGGGGTTGCCACTCACCATAGACCCGCTGCCACCAAATCATCAGAGCCGTGAATCCAAAAAAGAAGAAAACACAGCCCATCACTGTCTTCCACTCGTTGGAGCGACGGTTCATCTCTGCGAAGGTCTCATGGAATTGAAGGCGGTACACTGGAGGCAGAGGAGGGGTGGGGAAGGAGGGGCCTCGTGTGTATCTATTCCCAGGACCCTGGGCCAAGTGTTGGCGTCAGGGATCCCCAACCTCCTCACTCCTGCAGCAGATGCTGTCCATTCAGCAAATTCTTACCAAGTATCTACTTTATACAAAGCATGGCCAGGAGTAGGCTTCAAATATCAGAGTCCTTTAGGGGCACTTCTGGTGGGCGGGACACATCCCTCCCGTTTCCCAGGGTCAGGTCCCCACCCTCCCACCCACATTACCTGCCTTTCTGCCCCATCTCCCCACACCACTCAGTGATACCCAAGACAGTTCGTGCTTTCCTGCTTCCATATCTCTCCCCACGCTGTTCCCACTGCCAGGCAACACCCTCTTCTCACCACTCACGGCCAACATGCCCTTCTCCAGGAAGCCCACTAGGATTCCCTCTCTCTCTCCTTCGGGTCCTCACAACCCTCTGGATACACCTCACCCTAGCCACACAGCTTGTTACAGTTATCCGGGTCTGTGTCTCTTCCCCCATTGAACTGGGAGCCCTAGGCCAATGGCAAGAACCATCAAGGTGATTCACTCCTGTGTCCCCAGCATCCCCTAGCATCTGGCTCACTGAATAAAAGAATAAACGAACAAATGATGAGCTTCATCCCTCAGGTATGCATTTGGGTGTTTGGGGATTTCTGGCTCTCTTGGGTAGGGGCCTTTCTTTCTTTCTTTCCTTCTTTCTTCTTTCTTTTTTTTCAGATTTTATTTATTTACTTATTTATTTTAGGGAGAGGTGGGGGAGGGGTAGAGGAGAAGGGAGAGGGAGAGGGAATCTCAAGCAGATGCGGGGCTCAATCTCACGACCCCAAGATCATGACCTCAGCACAAGAGGTCATGACCCAAGCCGAAACCAAGATCAGACACTTAACTGCCCGAGCCACCCAGGTGCCCTTTTCAGAGTCACCGCCCAGCCCACTGCCCAGAAGGCCCCACCCTGACACCTACGGGCCACCTTCTCGGCGTGGCTCAGCTGAGTCCAGCTGCCCTTCTCCTTCTCCTTCAGGGCCCGCTGCTCAGCGTTGAGCTCTGTGCAGAAGGGCTCCTCAGGCATGGGGTAGGAGCGCTGGGCATGGTAGTTGGTATAGGGCGGCATCTTCCCCTCGCGCTGGGCTGCGGGCGCAATGGAAGAGCTGAGTTCAGGCTGCCCCTGGGACCTCCCAGGTCTCCCCATAATATTTAAGAAGAGGTCTGCATTTATTGAGCACTTACGGTGGGCCAGGAGCCATTCTCAGGCCTTCAGGGGAGTTGACTCATTTACTCCGCATCCCAGTCCCAGGTGGGACTGTTATCTCTCCATTTCGCAGATGGAGAAACTGAACAGCTAAGTGACTTGCTGAGACTCACAGAGCGACAAGGAGCGTGGCCAGGGCTGTGATGCAGCCCCTCCGGCTTCAAATCTCATGTTCTCTGGGAGGACCGGAGGTGAGGCGGGCATGGCAGGCAAAGGCAGTGGGTGGGCAAGGACTGAGTGAAACGAACCCGAGATGGCAGCCGGGCAATCGCTCTGCAGGCTGTAGAGCACTGTCTGCATGCCTCCGACCTCGGGTCAAGGGCACGCCTTTGGAGGCAGCTGGGTTGGAGCCCCAGTTCCGCCCACCCCAGCTCCAGCACACCCCTCGACCTCACCGTGGCTCGATGTCCTCTGGAAAGTGGGGGTAGTAGGAGAACCTACCTCACCCTGTTGCGGGAAGTTTCAAGATACTGTACTCCAAAGGGTATACACAGTAGATGCTCCCTAAGTCACACCACTAGAGATCAGTTTTACTACTGGCTTCTTTTCCTGCAAGCTCCCCCCACCACCCCCCCCCGCCCCGGGCTAAGCCCTCAAGGGCTCCGCGTGGGTGTCCGGGGGGTCCAGAGATACCAGAGATGCCCACACAGAAGGCATCGGAACTACCACCAGGACAGCCTGGGACTGCTTTGGCCCTTTTACTATCTAGGTCTCCAGGCCTCAGTTTGTTCATCTGAGAAATGGAAACAATACCACAGCGTCCACCATACACGGCTGTCGTGAAGTCTGAGTGTGTTAATTGGTGTGAAATGTTGATCACAACTTGGGGTACATAGTAAGGGCTCAATAAATGTTATCTGTTGTTATTCCCCCAAGGGTCTGGAAGGCCCTTCTGCTATCTGGCTGAAGTCTCTCCTGTTTTAGGGCCTCTTTCTTCTAACTAGGGTCTGGAGAGGAGATGCCAGGTTCTGTCAGCACCCTCTGCCTCAGGACACAAAGGCCTTAGGGGCCTGAGGTTTGGGGGTCAGGCCCTGAGGAAGCCTCGAATAGAAGGGGGTGCTGTCCAATGCGAGGCATGTGGCCCAGGACTGAGGAGTGGATTGTGGGAAATGGTCTGGGGCAGGCCCCAGGCAGCCAGCAGGCGAGAGCCCACCCCTAGCCTCGGAGTTGGTCAGGGGCTGTCGTGCAGGTCTTACCTGCGCTTCCTGGGCCGTGCGTCCCCCGCATCCCGGGTCCTGTTTTCCTCAGCACCAAGTTCCAGGCAGCTCTGAAGAACATCTGTGTGTGTGTGTGTGTGTGTGTGTGTGTGTGTGTGAGGCCTGCCCCCACGTTGCCCTCTGCCCTTACCCATAGAGCCCAGACAAACCTTTTTTCACAAGTGCTATGGTGTTGGGGGTCCCAGAATTTAAAGGTCACCCTCATGCTCCTGATCCTTCTACTTTTGTCTGCTATCCCTATGGAGGTGGATGGGGGTCCTAGACATTTGGAACCCCCTCCTGGGACCTCAGGTAACCTTCCAAGAAGTGGGAGGAGGCCTAACTCCTGAGGCAGGGTCGCAACAGTTTGGGGCCAGGGGCCTGGGTTCTGGTTCCAGCCCCAGCTCAGCCAGGCCAAGCGGGGAACCCTCGCTCAGCGGTTTGCTCCCCCTCCCACAGGAAACTGGGTAGGAGTCCACGTACGGAGGGAGCAGGTCCCAGGACTACCTCTTTTCCTCACAGGGCCATCTGCCCAGGTCTCTGCACAGACCGTCTGGCCCCCACCCCTTCCCCCCTAATTGGCTGCCTACGTGCTCGCAGGGCCTGCTCTGCTGAATCTGGTGGGGGAAGGGGACAGGCTGAGCCCAGCCCCCTACCCCCCAGGGAAGTCTCAGGGTTTGGCACCCCAGGGAGGTTGGGGTGGGGTGGAGGGGTGCAGGATTTAGAGGAGGATAAGGACCAAACTGGGCCAGAGGGAGGAAGAGGAGTACACATCTTGGGGGAGGAGAGGCGATCCCACTTCTGGAAAGAAAAAGGGCCCCCCAACTTGGGGGGAGAGAGGGGCACCCAATAATTAGAGACAAGGAGGGGCTGTACCATATATGGTGAGAGGGGGCCCCACATCTGGGAAGGAAGGGCTCCCCTCAGTTATAAGTAGGTGGGGGAGCCCCACAGACAGGGAGAGGGAGAGCGTAATCTACATCTGGAGAAAGAGATGGCGTCCCACAAGCGGACAGAGGATAATTCTCGAGGAGGCCTTGACTCTGAGCCACCAGAAACCCCCTGGCCCTCCTCGATGGCGGGAACCCCACCGGCCCTGACCGGTGACGAAAGTTCGGGTCCCAGCCCCATCCCTCACCCGCGGGTCTCCGGCAGCCGGGCTGTCCCACCCACTCACTCACCTCGCGGCTCAGCGCCGAGGGCGACTTGGGTCTGCAGAGCGGGTAACAGACTGGGCCGCAGAGGGACCAGAGCGCGGGGCGCCCGCCCCCGGGCCCGCCCCCCTGCCTTCCCCAAGGCCAACCCCTGCGTGGGAACGTCCTGCCTTGGCGGGGCGTGGGAGCGTCCAGCCCGCGTCCCTGGGGGCGCCCCGGCCCCCAGCCTGGGGAGGAGCACCGCGGAGTGATTCTCCGCCTCCTCGGCTTCTCCGCCCACGGGGGTCCTGTCTCTCGAGACCGCAGCCGACAGCGCCTGGGACTTAGGGGGCGGTGGGTCCTGGACCGGCTGGCCTAGCCGTTGGAGTCTGGTAGTGGGAGGAGCTGGATCACCCTGCCTCCACACCTTTGTCCATTGCTGTTCTTTGCGCTTGGAATGCTCTCTTAGGGACTTGGCAGACTCAATGTGGCCAACTTTCCAGCCCAGGCTCAACACCTCTTGCTCCAGGAAGCCCACAAGCATCTAGAATCTGGGAGCTGGTCTGTGGTGTACCACCTTGCTAGCATGCCCCCATACACGCGGGGGAGGTGAAAAAGCCTCCCCCTGGTGTTTGAATCTTAGCTGTGTGGCCCTCAACAAATGGCCTTTTTTTTTTTTTTTAAGATTTTATTTATTTGTCAGAGAGATTGGAAGAGCACAAGCAGGGGGGCGGCAGGCAGAAGGAGAAGCAGGCTCCCCGCTGAGCAAGGAGCCCGATGTGATGAGGGGACTAGATCCCAGAACTCTGGGACTATGACCAGAGCCAAAGGCAGACACTTCACCAACTGAGCCACCCAGGGATCCCAAACGGCCTAATTTCTGAGTTCTTGTTTTTATTTTCTAGAAAAGGGAGCTAAAATACTACCATTAGCTGACATAGCTGTTGTAAAGATTAAATAAGTCAACAGAAAAGCGTCAAGCACACTTACTCAAGAATTATTTATTAAGACCCATTACAGCTGGCATTTACTGAGTCTCTGTTGTTTACCAAGTTAAGTGCTTGGGAATATAGAGCCAAACAAAACCAAAAACAGCTCCGACCCTTTAGGGCTCACAATCCAGTTCCAAGCAGAGAGAAAGGCCTGTGCAAAGGCCCAGTGGCAGAAAAACGCAGGTGTGTTCAAAGAACAGAGAAAAGACATCTTGGCCTGAGTGTGATAAGCAGAGAGTTGGAGAGGGGCTAGACCTCACAGGCCATGGTATGGATCTTAGATTTTATTTTATTTTTATTTTTTAAGGATTTTATTTATTTATTTGTCAGAGAAGGGGGAGAGGCAGCAGAGGGAGAAGCAGGCTCCCTGCCGAGCAAGGAGCCCAAAGTGGGACTCGATCCCAGGACCCCAGGATCATGACCTGAGCTGATGGCAGATGCTTAAACAAACAGGCCACAGGGACCCACTCTAGCCAGTGTCTGGATGGAGGGGCTTAATCCCCAGCAGGTAGATGATGAACCTAGAAGAGCAGGGACTCAGGGAAGGTGCTAGAGACACCCCCTAGGGCGGGCAGGATGCACGTCTCCATTCTGACCTTCAGCAACAACAGACACAAAGCCATGAGAAGGCGGTCTCCTGGATCTCCACGGTCTCCTGGATCTCCACGGCATGAAACCCTCAGGTGGCGGCACTGGCCCTGGTTACTCCTGGGAGCCGCTGCTCCCTCTTCCCCATGACCAAGGGAATTTTGATTTGAGAGATTCCCCCCCCCCCCAAGAGGACCACCTTGCTTCTTGGATGTTGACCAGGGTGCCCTGAAGAGTAGCCTATGGACAAAGGACAAGGGAAGACGATCCTACAGGCAACCTGGAGAGAGCATGCCTTAAGCCTTATTAGAACTTTCCAGGGGCAGGCGGGCATTGGCTGCACTGGAATGAGCGGCTGATGTGTAGGCTCTGCTGCTGCCATGCTCGTGGCCAAGCTGTTCCATTTCTGGGCCTCAGTTTCCCCTCACAGAGCTTTGCAAGGAAAGGCATTTGGGGAATGTGACCCTCTGTTCTGCCTGCCCTCTCCCACCACCGCCCTTCTGTGCCTCCCACCCCCCCCCCCCCGCCTCTATGGGAACTCTAGGCCCCAGATGCTGGGTGATGCTATGATAAGAAACATCTGTAGGAGAAGCCGGTCCCAGGGCTGAGGCTGAGGAAATGGAGGCAGGCCTCAGGCGGCTCAAGATTGATTATAGGGCGGCACAACCCCCCTGCAGGGCAACGGTCCTGAACCTGGGAATAAGCAGGTTCTCCCAAAGGCAGGCCACTCAGGGGGTCCTGGCGGGGGAGCAGGGGTCTTCCCCGGGAACCTTGGAGGGCACTAGAAGGGAGGGGCTCCCGATGGATCCTACTGGATCCTACCTGGGAATGCAGGTTGAGGTTGCATAAGCAGCAGGGATGGGAGGTGAGAGGAACCTGTCCCTTTCCCACTGGTCCCACTGCTGACGGTTCAATGGGAGACTACAGAAAGGGGCTTTCACTCATTTTCTCAGATCCAGAGAGCCCCCAAGATTCTGGCAACACAGAGATCTGAGCTACGGCCTCAGCATCCTGCTGGTAGGACCCCTCGACCCCCACTTCCCCCCAGCCTATTCAGGCTTCAGACAGGACCCACCTCCGGGGCCCACGCAGGACCCGAAGGCGAAAATAGAAAAGGTGTTGGACAGGGGCACCTGGGTGGCTCAGTGGGTTAAAGCCTCTGCTTCGGCTCAGGTCATGATCTCAGGGTCTGGGATTGAGTCCCGCATCGGGCTCTCTGCTCAGCAGGGAGCCTGCTTCTCCCTCTCTCTCTCTGCCTGCCTCTGCCTACTTGTGATCTCTCTGTCAAATAAATAAATAAAATCTTTCAAAAAAATTTTAAAAAAAGGTGTTGGACAAAACTTCGGGGACCCATACCCCCACCTCTTGGGAGGAGCCTGTTTAATAAGGGGAGGTCTGGGACGGAAGGGGCGGGGCCAGAGAAGTAGGCTAGTCGGAGTCTAGGACAGAGGGGCGGGGGAAAGTCCTTAGGGGGTGGGAACTGCAGTGTAAGAACTGAGCCCCGGGACAGTGGGGAAACGGAGGCACATAAAGGTTGGGGCTAGTTGGACGGACCAGTGAACAGAGAAGGCATGGTCAGGATTGTAGGGCGAGGCCTATCCAGGTCTCCTGCAGGAAGGCGAGCTAAGTGTAAGGGCCTGTGATTCCCGAACCCTGAGGCTTGCGGGGAGACGGGCTGCGCCAGCAAGAGGATGCCCAGGGGGCGGTACAGGTTCGGAGAATGTCACGTAAAGACCCACAACTCCAGGGCCCAGTCCAGAAAGCGCTTCCGCAACTGTGGCAGGCAGGCCGGGTCATAACCAACGCCCAACCAGGGCCACCACAGAGAAGGCCACTCATGGCGGGTATCTAGGCCCTGAGAACGACGTCTTGCGTGGATTTTGCTGGGATGGGAAGGGACCGTTGGCCTGGCAGGTGGAGGAAACCTCCTTCAGGTGAGTCTGACCTCTGCACCGCTCCTGCCCCAGGGCCAAAGCCCCCCACCGCCACCGAGGAGGGGCCGGTGCTGAGGGTGGGGTCCGGGTGGTGGCAGCCAGGAAGCAACGGCGACAGGTCCCCCACCTTGCATACGAAATACGCGAAGCTCGCAGCGTTCAGCGGAAAGGGAATTTTTTGCCCAGCTGCGGGAGCGATGTTTGGGGCCGACCCCTCTGCCTGTCACTCATGACCCCTTAGCCCCGCCCCGAAGCTGTTCTTCCTTCCACGTCTCGCCAACTGCCTTGTCACTCATACTACACGACCTACGTCCCGCGTCTCCTCCCTCCTTTCCGGGCCTGGAGCTGCGGGCCTCCCTACCCAGCCCCTCGGACAATTTTTGTGCCCCCTTCCCCCTGGGCTCCACCTGGCGGCCCAGCGCGCCGCCATCTCCAGCCCGACCCCGTCCTGTCGGTCACTGCCGGCCCCACCCAGCCCGGCGGGCCTTCCGGGCTTACCCGGCCGCTGGCCTTACCCCTACCCTGAGAGGCTTCTCCTCGCGGGCTGCCCGAGCCCTTCAGTGCACCCGGCCCTGCTTCACAAGCCATGCTAAACCCTTGTCTCAGCCCTGCTCTTTCAGTCCTCTCTAGCCCCCCGCACGGCGACCGCCTCCACTGCCTGGCCCTGCCCCTGCTGTCATCCTGCTCGGCGCCTCTGCTCCAGCCGCGCCCCCTCCGTGTCCGTCACGGAGGCCCCGCCCACAGTGCCCGCCGCCCCGCCCCCGAGGCCCGGCCCCGACCGATACTCTCTCCTCTCCAGCACGCGCCCGCTCTAGCCCCGCCCTGTCCGTCCTCCGGGCCCCGCCCCTGGCCCGCTCCGGTCCCACGTGGCGATCAGGAGGGAAGCAGGGCGAACCCCAGCGCGGAACGCGGCTGCGGCGGCTGACCCACCGCGGGGCTGGCTCTGACGGCGAGAAGGGAGCGGAGCGGCCTCTGCCTGCAGCGGGAGCAGAGGATGAAGGTTCATCAGAACTTGCTGCAGGGATGCCTGGGTGGCTGAGTGGGTTAAGCCTCTGCCTTGGGCTCGGGTCATGATCTCAGGGTCCTGGGGTCGAGCCCCACATCGGGCTCTCTGCTCAGTGGGGAGCCTGCTTCCCCCTCTCTCTTTCTCTGCCTGCACTGCCTACTTGTGGTCTCTCTCTCTGTCAAATAAATAAAATCTTAAAAAAAAAAAAAAAAGAACTTGCTGCAATGAAACCCCGGGGCCAGGGTCCTCATCACCACCCCCTCACCTGGGCGGATACATGCAAACGCCAGGCAAACGACCCCCTAGCTAATATCTGGGGCGGTGAAGCTGCGCCCCCGGGAGAACCATGCCATGGTCTGAGCGGGGATTCTCCCAGAAGCTCCCACACCAGTGACGTCTCAGCCAAGCTGTGGACGGAGCTGTGGGTGGGGTGGGCACCCCCTCAGAGCAGAGCAGCAGCATCCCCGCCAGGAAATAATCCAACTGGGCAAAGGGCTAGGGCAGTGGGACCCTAGGGGCTTAGGGGGTCAGCCGAGGCCTGGGTAGGCACAGATCCCTGCAGATCCTGCTCTGGGGCTCCACACTAACCTAGACCGGTTGGTAGCTTCTGCTCGGGGGGCTTTCAGGGCCTTCTATACCACAGGCCAAACAGGGTGCACAGAGCTGGGGGAGGGACCTGGCCAAACCCTAAGACTCGGCCCTTGTCTTCTTTGGGACACAACTGGCTCATGGGCGAGGCCATATCGCCTCCTGATGTGGCCCAGGCATTTGTGGGGACAGCCGCATGGCCTCCTTGAACCTTCAGTGGCACCCACTGACCTCCCAGTACACTCCTTAGCCTGGTGTTCAAGGTCCCCCTGCCAAGCTCTCCAAACACAACTCCTTCATCAGCCTCTCCTCTCCTACGGTGCCCCTGCTATGCTGCCCTTGGCCCTTGGAACACACTCCACTCTCACCCGCAACAGGGCCTTTGTAACTGCCCTCCCCTCTGCTGACACGCTCTTCTCGCAAGAGCAAGACTCACTTGTTCCTACTCTCATGTTTCCATGTGAGAAAGCTTTACTGGTCCAACATCCACAGACTAAGCTACGCTCCACAGACAAGTTTGTCAGTACTTGGGGCCTCAGCAATAGCTCCCGTTCCACCTGGCTCTTTTTGCAATGTGACCTTGACACTCCTGCTGTCAAGGCGGTGGGATCTGTGTCCCCATTCCTTGAACCTGGGTGTACCTTTGCAATGGCCTTAACCATAGAACATGGTTCTATGGTGAAAATGATGCTCTGTGACCTCCAAAGCTAGATCCTGTAAGTGCCACGTACTGATGCGGGACACAGTTTTCAAACCCAGGAAGCCAAATCGGCCCACGGGGAGAGAACATACGGAGAGGTCATCTGTAGGTGTTCTGGTTGGCAGACCAGCTTCGGTGCCAACCCACAGCCAGCCTCGGCTTCTAGTCCTGTACCTCTCCAGATGATGCCAGCCCCAGTCATCACGGGCTCCCTCGGCCGCCACGTCTTCCCAGCTGAAGCCCCAAAGACTGTGACGCAGAGACAAGTCATCTCAGCTATGACCTTTCTCAGTTCCTGCCCATGGGATCCAACAGCATCGGACACTGCTTTACAGACTTTTCAGGTGTTTTTTGTTTATAAAAATATTTGTTTATTCACGTCATCACTATGCCCAATATGGCGCCGGAACTCAGGACCCTGAGCTAAGAGTCGCGCGCTCTTCCGACTGAGCCAAACAGGCGCCCCTCAGGTGGTTTCTGGGCAATAGTCACTGTAACAGGAATTGAATGTTATTTTGATTTCCATGTCCTTGACTCCTCATGTGATGCGGCTGTTTCAGAACTTAGGCAAGAGAGAGGATGTTAAGTTTTGACACCCCAAACCCAACCATTATCTTCTAAGTTTCAGCTCAAACACCACCTCTGAGAGACTGCCCCTGACATTATGGAAAGTGCCCTTCCTCATCAGTCCACATCTCTTTTCTTCCCCACACTTTTTGTTTCCCAAAAGTACACACAGAAACTCACAGCCTTTGTGGCCTGCGTGCTCTACACGCCAGGCCTGTTCCCTCACGTCCCTCCACTTCCAGGACCGGGATGAAGTGGGATCTGGTGGTGCCATGACTGAACATTTGGGTCCCCTCAAAATTCATATGTTAAACCGAATCCCCAGTGTGATGGCCTTTGGAGGTGAAGCCTCTGGGAGGTGATGAGTCATGAGGGTAGAACCCTCATGAAAGGGATTAGGACCCTTACAAAAGAGATCCCATAGAGTTTCCCCTTCCCGTCTGCCCTGTGAGGTTGCAATTAGGAAGCCGAGTCTATGAACAGGGAAGCCGGCTCTCACCAAGTGTGGTATCTGCCAGCACCTTGATCTTGGACTTTCAGCTGCCGGCACTGTGAGGAATAAATGTCTGTTGTATGTAAGCCATTCCGTCTTTGGTATTTTGTGAGAGCGGCCTGACTGGACTAAGACGGGCTGTTAGGTTGATACCCCACAATTTAAATTTTATGGGTGCTCTTGTAAATGCTACTTTAAAGCATTTCCAATTTGCAGTTGTTTTCACTGCTATTATATAGAAATGCAATTGACTTTTGTATGTTGACCTTAGAGCCTGTGACTCTGTAAAATTCATTTATTGGTTGTATTATTTTGCTGGGGCTGCAGGAACAAAGTACCACAGACTGGGTAGCTAGAACGGGAGAAATGTATTGTCTCATGATGCTGGAAGCTAGAAGTCCAAAGTCAAGGTGTCCGAAGCTTTGCTTCCTTCCAGCATCTGTGAGGAAAGGCCCCCTTGGTTTATGGCTGGTTGTCTTCTTCCAGTGCCTCTTAATCTTGTCTATGAGTGTCTTTGTGTCCAAATTTCCCCTTTTTATAAGGAGACCAGTCACACTGATCTTTCAACACCCAGCTTTTGGTTTCAGTGTTTTTCTGTGTCCAATATCATTGATTTCTGCTCTTGATTTCTTTCTATTTGGTGTGGGCTTGAGTTGCTTTTTCTTTTGTGGTTTCTGAAGGTGGAAGCTTGTATTATTGATTTGAGACCCTCTATTCTCATATAAGTTGTTAATGCCATAAAATTCACTCTTAGCTCTGTTTTAGTTGCCTCTCACAAATCTTGTTATGTTACATTTCATTTTAATTTGGCTCAAAACATTTTCTAACTTCTCTAATATTTTATTATTAGATATTAGATATTTTAGATATTAGATATTAGATATCTATATATATAGATATTATATATATAGATAATATATTAGATATTAGATATTAGATATTATTAGATATTATATATTAGGTATTTTATTATTAGATATATTAATATTACTATAATATTTTTATTATTTTATTCTAACTTCTAATATTTAGAAGTATATTGTTCAGTTTCCAAATATTTGGGTTTTTTCCCAGATATCTTTCAGTTCCTGATCCCTGCTCTATGATCAGAATTGCTCTATGATCAGAAAATACACTCAGTATCATTTAAATTTTTAAACATTCGTTCAGGGGCGCCTGGTGGCTCAGTGGGTTAAAGCCTCTGCCTTCAGCTCAGGTCATGATCTCAGGATCCTGGGATTGAGCCCCGCATCGGGCTCTCTGCTCAGCAAAGAGCCTGCTTCCCCCTCTCTGTCTGCCTGTCTCTCTGCCTACTTGTGGTCTCTCTCTCTGTCAAGTAAATAAATAAAATCTTTAAACATTTGTTCAATATAAAAGATCCAGAGCTCCCTTCTCAGTGGAGATGCTTCTCCCTCTCCCTCTGCTCCTCCCTACTCCGGTCATGTTCTCTCTCTCCCTCTCAAATAACTGAATAAAACCTTATAAATACATACATACATACATACATACATACATACATAAAAGGTCCAGAGTATGGTCTGTCTTGGTGAATGTTCCATATGTACATGAAAAGAATATGTTCTGTGCTACTATTTTTTTTATTTTTTTTTAGATTTTATTTATTTATTTGAGATAGAGACAGTGAGAGAGAGCATGAGAGGGGAGAAGGTCAGAGGGAGAAGCAGACTCCCCGTGGAGCTGGGAGCCCGACGTGGGACTCGATCTCAGGACTCCAGGATCACGACCCGAGCCGAAGGCAGTTGCTCAACCAACTGAGCCACCCAGGCGCCCTGTTCTGTGCTACTATTAAGTCAAGTTCTCTATAAACGTCAATAAGGTCAAGTTCACTGAAAGTGTTATTCAGATCTTTCATATTTTTGCTAAATTACTGTTTTATCAATTACTGAACAAGGAGTGTTGATATCCACAAAGTATAACTATGACTTTATTTCTTTTCTCAGATTTTTTTTTCTTAAAGATTTTATTTATTTATTTGAGAGAGAGGGAGCGCGAGCACAAGCAGGGAGGAGGGGCAGAGGGTGAGAGAAACAGACCCCCTGCTGAGCAGGGAGCCCTTGATCCCAGGGTCCTGGAATCATGACTTGAGCTGAACTCAGATGCTTAACCTACTGAACCATCCAGGAGCCCCTGAATTAACCCTTTAATCATTATATAATGTCCCTCTTTATCCCTGGTGATTTTGTTTTGAATTCTGCTTTGTCTGTTATTAATATAGGCACTTCAACTTTTTTTTTAATTTGTGGTTTCATGGTATATTTTCTCCATCCTTCTTTTAATCTACCCATATAATTATATTTAAAGTGGGCTTTGTGGGGGCGCCTGGGTGGCTCAGTGGGTTAAAGCCTCTGCCTTCGGCCCGGGTCATGATCTCAGGGTTCTGGGATCGAGCCCCGCATCAGGCTCTCTGCTCAGCGGGGAGCCTGCTTCCCCCTCTCTCTGCCTGCCTCTCTGCCTACTTGTGATCTCTCTGTCAAAAAAAAAAAAAAAAAAAAATCTAAAGTGGGCTTTGTGTTCTTCTGTTCCCTGTGG
>CM052811.1:97711012-97770372 GCA_028533885.1 Nasua narica | reverse complement strand
GTGTATGTGTGTGTGTGTGTGGTTATTTTTAAAAACTGCCATGAGAAAAAAAATTTAAAAATAAAAATAAAAATAAAAACTCCATGAAAAAAATTTTTAAAATAAAAATAAATAAAAATAAAAACTGCCATGAGGAGGGTCGCCTAGGCAGCTCCGTTGGTTAAGCCTTCTGCTCAGATCATGATCTCTGGGTCCTGGGATCGAGCCCCACGTTGGGTTCCCGGTTCAGCGGAGAGCCTGCTTCTCCTTCTCCCTCTGCCTCTCCCCCTGCTCATGCTTATGCTCTGTCTCTCTCTGTATCAAATGAATAAGTAAAATCTTCAAAAATAAAAATAAATTGGCGGAATTTGGAGACTGGATGAATGTGAGTGTGTGTGGGATGGTATTCAAGGAGCTGTCTGTGTTTCCACTTTGTCCAGACTTCTAAACCCAGCCCAGAGGACAATTTTAAAGGAGAAATAGGGGCATGTGGCTGGCTCAGCCAGAAGACTACGTGACTCTCGTTCTCAGGGTCTTAAGTTCGAGCCCCACATGGGGTATAGAGATTACTTAAATAAACAAATTTTAAAACAAACAAAAAATGTAATATATCCTTGCTAATCCTCAAAATGGGAAAGAACTATCCCCCAAATTATTCCTGGGCCATGACTTTAGCCCAGGAGACCAAGGCAGTGAGACATTGGGCAAATCACTTCACCTCTCTGGGTTTCCCTTTCTTATCTCTAGAATAAACATGTTGGGTAAAGAGATGCCCTAGGGACCTCCCAGTTCTGACTTTTCAGCTTAATGAAAATAGATTAACATCTAAACTGCACAGGCCCATCCATCTCACACACATTCACCAGGAGACACGCACGAGGACATTCAGAGCAGAGTAGCGTCACTGATAATAGCAAAATGCATGCAACAACCCAAAGGTTCACCCACAGGAAACTGGGTAAAATAAATCACATTGTGGAATACGACAGCAGTGAACCTGAGTGAACTGAGGCTACACACATTACCACGGATGACCCTTAGGCAATTCATATCGCATGAGAAAAGCAAGGGATGGAAAATTGCAGAGTATGATTCTATTTATATAAAAGGCAAAAGCAGGTAAAATTAAGCAATGGTGTATTTAAGAATGCATACTGGTGTATGGGGGGGGAGTAAAAGAACAGTGATTGATTATCACAAAGTTGAAGAGTGACGATGTGTTGCAGGGAGAATGGGGATTTTATCCAGAGGGACACACAGGGGCCTCAAAAGAACTAATCTTTCATTTTTTAAGCTGGGTGGCTGGCCCTTGAGTGTTCCTTTTATTGTTACCTTTAAGCTGTATACATCAGCAATATCTGCTCTTAAAATGTACAAGACATTTCACAATTTCTTAAAAAGTTCAGGGATTTGCCCAAGATCTCCTGCTCTTTTTTTTTTTTAAAGATCATGTTTAGGGGCGCCTGGGTGGCTCACTGGGTTAAGCCTCTGCCTTCGGCTCAGGTCACGATCTCAGGGTCCTGGGATTGAGCCCCGCATCTGGCTCTCTGCTCAGCAGGGAGACTGCTTCCCTCTCTCTGCCTACTTGTGCTCTCTCTCCCTCTCTCTCTTTCTGTAAAATAAATAAAATATTAAAAAAAAAGATCATGTTTATTTGTTTTCCAGAGAGGGAAAACACAAGCAGGGGGGAGCAAGGACCCCAATGTGGGACTGGAACCCAGGACCCTGAGATCATGCCCTGAGCCAAAGGCAGATGCTTAACCAACTGAGTCACCCAGGCATCCTTGAGAGCTCTTGCTCTTATGGATGAAGTAATGGGGTCTCAGAGGGGCTGTCACACAACAAGGAAGAAGAAAGAGGGTGAGACAGTGGGGGAAAGGGTAGCTAATGCCCTGATAAGAGCAAGGGCTGAGGGCCGAGATTTCTGGATTAGTCGCCTGCTGTGTGCAGGTACGTGACACACAATCACGTACCAGACACAGAAATGCTCTTCCAACGCGCGCACAGCTCCAGCTGCAGTTCCCAGATAGTCCGCGAGAGGCCGCCAAAGCACCAGCTTTCGCCACTCGCAGGCCCTCGGCTCCACTTCTCGCCCGCGCTGGCGCACTTCTGGCTATTTCCGGGAGAGGGCGCCAGTGACCCGAAGAAAGCAGAAGCGGACCGGGCTCCCACGTTTGCTGGTGCGCGAGCGACTTCAGCGGTGTGCTGGAGTGCTTTAATTTCCCCGGCTTCCCCTGCCACTTGGGGAACTTAGGGTCTCGAGCTGAAGAAACGGATAACACCCGTAGATTTGATTCTGCTGCGCCTCTTGCAGACTTCAAGCTTGGATCCTGTCGCGCCACCCCCTTTGGATATACAGGGGAGAATCTAGGTTTTGTGGAAACCACATTTTTGCAACGTGGACACAATGGCTTGCAAATTTTACAGAATTTTACAAATTCACATAGAAAAACACGAACAAGTTGCTAGGACTTTTTTCAAACGAGAAGAGTTGAAGTTTAAGCTTCAGTCATTTCAGGGTTAAATCCGCCTATGATTACACGTGTGCATGTTTATTTACTGTCTGTCTTCTTCCACTTGAATGTAAGTTTCAAGAGGGCAAGGATTTTTGCCTAAATTGTTAGCTCCTGCAACCCCCTTAGCTCCTAGCACATTGGAGAAGATTTATAACTATTTGTTGAATAAACCACTTGGGACTGGCACAATTTTCCAGGTAGAGATGACAATGGCTTAGCCTGGGGCTTTTTGTGTTTTCCTTTCTTTTTTTTTTTTAAAGATTTCATTTGGGGTGCCTGGGTGGCTCAGTCGTTGGGCGTCTGCCTTCTGCTCAGGTCATGATCCCAGGGTCCTCGACTGAGCCCTGCATCAGGCTCCCTGCTCCCATTTCCCCTGCTTGGGTTCCCTCGCTGTGTCTCTCTCTTTGTCAAATGAATAAAAACAATCTTTAAAAAAAAAAAAGTAGTAGCCCTGGGATTTGACCCCAAACAGTCTGGCTACACTGTAATAAATAAATAAATAAATAAAAATAAAATGATTTCATTTACTTATCAGAGAGAGAGAGAGAGAGAACGAGCACAAGCAGGGGGAGCTGCAGGCAGAAGGAGAAGCAGGTTCCCTGCTGAGCAAGGAGCCCATTGCCAGACCGATCTAGGCCCCTGGGATCATGACCTGAGTGAGTCAGACGTTCAACCGACTGAGCCTTTTGAGGAGTGGATGGGATCAGGATTATCTCACTGAAGCCTCGGAACCATGACTTTAACACCCATTTTAAAGCTGAGGGTGCCAAGGGCCTGGAAGGTGAAGCAAGGACCCAGCGAGAAGTGGCACTGGGCCTAGAAGCTGAGACTGCCTTTTCTTGCCCCTCTTGGTCTGCAGCTCCTGCCTCCGCCCCCCCCCCCCAACTGCCCCTTGCACAAGCCCATGGTGCAACGCTGTATTAGCCCAAGGCGCCCACCTTGGGGGCAGCGCTGGGAAAAAGATTTTGCAAGAGTGGGGCAGGAAGCACCAGCCAGGGCGGATCTGGGAAGATAAGGGCTTCCCCCTCCAACCACGTATGCCTCCAGGCCTTCTGGTTTCCTCTCTTCCCTTCCCTTCCCTTTCCCGGACCCTGGCCTGGCCATGACTCACCTCCTTTCCCTCTGGGCTGGGATCATAGGCCCGCCTGTCCCAGGAAAGCCTTGCTCTGTTTGACCCTGGGCGGAGGAAAGCCTTATCTGGCCTGCGGTTCCTGGAGCTCAGTACAAGTAGCTGGCATGGATAAAGGTTAGAGGGCTGAGCCTTAGTCTCAGGAGACAAAATGTGGGGGGCTCCAGGGCACCTCCTTATTAAGTCAACTCTGAGCTCTGGATGAGTCAATTAGGCAGGTGTAAGGTTACTTGTGTCTGAAGCACCCTTATCCCCATGGAGGGGAGGGTGTGTGTGGAGAAGTGGGGGCCTGGTGACACCTTGGCCTCTGGGACAGAAGCAGACATTTCTACCATTTGGTTGGTCGCTACCTGGTTCAAGCCCCGAGTCTAGCTGTGACCTGCCTCTCGCAACCAGGTCACACAGAACCCAGCCCAGCGCTTCTCAGAGGTCAACTGAGGCTCGGCCACTTCCATCTTTCGAGGCTGCAGTTAGATTTTTTTTTTTTAACAAATGCCAAAATGTGGGTTGCAAAATTGTGATATGTATTATGTGTCTTGCATTTTTCCAGTTTATGCATTTAAAACAAAAATATAGACTGACCAGGTATGATTTCAATTGGAAATACAATGAAACAGCTCAGCTGGATGTCTTATGAGAACCTGAAAGCCCTCATAAGCCTTGACAGCACCAACCTGATTTGCGAAAAGCCCTCTAAGTCAGTGTCCCAGGGTGGTGTTCGGTGGGTCACCTCACCTCTCTGCAGGTGAAGAGCTGAAAAGCAGAAATAGCAGTGGGCCCCTGCAGCCTACAGACCGGAGGAGTCAGTCCCCATTGTAAGGACTTAGGACATTTTACTCCAACCTACTCTAACTGTCCACTATGTGCCAGTCCCGTGCTAAGGTTTTGTGTTTTAACCTCTTGTTGTTGTTGTTGTTGTTGTTGTTGGAGCTGGGGGGAAGGGGAGAGGGAGAGAGACAATCCCAAGCACGGAGCCCGAGGGAGGGCTCGATCCCACCATCCCGAGATCATGACCTGAGCCGAGATCAAGAATTGGATGTTCACCCACAAAGCCACTGAGGCGCCCCCCTGGTGCTAAGCTTTTTACGTGCCCTGGTTCAGTTGATCCTTGGAGCCACGGTTCAGGATCCCATTTCTCGGATGAGAAAATGGAGGTGGAAACAGGTGAAGGGATGAGCACGGACGCTGATCCAGATCTGTCTGAAACGTGAGCCTATGATTAACTGCCCTTGCTCTGGTTATTTTTATTGAAAGGAGCATGACAGCATCACTCTTGTACAGCTGGGAGGAGGATTAAATGAATTAATTTTTAAAAGAGCTTAGTATGATACCTGGCACATACTAAGCGCTCCATGAGTGTTTGTTAAATAAAATAAAATAAAAAAATATTTCAGGTTTCAGGCCCACAGCTCCAATGCTCAAGAACCCTTGTCCTGGTGTCTCCCCCCACCCCCACCCCCACCTCTGCCCCAGCTACTCCCCGCACCCTGTCCAGGGCGTTAATGATTTCCCAAGCAGTGCTGAAAGGAGCAGGGCTTTGCAACACACACACACACACACACACACACACCACGGAGCCCGGGTTTGTGTGCTACACACACAGAAGATACACACAGCAGGGGTCTGGGTGCTACACACGAGTTTTGCACACTACACACACACACAGTCACGCCGGGCCCTCGTGCCCCCCGCCCCCACCCCGCGGGGCGAGCCTGATGCAAGCCCAGCGCCCGCCGGTTCCCAGGCCCGGCTGCAGCTGCGGGCGGAGGGGCAGGGCGGGGGCGGCGCTGTTTGTCTAGCGCGGCCGTGCCAAAGGCGGCGGGCCCCAGACAGCCAGGCGCCTCCGTACACCTGGGGATGCTCAGGTTAAATAGCTCCGCATTCCTCGGGCCCAGCTGATGGAAACGCTCCCAGGCCGCCGCCGAGCCGGCCTCCAGATGGGCTGGGCCCCGGCCAAAGGGGAAAAGAGGGAAACGTGGAAGCCAGAGTGCGCCTGAACGGCGGGGAGGCGGGGCGGGGGGGGGGGGGCCTCAGCCCCTTCCTCCTGGAAAGGGGCCCTGCCGCGTGTGGGAGGACGCGCGGGGGACACGCCCACGTGCCCATGGGTGGGCTCGCAGGGGGGCGGCCCCGGGAGGGAATGGGTGCACACGTGTGCCTCTGAGGACACTCCAAGGACACACAGGCGACAGTTAATAATGATAATTTGTAACTATCAAACGCTGCGTGCGAAGTGCTCTATTCGGTGTATACTCTACAATTCGGAGAAGTGAATGCTACAAAACAGCAGCGGGGCGGGGCGTTGAGTGGGGAGCAGCAAAGGGCGTAATTTACCTCCAGATATTGCGTTCTTTGCGTCCATAATGTGCTTGGGGTGGACAGGCACCCGGCTCGGAGTTCGCGCTCAGCGGCTGAGGATCTCCCCTTTGTCCCTGAGGCTGTTCATCTCTTCCGAGCCTCAGTTTCTTGTCCTAAACCTGGGATCAGAATCCTGCCTTCAGCCCCACAGGGATCCGTGGGATGTAAAGAGTTGAGCATTGACAAAATGTAATAGCCCTTCCCTCTCTGGGGCCAGTCCTTTCCCCTTGCTGGGGCTCCGCTTTCCCCTGTGTACTGCATGGGAACCGAGGTGGTAGGGATGCTGGAGGGACGGTGTCCCCAGGGCCCAACAATTGTTCAGAGGGCTGGGACTTGAACTTCAGAGGGAGGGTTTGCCTGAACTCGGCTGCCCCCACCCCTCCACCCCAGACCAGCAGAGACCCAGGAATGCCAGCCAGCACACAGAACAATGACACACTTAGAAACCCACAGTGTGGTTCGGAAGCTCCGGACACACAGACCCATCCATCAGGCCAGACCCCTGCAGAGATGCCCATAATGCACTGAGGCAGAACACACAGGCCCAAACAGCTGGAGGTTGCACTTATCTGCAGAACACATGTGCTCGCATTTGCCCTTCTGCATACACCCCCATGCTACCCCTGGGCCGGTACGCCAGCAAGTGACCCAGCCCCACCTTGGGGGGGGGGGGCATCTACCAGTTCACTCATGTCACTGACACAGGCCCAGGCACTCCTCTGCACTCCCCCGTGCATAAACTCACACATGTCCAGACAGAGAGCCCCTTGCCAATGACAGCTTTCTCCTGCTCAAGAGCTGGGGACTGACTCTCCCATTCCTCCGCAGCCCACACAGGAACCCTGGGGGAGAGAGGTCTGCGTGAGCTGTCGGCATACCCAGGCCAGGGTGAGGGGGCCGAGCCTGGACCCAGAGCAGGTGGCCCAGCAGCTGTGCACAGACTGGCCCTGCCAACTTGCTCACCCACTTGGACGAGCCGGGAGCCCCAGGGCAGCCTGCTATAATCCAGGGGTAGGCAGTCCAACAGGGGAGGAACCTCCCACTGGGGAATGGGGCAACAGAGGTCCTGCCTCAGGCTCCAGGCAAGTCTTTCCTCTATCTCCCCTTCCCCACCCCTCATCTTGACAAAGATGGGAGGCGGCCCAGTGACCAGGTTCTCCGACTTCAATGGCCTATGGAATACTCAACTGAGAGGGGGACTTGGCAGGTCGATCTGCATTTTAACAACCTCCCCAGGTGACCCAGATGGCCCAAGACCACTGGGAGAAACCCTAGAGGTCTAGAGGATTTAATTTTATGACACCAGGGAGCAGGGAAATGGCTAGTGATGGGGAAAGAATAGACTTTAAAGACACCGGAAAACACTCCGTTCAGGTCGGTAAAAGCGACAGTCCAGATGTGGCCTTCTAGTCCCCCTCCCCCAGCACCAGCTGTGAAAAGGGTCAGGGGTCACCCGCATCCCAAGGCCCTTCCCTCAATCCAAGAAATCACTGCAACTTTACCGCAGTTTAAAGTATTTGTTTAATAACAACAACAACAAAAAAAACCACCCCACAGAACTATTGTAAAACAATATTCTCGGTGATCATTGTAATATACAATACAAAGCAATTAATTTCCTCAGAAATCTGAGAAGCACCAAAAGTGACCATTTTTTAAAATGTCTGCTTTTCAAAAAATAGAAACACACTGGGGGTCCCCCAAGTTTCTGGTGGCTGGTAGGTGCGGAGGGAGGGTCAGCCTGCCCTCAAGTCAGTCCCCCGGCCCTGCGCTGGATCCAGCAAGCGCCCCACGGTCGGTGATCTCAATCTTGTGCCTCCCCAGCTCCGGCAAGGCGCTCCGCAGGATCAGAGAGCATGGATTCTTCTCGCCCCCTGGAGGGCTGGGGTCCGCCAGTCCTTGAGAAAGGCGCTTCAGCGACACAAGATGCGATCGTCCGTCGGGACACATGCCGCCTGCGAAAGAGAGGGAGGAGAGGTGAGTCAGTCGGAGGGGACAAGGCTGCAAGCACTCCCCCAGGGGACACTTTGGGTGAGCGTTTTTTCCGATCTCCGTGGACATCCTTGCATAGCCAGGTGCCCGAAAGGATGGGGCGGACGTAGAGCCAAATACCCACCCCCCGGCTCCCTCTGGGCCTCAGTTTATCCATCCGTAGAAAAAAAATGCTTCCGTGCTCCAGCTCCGATCTTACCTCGGCCGCCAGGGCGCTGATCTCGCCGTTGAGGGTGCTGAGCGGAGCCCGGGCAGGGAGGCCCCGGCCTCCGGGGGTCCCGACGTGGGATTCCGAGTTCAGCTCCAACTCCAGGTCCCATATGTAGTCGATGACGTGCTGGAGGATCTCCACCCGGCTCACCTTGCGGTTCTGGGGCAGGGTAGGCACCAGCTCTTTGAGGCGCGAGTAGCAGCCGTTCATGTCGTAGAGCAGCACGTTCACCTGCTGTTCGTCGAGCAGGGATGGCAGGCGCGCTCCGGCGCCCCCAGCGCAGCGCGAGATGGCCACGCTCTGCTCGGACAGACAGCGCACCACCTCGCCCGCGCCGCCTGCCGTCTTGCCGGCCTTCAGCGCGCAGCTGGGGCCCGCGGCGGCCGCGGCACTGCCACTGGCGACCTTCATGATTCTGGCGTCGGAATAAGAGGAGGGAGACGAAGCGCACGAAGGAGGCGGACGCCGGGCGAGAGCAAAGACCAAAGCGCTGGGAAAAGACGGTTGTAGAAGGCGAAAGCCGAGCCGGGGAGCTGTTCTTATAGAGGCGCCGCGGCTCCCCCGCCCCTCACTGCCCCCACCGCCAGAGGCGGGCTCAGAGGTTCAAAAGCAGCCAATGGGCGGTCTTGGGGCGTGGCCTCCGGTGTCTCTGGGTCCCGCCTCCTGCTCTACTAGTGCACCCTCGCGGCCTTGGAAAGGGAACCCGTCTCTAGAACAGAGTGGGAGGGCACGGGGCGGGGTAGCTAGTGGAGGCGAGGGCTACTTTGGGCTTCTCGAAAAGGAAGCATTGCCAACAACGAAAAGACTTCAAGAATCACTTTTCTCAGGTTCATTTTCTCAACTCTCCAGCTCTTTTACAGATGAGAGAAACTGAGGCCCGGATGGAGAAGCGGCTAGGTCTGGGTTATCTAGAGAGCCCAGGACTAGAGCCTGGGCTTCTGGGAGCCTGACCTCTCTGCTCTTTGGGCCAAAACTTAAAGCGGGCCCTCCTTTACACTCTGCCCCCCAGAACTGGTCTCCTTTCCCCAATTCCCAGAGAAAGTTACTGGTTAATGTTCCTAGAACCAGGGAGGCTTTACCCAGGCCCCTTGGGATAGGAGCAACTAATTCGGGAAAGTATTCCTCTGGAATTGGGGGCCGATCCTCTGGGGCATAAACTGGATAGAAGGAGCCCAGAGAGGGGCTGCATCCCCTGCAAAAATTCCCCAACTGTGCATCAACCAGTGATTTTAGAATTTTTCTCCCTTTTTTGGCTGTTTCCTGTCTCCCTCCCCCCCCCCCCCCACCAGACCTCCGATCAGGGTCTCCCTCCCACGGCGCGGCAGCTGCGGAGCTCGAGTCTCCCCCCACCTCCCGGGCGGGTCTGTGTCAGCGTCTGAACAAGCGGCTCAGACCGTTAGACGCCAGGCCCGTGACGTCACCCATTCATAAAACCGGGACGGGCTGTCAGGCTGGCGCCGCGCGGGCGGTCGCCATGGAGACGGCAAACCCCGCTAGAGCGCTCCCCCACTGCGCGGCGCTCGGCCAGTCACCTGCGGACCTCTGGCGCGAAGCTGGGAATGCGCTTCTCGCGGGCGCGGTCACTGGGCAAGGGTCACCTTACCTCCCCGGCTCCACACCTGGGAATCGCCCCCCCAGGCTCACACCTCAGACCGCTGGGACGTTTCTTCACCTCCTCCTCCGCACTCCTAGCTTCCCCCTCCCGCCAGGGGGGAGTTTGATCCCAACTCTGCAGCTGGGTGAAAAGTTAGTTGTCTCAGGCCTTCTCTGATTCCTAAGAGTATTTGCCTGGTATTTGGATAATAATGACAGTAGTGGGCGCCTGGGTGGCCCAGTTGGTTGAGCAACTTCCTTCGGCTCAGGTCATGATCCTTGAGTTCCAGGATCGAGTCCCACATCGGGCTCCCGGCTCCGCGGGGAGTCTGTTTCTTCCTCTAACCTTCTCTCCTCTCATGCTCTCTCTCACTTTCTCTGTCCCTCAAATAAATAAATAAATAAATCTTCAAAAAAAAAAACACCTATTTTAAAAAAAATAATAATGACAGTAGTGGTTTATTGCATTGTTAGTTCGTGCAAAGCCCTGTGTACTTCACTGTGTGTGCAGCCTCTGCATTTGTCACCTTCTGTAATCCTGGCCACAACTCTGGAGGGGGGCTCTTTGGTTTCTTTATGCAAAGGAGGAAACTGAGGCCCAAAAAGCCTCCCAAGAACCATAGCCATTGTAATGGCTGCGTTATTATTACAGGGGCACCGTGGTGTTATGCGATTCCTTCCTGCCAGGGTAGGCAGTCGCCCTCCGGAGCCCTAGACTGGCCCAAACGGGGGACACCTAAGTTTAGAATAGCCACCCAAGGGCACACAGCTTTAGCAGGACTAAAATACTGTGCCCACCAAGGAGAGAGTTGATACTATGTTTATGGTCCCTCCTCCTTCTTCTCCCCACCCCCGAGCAATTAATTCACTGCTGTCCTTTATCATGGGTTCCCTTTTCCCACAGAAGTCTGGGGGAGGGGCCAGTGAGCCCGGCCTCTGCCTCCTTGTGGGGGAACCAGGAAAACTGATCAGTGAGACCAGCTTCAAAGGAGAGGAACGTTATTAATTAATTAACTGGACTCCTCATCCGCTTTACCACACCCACCCAAACTCTCCAAATTCCCTAAGCCTTGTTTAGCAATCTTCTAATGACTTCTAATGAGAGAACATTTTGCTGTGCAAAACAATTGCTAAAGACTTGGAAAGACAATGACCAGCCAGAGGAAATTAGAATATTAATTCATTACCCAGTGTTTATTAATTGACCCAGCAATTCTACTTGTGGACATCAATTCCAGAGAAACCTGCACTCAGACACAAATATGTCTGCCCAAGGATGTTCACTGAGGTGCTATTTTCAAGAGGTGGGGTTGAAGTAACCTAAATGTCCATCAACAGGGGCATTATAGGAACTATGAATGAAACATACACGGTATGAATGGAACATTAGTGTTGCAGAATGTCTATGCAGGTCGAAAGTGGGGCCGAGAGATATCTAGATTCCACTGTTGGCAGAGAGACCAAGTGTTAGACGGGAGGTCAAGGTAGGACCTCTTACATGTAAAAAGCAAACATACTGCTCCCAAGTGCAAGTGTATCTGGAAATGAATTTTTAAAAAGAGGCGAACAAGCTTTGGGAAAAATTTCAAACACAGTACTGTGAAATGTCTCCTATATGAAGTTCTAGAACAGGCACAACTAATCTTTAGTGAAAGAAATCAGAATGGTGGTGGCTTCTGGTGGTAGAGGTTGGGAGTTGCCACAGAAGAGGTGTGAGAGAACTTTCTGGAATGATGAAAATGTTCTATATGATGATGAGGCTTGTGGTACACAGTGCATGAATTAGTCAAAACACACTGGATTGTATACTTTTACGTATTTCATAGTATTTAAATTCACCTCAACAGGGGCACCTGGCTGGCTTAATCAGTGGAGCATGGGACTCTTGATCTCAGGGTTGTGAGTTCAAACCCCCACGTTGGGGGTGGACATTACTTTTAAAAAATTAAAATGAATGAATGAATGAATAAACAAACAAATAAATAGTATTCAACAAAAAATATTAGAAAAAAAAAGAGAATGAACAAACATAAAACTCCCAATGTCCCTCACCACGGTGAAGACTGAGGGAAGGAGAACAATATGAAGTAGGACCTTCACTCTTATCTTCACATAGGCATTTCATTCTTACATTTTTTTTCCTTAAACACTGTTATTGATGTGTAATTGACACACATTAACTGCATATATTTAAGGTGTACAATTTGATAACTTTTTTTTTTTAAAGATTTTATTTATTCATTTAACAGAGAGAGAACACAAGCAGGCAGAGAGGCAGGCAGAGGCAGAGAGAGGAGCAGGCTCCCTGCGGAGCAAGGAGCCCGATGCGGGACTCGATCCCAAGAGGCTGGGATCATGACCTGAGCCAAAGGCAGCTGCCCAACCAACTGAGCCACCCAGGCGTCCCTTGATAACTTTTGACATGCATATATACCTATGAACCATCACCACAATTGAGAATATTAACATATACTTCCTCAGCTCTAAAAGCTTTCCTCTGTCCCTCCTTCTCCCTCTTCCACCCAGTGTCCATGCAACCACTCATCTTTCTTTATAGATTAGTTTGCATTTTCTACAATTTTATATGATTGGGGTAGAGTATATATATTATATATACACATATATATGTATGTATATATTCTTTCCTATAAAAAAAACCCTTTCAGCCTAGTTTCTTTTTTTAATATTTTTTTTATTTTTTTAAATATTTTTATTTATTTAACAGAGAGAGAGAAAGACAGCGAGAGAGGGAACACAAGCAGGGGGAGTGGGAGAAAGGAGAAGCAGGCTTCCCTCTGAGCAGTGAAGCCCTATGTGGGACTCGATCCCAGCACCCCGGGATCATGACCTGAGCCAAAGGCAGACGCTTAACAGCTGAGCCACCCAGGCATCGCCAGCCTAGTTTCTTTAACTCCACATAATTATTTTGAGATCCATCCATGTTCATTCCTTGTTACTGCTGAGTAGTAGTGGTATATGGATATGCCATGATTTGCTTATCCATTCATTTGTCCAGGACATTTGGGTTGTTTGTGGTTTGGGGATAGGACAAATAAAACTGCTACCAACATCCGTGTACAAGTGTTTCTACGAATCTGTACTTCTGTTTGTCTTAGGCAAATACTTAGTAGTGAAATGACTGGGTCACAAAGTATTTATGTAACTTTATAAGAAATTGTTAACCTGTTTTCCCAAGTGGGTATTCCATGTACATTCCATATATATATATATTTATTTGTTTGTTTGTTTGTTTGTTTGTTTGTTTATTTATTTGTCAGGGAGAGAGAGAGCACAAACAGGGGGAGGGAGAAGAAGCAGGGTCCCCACTGAGCAGGGAGCCAGATGCGGGACTCTACCGCAGGACCCTGGGATCATGACCTGAGCCGAAGGCAGATACCCAGCTGACTGAGCCCCCCAGGAGTCCCTCCATTTCCATTCCTATTAGCAGCACTGAGAGTCCACTTCCTCCACATTTTCTTGAAGACTTGGTATGCTCAGTTTTTTTCAGTCATTCTAATAGATGGGTTAAGGTATCTCACTGTGGCTTTAATCTGCATTTTCCTAATGACTAAAGATGTTGAGCATCTTTTCGTGTGTTTATATGTCATCCATATATCTTCTTAGGTGAAGGGTTATTCACTTGCTCATTAAAAAAACATTAGGTAATTGTAGACTCACATGTAGTCCTAAGAAATAACAGAGAAATCCCTTATAGACTTCACCCAGTTTTTGCATCTGGCAATTTAATACCTCAACTGCATTTAACCCGCTTTACGCACACTCACTTGTGTGCGTGTGTTTAGTTCTATGCAATGTTATCACATGTGCAGATCCGCAGGACCATTGCCATAGTGAAGACCCAGAATGGGTCCATCTCAGAGGTCCCTCATGCTACCTTTCAATCTTTTCCCCATTTCTTTTCATTTGTTTGTTTTCTTCTTGTTGAGTCATAAGAGTTCTTTATATATTTTGGACACAAATCCCCAGACATATGATTTGCAACTATTTTCTCCAGTCTGTGTCTGTTCTTTGCACTCTCTTAACAGTATCTTTTGAAGAACGGAAGTTTTAAATTCTGATAAAATCCTGTGTATCAATTTTCTTTTGTTTTATAGATCACGCCTTTCTTGTCATATCTAAGAAATTGCTGCCTCACTCAAGATCACAAAGATTTTCTCCTCCTATATTTTCCAGACATTTTATAGTGTTAGGTTTTACATTTCAGTCTTTGATCCATTACACATGGGTATTTCCTGAATATATATATATTTAAATTTTATTTATTTGAAAGAGAGAGCAAGCCTTAGTGGTGGGAAGGAGCAGAGGGAGAGGGAGGAGCAGACTCCCCACCAAGCAGGGAGCCCATATGCGATATGTGGGGCTCAATCCCAGGACCCTGGGATCATGACCTGAGCCAAAGGCAGACACTTCACCGACTGAGCCACCAAGGTGCCCCTCTTGAATATATTTTTATACAAAGATGTATTCATGTACTACTTTGTGTCATAAAAAGCCAGCTTGAAATGTTTAGTGTACCTCCCTGTGGCCTGACTGCTGGTCAGGTCGAGACTGAAAGTCAATGACACTTTGCAGACAAATAGGAGAGAAAGAAATTCAAGGGACAATTAAGACCCCCGATAGTTTAGTGCACTTAACGTTCATGTATACCCACCTCCTGTCAGTCCTGTGCTGGCCATGGGGCCACAGAAAGGAATTATTCTCACATCGAGACTATATTATGAAAATTTCCTGCTAGGTGCCTTAGAAACACAAAGAAAGGAAGAGTTCTACCTTGGAGGAAATCAGGGAGGCTTCCTAGAGGAGGTGACTTATCCTCTGGGCATTCTATGTAGGAAAGGCACAAGGAAAAATGGCCTGAATGAAGATGGGTGGGGGCACTGGTGTCTGGACAAACTTTGACAATTTGAAGAAAAACAGCTGACTGTGGAAAAGTGGAAAGGGCTAGCGTTCAGAGTCCAACAGCTCAGGCTTCAAATCCTTATTATACTGTGTGACCTGAAGGAACACCCTTCACCTCTCTGAGCCTCTGCTTCCCCACTGGCAAAATGACAGAAGTTCCCACTTCCCTAGGTTACTGTAAGGAGTCATTGAGATTAGGCTGATAAAGTGCCAGCCGTGATCTTGGTACATAGTAGATGCTCACTAAACAGTGGATGGGCATAGCAACTGGCCAGTTCCAGGCCAGGCTGCTGGGACCGATGGGGTTACCTCCAGGGGTTTTTAGGGAGCTCTGTGAGATGGGCTTCCAGACCCCCTGAAACGTTCTCTCTTCACGGTGCTCCCTTCAGACTTCCCAACTGAAATAGTGACACCTTCCTATACTTACACGTATCCCAGGGGGCCCATGGGGAAAAGTTGGCTTCATTCCTTTCCAGAAAATGTTCAGTACTCCCAGACATCGGTTATCATCTCTTACATTTTTAAGGCCTGACAAGGAGTTTAAATAAAGGCTGCCTTTTTATCTGTTTGCCAAATGGGCATTTTGCGTGCCCTCTCCCTGGGGGTATGCCCCGAGCAGGGAGGGCAGTCTTCTCTCAGTCCTACATACCAGGTCAGCTGAGGAAAACAGACTCCTCTTCTGGTGGCTAGGAAATCTGAAGAACCCATTAAAAGAACCCCCGTGGTCCCAACCCAGGGGCCGTGCCAGGGGTCTGTTTGGAAGCCCTTTACACATCCCTGGCACCATCTGATTTCCCCAGCTCCTCCCCGGGGCTGGCAGCAGCTGTATTACTATCATGAGCCATTTCACAGATGGGAACACTGGGGCCAGAGAGGATGGGGGATCACGGCCCTTTACACCTTCAAATCCTGACTCCTCTACCAGGAGCCAGCTGTACCTGTTTCCTCATTTGTGAAGTGGAGATGATGCTTGGCCCTTTTGGTACAGTGGCTGGGGGAGTGAATAAGCTATGCCGAGAGGTGATATTATTTCTCTGTCCCCACATCTTCCTTTGGCCTTCAAGCTCCCTCCTGTGGCCTCCAGGGCTCAGGGACTCCCGTTTTCTAAGTACTCATACTGCATCAGTTGTGGTTACAAATTTTAACCAAAGACAGTGAGCTCAGGAGGGGCAGGGACCACACTGCCCTCTCCCCTGATGTAACCCGGGGCCCAGTGCAGTGCCTGGCAGCCAGGAGGCACCCAGGGAATATTTGTCCAATGAAGAAAAAACAACCCACGACCTAAGGAGTAATGTTGTGTTCCCTGTACTACTAAGGCCACTGAGCCCCAGAGAAGTTGAGTGATAGGCTTCAGATCACACAGCTGGGATGTGGCATTGAATCTAGGGGGTCTGACTCCCCGGAGCAGTGGCTGTGTGGGGCTGAGGGACTTGCGTGCATGCTGTGTGCACGTCTACACTGCAGAGTGCATCCTTTTTGATGCGGATTCATGTCCAGCATGTTTACCACTGCCCCTCTCGGAGTCCTGGCCTTGTAGGCTCCAGGGCGGGCCTGCCTGGTCCACGTGACCCGCTCTGGCCCTGGCCCGGCAGCTGTTCCCCAGATGTGCCCACAGCATGGTCTTCCAGCCGCCAGGCCGGCGCCTCTGGGCTGGGACTGCTGGAGCTGCGGGGGAGAGACCTTTGGCTCTGACTGTCCCCGCCCCCTCCCTTGTAACAGGAGACGACAAGCCCCCCCAACACACACACTCTACCCCAGAACCGTGTCTCTGCCAACACTGCCTCCCTGCCCATCACACTGAGAATAAAATCCAACCCCCTCCCCACCCTGCCGCCCCTGCCCACTACAGACCTCATGGTCTGCCCGCCCTTTCTCTCAAGGCCACGGGCCTCCTTTACTACAGGAGCGGGAGCAGGTCCTACCTTAGGGCCTTTGCCCTTGCCCTTGCCGATCATAAGAATTCTCCTTCTCAGGTTAAATGTCTCGGGTTAAATGTCACCTCCTCAGAGGCCTTCTTCTAACCTGCCTTGGGTATTCACTTTCGTGCACATTCTCCTGTTCTTAATTATTCACAGAATTTATCTCCACCTGAAATGATCGTTGTTTTCTTGGGTATTGTTCATCTTCCTGCACCCCACGCTCTTCCCAGGTTGTGAGCTCTAGGAGGGCAGGAACCGTGGCTCCTTTGGTCACTGCTATGTCCCTAGAGCTAAGTGCAGGACCTGGCCCAGAGAGGATAAGGGACTCGCTCAAAGTCACATAGCACAGGAGGTGCCCGGCTAGCTCAGTTGGTAGAGCATGCAATTCTTGATCTCAGGGTTGTTAGGGTTGTGAGTTTGAGCCCCGTGTTGGGCAGAGAGGCCACTTAAAAAAAAAAAAAAAAGCCGTGAAATTGCACTAATTATCAGTAATGTCGAAGTCACACAGCATCGTACCTAGAAAAGAATAATATTTAGAGTAATATCTGTTGAATCAATGAATTAGTACCTTATGGCCCTTGGTCTCCTCATGTACAAAATGGAGACAACATTTCAACTTAACCTACAGTTATGACACTGAGTCAGTCCTCAGTACATGATAAGAACTCAGAAATGGGAACCGGAATACAGATGTGTTTCTTTCCAGGGGCTTCATTTCTCTGTCCCCCAAGCCCTGCAGGGGCCATGGATGGGGACATGACAGTGTGAAGGCTTCAAGTTCTCTGTCCTTAACAGCTATGAACCTTCTGCCAAGCCCCTTTCTTATGCTGGATCTCAGTTTCCCTATCTGTTGCTGACCCTCCTCCCCAGGGGTTCTTTGCTGGACTCTCCTGGGTCATTTCAGGGAGGACAGGGGTCCAGGCTTAGGTCCACCTTTTGCTTCTCATCCTGTTTTCTAAAGAGGCCCAGAACAATGGCTAGGGAGTTTGGAGCCCGCCAGTCTGGGCCCCTCCCTGGGTCCCCTGCAGATGGAAGGGGGTGGGGACTTCCTGTGGCCTGACAAAGGACCACTGCTGTCCTGGGGTATCATGGGCCGAGAGGAAGCGCAGTCAGGGCCCAGGGAGCGCCCATCTCAAGTCACTAGCACAGGCCAGACCCGCCGAGCTGCACAAACACACGCTACCCACACCCACACCCACACCCACACAGACGCGCCTCTACACGACCTACACAGCGCATGTGCGCAAAGGGCCACGTGCACGGACAGCCACACCTCCCTACGCACAACCACCAGAGCAGCCCACCGGCGCACGACGCACACCGTGCGTACAACCAGCGTGCTGACGTCACGGCGTACCGCCAAAGGCTGTACCACCAAGATGCCGACGAACAGACAGGGACCAAGGAGGCAACACATCACGACACCCGATGAGCCCACCCGACGGAGCCACGCTAAGGCAGCACCACCATAACGCCCTCCCGCACACGGACGCACACACCCTGCTCTGCCGCGCGCGTCCAAGCGCAGCACACACTCGCACCAAGGGGCTGACACGCCATGCCCGCGGCCGCGGAGAGGACAACCCGAGGCAAATCGACAGAGCAGCGTCTGCTCTGCACCTCCTCCCCACGGTGCACACAGCAGACCCACGCCCACCACCCCCGGATCTAGCTCCCGTACTGCCTCCTCCCACCTTAGGCTTTTTAGGTATAGACGTTGCCCTCCACAGCACGCACACACACACACACACACTTCAGAATCCTGCAGAAACCCCAAGGACACACGCTACATACCACTCAACCGTATCTACTGAGACTGAGACCCCGGGAACTCAGGCCGGGCAATGCAGGCCTGAGCCTTGTCCAAGCCAGAGGTGTGGAACCCAGCCTGACCCCGACAAGCCAGAGGCTGACCCCACACCACCCATCAGAAGCACC
Organism: Nasua narica; assembly: GCA_028533885.1. Lineage (NCBI taxonomy): Eukaryota > Metazoa > Chordata > Mammalia > Carnivora > Procyonidae > Nasua > Nasua narica. The sequence goes on along the minus strand of CM052811.1, from coordinate 97,751,820 downwards.
CCAAGTCCGGGCGCCTGGCAGAACCCGGCAGAAATCCCTGCCTCTGCCGCAGGGCCCATGCAGGGCTAGAGGTGGAATGGGGGAGACTGGGCAAGAGGCCTCCAGGGGGCTTTCAGTGGTTTCTCCCCATTCTCCCTCAGGAGGTAATGGACAGGAGGCCCCAGAGGGCCCCTCCCAGAAGTAGCACCTCTCCTACCTCTCCTGCCAGGTGCCCAGCCAAGCCCTCCCCTGACTCACTGGTCTTCCACGCACCTGACTCCACCTCCTGGCCTGGGGGCCCGGAACATGGAACCCAGGGAGGGTGCGCCTCTTGGGACCAGCCCTGTTCCCTGCCCGCTGAGAAGAGCCTGGAGCAGTCCCCACCCTCTCAACTCACCCCAACCCTAAGTACCCTGTCACTAGGGGGTGGCACCTCCAGCTGCACCCTTGCCTCAGGTCGCAGGAGTGGTTATACTCCTCAAATACTATGACTCATGACAATCTCTTAAGTCTTTAAAAAGGCTTATTATTTTTTGCTGATGAAAAAGCAGAACTTCCCAGGTGAAAGGAAGTGACGTTTTAAAAACACTTAAGGAAGAAAGGGACCCTTTTCCTAGAAGACTGCAGTGTGAGGTCTCTCAGAGAGCTAAAGAGCCTGGGGTGACATCCTGCCTGCTGGTGCTGAGCTGTGGGACCTCAAGTCACTTCAGGTCCTCCTGTCTCAGGGTCACTTCTGTGACCGTGAGGGTGGTATGGGTTCCCATATCTATGAGGCTTAAATAAGTCATGCAAAGAGCTTAGAACAGTGCCTGGCAAAGTCCACATTCAATAGATTCTAGTTGTGAATCTACTCCCCCCTTTTTAAAGTAGGCTCTTGGCCCAATGGGGGCTTGAACTCGTGACCCTGAGATTAAGAGTCACAGGCTCCACTGACTGAGCCAGCCAGGTGCCCCGACTCTGGTTTTTATTAGTGCCGTGACTCTTCCACCTCTCCTCCAGGTAACCCCTGTTAAGCAATCGGGTATATGCTCCACCACAGAATTACAAAACTTTAGGACCATTAAGGGCCAACCATTCATTCCGTAAACCATTAGTGTGCACTACTCTGTGTTAGGCATAGCTGTGAAAGAACAAGATGTGGCTTCATGCTTTTCAGGGAGCCGTGTTCAGTTGGGAGTGACCAAGTGGAAATGAATAGCACTGGCCAGGTGCTTGGTTCCTGGCTGCTGTGTCCACACCCTGGGGTCGGGGTCGTGGATGCCGCCGAAATGTGGGCTGCTGCCGAAACATGGGCTGCTGCCATCCCAAGGGGGCGCTTTGTAGAAATTAGAGAAGCCTTTTATTTTGAGTAGATGAAGCCTTCCTGAGGGCGCGCTCTGTAACCCCTTTGCCCCTTCGTGCTCCTCGAAGCATGCAGCCTGCCCAGTGGCCCTGCAAACCCGGGCCTGCCTGGGGGGCTCCCAGTCTGGTGGGGAACAGGTCACTTGCCAATGCCCAGTGCCCTGATGGGGATGCATGAGCCGCTGGGGAAGTGTGGTCTGAGAGGGACCTCAGTTTGCCAAGCAAGGTTAGGGAGGGCCTTCTTGGAGGAGGCAGTAACCCTATTGCCGCTGAGAATAGGGGAGGAAGGACCAGGCAGAGGCCCCTGAGTCCCAGCATTTGCATATCTGGGATGCACAGGGACCCAGCTGCCATATCAAACTGCAAAAGCCTGGAAGTCTGATAACATAAAATGTGGTGAGGATGTGGGAAAACTATCTTCATCCCTTACGGTGAGCGTGTAAACTGGTATGATCACTTCCGAGTTCAATTTGGTAATATTGAGTAAAAGTCAACATTGGAGTACCCGCTGACCCAGCAATTCACTCCCAGGGACATTCCCCTCGAAGTCCTATGCACAAGACACCAAAGACATGGGCTCGACCGTGGCCACTGTGCCAAGACCAGCAGCAAATGGAAAACTCCCTACCCGTCCCCCCCACAGAATGGGCAAAGAAAACAGGGGTGCCCCCATCGACAGACAGCGGTTCATAGGAATGAATGAGCCCCATGTGTATTCTGCTGGATACACTCCAAATCTGATGTTGCTTAGGGAACCTGCAGAATCATTCTTTAAAAAGCATAAACACAGGGCGCCTGGGTGGCTCAGTTGGTTAAGCAACTGCCTTCGGCTCAGGTCATGATCCCGGAGTCCCGGGATCGAGTCCCATATCGGACTCCCGGCTCTGCGGGAAGTCTGCTTCTCCCTCTGACCTTCTCCCCTCTCATTCTCAGTCTCTCTCTCTAATAAATAAATAAAAAATCTTTAAAAAAAAAAAAAAAAAAGCATAAACACAGGGGCGCCAGGGTGGTTCAGTTGGTTAAGCAGCTGCCTTCCACTCAGGTCATGATCCCAGAGTCCTGGGATCAAGCCTCCAGTCAGGCTCTCTGCTCACGGGAAAGCCTGCTTCTCCCTCTCCCTCTGCGGGCATTTCTGCCTACTTGTGCGCTCGCTCGCTCTCTGTCAAATAAATAAATAAAACCTTAAAAAAAAAAAACCAGCATTAACACAGAAATACACAAGCAAAGCTAACACATTTATGAGTAGTAGGAGTATGAGGAAACATGCCCAGTCTCGGTGCCAGTTCGAGAAGACTTGGCAAAAAGTCTTGGAGAAAGGGGCACGGGCCCTGGTTACAAGGTCAGCGCCATTTGTAAAGTCTTATCTTTTTAATTAATTAATTAATTCATTCATTCATTCATTCATGAGAGAGAGAGAGCATGAGAGGGGAGAGGGTCAGAGGGAGAAGCAGACCCCCTGCTGAGCTCGATCCGGAGACTCCAGGATAATGACCTGAGCTGAAGGCAGACGCTTAACCAACTGAGCCACCCAGGCGCCCCTGTAAAGTTTTCTTCCTTCCTTCCTCCCTCCCTCCCTCCCTCCCTCCCTCCCTCCCTCCCTCTCTCTCTCTCTCTCTCTCTTTCTCTCTTTCTCTCTTTCTCTCTTTCTCTCTTTCTCTCTTTCTTTCTTTCTTTCTTTCTTTCTTTCTTTCTTTCTTTCTTTCTTTCTTTCTTTCTCTTTCTTTCATTTCTTAACGGAGATGAAAGGGGACCAAATACGCGAACTGCCCACAATCACTAGCTCAGGAACACAAATAGCTGTTATTTCTCGGTAGTTTTTGCCTTTCACAAAACAAGTTAGACAAGCATTGAGAGACCGGGGCATCTCCGGGCAGCGGGGCCCCACGGTTGCGGGTCTGGGGGCTGGAGGCGGAAGGGTGCGCAGGGGCACCCCGACCAGCGGGTGCGGACTGCAGAGGTGGTGGGGGCGGGCGGCGGGCAGGTCGGCGGGTGGGCCGGGCGGGAAGAGCAGGGGGCGGGGAGGAACGCCGGCCGCCCTTTGGCCGAGCAGCCCGGGGCGGGAACTGCGGGCCCAGCCGGGCTGGAGAGGCCCCGCACCCCGGGCTTTGTTCGGGGCGCGCACCCGCCTGAAAGGCATTCCTGGGCACGGCGCCCCGCCCCTTGGGGACGCCTGGCGGCTGGACCAGCCGCGCCGGGCAGATGGGCCGCCCGGCTTCCCGCTCTCGACCCGTGGGAACCAAGCCTGGCGGGCGGGGGCGAGAGCTCCGGGAACCGCCCCGGGGGGGCGGGGGGGGGGAGCGTGCAGATGGGGCGGGGGCCGTGGGCGCCGGCAGATGGGTGCGAGGCCCGCCTGGGGACCCGCGACAAAGACTCGGGGCAGACGTTCGCGGCCAGATGTTCGCGGGATGGGGTGGGGGGAGCCTGGGAAAACCCAGCTTGCTCTCCCGCCGCCCTCCCCCTGCGGCGGCCGAGGGCGTGCCGCGGGCAAGGTGCGGCTGGGGTGTCCACCACGGGGGGCCACCGGGAAGGGGGAGACGAGGCGGAGTCTGAGGGCTTCTCTGGGGCAAGTAGTTTACCTCTCGGCCCGCCCCCACCCGTCCCACTCTCGGGCTGTAAAGTGCCAGAGACGAATCTGGGCTAGCGCCCTGCTCCCCTGCCCTCCCCCCCGCCAACCTCCGGTATTCGTGCGGCAGCCGGCAGGTGGACAGGTGGAGGTGTCAGTGCGCACCCCGGAGGTACACCGCCGCCGCCACCGTCATCATAGCAGCAATGCTGGCGGACATTTATTAAGCATTTATCGGGCTTTAAATCATTTCCTTATTTAAGTTGTCACAGACACCCCCCCCCACCCCCGTGCAGAAGTTGCGCTAAGTACCCTTTCCAGTTGAAGGAGGTTGAGCAAGGAGGTCCTGAAGTAGATAAGTGACTCGGGGAAGGTGACAACAATTTCGTGGCAGGGCTAAGGGTTGGAGTTAAGGATTCTCAGAGCATGTGGCTTCCTGGATACCGCACCTCTTTTCTCTTCCTGTGGGCTAAGTGCTTTAGGAACCTTCTTCTTTCACTCAGTCACCAGTATCTGTGGAGCACCTACGAGTGCCAGGCTCTGAGCCCGCTCGGGGCTATTGCCATGAACACAGCAGACAGAAGTCCCTGTCCTGGGGAGTCTGTGTTTGGGAGAGGGAGGCACACAATGGACAGGGTCAGTGCAATACATATTATCCTACCTGGTGATAAATATTATGGAGAAAAATAAGTCAGGAAAGGAGAGGATAGGGAGGGCTGGGATTTGGGGGAGGTCAACCCAGTCCCCTCTGAGAAGGTGATATTTCAGTAAAGAACTTGTTTTCTCACACCCTTCTGCTATCAGGGGAAAAACATTCCAGGCAAAAATCACAACCAGTGCAAAGGTCCTGAGGCTAAGACTAAGAAGTGTGCCTGGTGTGCTCAAGAAGCCTGTGTGACTCTAGCTGCCGGAGCAAGGAGGAGGGTGCTAGGAAGGTCAGGGAGATACAAAGCAGTCGGCGGTGGGCATAGCCGCATCGTGGAGGCCGCAGTGAGGACTCTGGCGTTTACTCTGGGCCAGGCAGGAGCCACGGGAAGGTTTTAAGCAGAGAGGAGTGTGACCTGACTCTGTGCCGAATCTCAACAACTCTGATGCTACTGCTGCAAGTTTACTGCCCCCACGTGTGAGGAATGGCCCTGCCCACCTGGGGCCTTATGTTTCCCCGTTCGAATGATGACAGCCCTTGGTTTAGATGAGAGTTTCTTCACTTTGACACTTCCTGGTAAGCTTCAAAGTTGAGTCAATTTGATGCTTTTTTTTTTTTTGGTGGTGTGGCGGGGGAAGGATCCACAGCTTCTAACACATTGCCAAAAGGGTCTGGGAGGGATGTATAAAGTGTTCATAGCAGATTTGTTCATAAGAGCAACCAATTGGAAACAATCTAAGTGTTCATCAAAAGGAGAGTGGTTAAATAAACTATGAAATACCATGTGGCCCTGGGAAATCATGAGGCAGCACTTCCACTTTCAGGAATTTATACTAAGGACACACTGCGATGTGGGAAATGATGTATGTACAGGAAGAACAGACAATTGGAAAAAACCCATATGTTCATCACTAGGGGACTGCTTGAATTAAGGGTGTTCTCTCCATATCACGGAATGCAAGCTGCTGTAAAACAGAAGGAAGAAGCCGCCTGCTATCTGCATCTGCTAAGATCTCCAAGGTACATTATTAAGTGGAAATAAACCCCACACGAAATGAGTTGCACAGTATGCATAGACTACCACCGCTTATATTTTAAAAAGAAAAAAAAAATTTTTTAAGTTCAAAGAAAGGCGAAAAGCGCCTGGGTGGCTCAGTTGGTTAAGTAGTTAAGCGTCTGCCTTTAGCTCATGATCGTGGGGTTCTGGGGTTGAGTGAGCCCCATATCAGGCTCCTTGCTCAGGGGGGAGTCAGCTTGTCCCTTTCCCTATGCCCCTCGGCTCACTTGTGTGCTCTCTCTCTCAAACATATGAATAAAATCTTAAAAAAATAATAAAATTAATTAAAGACAAAAAAGAAAAGAAACGAGATCATGCACCTGTTTCAAGTTTGCTTGTATTTCACTTTGAGACTGATTACCGTCTCTGCCTCTGAAGAGGAAAAGTGAGATGTTTACACTTCTAAAATATTGTGCCGTGAGCATGGATTATGTATTCAGAAATGAAATGAAAATGTAAAGGGGAGAGGTCTAGACCCAGACAAGAGGGAGGGAGAGGGCTGTACCCCAGGAGAGACCGTGTGGTTTGGAGACACCTGTGGATGCTGAGTCCAGGAACCACACCTGGAAGTAGGCGACCCAGAAGGGCGTGGCCCTTGGAGTCGTGAACACCACGCCCCAGGCTAGGTGCTCAGAGACAAGGGCCTCTCTAGAATTTCCTTTTTTTCCCCCCCTTAAACAGCTTGCTTAAGTTACAATTCACATGTTACACAATGCACTCATCTGAAGTGTACACCTCAGTGGTTCTCAGTCCATCACGGACCCGTACAACCTCCATGACGATTAATTGTAGGGCATTTTCATCAAAATGTTCTTTTTTTAAAAAAATTTTATTTATTTGACAGAGAGAGAGAGAGAGATCACAAGTAGGCAGAGAGGCAGGCAGAGAGAGGGGGAAACAGGCTCCCCGCTGAGCAGAGAGCCTGATGCGGGGCTCCATCCCAGGACCCTGAGATCATGACCTGAGCAGAGGCTTTAACCCACTGAACCCTCCAGGCGCCCCTCATCAAAATGTTCTAAAGAAAAAGAAATCCCACTCGTATTAGTAGTCATGCTCCATTTGCCCCAACCTCTCAGCCCCTGGCAGCTGACCTACTATCTACTTTCTGTTCTCTAGATTTGCCTATTCTGGATACTTCATGTAAGCAGGGGACTCAGACTGAAGGTGGACCTTCCCTTTTCATTGTATGTGCTTCTGTGTGATTTGCTTTTTCATAGCAAGGTATTGTTTGTATAAAAGCCGATTAAAATGTTAACACATACTCATTGTAGAGAATTTGGAAATATAGATCAGCTCTAAACAAAATTCAAATCATCCTTAGTCCTATCCCTGCATCCAAACATGCAGAGGAGACCTCGGAATATTCAAATGTGTGCTGGGATGCTAGATTTGGGCAAGTTGCATGAAGGCAATTTTTGCACCAGGGAGTAGTGAGGATGGTGAGGGCAGAATCTAGTGGTTTCCAAGGCTCCATTTATTATTTATTTATTTGAATAGACAATACCTTTATTTAAGTCAGCTCTTTGCCCAGTGTGGGGCTTGAACTCAGGATCCTGAGATCAAGCATCGCCTACTCTATGGATTGAGCCAGCCAGGCATCCCCAAGACTCCATTTAAAGAGGCAGAGAGGGGCGCCTGGGTGGCTCAGTCTGCCTGAGGCTCAGGTCATGATCCCAGGACCCTGGCTCCTAGGCCAGAAGCCTGCTTCTCTTTCTGCCACTCCCCCTGCTTGTGTTCCCTCCCTGTCAAATAAATAAATAAAATCTTAAAAGAAAAGATGCAGTGATTTTGATTTTGTCTTGTTAGCTGTAACTGGTAACTATCCCTCCTCCTGGAGACCCCCTGGGAATGCTTTCCCCCTGCACTCCCATCCGGTCCCTGTTACTTGGCGCAAGGCGGAAGTACGGGTCTATTTGGGGAATCATTTATTCAGGAGCATTTGGGTTCTTGGGGGTGTAAACCAAATAGGGCTAACGCCCCAGCCTTACTCAGAGTAAGCAATGTGGAGACAGTGTGAAACCAGGCAGGGCACAGGCCTGGCACGCGGGAGGTGCTCAGCGGAGTGTAGGAGAGGAGGAAGCCGACTTCACTACCCAGCGAGAACAAAGATGGGTGCTTCCTTTCTCAGTTCCCTCCCCTATTCAGTCCTCACCTATTAGGCACCTATTGTGTGCCAGGCTCTCTGGTCAAGTCCTGGGGAGACAGAAGTGAGTTTAACATGTAGGCCTTCTTCCCTTCCTAGCTGCTTTTTTTTTTTTCCTTCCTAGCTTCTTTAAGGACTTTCTGTGACCTTTTCCAGGATCCTTATCTAACTCAGTAATTGTGATGGTAATAATGATGGTACCGATCTAAGGTGGTTAAGACTTCAGGCTCTGGGGTGAGGCAGAACCGGATTCCAGCTGTGGCTCTGCCGCTTCGAGGGATGATGGTGCACGGGGCACGGCACTCCGTCCGTCTTCCCCCCGGCCTCCGTGTTCTCTTCTGCAAGTGGGATCCTAGCGGCGCCACTCCGAAGGGCTGAGGGACACTCCGTGACAGGGATGCAGTGATGACTGACAGTTTGTCATGGGGCAGGCTCTCCGCTGCCCACAGCCCTGCTTCCTGGAGCCTGGCGCTTAGCGCCATTCCAGGGGGAACCCTTCCAACCATACTAGGACCCAAGTACCATCACCTCCATTTTGCAGATGAGGAAACTGAGAGCTTAGACTGCTGAGCGGGGCTGGGCAGTTGAGGACATGGGCGCCCTCCCATCTGACTCTCAGGACCAAGGGCAAATGGGGCTGAAGGCCAGGAGGAAGCGGCTCTTTGCCTCCACTCTCTCCCTCCCTTTCCTGGGAAAGTCCAACAGGTGGCAGGCCGAGGCGCTGGGGGCCATTGTGCGGGGGGCCTGGGAGGGTCGGAGGGCCCAGTGTGTGTCTGGGAGAAGATGGATGCCTTCATTACCATGTGAATCCTGGGAAACCGCCTCCGGGACAGGGTGGTGGGTGGGCGTGGGCCCCGGGCCCCGGGGGGGGGGGGGTGGGGTGGGGGGAGGGCTTGGCGTTCTCAGGCCAGGACCACACAGCAGCTGGGAAGGGGGGTCCCCGTGGAATCCTAAGAGGCCCATTAAAAAAACCTAGATAATGGGATTTCCCTTCTTGTTAATTTCTTATTTTAGGACATCTCCATCCTGTGGGGCTTGAGAGAGACACAGACTGAAAACAAAAAGATTTTTTTTCAAGGACAAACCCCCTTTCCCACCCCCCTCTCAGTTGATAGCGTGCACATTTGGGCCTGAACAGTTGAAGTCCCAGCCTCCAGCGGCTTGGGATCCCCCGCTCTGTGGGGGCATTTTCCCGTCTCTTCCCTGAATGGCTCTTTCATTCCTGTAAAGTCTGTCCTAGGTAAATCCAGGGGGATTAGCCAAGAGGCGGTGAGCAAATTGGGAAAAGTGGGTTTTAGGCTTCAGAGACAAAGATGTCATCAATCTGGCAGGCGCGGAGAGGCGGGGCCAGAGTTCGGAGGGGAGGCGGGCGGTGGGGAGAGTGGGAGTGACCGGAACGTGACGATGGCCAGTGCCGACGGACCTGCGGATCCGCGGATGAGAGAACCGAGGCTTCGGAGTGACCCGTGCAGAGGGAACAGGGACCACAGAATGAGACCTGGAACGCGGACTCACACACGCGTGGGCAGGAAGAAGGTTGCAGCAGCTCCTTGGCGCTGAGCCTTTCCAGAAACGCTCCCCAGGTCACGCATGGTCTCTCTCACACACGCACACTAGTGCAGTCATTTGCTCACAAACGTCCTCACACACACTCACACGTCCACGCAGCCAGGCAGGGACACGTCCACAGAAGACGTCAGCACCTCACGCTTACTGCAGACTCGTGCAGACCCGGGCACACAGGAATTCTCCCGAGGACACAAGCTGTCTCCCTCTCTCTCTCTCTCTCTCTCTCTCTCGCGCACACACACACACACTCACTCACTCCAGAGAAGCACCGAGGAGCCCTCCTGCAGAAAGGACCCGGGGGGGGGGGGGCTCGGCCCCTGCCCCAGCTCCACATTTTGGCAGCTGGCTTCCCAGCCTTGGCTTCCGGGTTTTCTCTACTCCCCCCACCCCCGTCTGTGACGCGAGTGTCCCGTGTGCCTCCACCTCCCCTCCCCATCCCAGGGCCCTCATTGGGCCCTGGGGGAGCCAGAGAAGCGGTGGGCACCCAGCTCTTAGCAGCAGGGATGGGCACCTGCCTGCGAGGGACGGGCCCGTGGAGGCCTTGACTGCCGAGCCAAGGGGCTTGTCCTTCTTTGGGTCCCCTCCCCCGCAGGGCTGCTCTCCGGCGGGCTCAGGGCCTGGCCCCTCGTCTCCCACAGCTCCGGGGCGGGCAGGGCGCAGAGGGGAGGGAGGAAGGGCTCACCGCCGAGCCCAGCGGGCCTCATCCGCCGCGCGGGGGTCTGCCTTCACATGCAGATGGCCTGTTTGTCTCACCTGGTCTCTTTAAATGACAAAAAAGGTTGGATGCAGTCAGGGTATTAGATGAGAGGCCCGCTGGCCAAAATGGGAAGGGGAAGGTTAACTGTGGAAACAAAATAGATGTCAAAATAGAAGCGCAGTAGATAAAATTTGCGTTACAAAACAGACATAATAAGCATTAAAAAAATCTGAAATCTATGTTAAAGTGACAACAGCAATAATCTCTGGGTGGCAGGAATATACAGCTTTATTTTCCCTTTTTTTTTTTTTTTAACACATATTCTAATTTTCTCCAAGGCATGGATACAAGCTTCTGGATAATAAAAGCTTTTTGTAAATGATTATTTAATGACAGGAAAAATGACGAGGGGGTGGTGGCCACATGTGAGCCCAGAGCTGAGACAGGCTCTTGGATCGCTGCGTGAGCAGGTCCCTTCAGTCCCATCTGTGTGATGGAGACTTGCCACGGGGAGGGTGATGTGAGGTTTAAGGATCTGATTCATGTAAACACTTGGAGTGGAGCTTGGCACACAGTAAGTGCTCAATAAAGGTAGCTGCTTTTTTTTTTTTTTTTAAGATTTTATTTATTTATTTGAGAGAAAGAGCAGGAGAAAGAGCAGGCGGAGGGGCAGAGCAAGAGGGAGAAGCAGACTCCCCGCTGAGCAGGGAGCCTGACAGCAGGGAGCCTGGCTCGATCCCAGGACCCTGGGATCATGACCTGAGCTGAAGGCAGACACTTAACCGATAGAGGCAACCTAGGATTTTCCTGGCACCTCACCAGGCCCAGGGTTGCTTCAGGGGTCTTAGGACATAGATAAGGAGAGTTGGGACACCTGAGTTTGTGGCTCTGCCATGCTGCAGAGGGACATCTGGATGGCCGGGTGGGTCCATCGCTGGCTGGCTTTGAGTTCCATTGTCCATTCACATCCATGGGCCTTGCCCTTTTATCACTCAGAACATAATCATCTGGGGCCTGTAGCCCCTATCCTGGCTTCCTGACCTCCATTTCTAAGGCTTAGAAAGAACTATGTTACCCTGCTTAGAATCCTTCCTTGGCTCCCCACTGTGTCCAAGACAAAGCCCACGCTCCTTGGCCTGGCAGATTGGACTTGCCCATTTTTCCTCTTCTCTCACTCTTTCTCACCCTGCTGGCCTTTCCCCTCTACTCAGCCTGGGATCCCTCCTGGAAGCAGTGAGCCCTCCTCTCTGTATTTAATTTGGAGTCCAACAAATTGCCATTCAAATTGCATCTTTGCCATTTTCTAGCTCTTTGTGACCCTGCGCATTTCAGACCCTCTCTGAGTTTTAGATGCCTCCTTTGTCACATGGAAGTAATAGTTAATATTTCATTCTGCTAGGTCTAGATTTCTTTTTATTCTCAGTTATATCTGTATTGCTTCAATTGTATTTGTTTTTGAAAACGATGTTCACCTAGCTCAAAATTTTAAAAATACAAAATATTTTTTTATTTTATCAGGGGCAACTGAGTGGCTCAGTCCGTTAAGCGTCTGCCTTCAACTCAGGTCAGGATCCCAGGGTCCGGGGATCAATGGAGCCCTTCATTTTGCTCCCTGCCCAGTGAGGAGCAGTTTCTGTCTCCCCCCCCCCCCCCCCGCTTATGCTCTCTCTGACAAATAAATAAAATCTTAAAAAAATAGAATATATACAAAAGAATACATATACAAGAGGAATTTTCTCCCAAACTGTTTGATTCCTTTTTACCTTTCTTGCCCTCAAATTTACCTGAATTGTATCTCTCTCTCTTTTTTTTTTTTTAAAGATTTTATTTATTTGAGAAACAGAGAAAGTGAGAGAGAACATGAGAGGAGAGAAGGTTAGAGGAAGAAGCAGAGTCCCTGTGGAGCCGGGAGCCCGATGTGGGACTCGATGTGGGACTCGATCCCGGAACTCAAGGATCATGACCTGAGCTGAAGGCAGTTGCTCAACCAACTGAGCCACCCAGGCGCCCCTGAATAGTATCTCTCTTTATACATCTGGTGGATGCTTCCGTAAATATCATCTATTGAGGACCTGCTATGTGAGCTTCCCATGATTATTTCACTTAGTCCTCGCAGCCACGCAAGAGGTGGACGGGGAAACAGGCTCAGAGACAAGAAGACACTTGCTTGAAGTTATACCTCTTGTGAGGAGTAGACCCAAGATAATGTGTGTTCGATTATGAAGTGCCTGCTATGTGGCAGGCCCCTCGGATTGTCCCAGACCTGGGACTTTCAACAAATACTGAATGCCCTCATCTTTTGGTCACTGGGCCAGGTGCTGGGTTACAACAGTAGGGGGGATAGCTCAGCCCTCCCAGAGCTAGCATTCCAGTGGAGATGGCTCGTTCCTGTCGCCCCACTTCCGGGGTAAGGAAACCATGGAACAGAAGGGCAAGGAACTGCTCAGTCACAGGGTGGTAAGAAAAGAGGTAGGAGGGGTTCCTGGGTGGCTCCGTAAGTTAGGCATGTGACTCTTGATTTGGGCTCATGTCATGATCTCACGGTCCTGGGATGGAGCTCCATATGGGTTCCCTGCCCACTGGGGAGTCTTCTAGTCTCCCCTTCCCTCTGCCCCTCCTCCTGCTCACTCTCTCTAAAATAAAATGTCTTAAAAAAAAAAAAGAGCTAGGATAAACAGACCCGTTTCCCTGGTGGGGAAACTGGGGCACAGAGAAGAGGAGGGCCTTGCCCAAGAGAACCCCGCTAGCCTTGGCGGATACGGGAGTCAGGGCTCTCACGGGCTGGACGGCCCCGCCCCCAGGGGGCGGTCTCAGGGCGGTCCCCGCCCCCGGCGCTCGCGGCCGCGTCCCTGGCAGCCCCGGCGGCTGTTTCCTGCCTGCGTCGCTGGGCGGGCGGCCGGCCCATCTGGCGGCCCCCACGGGGCGGCGCGGGGAGGCGGCCCAGACTCGCTGGAGCCAGGCGCCGGCCCGCGCCCCCCGCCCGCCCGGAGAGCCCAGGTGTGGCCGCGGCGGGGGTGGGGGTGGTGCCTTCCTTCCCGCTCGGCCCTTCCTGACGCACCCGGGCAGGATGCAACCTCCGCCGCCCAAGACCCGGCCTGGAGTCGCGGAGGGAATCCCAGCGCTGGGGAAGCCTGAGGGGTCCCAGCAGCCCCCGGGACCCACTCCTTGTGAGACCTTTTTTGGGGGTGGGGAAGGAAGCGCTCAACCTTCCCATTTGTGCAAGGACGCATGAACTCTGACTTCCTGGATCTCGCAAGCTTTCGCCTTGCCTCTCCGGGACCCCAGACAAGATTGTGGAAACCGGAGGCACCACTCCCGCCCCAAGTGTTGACTTGACATTTTTCACTTGTTCAGCCATTTCAAGTCTGTTTCCCCCTCATTGTTTCAGTTCGGGGAGGGCGCTTGACCTGGATTCCCCGCGGTGCCCGGCTTCTTGACCCGCGCCCAGCTCATCCCTGGTGTTAAGGCCTGAGAGGGTATCTCGAGGCTTTACCCCCAGACGTTGGAGCCGCGCTGGGAGGGTCTTACCCATTTCACTGCTGAGGAAACAGGGCAGAGTGGGCAGGCCCCTCCAGTCAGTGTGGCAAGCCAGCCCTGCTCCGCCAGCCGCTGACCCTCTTCTCCAGCGCTGCTCCCAAGAAAGGGAACCCGGAATCCAGCAGCCTGATTTGTGTCAAACAGCACCTGTGGTGAACATCATGGTCTTGGAAGCCAGGCATCCTGGGTTCAAATCCCCCCTGGATACTTAATTCTCTCTGCTGCAGTTTCCTTTATCTGTAAAAATGATGGTACTACCTTATGGGGTTGTTTTAACGACTAAATAAATATTTCAAAAACACGTAACATATTGCTAGAAACATGTTAAATACAAATGAAATTGTATTGGAGCTCTCAGCAGGGCTGGTCTTCCCCCTGGGAGCCCCCTTCCACCGCCTGTAGTTCATGGGAGATTGAGGCCAGAGATGAACACCTAACAAATCAGGAGCAGAACTTGGGGATTTTGAAGCAGTTTCCCAAGAATCCACCCCCACCCCGGGGTGAGGCTGGCACTAGGCCCACCCAGAGCTCTGCCCAGCCACCCACCCCCACCTCTCGGGCGTGCAGGCCCAATCCGTGCCCGGCCTGGTGCCATTTTTCCATGGGACTCTGGCGGTGGCGGTTCACATCTGGAGTCTAGACTCGGAGGCTCTGCGGGCCGGGCCTACCGCCCGGGCTGGGCCACCGCTGCCCGCTGTTTGCTCAGCTGAAGCTGGTTAATTGGAATTAGAGTGGCCTCTGCGGTGCCGGCTGGCCGGGCGGGCCCTGGATGGCCGCTGCCGAGGTCTGTGGAACATCTGGCCGGGCCAGGACGGTCATTAGGTGGCAGGCGCCCGGCGCCACTGCCACCTCAGCCTCCGCCGGGGGCCGGCGGTGACTCAATGAGGCCTTTGTGGGCCCTGGGCTGCAGAGCCAACCATGCTGTGTGCCTGGGCTGCCTGCCCCATCTGCTGCCCTCAGAGGGGCCTTGTTCCAGGACCACACGGTCTCCCCTCTGGAGGCGGCAGGGGTCGGCGGAGATCCGAGAAACCCCTGAAAGGGACCCCCTGGCTGGGAGAGACCCTTGAGATTTCCTAGCCTTCCTTTCCGTCTCTACAGGCCCAGAGATCTAGAGGGGAGCTGCACAGTCCCTTAGGAACTTGGGAATTCAACGTGGACTGCTTGAGGTCAAGTCCACATCTGTGGCAACCCACCTCAATGGTCTCATTGGCACAATGGGCTCATACTAGCGCCTGGGGCCTAAGACTGAAATGAGGTGAAATCCTCTAGGGAGGTGCTTGGGAACAATTTAATGCACAGATACTTCCCATTCTCTGCTCATACTTGTCTTTTGGCCACCCCAAACTGTCTGGAAACCACTGTTATTTTCCGCCTTTGAGCCTGAAGCTTGGGCAGGAGAGCCCTGGGTTGGGAGCTGGAGGCCTGAGTCCCGGACTGGTGGTCACCCCCTTCCACCTGTTTTCTCTACCCAGTGACCCCACACCAGGCAGGCGGATACGGGCTGGGCCCACCCTCGCCTGGTCCACTGGGGGTTCTCCTGCAGGCCACGGCTGCTTGCTGTCTCCAGCGAACTTGCACTGGGCCCCATCCCTTCCCACTCCAGCCTCTCAGGGGCCCTGGCCCTTGTGCTGTGTGACTGGCCTCGACATGGGGTCGAGGGGGTGACTTTAGCATCAGCGTCCTTCTGGCCTTGTATGGTCACTTTGGGAAGAACGCTGGCAAGGAGCAGAATAGGAACGACGGGGCCTTGATCTCCAGGGCAACCTAGAGTCCATGTGCTCTCCAGCTGAAGCCACAAAGACCTGGCTCCTGCTAGCCTGGGAATAAAATCTAAACTCTTCCCTGGGACCCATGAGCCCTGCCCATCTCTCTAGCTTTGCAGATATCGGTCCCCTTGCTGAATCAGGTCAGCTTTTGGGTACCCTCCCTTGTCTCGCTAGGGCAGGTGGGCGTGATACAGGGAGCACCTAACAGCGCCAGTACCCCCAAGCGCTGGGAGGAATGTGGTGAAGAAAACTGAAGAGGGAAAGGGGGAAGCGAAGGAGGGCTCATAGGCCCCCTCTGCTGGCTAGAGGCATCCCTGGAGTGCTGAGCTAGCCAGGCACTAGGCGCACATCCACGAGGATGGAAGGACCTGGAAGTCAGGGCCTCTCCCTGAGGTTTACTGTTCCCAGGAAGAGGCTTCCAGGGAAGTTTCTGAGTGGGAGGGTGAGAGCTAGTAAAGGCAATGCAAGATGCTGGGTGCAGAGAGCCCCTCCAGGGGCACAGGAGCCTGCCTGAGCAATACGATGACATTTCTTTTTTAAGTGGGCTCCACACTGGGCACGGAGCTCCAGCCCCAACCACAGGGCTTGAACTCACAACCCTGAGATCAAGAGTCGGACACTTACCCGACTGAGCCACCCAGGTGACTCTGGGATGAACTTTTAATGTAAGGCAAAGTCAGTCCACAATACAAAAATCTAAAAATCAGACCCACTTTTCCCACCTGGCATCTGGGAGGGCGGGGGAAGTTGGGGCTTCTTTTGCCTGCAGGGGATGGGAAGGGGCAGAGGAAGGCCAGAGAAGGGGGACGAGGGAACTGGGCCGTTGGAGGTCCCTCTGGAGGGATCCTGTTGCCCCCGCCCCTCTCCTGGAGCTGCCCAGCCTCCCGCACCCTCGGCCTCCGGCGCCCTCTGCCCGCGCAGGCCTGTGCTGGCCTGCCCCCGCCTGCCTGGCCTGGCCCTCAGAGGGTCAGGCCCCAGCCGTATCATTTCTCCTTCTTCTCCAGCCCCTTCGATGCCGAGGCCTCTGTTCCCTCTTTGGATCCCTCTGTCACTGCTGCTGCATCCTTAGGATTTGACTCCTCATAACTGACCAAAAAAAACAAAACAATAAGAACAACACCTTTAGAGGAGGGGGAGAGCAGAACTTCCAGGCCCCACCTCCCTACCATCCCAGGAAAATCCCTGGGCACACAAGGAACACCAGCCTGGCATTCACGGCCCAGCATCTTCCAGACTTGGCCCCGGCCCCACCGTATGCCCTTCTCAGACAGGTTGCTCTCCTTTCTCTGTGCCTGGTGGTGCCAAGAGGTGGTGGAGGGCAGCGGCAGATGGAGGAGAGGTTAGGCTTGGGTGGATTAACTTTAAGCTTCTTGGACCTTCCACTGGAGAGAGTGGGGAAAAAGATGGGGCAGCCAGGATGAGGCTACGGGAGGGGGGCTGCTTCCCAGGGGGCGTGGCAGGCGTCACACGAGTCGGCCCCAGGGCTCGGGCAGGCTGGGGGCTGCTCTCCAGGCAAGTGGCAAGGTGCCACTCTCAAAGGCTGCCACCCTGCCTCAGGTCTTGCTCTGCCACCGAGTTCACACCAAGGATGGTACCCGTATCTCTTCCCCAGGTCGAACCCAGGAGGCAGGAATGTGCCCACTTAGATGAACAGAGAGAGGCTCTGGAAGAGGAATGTGACCAGCCCGGGCTTTATACAGAGGCCGGCAGTAAGAGCATCTACTCCTGCACGGTGAGGGCTGCTGCTCTCTGCTGTCTCACATGAAGCCCGCACCACCGGCGAGGACGACGTTCTAGACCCCTGCTCCCGGCCCTGAAGCTGGGTGCGCTGACCGCCTGGGGACGGTGGAGGAGGTACGACCTGCTGCCTGCCCCTGGCAGTGCTCCCAGCCCCATCCGCCGAAGCCGGCATGTCTGCCCTACCTTGGGCCCTGGGGCAGTGGGGGGGAGCGGGCAGGTGGGCACCTGCCGGGCATTACATGGCGCTGGGATTCTGCGGGCGCCGGCGGCGAGGGCCAGCTAGCTTCTGCTGCATGGAGTCGGCCAGGCTGGCGGGGGAGCCCGAGACTGTGGGGAAGTGGGTGAGCCTCGGGGTGTGAGGCAGGATTTCCGCCGAGGACTCGTAGCTGTGTGAGACAGAGAGACAGAAAAAAAGAGATGGAGAGGAAAAGACTGGGGAGAAGGGAGGGGGACAGAGACTTCTCTTGCAAGGAGCAGGGAGCAGAGCTGTGTCTTATTTTTATATTCCTCTGCATTTCCAGACGCAGTGGGAAAGCAGCCGGACTTGCTAGGTGGATAAAAAAAGAGGCAGCCGTACAAAGGGACACTATGCAGCTGTGCACGAGAGCAAGGATGTTCTAGAAACACCTCTGAGATCTGCTGTTTGTGTGCAAAATCCAGATGCGGAATGTTCCAAGGGTGCTTCCATCCGTGCGGGAATGCGCACACGTGCTGTGATGTCTGCGTGACAGGGCTCCGGGGTGGCTGTGGCACGAGGGGGTCCTTCCCTCTCCTGGCTAAGAAATTTTGAGCCACTGTGTGTGTGAGCCAAGTGAATTGAAAAAAAAAAAAAAGAAAAGAGGGCAAAGTAAAACAAAAGGTGAGGTGAGAATTAGGGATAGAGGTGAAGAAAGAGAGAGACCAACCTACTTTTTCATCTGAACCCGAGAACCTCCCGGGGGCGGGGGCAGAGAGGGGCGCAGAGTGCCCAAGTGGCAGGACATTTAGGGAAAGCAAGCACTGAGTGGGTGCCCTGGCTCTGGAGGTGCAGCGCTCGACCCCATGTGGACACAATGGGACTGGGACTGATAGGGGGATGGTGACCCCAAGGCAGGGGGGTGGCTGAGAACAGACAAGCCAGAGGGTGGGGGCAGGTGCTGAGCTCAGGGATCTGCCCCCAAGTCCATCCCCCAGCCTGGCCTCAGAGTCCACAAGGCTTTGCCAGCCAGGAGATATGGGCAGGCAGCTCGCGAGCCTGGGGCTTCTAGGCAAGACAGCGAGGGCAGAGGCAGGTACGGGGGAGGGGTGAGTCACAGGTTCCCCTGCAGGCAGCCAGGTGCGCGGATGGCCCTGGCAGGCACTCGAGGGACAACCTGGAGGCCAGGCAGGTGGAGCTGGGCGGAAGGCCCCTGAGTGGGCAGCTTCGATCGCAGTTGGCAGCTATTTCTGGGTCCCTGGCGGGCGGGGTCAGTGGTGCCGGGGAGCAGACACCTGTCGGAGTCACGCAGGCCGTGGGCTATGGGTGGGGCTGGGCACAGGGTGTGGCAGAAGTGCTTAAGGCCACGGGGAAGGGGGATGAGTGCAAGTGAGACACTCGCGGGGACAGAGCTACGGCTCGACAGGGACTGACACTTGATTTCCCATCTGGGGCACCTGCCACCACACCAGGATCCTCCCTATTACTCACACGGGAAAGCTGAGGCTGGGAAAGGGAAAGACTTGCCTGAAGTCACATGGTGGCACAGTCAGGCTGGGAACCCGGGGCTCCTGACGGTGGGGCAGCCTGGGGCGGGAGGGAACTACACCAGCCAATCCCTTCCGAAGACCCCCAGGCATCTGGATGTGGGGGCTGTCCTCCCCTGGCTCCCAGCCCCGCAGAAAGGTTCCCGCTGGTGCCACAGGCCAGGCACCCACGTGCTGGCAGAAGGGACAAGGGTGGGGCTGGCGGCAGGAACAATGTTCCCCTGGAGACGTGTACAAGCGGCCCCGGCGGGCTCCACGAGCTGCCCGCCGGTGCACCTGCACCATGCAGGTGTCTGCCCCCTGCCCTGCCTTACCTGAACATCTCCGTCACTTCGCCCTTGGCCAGTGCCACCAGGACAGGAAAGCCGATGCAGGCGGGGACCAGGTACAGGAGGGCAGGCTGTGAGAGAACGGAGCTGGTGACCGAGTGCTGGGCGGTGCACCTGCTCAGGGCCTCTCCGGGTGTGACTCACAGACAATGACTGCCCAGGTTCCCAGAGCAAGTTAGTGGGTGCCTGGGCCTACACCTGGGGCTCCCTGACCCCCTGGGCAGAGCTGCTCATCCCCAGGGAGGGAATGCAAGGAACCTGAAGAAAGTCAAGTGTGTGGGGCTTTCAGGGTACCCAGGAGTCTGGCTGGCAGTACCCCAATCTCCTGGGACATCAAGGTTCAATCAAGCAACCTCCTGGGTCAGCCCTGTTCCCAGGAAGCTGCTTCCCATGTCTGGGGGCGGAAGTTTGCTCCAGGAGATGCTGTTAGATGCCGTTACAGTAAGACGACCCGGGCAGTCCGGCTCTAGAGCCTGTGCGCAGACTCCCAGTGAAGGTGGCTTTGGAGGACAGGATGGAGCGCCTGCTGCATACACTAGTCTGAGCTCAGCCTCCCGAGGAACATTCCAGTCCCTCTCTACATCCCCCTTGTTCACACGAGGGAGGCTGGTGCTTTGGGGGGGCAGGGGGCAGTGCAGGCCTCAGATGTCTAAATGGTCAACTGGGGACCGGACCTCAGGTGTATCGGACTCTGAAGCTACTGCTCTCCCTACGGCACCTGAAAGTTGGCCGTTACTGTCCAACCCTCCAGGACCCCCGATGCTCCCAGTGGCCTGAAGTCTCCATGAGATGTGACCCTGCTTCCTTCTCCAATATTACCTGACTTGCCCTACTCTGGCCACAAGGACCTTGTTTTGGTCCTCATTGTCACCTCCAGCCACAGGACCTCTGCACGTGCAGTTTCTGGTGCCCGTGATGCTCTTCCCACCTCTGCCTAGACTCCTCCTCCTTCAGGCCTCTGCTCTGCTGCTGCTTCTGTGGGGAAGCCCTCACTGGCAGGGAGCCAGGCCCTCTCGTTGCCTACTCCCAGGGCCCCCTGCCATTCTCTGCAGCGTTCTCCAGCAGTCGGGAGCGGGCATCGCTCTTCCGTCACAGACTTCAGTCTCTCTGCTGCTAGGCTGTGACCTGCACGAGGGCAGGGTCCGCGGCTGTCTCGGTCACTGCTCTATTCCTGGCATTCAGAAGAAGGCCCAGTAAATACTAAGCAAATGGCTTCTTCATGGGTGCCTACGAAGTTAAGAGGGTGTTTTGGAGATGACTGGGGTATGGGGGAGGAGACCTCACTCCTAAGGCGAGTGAGGTCAGAGAACAGGGCTCTACAGCCACCAAGTCTGACCTTCAGACCATTTCTTGGCACTTGCCACGTGTGGCCTGTGAGCCACACCACTTCATATGTACCACCCTTGAAGCTAGAAACACAATATGAATTCTACAGATGATGCTACTGAGGCTTAGATAAGGGAGAAGAACTCTCTCGAGGTCACACGAGGTGTGTAAAAGTGGCTGAGCTTCTCCCACCGTATCGGGTGTTTGCTATGAGTTAGGCTTTGGCTAAGTCAGGTTTTAGACCTTTTGGAGGGCAACAGAAATGACGAGGACAAAAGTCTACAACAAAACATGTGAGAGGTAGCCAAAGGAGTACTCAGGGGAAATTTATAACATAACTCTAGGTGCATTTATTAGAAAACAAGACTTGAAATAATCTTAGCTTTCAAGTTAAGAAGACAGAAAAAGAGGAGTGCCTGGGTGGCTCAGTTGGTTAAGTGACTGCGTTCGGCTCAGGTCATGATGCCAGGGTCCTGGGATCGAGCCTCAGATTAGGCCTCCTTGCTCAGCGGGGAGCCTGCTTCTCCCTCTCCCGCTCCCCTTGCTTGTGTTCCCTCTTTCACTATTATCTCTCTGTCAAATAAATAAATAAAATCTTAAAAGAAAAAAGGCCCAAATAGATGGAACAGGAAATAAAACAAATATAAACTTAGTAGAATTTAATTTCTCAAAAGGCCTCCTCATACCCACTTTACAAAGAGACTGAGGATGAGAAGAGAGGGAAAGGACTGCCCTCCTCACACGGCTGGCCAGGGTGTGGCTCTAAGTGCCTCCGTCTTTAAGTCTTCATCGAGGCCAGGCCGGGCAAAGCAGAGGGCTTCCAAGGGAGGGGGGCAGGGGAAGGGTGGTACCCGTCTAGCTCCCCCAAGGCCTTGAGAGCCAGGAGCCCCTAAAGGGCTGCTGTGGGAGGTGGTGAGGCTGCTATTCTCAAGGCACCAGGGGACCGCTCCAAGGTCAGTGCTGAGCGGAGGCTGGGATCTATAGCTCCGAACAGCAAGCTGGCTGTTAGGGCTCTTGACCTGCCACCCAGCCTCGGCTCTGCTGGGTGACCTTGGCCAAACTGCTTCCCTCTCTGTACGATGAGGACACTCGATCATTCTGAAGGGCCTTTCTAGGAGGCTGCCAGACCCCTGGCTTGGAGTGGGGTTTTAAAAAAAGATTTATTTATTTGGGGGAGAGTGGGAGAGAGTGCATGTGAGCACAAGGGCATGGACAGGGGCAGAAGGAGAGGGAGAGAGTCTTAAGTAGACTCCACATTGAACACAGAGCCTGATGCAGGGCTCGATCTCAGGACCCTAAGATCACGACCTGAGACAAAACCAAGAGTAGGACACTTCACTGACTGTGCCTCCCAGGCACTCGGAAGGGTTTTTGATAGAGGCTGCACGGGCTGAAGACACGGGCAGTGGTGACTCCCACCTCAGGAACTGCTGGCACTGGAACTGCCTGTGTCTTGGAAAGGAAGAGGGTCCTCAAGAAACAGATTCCCCTTGTGTACTGGATCCTCTTTCCAAGATTTCCAGGGAGATGCCCAGGTCGATGATGGGACAATGGCTGGGCTGGGGCTGGGGAATAGCACAGGCCTGGGGCCAGGGGTCAGGAGTTTAGGGCTCCAGTTGGGGCCTAGCTCGACTTGTTGCGTCCAGGGAAGGAAGTCTCCTTTTCTCTCTGGGCTACAGTGTCCCCACACAGAGGACCACCTCTCAGCCAGTGTGGGAGCTCCCAATGGGAGCCTCAGGGTCTAGGCCAGGCAGAAGGCAAGGCTGCCGCCTGGTGGCCTCGGGGGGGAATGGCGCTCAGATTGGAACATCTGGGCTAGAAGCAGAGACTTCCCAGAGGCCTCTAAGCTAGTCCCCCGAGCCAGGTCGAATCACTCTCAGTGACCTCCTTGTTGAGTGTCACTCTTGGCCGACACAACTCCCCAGGATATTTGGAGTAGACATGAATGAGAGGTGGTTTCTCACTGGTTATTGGTTTCTCCACCGATAGGCTATGGGACCCTGGACTTTGGACCTTCTGTAGTTCGAGACCACTATCTACTTCCTAAGTATCACAGATACGATAGGGAGTAAGTGAGTTGATGAGCGAGAGTGTAGCATAGTGTCCGGTACACAGTAACTGCTCAATGAACAGCTACTGTGATGAATTCAAAGGTGGTTTCTCTGTGGCTGGTGCCCGGGGAAGGGGGAGCCCAGGGGAAGTGGAGGATGGAGGGGACAGTGACGACAATGACAGCGAATACTACCTGGGCCAGGCAAAATTCTGAGCCCTTTCCTTATACTAACTCATTTCATCCTCAAAAACCCCAAGCTGGCAGGCGCCTGGGTGGCTCAGTTGGTTAAGCGACTGCCTCCGGCTCAGGTCATGATCCCGGAGTCCCGGGATCGAGTCCCATATCGGACTCCCGGCTCTGCGGGAAGTCCGCTTCTCCCTCTGACCTTCTCCCCTCTCATTCTCAATCTCTCTCTCTCTCTAATAAAAAAAAACAAAAAACAAAAAAACAAAACAAAAAAAAACCCCCAAGCTGGCTACTATTACTTATCCCAATGTTTAAAAAAATTAATCACCAAGGGAAACCAAGCGTAACTTCAGCAATCTGCCCAGAGCCCTGCAGCGAGCAGACGGAGGAGCATGGGCTTCCTCCCACCTGTGTCCCTTCAGCCTTCATCCCACCCGGCCTTTCCCACTGCCAGGGGTTCAGAGCCCGGCCCTGGATGCCGTGGATCCGCCCATGAGGATCCCACGAGGAACTCAGCAGAGCCTGGCACAAGGGACGTGATGATTTCCAGTAGAGAGTATCTTGTCTGCTGTCTGTCCCCTCTTGGTCCTACCCTCTTCGGGCCACAATGACAGCTCTCAGCCTTCACCCCACCCTGATTCACTCTGCGCCCACCTTGCTGGGAGGAGGAGGCAGAGGCTGGCCTGCCTAGGGAATCAGAGGAGAGGGCCCCTGACACCTTATGACTCATCTGGTAGGGTGGGCACTGGGCCGAAACATCCAACATCCATCCATCCACCCCAACGCTGTTCTGTCTGCCCCACTACGGAGGCGCAGATGCCACAGCCCCTCTTTCCTAGACGGCCTGCGGGGGGGGGGGGGGGGAGAGGGGCATGTGACACTGATCTGACCCATGAGATGAGAGCAGCAATCTGCCAAGAGGGTTCTGGGAAAGGTTCTGCCTTCCCGATGAAGGCAACAAGCATGGCCGCTATTTGTGCCTCTCCCCCTTGCCACTCACGTGCCTGTGCTACCTGGAGCGGCTGCTGGCATCCTGCAAGGGCCACAGGTGAAAGGCCAAGGGTCACAGACACACCCCCTCTGACACTGCTGGGGAGCACCTACCTCTGGGCTGCTTGTGCATGTGACAGATAAACCCTACACACGAAGTCCGGGCTAGCCGCAGTGGGAGCACCCCCCACCCACTCCCCCACTCACCTGGGCGTGCTTGAAGATGTGCATGATGAAGATGGTGAGGCCCAGGCCGAAGATGTAGGCTGCAAAGCTGGTGTAGAAGTAGGTGTGGGTGTTCTTCTTTAAGCTTCAGGAAGGTGTGGGGAGAAAGAGGAGGAGGGTTAGTTGAGGGCATGGGAGACGCACCATCTCTTCGGAGGGGGAGCTGGGGAAGACCTGGAGGCTGTGTGGAATGGCTGAGAGCTGGCACTGGAAGTGCATTCCGGGACCGTCCCAGCTATAGGTCTTTGGACAAGTCACTTTTCTTCCTTAGGCCTCAGTTTATTCATCTGCAAAATGGGAAAACCGTGATCCATCGGCTCATTGACCGTGAATATCAAGGGCCATAACCTAAAACGGTGGCTTTAAGACCTTAGCTAGCATACAGATCACCTCGAGAACTTACAACCCCCCACCCCCAAAAAACAAAAAATAACAGACTTCCAGGTCCAATTCCCCAGGGAGTCTGACTGACTAGGTCTGGGGCAAAGTCCAGGAATCTGCATTTTGAGAAACCACCCAGATGAATCTGATCTGGGCGAGTCACACTGTGGGCGACACTGATGCAGAAGCTGCATCGCTGACTTCCTCCTTTCCGGTGCAGGGGCTGTAACAGCCCAAGGACCTGTCGCACATGCTAAGTAGCTGCTGACCCCGTGCATAAAGTGCCAGGGACTTCCGGGAGGACAGCCGTCCGCGGGCAGCCTCAGAACTAAATCGCACTGCCGTGACCAGACTCCCTTTAACGACCTCAGCGTCCCCCCGCCCTGGCTGCTGCTGAGCCCGGGGCTGCGAGCGCGCTGGGGGTTCTGCTGCCGCAGAGACTGGGGTGAAGCCAGCCGCTGTGGGCACGCGGCACAGATCCTGGAACCAGCTCTGAAAGGCCAGCCGATCCAGCCCGTTTAGGCTAGGAATGAGGTTCTGCCTCTGAGGGTGCTGGCAGCCGAACAGAATCTGTCTCTAGCCAGTGGCCTAGGGACATTCGTGGGGTTCTCTGTGTGACCTCTGGGCTGCAGCCAGGAGTACAGCCGGAGTACAGCGGCTGGCACAGATGTGCCTCTACTTACAGACTGGCCGGGTCCCTCCCAAAGGCTTCTGTAAGCCTGTGGATGTGAGGTCTGAGGGGCACTATCCCCCAGATGTGCGTGAGCAGGGGCAAGTTTCACAGGCAAACCCGATTTCAGTGACACTGGTACAGTTTCTTATTACCACTGTCAACACTATTACTGCTTTTGCGATTATGGGGCACGAGGAGATCAAGGAAAGTTCACAAACCACCTTGAAATTCAGCGGGCTTACTGTGAACCTTCCACCGGGAAGACAGCGCCACCTGCTGGCGGCACGGCCAGCTGCATTAACAGCGCAACCTCTTCTGCGGGAAGCAGTGACTCAAGTTGGCCCCCTTCCCGCTCCGGGCTCAGTTTCCATAACAGATTCCACAACTCTGAGTGAGGTGAGCGTGCAGGGAGCAGCCAGAGAAGCTGGGACACAGTGACCTGAGCCTGGGCTGATAACGCACGATGACGACTGGACTGCAGCTGGGTCTCCCTGTGGCCCCGTGCTCAGCACTCCCTCCAGGTTTTCCTGGTAATGCCGAGGTCAGAGCTCTTGTTTACCACAAAGTTAAGAACGAGAAACCTTAGCCCAGAAAGGTCAGATCACTTGCCAAGGTCACACAGAAAGCACTATGAGTACCACTAGGACCTTCGGGTTTAAATCCCTTGGGAGTGTGATCCTTTTTTTTTTTTTCTTTTTGGCCACAGGGTCTTTGAACACTCAGAACTTTAAAGTGCCGATAAATCAGAATTGCACTGCTGCTGCAGCAGCGGAGGGTCTGATCGCAGGTCTCCTCTTCTGGGCTCCCGAAAGCCACCAAGGGTCCCCTGGAGTACCATGCCCAGGGAAGACCCCTCACTTATGGAGCTTGAGGGCTAGAGTTTCCAAGTAGCTTACCTGATGTCAAACCGGAGCAGCAAGGCAATGAAGATCCCTGCGGGCAGAGAGCCAGGGTTAGCTGGTGGCAGGGAAGCCAGCACCTCAGGAAGGCCCGGGGATGGAGTTCCCTGCCTGGGATGGGGAGGAATGGGGTAGCGAACGAACACTCAACCTGGTATCACAGTCATGGAGCAGTCACTGGGGCCAAAACTGCCGACTGGCAACAGAAATGCTGACTCTCTACCATTAGGCCTCCTGAGAACGATGAGAAGGTCCCAGGAGTTAGTTTGGTCTGGGACCACACTGACCTCCTAGCGCTCTACTGTGTCACACTGGGCCCATCTGCCCGAACGTTTATGGGGCCTTCTAATACCAGGACCTGCAGACAACAGGAAGCAAAATCACCGTACCCACAGAGCTCAACCAAGGCGACAGGAGGCGGACATGCTGACCAAACAGGAACAAAATTCACTCTAAGATCATAACTGTGAAAGGGTGCTTTCTGTGTCATGGGGAGGTCTATCTGGGGATAGGCCAGGCGAGGGGGAGTGGAGGGGAAGAGGAAGGCCTTCTTTGAGGCAGTGATGCTTGCCAGGGAGAGGGAACAGCACATGCAAAGGTCCTGGGGGAAGAGGGGTTAGGGTGTGGCATGGGTCAAGGAGCCAGGGAGGCTGCAGCCCAGAGCGGGAGATGTAGGGGATGGACCAGCCATGCGGGGCAATGGGCACAAGGAGGAACTGAGTCTCCTCCCTGAATAAGGGAGCACGTGGAAGAATTCCAAGCAGGGGAACAACCTAAACAGATTCTGAGAGCAGGCCGTGTGGCAACTGCTTGGTTGGAGGGAGGAGTAGGAGGAAGCAGGCCATCAGGAGGCTCTGCGGGAAGGCAGGAGAGGATGACTAACTCTGTCCGCCCACTGCACTCCTCCTGGCACTTCAAATGCCAGCCCAGACACCCCAGAAGCTTAGGACTCCCTGAGACACAGCCAGCATGGCCGGCCTCTGTATGTTGCTCACATACTACAACCGTCTGCCTGTCTCCCTACTGCTCTCGGGGCTCGGACAGGGCAAGGGCTGAATCTCGCTGAGCCGATCAGAAGCACTGACTAGCAGCATGGGACTTATTTTATTTTATTATTTATTTATTTTAAAAGATTCTAGCCTTAAGCAAGCTGTACACCCGACGTGGAGCTCGAACCTACAACCGCGAGACCAAGAGTCACACGCTCCATTGACTGAGCCAGCCAGGTGCCTCGACAGATGACTGATTTTAAATCAGGAAACGAGGGAGTCCTCCCGGAAGACCTGGGGACTGTGTGTGAATAGGGAGTGGGTGGCTGGAGAGGGAAGACAAATGCTGCCTTTCTGGAAACAAAGGTGGGGACTCAGCACCCCCCTGGCGGCCAAATTCTACAACTGTTCTCCCACTCATCCAGGCCTCAGAGCTCTGCTGAGAGCCTTCACTGCCCATCATGCGCCTGGTCCTCAAAGCAATGGTCTGGGGCAGCCCATGCTCTGAGGGACATCGCTGGGGCGCTTCGAGGGTGCAATCGACTTTCAGCTACTGAAATCGCCGAAAGACTTAGATACGTAGGTATGCGCAGGGGTGTCCTGTGCACACCCCATGTCCAGAACTGGGGAGGCTGGGGGCGTGCCTGGCGCAGCCCACGCCCTGCACAGCGAGCTGGCTGCTTTCCGGGACTCGACTTCTGTCTGATGGAGCTGCGCCTCCCGGCCTCACAGCGCCGCAAGTTATGGAAAGTCTTGGGTTCAAGACCACACCCCCACATACCCAGGAACTTGAGCAAGTCTCTTTGAGCCTCAGTTAAATAGTAAAGTGGAAATACCCTTTACCTCACTGGGCTGCGAGGAGCAGCAAAGCGACAACGTAGGAGAAGCAGTGAGCACGGGGTGGGCGCCCAGCAGGTGCCCGAGAGTCACGGCGGCCGGGGCGATCACCTTCCCACTACGTCAATACGGTTACGGGCCATCTCGGACGGGGAAGGCTTTTTCTGTGGACGGACGACCTGGGCTGGGGCCTCGCTAGCACATGACGTTGTGAAAGTCCCTTTACTTCCGGGCCTCAGTTTCCTCGATGATAAAAGGGATCACCTTTCCTTCACGGCCACACATCAAAGTGTCGCAATGGAAGTGGCTGCACCACCATCCCGGGATATTAGAACTGCCATCGTTTCTTAGAGTGAAAAATAGGTGGGCTTTTCGTTTGTTCCACACTTTCTTCTTTTAAGCAAGCACCAGCGGTGCTTCTCGTCCTTGCACTGAGCCTCTGGACTACAGGAACAAGTGTGCCTGAAGGCTTCCTGTCACCAGGCCCGGATCCGCAGAGACACACATCCCAGGCTCAGCCTCGGCAGCAGCCCACAGAGCAGCAGCTCGCCTGTGGCCCGAGGCTTTGCCCCGGCAGTTGAGGCTGCCGCCGCCCCCGAGCCAGCAGGCTGCGGGCCCCCGGAGCCCAGGAGCACTGCGCAGCTCCCACCGGTAGACGGTTCTGCGGGCCGCTCCCGCGGACGAGCAAGCGCGCGCGCCACGTGCCTTGGCCGAGAGGACAGGCGCGCACGCTCATGGCGCCCCGTGTCCACGCACACAGGCCCGCTCTCCCTGGGGCCGGGGGCGGAGGACCCCGGGGACTCTGGCAGTGCCGGCGAAGTGGCACTACTCCTAAGCACTGCCGAGGGGCGGGTGCGCGTGTGAAGGCTCACGAGATGTGCTCCTCACAGAATGTACTTCAGTCGGTCCCGGACACCTCTTTTTGCTGTTCCGGAGTAATGACCGCTCACTCAGACCAGCAGCTCTGTGAGGACGGTCTCGCTCACCGCTGCCCCCACCGCTGCCCGGCTCTGCCTGGCACGTGACCTCGGCCCTGGGCTGACCTAGGGCTGGGCGTCGGGGTCCCTGTCCCTTCCCCGCTCCCAGCGGTGAGGCTGCATCGCAGTACTCGTCCTCCTCCTCCTCTCGGGCCTGTCCGCCACTCGCACCGCAGCCCCCACCCCGGCCGCTCACCTGGAATGACAATATCTCCAAGTCCCAGCATGGCAAAGTTGTCCGCTTCGAGGCCCTTCTCTAACAGGTCCTGGGGAAACACCACTGTGGGGGGGAGGCAGGGATGCGAGGAATTGGTGAAAGGCGGGTTCAGACTGCCTCCTCCCCCCAACCTCTGCATGAAATTCACACACTGCATTTAAAGAGGGGCAGCGGGGAGGCAAGCGGACGGGGACAGGCTGAAGGGCAAAGTCTCCATCTGGAACCACGGTGGGTTAGAGGGGAAGAATCGAGGGTCATCTAGATCAAAAGTTGCCTGCCTTTATGGAGCTAGAACTCAGACTGCTCTTTGGTAGCTATGGAAGCCTCTAGCGAAGTGGGATCGACCCTAAAGCCACACGGATGAAAGGGACCAGAGAGCCCATGCAGTGCTGACATCTACTAGGCTTTGCTTCTCACTCCAGCGAGGGTGGGGACAGGTGGTGGCCTTGCTCTGCAGCAAAGGGGAGCCTGGGCTGGAGGCCCTTCCTGGATGTGGCGAACTCCTACAAACTCCTTACTTGGAGCCCCTCACTCAGAGATCACGCTGACCCACTGGTTTAGACAGACACAGACTGAGAGCCATGACTCCTCTGGATCTCATCCATAGCACCTTGGTTTTTTTTTTTTTTTGTTTTGTTTTTCAAATATTTTATTTAAGAGAGTTAAAGAGCACAAGAGAGCAAGGAGGCAGAGACAGGGGGAGGGGCAGGCTCCCTGAGATCATGACCGACGGACCCGCCCAGGCGCCCCTCCACAATGCCTGTGCCGCATGACCCAGCTCTGGCCAAGGATACGTAAGCAGGGGCACGCTGTGGGTTCTAAGTGAGGCTGTGCCTCCCTAATGAACCCACAGACGCCCTCCCCACCTACTTCTTCCCACCGAGTGCACAGTCACCGGGACTTACAGTTCCCTGCACCCGATCTTCCCAACCTCAATTCCGAGAGGTGGATGTGAAACCCAGGGCCCAGGAAGGCAAATGAAGATCTTGCCTAAAGCCACCCAACAAGCTAGTGTCATATCTGAGATACCAATCCAGGCGGCCTACCTTAACCACTCTGCTATCCCGCCTGAGCTCCACGCCTAGCAGTGGAGGGCACTGGGCCTTCTCCCCGCGCCAGGACCCAAGTACGACCGTGTCACTGCCCTCTTCAGAGTCTTCCAGTGGCTCATTCACTGCCCCCTGGGCAGTCCAGGCTTCCTGGCACGATACTCTTGGCTTCCCAAATCTGGCCTCTTTTCTGCTGCTCCCCTAAACTCAGCCACGTTCCTTCCCCGATTCTCTGCTCCCAGGACCCTCCGTGCATTTCTCTGCTCTGCCCTTCGCTGAAGCCCTGCTCTCTCTTTCAAAGGCCCACCCTGCCCCTGCCTCCTCGGTGAACACGTGTTCATCCTTCGGGAAAGCTCTCCCGGCACCCTGGCCGGCTTCCTCTATCACGGCACGTGGGGACCAGCTGCCGCTCCGGCTGGCCCAGCACCTGTTCCCCTGACGCAGAATGGCCGTGCCTCACACCCTTGGTCCTGGGGCGCTGCCAACTCAAATACTCTGCTCCCAGACACTGAGGAGGGCCGCGACCCAGGCCCGTCCATCGTGATCCTCCATCTCCCCAGCAGGAGGGCCTGGCTCACGGATCCACTGGTTTATTCAAACCAGAGCTGGCAGGAACTTGTTTTCCCCCGGGTCACTGAGCTGGGACCGTCACACTGGGGAGCAGCGTGCAGCCAGGAGCGTCCCTCCAGCTCGCGGAGGCCCACCTGCAGCAGCGGCGAGCAACACTTGGAGGAGGACAGTTCTTCCTCCCTCCTCCGCGGCCAGCTTCGCCCTGGCTGCCCAGTGCCCGTGGTGCTCGCTTCCCAAGTCCAAGGGCTTCCCAACAAGACTCTCCCCTTCTTCCTTGCTATCAGCCCAACTCATCCCATCCTCTTCTTTGGGTCTTGTGATCCCAGGAGAGGACTCTTGAGTGGTCTGAGCCTTGAACTCAAAACTAATCATGCTCTCCCCCCTCTCCCGTGATGGCCAGTTTAGATTTGGGCCTGTGGGGGAAAAACTGCCTTCTCTAATGAGGTACAAAGTTCCCTCTCCCTACCTCTGGACACGGCTGCGTGAGGAGTCAGTACTAGGAGCTGTGGCAGCCAGCTTGGGACCATGAGGCAATGAGCTGCAGGGATAGGCGGCCATGCTGAAGGTGGTGGGGTGGACACCGAAGCAAGCCAGCTCTTGGTGACCGTACTTGGTGAGGGCCAGTAATGCACGGCTGAGACGCTGTGCCACGGGCCTGCTACACAAAGGGATGACAGCACTTCCGTGCTGCTCACTGACGCCTAGATGCCTGTTGCTGGGTTTCTCATCTTTATAAACAACAGGTAACTACAGGGAAAACAAAACTTGAGCCGTGTGCGGGGTGTGGGACAGACCGCTGGCTAAACACCCAGTGTAAGGCTCTGGGCCTCAGTGTGCAGTCTCCTTGTCTGGAGAGGCCCCGTGGGCCCCGCTGCAGGCTATGTGAGACTCCCCTTCTGTGCTTGCTCCCCCGTGGCTTCCCACATCACACTACACTAGGGCCAAGAGGCAGGACACCAGGGCCTGGGCAGAGGGTGGCTGTGTGTGAACGCAGCCCGATGGATCAAAGAGGGGAAGGAAACCAGGCTGCAGGCACGGGACAGCCCGGAGAAGGAAGAGACGTGTGGGGCAGAGCCAAGGGAGAGGTACGGACCAAAACAGGGACCACGAGGGGGAAGGGCCACGAGGTGGAAAGAGAAGGGCTCCCCACAGTGGATGTGGTCACTTACATTTTATTGGTGCCTCAAAGGACTTGGCCACTGTCACCATCACGTTGGTGCCAAAGACCTAGGAGGAGAAGACAGGAGTCTGGAGGGAGGTGAGGGCCAGGTGGGAAAGGAACACTGTCCTAGGAACTCCTTTTCTCTTTTTTTAAAAGACTTATTTTAGAGAGAGAGAGAAAGAGAGCACATGGGAATGAGCAGAGGGGGAGAGAGCGAGAGAAACTCCAGGAGACTCCTCTCTGAGCTTGGAGCCTGATGCAGGGCTGGATCTCAAGGCCCTGAGATCATGACCTGAGCGGAAACCAAGAGTCAGCCGCCTAACTGACTGAGCCGCCCGTGTGCCGTCCTGGGGACTCCTGATGCAATGCTGCCCGAGACCCACAGGGAGGCGGCAGGGAGTGAGGAGTGCTCCAGAGCAGCTGTGGAGCTGAGATCAGGCGGCTGCTGATGCTGGTCAGAGGGACACCTCTTGGGACTGCTGGTTCTGGGCAATTCGGAGGGCAATTTGAAGGAGCTGGGAAAGGGCCTCTGATGGCCCAGGCCAGGTCTCCTGCTAGTTCAGGGCTCTGCCCCTCCTAGGAGATGAAGTCCCCCAGCACCACCCACTTAAGGGGGAAAGAGGCTGCCTGAGGCAAGGGAGAGGTGCTGAAGTCAGGCCGACCTTGACCCCTCAGTGACGCCTGTCGGGAGTGGGCGTGGCACGCCCCTCGGCCCAGGGCCAGTGTGTGTCCCACAGCGTGCTGTCCCCAGCAGCCTCTGTCCTCAGATTGGTGCCCGCACTGGGCCCTTCCACCAGCATTAACCACCCCTGCCTCAACTTCTCGGAGTCCCAACTTGCTTGCCGGAAAGAAAGAGGGAAGGAATAGCTCTTCCAGGACCACCGGGAGGAAGTGAGGGGGCTGGAAGGCCTGGGGCACAGGGTGGGCTCTCAGCCACGTGGGGAATCTGTTCTCTCACTTGTTTCACAGATGAGGGCAAGTGGGCCCACACAAGACCTGCTCTGGGGTCTCGAAATCCAGGCCGAGGCAGCCGCCTCCCATCAGATGACTGCCGCAAGCCAAGGACAGAGGAGGCAAGCAACCTCCCCTTAAAAAAAAAGACTACTTATTTATTTGAGAGACGGAGAGAGAGGACAGAGGGAGAAGCAGACTCCCCACTGAGCAGGGAGCCCGATGCGGGGCCTGATCCTAGGACCCTGAGATCATGACCAGGGCCAAAGGCGGACGCTTAACTGACCGAGCCACCCAGACGCCTGGCAAAGGGCCCTTTGTGGCCCAGCCTGACTCACCCAGAAGACATCGTAGATGAAGAGTCCGCCCAGAAGGATGCAGCCGGTGCTGACGTTGTTGAGGTGCAAGAGCTCCACCCCGTTAAGGGAGAAGGCCAGGCCAAAGAGATTGTTGGCAATCCAGTGCTGGGGAAAGGTGGGAGTGAGATCGGCTGTCTGCCTCCCCTGCCCCCACGTCCCCTCCCGCGCTCCCCTCACCCTGCCCCAGGCCCTGGCTCCTTACCTTCCTCAGCAGGTACCAGACACCCACGATGCTGCTCAGGCCCAGGCATACCAGGTCCTTGGCGTCAAACTCATAATTGATGATCTCTGGGCAGAGAGGCCGGGTAAGTCCACTCCCCGGGGCGGGGCTGCCCCTCCCACCTGTCAGCCCCTGGACGGAGGAGGGCACGGCTGTGGGCACTGTCAGAGCCTCCCCAGCAGCCTCCCCGCCCCGATTTCCTAGAGGAGGGACTGGAGGCCCAGAGAGAGCACAGGCCTGGAGCAGGGTCAGTGGGAGGTGGTCCGTGGTGTCGGAGGCACAGACTCTATTGGTAGCTGGGTGACCGTGGGGGAGGCCGTTCCCTCTCTGAGCTTCAGGCTCCGCCTCTGTAAAAAGGGGACTGCGGCACATCCCCGACAGGGCTGCTCTGGGGAGCGAGGGCGATGGTCCTCACAAAGCACTCAGCACAGTGCCGGGCACACAGTGGGTGCTCGATCAATGCCAGCTGCTACCGAGCCCGGGTCTTTAGCCTGGTCCCAGTCCATTCGGGAACCTTTTACTTTGCCTTCGAAGGAAAGCAAGAAGGCTGCTGGCAGCCCGACATTATCAGCAAAAGAGGAAGAGGAAGAAGGTGACAGCTGGAGGCCTGGAGAGAAAGCAGGAGGGAGTCCCTGCGTGCTCCTGAGGGAGGCCCTGTGGCAGACATTCCTCTTCCGGTCATTCTCCGTCACCTCCAAGTTTCCCAGCGAGGAGGTGGGGCTTGCCCAGGGAGAGAGAGTGCAGCCATTTCTTTTAGACTCCAGAGTGGAATGGACTGCTGGTTGGCCCCAATTTTTGTTCTCTCCTCTCTGGTAATGGCTTCCTGGGGAATTTTTTTGTTTTGTTTTAATTCAAGTCAGTTAACATAGAGTGTAGTATTATTTTCAGGAAGCACCTTAGTGATTTTTAACCGGATGTGAAGCCAATCAGCTCATGGCCACATCTTCTGGCTTGCCCTGTAGCTAAATGGGCCCATGATATGGTGACAGCACACCATCCTGGGCTGAAGGGCCACCCGAGTGGGACAGAGCCCAAGACCGATGGAGCCTTGGACCTCAAAGACTCTGTGGTGCAAGCTTGGCCTTTTTTTTTTTTTTTTAAAGTTTAGCAATCATCTCTTGGGCACAGATACACTTGAGATGCAAAAAGGAATGACTTAAAGTCACCACTCTCTAGGAATAAGGCAGAATGTGGCAGGCACCCGTAAAAGAGAGAGAGACATTCACAAGCGCAGACTCTGACGCAAGAAATACTTTTCATTGGTCAAGCCATCGCCGATCCTGTTACTGCACTCGTACTCACCCGAACAAACCCCCACGGCCCAGGCTTTCCCCAAAGTCCCGGTTTTCATTAAAAAAACCAAAAAACCAAAAACAAAGAAACCCTGTTCCAAGTCTTAGGTGGGAGGTCATCACGATACAAACAGGTACAATACAAGGAGCTACGCCAGCCACCATGACCGCATACTACCGTGGGCCAGGCCGTGTGCTGAGTGCGCCCCTCCCTGCTGACCCCCCAGTCCTAACGACGCGCTACAAGGGAGGTATTAGATGTATCATTTTCACTTTACAGATGGAACCAACGCGGAAACAGCCCAGGCTCGGAGAGGTAAAGGCATTCACCCAGAGCCCTCCATGAAGGCAGCAGCGGAGCGGGGTGGGGACCGAGGCAATGTAACTGCACAGCCCACCTCTTCCATCCCTTGTTCTAGTGGAGAGCCCCGATATTGGAGACAAAGGGGAACGGAGGTGAGAGATCCCCAAGGCAAGGGAAAGCAGGCAGCACTGACCTTCCTTGCTCTCCCCAGAGCCCTGTGTGAAGAGCAGCTGGTACTGTCGATTTGGAAAGCTGGCTGGAAAAAACTTATTCATGAAGGGGCTGGAAGGAAAGACAAAGCAGGTCGGCAAACAGGACCCTCATGGGCACTCGCAGCCCCAACACCATCCCTGAAACGCCCGTTCACAGCTCTTTCCTCCCGGCACCCTCACGACTGCCCTGATGGGGAGCCCTCTTGATGGGGAGGGCTTATCAGCCCTACTTCGCAGATGGAGACAGACGCCCTGAGAGAGTGTGACTGCCCACGGGGACTCCCCATCTGAGCGGGGACTCCAGGCCTCCGGAATCCTAGTGCTTCCGCGCTGCCTCTTGGTTCTCGTCCAAGAAACACAAAGCAGGGCCAGACTTCCACGCAGAATGCAGCCTGAGAACAGGAACGGGTCCGCGCACTCTCTGTGAGTCCCTTGTCAGAACGCATATTCCTCGACTCTCTTCCAGAGCTATCAAGTCGGATGACCTGATGTTCCTGCCTACCCCTCCACGACTTGTCAGGCCCGAGTCTTTCATAAGCTCGGCAGGCCTCAATCAGTTAGATGCATCACAGCCCCAAGCTGGAGGGGGGAGGGGCATCTCACATTCACTCCTTCCATGAGGCTTCTGCTGCTCAGGACGGGCTAGCCTCATCTACGGAAAAACGGTCTCTGATCACCCAGCGTACTCTGTGCCCTTGGCCAGGCGGGGGACAGAAACTTTCTTTTCTGGATTACCTTCAGAAAAAGATGAACAAATCAGGGCCTCCTGGCCCAGCCTGGCCCTGGGGGCAGCTCAGCCCAGAAGACCACTCTGCCACATACTAGCTGCGTGGTTCGGGCGAGTCACTTTGGTGGCTCACCTCCTTCGCTGGGGATAACGATACCACCTGTCTCAAACGCTTGCGGTGAAGATAGGCAAGAAGGCAGGGGAGAGGCTTAGCCCAACTCTGGCCCCACAGCAGGGATGTAAGAGCGCTGAGCTCCCGCCAGCGCCGGCACGTGCCCAGAGCCGAGCTAACATTTGGCAGCGCTGGTCGGACTGACAGTGACGGACGAGGTGGGCAATCCAGAACGGTGCTCCCAACTGGGACATAAATGGAGGCAGGCCAAGCGATACCCGGGGCACGGCAGTAAAGGCAGGGAAAGTGAGCTCCCTTTCTAAGACCCTGGCAGCCAGAGAAAGAAGATGTGGAGTTATTTCAGGGCCCGTTTCCCCACTTGTCCAACGGCTTCCCCATCTGCGGGGCTGTGGCACGAATAAGAGAGCTCTGTGAACACAAGTGTGGGGGGCACACTTGTGCACACTTCTGGAACCAGGAGTGGGCTTCCACAGGAGGGCTCTGGAGAAATGGGGGGCACAAGCTGGGACAGATGAGGCTGGAAGCTACCTTCAGCTCAGTTTGCTGAATCACTTTTGGGAGATCCTGAAGCCAGAGCGGGTGGGCAGAGGCAGAGAAAAGGCCCGAGAGCTAAGCCCTTCACTGCCGGCTGGCCTCTTCCTTAGGAGCTTGATGCTTAGCTTCTGAAGCAGCAGAGCGCAGTGCCTCAGGGCATGGACTCTGGAGCCAGACTTTCTGGATTCAAATCCTGACTCTGCCACTGATTAGCTGTGTGATCTTCGGAAAGTTACTTAACTGTTCTGTGCAACTGTTTCCTCATTTGGAACACTACAATATCTTTCTCTTAGTTATGAGGAGGATTAAATGAATTCTTGGCAGCCTGTAAGCTTAACTGCCGCTTACTTCAAGTGAGAACTCTCCGGACTGATGATCTGGTTATTCCGAGCAAAGAAGGGCTGCTGGGTAACACAGGGAAAGAGTCAGGCAACCTGGCTGGTGAGCCTGAACTTGAGAATGGGGGGTCCTGTCTCACCATCTTCACCCCACTCACGGCAGGCCTGGTGCCTGGGAGGCAGTGGTAAATGCTTGCTGAACGCCTCTGAAGGCAGACCTCTGTAGCAGGCAGAGATTCTTTCTGGCCCTCATGGCTCACGTCGAACCCAAAGGTCACTGCTTCCTGCTGGAAAACCACATCCCGGTACCCTTCTCCCCTGGGAGTGGAAAGCAAGGGTCGATAAAACTGACCTTTTCTTCCTGGGGTGGTCGAGTTTGGCCTTACAGGCCCCTTTCCCTCTAAAGGTCAGCTGGATGGGGTGTGAGCTCAGAGATGATAAAAATAAGCTGAGGTTCCCTTGGCAGGAAGGCTTCCGGCATGGGCTCGTAAATCTTGGTGGCTGCACAAGGGGAGGGCAGGCGGCAGGCTGGGGGGTGGCGGCAGGGGTGGAAGGATCCACGAGAATCCCCACCTGGGGCAGACTCGGCTCGGGGCCAGGATCTTCCAGTCTCTCGGCAGGTCTGTCCCCCTAGTCCTCTGGGGACTGCAGGATTGCCGGGAGGGGGTGGCCAGCCCATCCTCTACAATCTGTTTCCCCTTCACTCTCGCCAAACTGGGAGGAATATGGGCCGTGAAGTCAGACAGACCTGGGCTCAAAACCCCCTCTGCCCCTACCAGCTGTGAGTCCTGGTGCTCACACAACCCCTCAGGGCCTCGCCTTCCCTGAATCCCCCCTTCAGACCCTCTGGGTTGGATCCTGACAGAGGTCTGCCTCCAAGTTCAAGGACATAAACAACTAATGGAGATTCTATCTACACTGTAGACTTTCTTTGAGAAAGTATTTCAGAAAACTCAATTTGAAGAAGAAAAATAATTTTTGGCTCGACTTTCTATATAACATGATTAAACCATGCCTTCCTCCCTTTTTGCTAAAATTATGTGCATCTGATTCAGTTCTTTTCCATGCATATTTTTCAAAACAATTTCTCTCATCCCACTGTTTTTATTCCATATGAGAATGTTCACAGGACAGCACTGACAGTGTGTGGTGAGTGCCCTCATCCTGCCCACAGTCACCCGCTGTTTATGAGGTCTGATTTTCCCAGGTCAAATATTGTGCTCTAAATTTTATCAAGAAAATGATTCTTCTGTTAAGTTTTAGTCACTATCTATTTTACCATATGCAGTTTCAGTTGCTGTTGGTTCTATTTCTGTCAATAATTTCTACCAAAATTATGAATTAGTTTAAAAAGACAGGGGCACCTGGGTGGCTCAGTTGGTTAAGCGACTGCCTTCGGCTCAGATCATGATCCTGGAGTTCCAGGATCGAGTCCCACATCGGGCTCCCAGCTCTGCGGGGAGTCCGCTTCTCCCTCTGACCTTCTCTCCTCTCATGCTCTCTCTCTCTCTCTCAAATAAATAAAATCTTAAAAAAAAAAAAAGATAAAACACACTAGGTTCTCTGAGGTGGTGGTTGGACCATGGGGAGGCCTGGGAATCTCAAGCCTCTCAGATGCAGGGATGGTATGGATGAGAATTAGGGGGACCTTAATAAGCATGGGGAAGGAGGGGTCCCAGTGCCGGGAAGCAACTGCCCCCACAGTCCCCCAGATCCGTCAGACAGGAGCTCTGCCCTGGGAGGCTGGGTCTGCCATCATTTTGCTAGGTCTGAGTCACTCAGGTAGGTTCTCTGGGCCTTCATTTTTTAGGATAGACGGCTGGACTAAAATTCTTGAAAGATGGCCAGAACAAGATTGTATGGGCAAAGGGCAGGTATAGTTGAAGACAGCACTGAACTCAGTCAAAAGACCAGAATTCCAGTCCCAGCTGTGTGTCCTTGGACCGGAAGCACGACTCCTGGTGCACTTGGCACCGTGCTGGAGCCATGTCATAGCCGTGGCTCACCTGATCCTTCCAGCGAGGAGGTGCGCATAGTGTCTCCAATTTATAGGAACTGACGCTCAGTGGGCTAGAGAAGCTCACACAAATTATCGAGCTGGCAGAGCCAGGCCTCAGTCCCAGGGCCAGCGTCTTCTGAACCCACACTCCTGAGTACCACAATGTTCTGCCAGTGTGCCTAGAGAAACAAGGCCAAACCCAACCGGCTTTCGATGCCTTTTGTGAGCAGGCCCAGAGCTTCCTCTCTGACTACTGCAGAAAGATCCCGAAAACGCCTTCACTGTGCACAGACCTTCTGCTCCTGGCTTTCCCCTCTCCTTCGTGCCTTTTCCAGGTTTCCCACCCTTTGAAGCTAAGCTGCGTTCCTTCCTTCTGGGAACCTCCATGGTCTGCCGGCCACCTTATGGTCAGCGGTTCTCAACCCGACACTGTACCCACCTCAAGGGACCAGGTGGACACAGGCGGGGAAACTTTTGTAGTCACAAGCTAGGGGGCAGACTGGGGACATGACTCCCATTTAGTAACCAGGGCTAGGGAATGCCGAATGTTTACAACACACAGAGAACTGGCCTGTCCACAAGGCTAACAGCAGCACCCCTTGAGGGTCCCGGCCTAAGCCCACCATCCCCACTGAACAGTCACAAGCACGTGCCTGTCTGAGCAGGTGGCATTGGGAAGATGGCTCTGGGGCCACTCAGACCTGGGTTTGAATCTTGGCTCTGCTGCTTATCCATTGTGCGATCCTAGCAAATTTTTTTTTTTTCCTAGCAAATTTCTTAATCTCTTTGAGCTTCTGTTTCCAAAGATAACAGAAGATTAAAAGCAAAAGCTAAGGGCGCCTGGGTGGCTCAGGCGTTAACATCTGCCTTCGGCTCAGGTCATGATCTCAGGGCCCTGGGACTGAGTCTCGCATCAGGCTCCCTGCTCATCGGGAAACCTGCTTCTCCCTCTCACACTCCCCCTGCTTGTGTTCCCTCTCTCGTCTCTCTCTCTCTCAAATAAATAAATAATTTAAAAAGGGGGGGGGGTGTCAAAAAAAATAAATAAAAGCAAAAGCTAACCTCGTAAGTGACCTGGCAGGTTAGCACAGGAAGTAATAGTAACAACGATAGTTAGTAGTACTGGACACATGAGGTGACAGATACTGGGCTAAAAGCTTTCCCGTGACCCATGAGGTAGGTTCGATTATTTTCCTCCACATTCGGCTGAGGAAATTGAGGCCAGAGAGATTAAGTAACTTGCCCCAAGTCACAGGGCTATTAAGTAGCAGAGTCTGGATTCAAATTCAGGTAATCAAATTCCGAGGCTGTACTCCTAACTTCTCTCTCCACTGCCCCTCTCTCATCAGGAAACAAGATCACGCGTGAGAAGCCGGGCTTAGCGCGTGGTGCGAGGCAGCCTACGATAGCTGGCAGGCGGCGCTGCTGTCACCCGTCTCAGCACCGTGACAAGTGACATCACGTTTCTGTTCAACATGGACCTTCCCAACAACCATGGTGTTGGGAACCTCCCGCCCCCGATACTCCTGTCGGTCCTTGTAAGGGACCTGTCCCGCAGAGGCGACGGCTCGTGTTCTCGCTCGCCCACGCTGTACCGCAGGGGAAAGAGGCCCTTGGGTTTTACAGCCAGGATTCAAACCTGGCTCTGAATGACGCCAAAGGTCATGTTCTCATCCAGGACCCTGTACTGGCTCCTGAGAAAGCTGCTTCAAATGTTGCAGAGATGCCTTCTGACCTGATGGTGTGGGACAGGGCCAGGATCCCCAGCACGAAGAAATACATGGACAGCAAGAGGTTGATGTACTCCTGGGAGAATATCTGAGGCAGAAACAAACAAACAAAAAGAAACAGGAAGTCAGGCTTGCCAGTGGCGATGGGGAAATCAGAGTCCCCGCTCCTCTTCTGGAGGTCAGTTTCACCCCTCTGGAGCTAGGGAACGGTGGGAGGAAGCATCTCAGACCGCACTAGGGGCCTTCTAGCTTCTGTGGCTACAGAAGAAAAGGGAGGAACCTCAGGCCCCGGAGGCACACCCAAAGGAGTCTGTGTATTTGGGCCTGGCGGCTCCATTATCTGCAGAAAGGCAGTGCTATGTCTGTGCTCGGAGTCCTGGCCTGGA